>JAPDLB010000028.1:0-728744 GCA_027569935.1 Clonostachys sp. G952
CCCCCCCCCCCCCCCCCCCCCCCCCCCCCCCCCCCCCCCCCCCCCCCCCCCCCCCCCCCCCCCCCCCCCCCCCCCCCCCCCCCCCCCCCCCCCCCCCCCCCCCCCCCCCCCCCCCCCCCCCCCAAGAAAGGGCATCGTGACCGAGTGGCTTGCCCAATTCACTCATTCAACTACCCGGCCGGCATTCTCGAGTTCGGGTAGATAGCGGTCAGAGAAGCTCGCCACTGCAGACCACGAGGCACCTCTCGCAGCGCCGCATCCTTGCTCGCCGCTATTTGCTGGCCTTGTTTTTGGGCCAGAGTATGTTGAACAAAGTGCGCTATCGCTAGGGTCACTAAGAGCCGCCACGTGCACCGCCGCCGCCTCACATATACGTCTGCGTAGGCCCTGGATGGCTGAAGGATAGAGTGTGCGATTGGGGGCTGTATGACTACAGCGCCTACGTCAAACTCGATCCTGTTGTTCTGCCTTGGGGTAGGATTACGATCTACAAAGGAAGAGAGGCATTGAGATCGCTACGGTAGTAGTACGGGAAGCGAGGCGAAGGCCGAGAAACCCATTGAGATGGGGAAAAAGGAATTTGTGATGCATACAGCCGTACATTGCAAGGGCTTGCGTGCGGCGCACAATGCGATCAATGGAAAAAGCAAACAGGTTCGTGAAAGTGCAACCCGATGCACGTCGATCCATAGCACATGCCGGCTCAGAAGCATGTTCTGGGTTCCCAGCGCGCAGACTTTTCCGTTCCCTTGTCCGTCTTCATTATGCCTCTCGTTCAACACACAAGACTCTGCCCGTGTGTTCCCGTTGAGTGTGAGGCGTAGAACTTGTATCGCTGCATCTCCACAGGCTACTAGCTAGCACCTCTCCCCTTGTCTGACCCATTTGAGCAGAGGAGGCTGGAACAGGGGATGGGGGTGTGCCACCAGAGAAGCAGAGGCGCACTGTACTGCAAATCCGTTCAGGCTCAGCCAAAGTACCATGCTCCGATTCCCTCCAGACTGGCAGTCGTAGTCGTATCGTAGCAGTTGTGGCCTCGCCGATGAGACAACAATTTAGCTTTAGCTGTGCAGAGCAGAAGCGAGCTGAGAAGACAGCGATGAAATGGAATTCTATTGGCACACAGCATGGGAGAATGCGGGTTGAGTTGCCTTCGCTTAGGGGTAGCTTCATATCATTTATGAGCTATCATTGAGCTCTATCTGCCGTCGCCGCATTGGCCGGCGAGGACATGCGCGTGATGGAGGAATCAGAATCATTTGCTTGAGAGGCCCAATGGCGGCGCGATGTTCGACTTCGGCCAGTCAATTGGCTCGAGGAGAGCAGCGATACTGCGGGGTAGCAGCCACCAATCGCAACAATCTCTAGAATATCCGGATGGACGAACGGCCATGCGTGTGTACCTGTGTGTGTGCGTGCATGCGTGTGCATGTCTTCCAGACTCGGCATGCGATGCGTTCGAGTCAAACCACCGCCAGCAGCTAGCTCACCTATGTTGCTTTGCAGGGCCTGATGCCATGTTCCCGCATCGCACCTCTCCAGTCGGCCGCGACGACGAACAACGCCGGCCGGCTCTAGACTGCGCAAGCCCCTACTAGCAATAGACGAATTGAGGAAAAACCACATGAGCTAGGGCTCTAGCTGTGCCCTCTACGGCGTGAAGGCCCCCCCTCCCCTTCTCAATCCATCCCTTGAACCGCGATCCGACCAAGGCATCAATGCTTTGCAGATGGATGCTCCCGTTCCGCCCAGATAGCACACCGGTCTACCCACAATCGGCGGTAGTCGAGCACGAAGAAGAAAAAAAACCGAGATTTCACCTGGGCAAGAGAAAGAAAGCCCGTGCGCAGGCTGGGGTAGCCCTACAAGTTACACCGACTCAAACATGGTCCGAGGGGAGTGACGTTGGTTATACGGCACGGTGCAGAAAGAGGCTCCTCCTTTGGCTTCCCTATCGTGGTAATTCGCAGAGACCTGTCTGTCTCTGAGTCTCACCGATACCAGAAAGGCCAACCCGTGACCGCAAATCCATCGTCATGCTGCGAGCCACCACGTGACGGATCCCCAGAGGGGAGTGACCCCGAGCGCTGGGCCGTTCCTCTCCAACCTATCCCGGCAGCGAATTGGACGTTGGTTGTTTTTTTTTTTTGTTTACTTTTTGTTTCCCACCCCTTCCTCTTCCTGAATCCTGGCCGCTCGCTTCGCTACCTAACCCAGCCGCAACGAAGGGACAAGCCCCCCCAATTCCGCCCTAGCTAATTAGCGGTTGGGCACGATGTACGGCAGGGGGGGGCTACAATCACATCGCATCACATTGGATAGCGGGAGTACATAGTGCTAGTATCTACGAAACAAGGGTAGATGCATCTCAAATTCCGACAGGTACCTCGCTGCAAGTACCCCGAGGATCACCATTTCGAACCCTCTTTGGCCCATCCGGCGGCCCCGCTTCCACCACAGTGCGTCTGTCTGTACGCATGTTCCGTCCCGGCTCGACCTTCTTTCTCCTTACCCACGTCCTACAGCTGCCCACAGGGGGGGGGGGGGTCTCCGGCCAGTTTGCTCCTCCAAGTTCAGAGTGGACTCTTTTCTACTCAATTCGCAAGGTGGCTGGCATCGGTTCCGAAGAGATTCCCCCTCATACCAGAAACCTCTGACAATCCTTCGCCGGCTGTCGTGCGTCCAGATCGGTCTCTAGATTTCTTAACAGCGAGGGCCTTGGGCCGAAATCGCATCATTCTGACCCAAATGTAACACCGAGCTGGGGGGGCTTGAACGATTCCCCGGAGGTAGGTCCAGGGCAGCGCAACACACCCTCAGGGCCAATTTAGGGTAGGTAGCAGGGAGATGAAGGTCCCGGGTAGGGAAGGGGTTGTTTACTCACGAGAGGATAGTATTTTTTTTCTCTCTGGGGTAAAGGTGGTAAAGGTTGCCCAGCTAGGACCCTGGGAATTGCATACTCGCTTCCCTCGCCGGTGAACCTGCGTACTGCACGCTGAACAAGGGGTGGAGGGGATGGGGGAGGGATCATTGTATGCAAGCTGGGTCACAACTCCACCAAACGTTAAAGGGCTGGATGGATCTTTTTTTTTTTTCATTCTGTTGAGCCCCATCGCCACAACCTGGGCTACCCTGTTGCTTTGCTGGTCTTCGACAACGAAACTTGCTTGCCACGTCTAGGAAGAGAGGTATGAGTCAAAAGAGTGTTGAAAATTTTGGAAATTTTATTTTCGTGCGTCATCTTTCCGCTCTTTTCTTTTCTCGTCGGAGATAATCATATTTGCCTAGGCCAGGGTCTGGGGGAAGATGAAAGTACAGGGAATTGAAAATTTTACAGAGCACATGCACATGTCGTTACTTTACTTACTCACACGCATATTCACACGCATAAACATTTATTCAGAGGGGCTGGATCTAAGGGAAAATGGACACACAAAAACCAGGGGCAGGTCTATCAAAACTCGATGAGGTATCACTCGATGAGGGGCGTATGTATGTATGTATGTCTAGTCAAGAGAAGCAATGCTTGCACAGAAACAAAAGGTTCGCTCCACTCGAACGATGGGCGAGCATCTACAGAAAATCAAACGCTACGGCAATGCATCTCGACCAGTCGGGGAAGGGCTCGGGGTCGGAGGGAGGGGGGTCGAGATGGGTGAGGCTCAGGAACAAGACAGGCCCGATCTCCAGATGTGATGTGATTGAGCGTGATAGTGAGATTATCGCCCGCACCGAGTTCTAGATTCACGGCCGCTGTGGCGCATCGTGCATGCGGATGTGATGGTGGTTGGGCAACCACACCAAGCAGTTAGTGCGAATGTGTGTGTGCCTGGCCCTGAACCTGAGCTGACCTGGGGAAGTTGGCCCGTTCATAACGCACCATGCCGTGCGTGTGCGAGGTGCGTGTGTCCGTGTGCATGTGTAATGCACGCTGATGCAAAGCTGCACAGACCTTTCTGAAATATGCCGTGCGACCGTCCGGGTGCTGGTGCGACGACGGAGTGGTGGTCGGGTTTGGGGGCGTGGTACAACGAGCCGCGAGTCGGACGTAGGCTTTGATGAAGACGGCTGGCGGCGCCGGCTCGAGAGGACATTCCTGCAAGGAAGAAGCGAGTTGAAAGCTTAACGCCGTGCGCACGAGGCCCAGAATCAACCGTGCGTGCCCTGGAAGGCCGCCAAAACGTGTGTTTAATGGGGCGGAGGTGGATGGGGTTGTCGTTGATTGATTGCATGCATGGTACGGTTGCTGTCGTGGAGGGAACCAGGGAACACCCAGGTTGATGAAACTGGCTAGAGCTTAAAGGTGCTCCCACTATGTCAGTAGAGCATACGCCATGTTAGTAGAGCATATGTATACGGGCTAAAAGGTAACTGATGGGTAGTAATAAGCACAGCTGGATTCGTGAGCGTGAGTCAGGGCAGGCTGGGCTTGATACGCGAGGGTCGCCGCTTGAAAGAGTACGGCTTGAAAGGGTACGGCTCGCAAGGTGGTCCAACCATCCATGGCGGATTATCTCGATGAGATGGGCCATCGGTGCCATGAGCGGGCGAGGCTCACTTATAAGCTTCTGACCCCTACTCTGGAGGAAGGATGGATAGCATCGGTGTTTGATGCGGGTGAGCCCTGGACTGAGCTCGACTGCAACAGAACTGTGCTAGTTTGTGAGGGGAACGTCGTGGGCGGCAAGCGACGTCGTCACGAACCTGGGCCATGCCGGTGATACCTGCGCGGAATACAGAGAGGGGCATGTTCGTTGGAGAGCAGCTAGTCCGAATGCTGTATGTAGAGGTAGGATGGATGTACACAGCATCTGCATGCAACAGAACGATGTTTGTCGCCGGCGCTTGGAAGGGACCAACGCGAAGATCGAAATGTGACCAAATTAGCAACGCGAGCACCAACACTGGCTGTCGTCTTAGTTTGCATCTGGGCTAAATTAAAAATAGGCCAAAAAAACCAATATTTGCCCAACAGGCTGGCGCTTGGGGAGCTGATCACGATGCGTGTTTGACAGGTCACAGCGCAAGCGCCTAAGCTGCAGGCTGCGATGGCCAATGTGACGTACGGGGACAAGCAGCATAAGTCCCCTGCTTGTACGGGGCACAGGTGCTCCATCAGGGACTTTGATTTCTGCCCCCGCCGGCATTTCTGGGCTAAATTAACTCGTGGTTGGCACTAGCTACCGCGTGTACATCCAGGCCACTAGAAGAGAGCACAGACCCTCTAGACCGACATGGTCAACGGCCCAACTGGTTGCAAGTATTCCCACATGACTCGGTAACGAGTCCGATCGCTGCCACCGAAGGTGCTTAAGGTGATCTCGGTCGATGGGGTCAACATTAGGCGATTGATTAAATTCGACCACCATGGCACCAGGTTCGCATGGTGGCGCGCCAACGCCCGCAAGGCCTGCCTACATGGGGGCGGATGGCCCTTTCTGGACTCTGGTCGAGAAAAGCCGCTCGGGGAATAATGGCCAGATGCTGGGGGTGTCCCGAGAAATGAAGATTCGCCATGCCATGAAAGCCCAGAAGCAAACAAATCAAAGGCACATCAAATGACAGACAGAAAAAGACGACCAACCAGCTGCGAGGTAAACATCCGTGCCAATCTCATGCGCCATAATCTCTCGCCCTCCATTGAGAAGCTTCCCAAAGCAATATTGGTCTCTTTCCTCGCTCGCTTGGCCCTGGGCGAAGCAGGCAAATGACTGCTCACAATATTGCGGCATAAGATTTCTGGAGCCCTGACTCGGGTGGGAGAGGGCAGTCCTGGGCGCTGATTCGCTGCAAGGAGAGATTGCCCCTGTCGAGCGCTGCAGCCAATGGGGCTGCAGAAGAGCCTGTCAGCTTGGAGCGCTATC
This sequence comes from Clonostachys sp. G952, assembly GCA_027569935.1. Taxonomy (NCBI): domain Eukaryota; kingdom Fungi; phylum Ascomycota; class Sordariomycetes; order Hypocreales; family Bionectriaceae; genus Clonostachys; species Clonostachys sp. G952. The sequence continues at coordinate 5,865 of JAPDLB010000028.1, forward strand.
CCTGCTTTGTGCCGGCGCTACAATCGGTTGGTCCCGTGGCCCCAGCGGCTAATGCACGAGACAACTTTCTTGTCACATGCATTCCGCCAATCACGTCGCAGAAGCGGCATGTCGCTAGATTTCCCCCCGCGCCGGCTCATGCGTCTTTTCCTTTCCTCCTTCACCTCTGTTTCGTCCATGTACAGCCCTCGTACTCTGCCGACATGCCCGTCGATACCTGCCTGGTGCTAGTGGCTGCCCGCTCTCTGGCTTGTAGCTTTCCTCTCGCCTGCCCAGTGCCACCACACCCACCACGCTTCCCTTCTTCTCCCGCACCAGTGGAGCACCCATGCCATGCCCTCATCGCCCACCGGTCGTATCAGCGGCCTTAATCGATACCTTCCCGCGCCGCTCATTTTCCCCTATGGGTCGTCGCTGACCGACCATGCCCAAATAGCACACCCAGGCTTGGGGTGCGTGCTGCCTGGCAAGTGGGAGGGAGCTTGAGGCTGGGCTGGGGCATACGTATGTGTCGGCTGAAGGAACCTTGACTTGGTGGGTACATCGCAGTTACTCTGTGCAGCTACCCGACCATTTCCTTTTTCTGGCCATCGTGACCGGCGGTGGCCCCCCCCCCCTCCCCTCTCGAATGCCGACAGATCTGGCTGGGAGGAGGGGAACAGGAAGCCCAGAGGAGTGATTTTGCAACCTGGATCATCTTGGTCATGAGCCTCGTTCTTCCAGTCCAGTCGCGGCCCTTCTTGCCTCCCGACATCTATCCGCAAAACTTGGACACGGCCCTTGACGGATCGAGGGATCAGCGGCCGGGCTAACAGGAAGCAAGAGGGCAGGAGCTGCAATACGCCAAGCCAGGCGCTAGAGATGATCGTCTGATGAGGCATTTGAGTTACTTGACGAATCGAGTTTTCTTCTCGCAGCTTGTTTGCTCATGCAAGGGCCACTATGCAACGTCTCTCTTTGCATCTGGCACCCCGGCCTATCATTGGATCAGGCATAATGCTGGCAATCTTGAAGTGCCCACCCACGCAACTACGGTCTCTTCGGTCATGTATTTTCGTGTCCCTACCGAGCATGCTATCTGCTCCATGACTGTCATCAGAGAGGACTCAAGCAGCTTTGCCTAGCCGTTTAGGGACAATACCTGCCGTGCCGTGGGACGTATGTATCCTTGCACCCACATTGCGAATCTAGCCCAGCCAGCATCTTGCCGGCGTACGAATCACTTGCACAGAAGCGCTGCAAAGGCCCGCAGCAGGGATACCACAGAGTGACCGCTTTCCCATCTTCTCCGCACATCTCGTCCCACCTTTGAATGCCAGAACCACTCGATGTTGGCTGAGAGTCGCCGCTGTATTGCCGCGAGTGCCCTGAGTTTCTGAAGAGTCAACCCGGACCAGTCAAGGCAACTTCCCCATGTTTTAGCAGTGAGTTGACTGGACATGGCCAAAGCCACTTGTCTGTTGCCGGATGGTCGACTTGCTCTCTGGAGAGTCGGATGAACACATCCCTCCTCGCTGGCCGTCAATCAGCTCACTAGCCCAGCCCTTTCCACATCTGGGGGTTGGGCGCATCTATCCCTACCTCCTCAGTTGCTAGACAACCACTCTCTGCAGGTCTTCCCACTCTAGTGCAGCCCCCCCCTGGCCATAGGCTGCATGCACTTCTGCATTCTTGTTCACCAGGGTGGAGCCCGGGAAACATGTTGTGATGGCTTCCTATTGGCCTCTGTAAGCGCAGGACTTGCACAAGTGCCATGGCACTTGGAAGCCGGATTCAAAAATAGAAACGACAATGGAGGGAGAGATGGCCTCGAGGAAAGCGACCAAATTATAAGACTTAAGACCTCCTTCTCGAATTTAGCCCTCTTTCTCTTCCATCCCATCAACCAAGTGTCGGATTCTCTTTTTATCCCCCTTTCCCTCCTCCTCTTCCCCTCCTCACCTCTCTTCATACAACCTTCTGCAAGCCGGTCTTGCCTCGACTTAATTATCCCTACTCTTCATCTTGATAAAACCGAAAAAAAAAACAAAACAAACGAACGCGAGCGAAGACGTTTGATACGACCGCCGCCTCCAAACTATTAGTCCCATCGCTATTTCCTGCCGACGACTCATCTTCCTCGCCAGCAAAACGCTAATTTCTTAATTCATTACTCCTCCGTCTCTCTCCAGCCACTGTTGATCCAGGACTGTTGAGAGCTCGCCTGCTATCTGCTCCTAGTCTCTCTTGGCTTGCAAGTCGGTGCCTCTGACTGGGACCCCTCAGACCCTGGCTCCATCTCCCGCCCCTTGTCGACCCACGCACATCTCACAGTACCTTTTCTGTCGAGGTCGCACCGTGACACACCCCCCCCCTTCACTTCAGCAGCAGTACCCCAGTCCCGCACTGGAGTGGACTCGAGTCCTGTCGAGTATCGCAAGGCTACAAAATGTCAACCATGCCCACCTTCTCCCACAATACCTCAATGAGAGTAACCGGAACGACCATTGATATGGCTGCTGCTCAGTCTGCAAAGGCCAAGTCGGCCTCCAAGGCTGGCAATGGAAACACCAAATCCCGAGCCCAGATGCACCGCCGTTCGCGAACAGGTACGTTTGCTTCCCACTTACACAGCCAGTCCGCAGTCACTAACAAGCGGTTCGTCGCATAGGGTGCTACACTTGCAGACTGCGACGCAAGAAGTGCGATGAGGGCTCTCCCATGTGCACTGCCTGCAAGAACCTTGGCCTCTGCTGCGAATACAAGCGACCAATGTGGTGGGGAAACAATGACCTCCGCCGAAAGCACAAGGACGACATCAAGCACATCATCAAGAGGAAGAAGCTTGCTGAGAAGTCGACACATGCTATCCAGACCTCAATGAGCTCTCCTCCCGGCCTGTCGCACTCCCTGCCCACATCGGCCACTTACACCGACCCAATGGACCGCAACAGATCCGCCTCCATCGACTCCCGCTACTCTCATGGATTCGACTTCCACAGCCCTCAGAGCGGAGAGTATGCCGCCTACAACGCACAGCTGCCCACTGAGCTCCTCTTCCCCGGTGGCCAGTTCCCCCCTTATGAGATTGATGTCAAGACCGAGCGACAAATGTACGTGAATGACGTACCTACCTTGAAGGAGTCTCACATTTCAACCTTCAGCACCTACCACACTCCCCCACCGCCTGGTACCGTGCTCGTCTCCGACCCAGCCACTGGTGACTGGGCCCGGCCGACCTACCATGAGCGCAAGGAGTCCCTGTCAGAGGAGTCCCTCAACTCCAACTTCTTTGACTTTGCCCATGGTACAAGCGCTGGCACACGACACATCAAGATTGAGCTTGATGACAACGACCAGCGCCTCTTGGACCATTTCATCCAGCATGTGCTGCCCATCATCTTCCCCATTCTAGAGTCAAACCAGCATGGCTCTGTCGCTTCTGATCTCATCCTCCCTGCCATTCAATCCAACAAGGTCTACCTCCACTGCTGCCTCAGCATTGCCGCCCAGCACCTCAAGGGCCAGGTCAACGCTGTCAGCGAGGAGATTGACCAGGACATCATGCGACACCGCTATGCTACCATCTACTCCCTGTGCGAGTCGCTCAAGAAGGACGAGAACCACCAGCAGATCCTCGAGGCCACCCTTGCACTCATCTTTTTCCAGACCGTTGTCGGTCGCTTGGATGATGGCCTCTTGGATATTGCGTGGCACCAGCATTTCCAAGCCGCCATCAACCTTGTCCAGAAGCTTGATCTGCCCCGCATGGTCATGGACCCGGCCGAGCAGATGGCTCAGACTCCATTCAACATGACCATGACTTCGTGGATTGACATCCTTGGCGCTACCATGCAGGGTGTCTCCCCCACCTTTGCACATGCTTACCGAGAGAAGCACCTCTCGCAGGTCAACCCCCATCTCGGCCTCCGCGAGTTGATGGGCTGCGATGACCGGGTCATGTACCTGATTTCAGAAATCGCATGCCTCGAGTCTCTCAAGAAGGCCGGCATGGACGACTTCACTCTCTGCCAGCATGTGTCCTGCCTTGGCGAGCAGATTGGCTACACTGAGATGGGCGACACCGCCGTCCAGATCCCCTTCAACGCCAACGGCACCCTCTCCCCCAAGCAGCTGTCCAAGAACATCACAGCCGCTTTCCGCCTCGCCGCCAGAATCTACCTGTGCAGCCTGGTCCCCGGCTTCAACCCCAGCCAGCCCTCGCTCATGGGGCTGGTCGACAAGCTCGCCGAGGTCCTCCAAAACATCCCATCCGGACCCCACGGCTTCGACCGCAGCGTTGTCTGGGTCTACCTCATTGGCGGATCTGTCAGCCTCCCTGGCAGCTCTTTCCGCGCACTCCTCGAGGAGCGCATCGCCCAGCTGAACGAGAACGCCAACTGTGGCTCCTTCGGCCGCATGGCCACCCTCCTCCGCGAGGTGTGGTTGCAGAACGACACCCTATCAGCCGCAACAACCCCTGGCTCCAACGCTGGGGACGCAGCTCCCCTGCATGTCCACTGGCGGGACGTTATGCAGTCAAGGGGATGGGATTTCCTGCTCATCTAGTCTCAGTTTCACTCGGCACTGCTCCCTCCTCGATGCAACTCGTCGGCTTGATGCTGGCGCTTTTTGCTTCCTGTGTGGCAAGACGGAGCAGGCTCCTACCACCCAAACACTCACTTTTCTCATGGTCGCTCCCACATACACACACACACACCCCCTTCGGGAGCGAACCAACAACCAACACTTTTTTATTTTATTACTTGACATTCTATATGATACCAACTGGGATGGGTCATTAGAGGACGCCGCAAGGCATGCGGAGGAAGAGGACACGACACTTGGAACACACTTTTTTGGATATGAATCATGAAAAAACTCGGGCGGGCTTGATCCCGCCCGCACGCACACCCCCCCCGGATTGGGCTTTTTTACGTTCTTATACTTAGAACATACTACTATACACTACCAGGCAGGCATTGGGATAATTCTTTTTTTATTTATTTATTTTTTCTTATAGGCGCAATTCGGTGTTACTAGGAGGCGGGGGGGGGGGGCCAGGAAATGGATGGACCAGCTGTCCCGGGTGCAAATGGGCTCCGGGACCGGATTTGATATCACGGCTTGGCGCATTTTTGGGAAACGAGAGGGATGGGAAACGAGAGAACGAAAGCTCTGGGAGCAACATGCAGTGCGCAAGCTCCAGGATAGAGCAAAACTTCACGGAAAGGGCGGGCTTGGATTTGGGGGGGGGGAGAGGAAAGCATTCGGCTAAGGCGCCATTCATTAGAATTGTGCGTCTTTTTTCCTAGGTTCCTTTTATTATTATTATTATTATTCATAGGTAGCTTTTTATGAAAGATGTCACCACATCATTTCTCAGAAAGAGAATAAAAAAAAAATGTTATACGAACAAATCTTACCTTGTGCAGTGTGACAATGCAGGGCCATACTTAACCGGTCAGCCAACCCCAAAGGGCCTATTTTATCCCGCCCTGGCGATTATGTGTGGGTGGGAGGCACGGAGGAGATTCAGCTGTGACTAGGACGCATCAAAGAGATGCAAGAAGACTATTGGGAAGGGAAGGGGGCGGGGAGAGCAAGCTCCGTTCGGGGTGGGTGTGCTGAGTTCGTAGGATGTGTATTCTGCGAGAGAGAGTGTGGGAGAGTGTGTACGCAATGCAGCCACCACTGGACAGTTGGGTTGGAAGCTCCGTGAATACGACAGCGTTACTATGTAAGCAATGGACATCAATCATATGCTTTTTCGGGGCGATCGTGGGTGGGTGGGCTGGTTTGAGGGTGGTAATGCAACGCACACCACGCAGGCCTACATACATACGTGCATACAGGTACGGGAAGGGGGATGGCCCAGCCCCCATCATGGGCCGATGTCGTGCGACGCTGCACTCATTCTGGATGGAGAAGGGATGCCGGGCTCAGACATAGGATCAGGGGCTCGCGTGTGTGTGTGTGTATGTGGTGCGGATGGATTTCCCGCCGCTTTGCCCCAGGGCAAAGTGCATTCTCGGGAGGAGCCAAGACGACAGTGTGTATAATACTGCATGTGGGAGAGATGGGAATGCCGCAAGGTAGCATCGCGTTTCCCATCCACCCGTCCTCTATTCGCAACCTGGGACCCCCAAGGGCTGGTCCTGGAGAATGTAACCGCAACGCAGGTTGGAGATGCGTCTCTTAACTACATGCATATACACGTACGGCCATGAGGTTGGCGGACGGACAGATAGGCAGCCAGGTAGGATGACATTCTGCGGAACGGTAAGGGTGATGCTGCATATGTATGCCCATACATATTGCCTACTACATCGGCATGCAATACTGCAGGTGGTGCTTAGGCGAGGTCGCGACTGTCTACAGAGGGCATGGGGGGCTTGTTCTATTCTTGTCGTTAATACGCTCACTCTCGGTTTCCGACATTTGACATTGGAGTTATCTGTGACGATGATGCATCCCGTCTGTTCATACACAATGGTTCCATGATACGCTTTGTGTTGTATCAAGATGGTCGAGGAACACGTGTAACGCCGTGAGGCCTGGTCCCCCGACTTCGTTGTACAAGTCTCCTGCACCCGATGAAGGTCTCCTTCCTTGTTCCCTCGCTCGCTTTCGTCTCAACTTTCTGTCTCCGGCATAATCAGCGCGTGCAATGCCGCCATGGGAGCACCATGATGTTGCGGTTGCATGCTTGATGCCGGCATCACCAGCAATTGAGGTCCACGTAGCCCTTGGTTCCCTTTTTTTTTTTTTGGTATTTGCCTCACTGTGCGATGGGCCAGCAAGCCCTACAGGTTCTGGCACAGGGGATGCTTCATAATGGGCATCGGTCCGTATTGGCGGATGCGGGGGAGCGGGGATCCGACTGCAAAGGATAGAACATTGTGAAAAAAATGATGATAATTATGGACTTGCTCTGACTCAACACTTAGACCAAGGGGATTAATGGCCCCGGACAGTGAGGCGGAAGTTCAGGAAGCCCTGTTTCGTTGTGTCCACGACAGTGGCAAGGGTAAGGCATTCATGACCCATATGCGGTCTGCTGAAGAAGAAAGGAAAAAAGGTCTAGGGCTGGCGAAACTTAGACCGTCTCTTTTTCACACCTTCGCGATGTGGACAGTATGGGTAGTACGGTGGGCTTGTTCCGTCCTGCGGTCCCCTGTACCTCTCTGGTGTTTCGCTTAGTTCTGCTTTCCCTTGTGCTGGATATGTGGGCGTATACATATGCGCTCGCTCACTATCCGCCCAATGATCGGTGAGGCAAAAAACAGCCAGGGAGAAGATAGAACGAGAGGACGAGAGCGTGAGGCAAGCCCCGGTGGAACCGGCCATCGATGGAGTCTGGCCTGAGGGGGTACGAGAACCCGGAGCACAGTAAAGAAATAATTCACATACGTCTGAAAAAACTAGAGGGTGTATGAATAAAGGAGCGGAGAGAAGTCAATCAAGCCAAGCCAAGGTCAGGCTGGTGGTTCCTCTTCTGTTTCCCCTTGTTTGGCTGCAAGCAGTCTGTGGTCAGCAGACCGGATCTAGCCAGCCACGGTTTGTCTTGAGTGAGTAGGTGAAGCACGGATGGAAGTCGGCACTGGGGTTAGATAGGTAGGTAACATTCTCAGCGATGGATTGGATCCTGATAGCGCCGAGTTTCTGCCTGAGCAGACCTCTAGAGGCACATGATCTGGAGCGACCGATGAGGTTCTGCTTTTGGAAGGCCGAGACCTCCACGGTCGGTAGGTTTTGAGGACCCTGGTCTACCTAGTCACCACCTAGGAAGGCATCCTGCTTGAGGTCTCTGATGAAGGGAGCTGAACTCCATGGATAGGTGTTGGAGAAGCTGGACTAACTCGGCCATGACGCAACTGTCGTGAGCTTGGACCTGGACGCCGCTTGGTTTGCTTTGCCCCCGGGAGCTAGGCACGGAAAGCTCCAAGCCATCATTCGATTTCTGTGCACTAGCCGGTAGACGCTGGGAAAGCTTCAGCCCGGGATCCGTCGCTACCCAAGATACCTAAAGCTGGTGCCACCAAAGCCAAGCTTAAGATGAAGGCGCCAAAAACACTGGTGATGAGGCACAGAAAGTCAGCTCAGTGCCCATTTTCCTAGTCGTCGGCATAGTGGCTGGTAATTAGGCGCCGTCCTTGAAAATGGGGCTTCTGCTGAGGCAAGCGCCTACCACGTTCTAAGTTTGGGGCTGTCAGCTCGCATTGTGTGAGCACAGGCACTGAAGCTTAAGCTGCGTTAGTGCTTGACCCTCACTACCTAGGTTGGTACCTATCTCTCAGCGCGGTAGCTCCTGCCCAAGCTTCGTCCGAGGTGGGTTCCTGCCATGCTTTCATAGGGATGTTCTTTCCTTCTTTTCCAACCATTCGGCACCAACCGGGTTGGACTTCATCTGCGGCATCTCTGTACCCGCGAACTGAAGACCTGATCAAATTTTTGCACGTCATGGAGAAAAACCTGGCTGCACGCTTTGCTTGGCCAGCGGCTCCAGGCAGTGACTGGGACATGGGGCTTGTGCATAGCCTGTTTGGGGATTGCCAAATGAGTCGCCCTCGCCCAATCAGCGCGTGCCCGCTTGCTCGGCGCGTCTGCTCTGAGACGAACCAACCGCAATTAGAACCCAATCGGAGCCCCAGAGACCACCAGGCCGCCGCTTGGCCTATCGTTTGCCATCGCTCGGCGTCTAACGCAACTTCAGATGCCGGTGAATTTGGTCATGGCTGTCTTCTTGTGGCCCGTGAACTGGCCATGCTGAGACGCCCAGGCCCAGGTACCAGTGCCGTGGGGACTGAATGTGTGGATGCCATGGTCGGCCGCAGAATGCCGTGACAATACGCCGGCGCCAGTCGTCTGTTCAGCCTGTGCCTGCGTCAGGGCCGTATTGTACCTATTCAAGCGCTTCGCCTTCTCCTTTGTCCTCGCTTTCCCATTCTCTCTCCTCTCACTTCACTTCACTTCACTTCTTCCTCAGTGCTAGACACCGTTTCAGACCCAGGCATTCTGGAATGTCTGCGTCTTTGTCTTAATCTTTTCCACACTTCTCTTTATCGTATTGCAAAGCTTCAAAAACAAGACGGTTAGTCCTCTCAACAAGAACAAGCCGGGGATTTTCTTGGAAAACCCTCTCTTTCTTGTGCCTAGTGGTACATACAACTTCCTTTTATCAATCGCCTGGAGCGATTCCCAACATATCATTTTCTTTCATAAACCATCCCTATTACGCTCGTTCATTTTCTCACGGACCATATAAGCCATCAGATCTTCAACGCACCCGCATCCCGCTGCCAAAGTTATATATACCGAATCTTAAACTCCGGAAGCAATATCGAGTGCATCATACTGGACGGCATGGTTAGACTGCCATTGCTGCCGGCACTGCCGTTGCGTGTGCTCATTATCACCGCACTGAGCGCTTCCCTGGTTTCAGCCGTTCCAGCCAACTTGCTCTTCGCTCGCCAGAGCACTTGTCCCACAAATGCATTCCGATGCGAAAACAGCTCCTTCTGCTGTTCAAATGGGAACACCTGCATCTCGCTTGCTGGAAATACCACAGTCCTCTGCTGCCCGAAAGATTCCACCTCCAACTGTAGCAAAATCCAAACCATCACCTGCAACGTCGATTCGCTGAATTCAAAGGACAACCCGGACGCCCCAGTGAAAACCACTGTATTTGACGTAGCATTGCCAAAATGTGGCGATATGTGCTGCCCCTTTGGTTACTCTTGCTCAGCAGAGGGAAGCGAATGTGTGAAGGACCAAGATCAATCACAGCCTCCCAAAGGGCATTCAACTACGACTTCTGCCTCAACCTCCACCAAGACATCAACAACGAGGTCAACCGGCGTGCCGACAACTCAGCCATCTACAACAGGTGCCTTAACAACTGCCTCAACAACAGGTGGCTCAGCAACAAGCACTCAAGTGCCTACGGCGTCTGCCACAAATGACGAGGCTGCGGGTGGAAAGGAAAAGACGTATGGGCCAAATGTATCGGCAATAGTTGGGGGGATTATGGCTGGGTTAATCGTTCTTGGTATTGTTGGTGGTATCATTTTCTGGTGTACTCGCCGAAGGGCAAAGAAAGGTTCGGCCAGCAGCGAGAAGCCACGATCGGACCGCTCAGGGTTCTCTACAATCATCTCCGATCCTATTGTCCAACCCAACTCTTATCGCACCGAATTCATCCTCCGCCCACCATCGACACCACCACGCACCGATCGTCAATCCATTCCGTGCATTTCCGAGGATCGAATCACTCGCAGATCCATCCGAAATCCGTTCAACTCCCCCAGCCCTTCGGACGCGGGGACGAACTCTAGGATCCCCTCTTTCTGCGAGGATAGCCCTCCTCGGCAGGGGCAGGTGGGTGCACGCCTTGCACCCATCCGTACAATGAAGGCATCCAGCCAGTACCTCAAGCCTCAGCGAACCTCCATTCACCGGCAGCCAAGTGGTGAATGCATCAATGTGTTCGCGGATTCAAACGCGGTTGATGACCAGTTCAATCGACAGACCACATTCACAGAACTCATGGACAGGGCGGACCTAAAAGGCGTTGGCCGCGACAAACCCTATGTCCCCGGGACAACACCGAGGATATAGGGCGAGCTACCGACGCCACCTGGATCTCCGTTTGTCGTCGAGTGATCCTCAGCGCTGGTCGTGGAGGCGCGTCTTACAATCCACTGACGTTCTGTTATTGTTTAAACATCTCATTTGTCAACACGAAAGTGATTATATATATACCCATTCCTCTTATGTTAATACATCATACCCGGGGGCATCATCGGAATGGAGGTCAGCGTGCCCTTACTTTTTACTATTATTAGAATTTTCCCTTTGTTCTTCTCGTTTTAGTTAATGGAACCAAATATGAATTCATGTCCACTATCTGTCGATATCTTCTCATTTCAAATTTCATCATATGAGCCAGTCCCTTCCATGAAATAAAATATAATATGCATGTCCCATTGTGAGAACGAATGTGACTGGTCCCGTCAGAGCCCCGAGGTATCAAATGTTGGTCATATGTCGATGGCCTGCTAATAGATTGAGGAAAAAAAAGGTAGAACGAATGGAGAAAGACAAGCCCGAGTTATAGCAAATGTCTTCCTAGGAGTAGGGAAAAAAAAGAAGAAATGCCGAGTAAAAATATAGAAGAAAAAAATGTTTCTTAGGTACCCAAAAATTACCGCCCGTCATAATAATGCTCATGGGGCTAGATGAAGATGATGATGAATTCCCGCGGAGTCATGGAAAAAAAATAAAACATCAGGCGGGAACAGAAAACGTTTAAAAAAAAAAGAAGGTACAAGACCACCACCCATTTGCTAAGAACTCCTTCGTAAAACGAGCGCAGAACATGCTTCTTTTTGGAAGACCCAGTCTTGAAAAACCATAACCAGAAAAAAAAACAAAAAAAAAAAACAAAATAACACAGAGCGTCAAGGATAATAGAGGATATATCTGACCTGGTTGTTGACATTTCCTACCCCTTGTCCTCTCCTACATCACTGTACATCTCCTGTCCTTGAATCCAGAAGCGGTGGTTACATCAGTCCACCCGGCATTGCTGACAGCATCGTGATCCTTCTTCTTCTTCTTCTTGGGCTTTGCCGGAGCCTTGGGCTTCCACCCCTTCATTCTGGCATCCCTGATGTTCTTGGCTGCGCTGCGCTCTGCGCGGCTCGACTGTCGGCTGACACCTACTGGAACCTGGCCGGGGGATATTGAACGTGATCGCCCCCACCCAGTCCAAGGTCGTAAAGTCGACTGTTGTCGTTGAGCTGCTGGTGGTGGTGGTGCGTGGTAAGAAGCTCGAGGCGCAACGCTGGACTCCAGCCGCTGTACAGGGGCCTGTGGGTTCGAACCACCCTGACGCGGTCGTGGGCGAACGGGAACTGGAGCTGCAATTGTCGTTTCCGCCCATCTGCTAGGCGCACCTGTTTCGGGGAGATCAAACCCTCCCGAGACACCCTTGGGAGTGCTAACTATAAGAGGCTGATCCATTGCGTTGTTCCAGGATGTCGAGGGCCTCTGTTGATCCAGGTATGGGGAGAAGACGGGCCGGTTAGGGTTATAGAGATCATGGAAACCAACGCTGACTGGACGTTGGTAATGGCCATGTCCCGTGTTCGGATCGACATAAGCTGGCTGGTTCGTAACCAAAGTCGGTGGCGAGTTGGGCAAGAAGCCGGCATTTGCCATTCTTGGGATAGGTGCTACCAGAGGAGCAGCAGCGGCATTATGAACAGGATTCTGGCTTGGCCCGATACCGAGACCTGTTGACCACGCCTGAGAACTTGGCAGTGGCATTCCGTGTCCCATGTCCGCTCTTTCCTGGTCCCCTGCAGGAGCAATGATGATGGGGATGTTTGAGTTCTGGACAGGTGATGATGGTGAGTCTGCCGGAGAGCTCATGGTGCTTACCGAAGCTTGTCTCTCTAGATTTTCCCCAATAGTACTGGAATATTGAGCGGGAATGCCGGGTGAGGCTGGTGGAGTGGCATCATAAATGTCATCTGGATCTGGCGCTGGAGTGGATCTCGGACGGGGCGGATGATCGATTCGAGGCCGACTGAGAGTGGTTGAGTCACTAGCTGTTCTATGATGTGAGGGTCGTCGCTGGATATTGGCATAGGATTCGACTGTGTTCGATGGTAAAGGTGGCATAGGTGGGACAGCAGGGCCTCGCAGGAAGGCCGGAAGGTCGCCAGGGTCCTCCTTTTGATATGGTGGTGGCGGAGGTACCCAATTATCGGCGTCGCTTTCATGGGGATGCTCTCGGCGCCCGTCGGCACGGCGATACGAGATCGGACGCCCATCTGCGGTACGAGGATTCATAGTTCTGTTGACTGCTGCGGCGGTGGCAGCACGCCGGAGAGTGGTGGCAGTTCGCGGGCTTGAGTGTGCGTAGGGAGCATCCAACGCTTCTTGTTCTTCGATGGTGGCCACGTCGGGGTCCTCAGGGGCGTCATTGCGAGGAGAAGATTGGATAGCGGGATTGTGGCCGATTCTCCTGGGCAGCAAGGGGTCATCATCATCTGTAGGCTCACTCTGAGGCAATGGCGGCGGCGCCTCGGAGCTCCGATACGAAGTTGTTGCGGCGCGAAGCAGAGCCGAACGGCTCCCGCGCTTCTGAACGAGGGTTCTCCTTCGCACAATTGCAACTTCGGTCTCTATATCACGATGCTCCTCTTCCAAAACCTCTGCTTTGTCGGTTCCCACTTCCAGAATGATTTCTTCTTCGGTTCCATCTTGAAGGCCGTAGTCGAAGTCAATCAACTTGATCCTACCGCCGTCGACAAAATCAAGATCCTCTTCCTCAGTGACCAGTCGGGGACCTAAAACTCCGGTGGCTGTAACAATCAGACGTTCCTTCAGAGAGTGACCACCGTATTCTGCAATCCACTTCACAGAGCTTACACCAAGGACATTGTCAACTTTGACGCCTGATCTGAAAGTATTCCTCTGCCGGTCGCGCATGAGTTTCCACTGGGGAGCCGAGTCACCAACGACAGGATCCTGTTCTCTCGATGTAGATGCGTGAGAATTGTTACCGCGCGTGAGGTCCAACGTAGAAACCTCTTCCTCTGTCAATGCATCTAGTCGTTCCGGTACTCCGTATACCCAAATCTCCCCATGGTGAAAGCTGGCTGAGGCAATCTCGCCGTAATATGTAGCTCCTGATAAGGTGCTCGGTAGTAGCTTTCCTTGAGTTCCCACCTTGGGCTCAGGACCCACGAAGTAAGTTGTACCGTTGCGCAAATCATTGATGCGAACAGCTCGGAAAGTTTCAAAACTCCTGTCATATGCGAATGTCCATCTGGCCTCATCTTCGCCGCCGTCCTGGATGAGAACCGAATGAGTGCAGTCGCGGCTCGAGTTTGGAAATAAAATTGAGGTTGTCCACAAGGCGCTGGTGTCGTTTTCAGGTAGGAGGCTGCCCGGATCGTAATAGGGGGCCGTGAGGATGACGGTGCTTGGAGTTGCCGAGTTGACGGTTGTGCCGAGAATCTGGGTGCCATCGTAGGAAAATGCAAGTGCATCTACTGCATCGCATTTGACAGAGCGCCTGTCAGAGGGACCGGCGTTGGCGCTCAGGGATGTCACCTCGATCCCACCCTCGTAAGCAGCAGCCAACACAGAGCCGCAGGGTGACAGGGCTATCGTCCGGGGCGTGTTGTCGAGAATGATCGATTGCTTTCGCCGTGGCGGAGTATGGCTGAGGTCGTACAGGTCAACCTGCATTTCCATCGAAAGAATGGCGAGAAGGCTTCCGTCATCCAGAATGCATGTCGCGACGGGACGGCGCAACGTCTTGAACTCGCGTTTGATCTCAATCTTGGGCGCTCGCACATCGATTACGTAGATTCGTGATGAGTTGTATGCGAGAACAAGCTGTGACTTTGGCGAAGTGCTGAACTGCATGCCCTCTCCACCAGGACATGATGCGGAGCTGATGGAATTGGAGATGAGCTTGATGGTGGTTTGGTGGGGTCTAAGGTAGGCATCAAAAAGGTTGCGCTTGATCTGCTGTGCAAAGAGTCGCCGCAAACGCGGAAGGTCGCTGTCGTTCCCAGGAGGAAGCTTCGTTCGGCTGATAGCAAAGGATGGACATTGTCGCAAGTGATGTATGTACAGATGAGGTCGCTGGGAGACGGCCCGCCATTTTCGGTTGAGAAGAATCAAGGAGGCGAAACCATTAGAGTCGGTGTCGAGTAGAATTCTGCAAGTTGAGGGGAGAGCGTCAGTTGCCATCAAGTGAGGGAATAGGGGAGCGTAGTTGTACTCACTGTTCAATGATCTCGTCGGGAAGCTCGTCGAAAGGGGCAGCCTGAATTGGCGGCTTTTCCATGTCCGACGACATGGCGTCCGTCCGTTGTGTATGAGCCTAAGGAGAGAACAAAGAGGGGGCGAGAAACTTCTCAGCGAAACAGAAGTTGATAACCTATGTATTCATGGTCATATAGCTGTTGGTTGTTGGTTGGCAAGGTAGTATTTTCTCGGGATGGGGAAGCTGGCGGTTGGGCGAGTCAGCGAGCGAATGGGAGCCAGGCAAGATGAATATGTTGGTCGCCGGGCGTCTAGAAGTGGCAAGACGAAGTGGACGGATGCTTTGGCTCGATTAGCATGGCATGGAGATGATTGAGGTCGTCGTCGGAATCGTTGCTGCGCTCGATACGGTAGCAGTTGGGTTGTCGAACACGATCAAAACCAGGACGGCAAGAAACTTGGCTGAAGACGAGAGGGAGGGACCGATTCAGCCAGCACTATTGGCAGGCATTTCCAAATCCGACTTGGGTTAGCCACCCTGGGCGAAATGATTATGGCCCCCAGTGGTTGGTTGTTGGGGAATTGTTCGATCGTGTCTCTGGTTGGTGGAACGCGTGTTGCTGCAGGCCAAGACAGGGCAGGGTGGAGCCGCCGGGACATGGATACATGCAGGATAGGCAGGTACTTTGATTACAGTGGTGAGTGCGTGCGGTGGGAAGTAGATCTCAATCTCGGACCCAGGTATCTCCATCTGGTGCATGTTAATTGATCCTATAAATGGCTGGCACTGTGGTTGGCTGCAGGCGGGATCAAGTGGGCCCAGTGGTCTTTGGTCTGCCGAGGTCAGGCCAGGGAGCAATACCGTGCCTTCAATTCTGCTGGAGCTGCCAGCTGTGCTATTCATAAAGGCCTTCAGCTACAATCCCATCGCATCGACTGGACGGTTGGGGCCGTCCGCCGTGCTTGTCGTAACGGTGGGATCCGCGGGCGACATCTGGCCATATCTTACCTCACAGCCGGCATTGCCAAAGTCCCATGCCCAAAAGTCCTCTGATATTAGTATTTCACTGCCCACTCAGGTAAGCGCTGGCGGCCACGACCCCACGGCACATAATCCCGTATGTGGGTGCACCTGTTTTGATATTGCGGTCCTACCGACGCAAGCTGGTTACGTGTTGAGATGAGCACGGAGCACCAGGTTGTGCGTCAGGCCTGGGACCAGCCCCTGCTTCTGGCCAGACTTGGTCCTGCCCCGATCGGGGGAAGGGCCAGAGCCTATCCGGACGTGCCAGCCAACGTCTTCCTTCAACCACTGCCCTGCCACTGCTGGCCTATATCACTTGCATTTGTCTTGAGACAGTGCAATCGGATCGGTAAATGAGCGTGCTCCCTGTCGGCCACGCAGACGAATCCTTTTGTCTGATCAGGTCGACCCCGGTAGTGGATTTCTTGATCCGGATGCCACGGCTGGACTGAGTACTCCCATCTCACAAGCCTTCTATGATTCAGTTCATCAGAAACAGTTCACCAGTCCGACCTAATTATTATCCCATCCCGCCCGGCTGATCATTGGATGCTACCTGGGTAGTTTATCCACGCCCGATTGTGTTCGGTTTATCCCTCCACTACCGAGATCATGGCCCACGATTCTTCACACTGCCCTTACCCACTTCCCTCCGGGCCCTGCACGCATTGACAATTTGACACAGCTATTTTCCCCTTATGGAAGTTCATCGACAAGGAACAATGCTTGATGCAGGATTCGACACGAATCAGACCCCAAAGCAAAGGAAGCAGAGGAAGAAAAAAAGGGGCCCCCGTAGTAGATACCGTGATGTGAGGTCCAACGTAGATGGCTCCTACATAGCAGATCCAGGTGAATATACACAGTTTCCCTACGAGGCAGACAATCAAAACCCCCCTTGCCTCGCTCCTCTGACCGACTTCCTCCCTCCATGGGATGTCGTCACAATGTGTTACCTCCAAAACCGGGCCAGTCCCCGTCGTCCGTGAAGGTGGTGAAGCCGCCCCAAAGCCAGACATTGCTGATCCAGAGCACCAGCCCGCGGCGGCCGTGACGCAGCCTAAATGGACTCGCCACCTCCCCTCCGTCCTCTTCCTCGCCGTCTTCCTCGCCCTGCTGTTCCTGCTCGTCTTCCTTCTCATTCCTTCCCCCATGGGCATCACGGGCAGCCAGCCGGCGCGCGAGGAGCCAGAGGACTCGGACGCCAGCAACCCTGTCGTCGATCTTGGCTACTCCAGATATGCCGGCACATATCTCAACAACGGCGTGAGCCAATATCTTGGCATCCGGTATGCCCGCCCACCCACCGGCGATCTCAGATGGCGCGCCCCCGTCGAGCCGGAGCAGACCGAAGGCATCCAGAAAGCAAAAGAGGTGCGTCAGGAAAACAAAACCCAACCCCAAACATGGAGCGCGAACCCAACCGCAGCCTCGGGCGGTAAAACATGAAAGTAAAATTAACTTGGATCGAAAAAGACTGACACAATAATTTGAAACAGTTCGGCCCAGTTTGTCTCGGGCTACGTGACACAGCCGGCGACGAGGTTGATGAGGATTGCCTGACCGCATATATCTGGGGCCCATCCAATGTCACGACAGAGACAAAGCTGCCAGTCATGGTCTTTATACAAGGTGGCGGTGAGGGATGGTCCAGATAACCCCATTCCAAGTTGTGCTCGCGGGCGTCTAAGCCATACTGATCATGCCTCGTCATACTAGGTTACACACACAACGCCAATGCCAACTGGAATGGCTCGCAGCTAGTTGAGGCTTCAGGCCTCAACATTGTCTATGTATCTTTCAACTACCGCGTCGGACTCTGGGGGTTCCTTGCCGGAGAAGAAGTGCGCAAGGACGGCAGCCTCAACGCCGGTCTTCTCGATCAGCGCTTCCTTCTTCAATGGGTACAAAAGCACATCGCTTCTGTAGGTCTACTCTTTGCTCAGCCATCCTTACTTCCCTAACAAGACATCTCAGTTTGGAGGCGACCCTGATCATGTTGTCATCCAAGGCTTGTCAGCCGGCTCCGGCTCCGTTGCCCTCCACATGGCCGCTTACGGCGGCCGGGACGACAAGCTCTACGCAGGATCCATCTTACAGTCGACCTTTCTGCCAGCTCACCCTCCGGTCAGCGAACTCGAGTGGCAGTTCAACCACACGGCGGAGCAGGCAGGCTGCCAAGATGCCGCCGACCGGATGAAGTGTCTGAGGTCCATGAGCAGAGACGACCTCCAGAAGCTCAACGACGCCAGCCCGTTCCCCGGAAGGGCCTCGAACCCCTTTTACTACTGGACGCCATGTCTCGATGGCGAGCTGCTGCAGGACCACGTCACTGAGATGTTCGCCCAGGGGAAATTCCACAAGGTCCCTGCCTTGCTTGGCACAGTCACAAACGGTGAGATCATTCGTCCCGCGCTTGCTTCCGCCCGCCACACTGAAAACTAACATGTGAATCTATATCTGTAGAGGGATCCACCTTTGTCCCTGACGTCTCTACTGCCGACCAGCTGGTCAGCTCTCTCGTCGATAACTTCCCCAAGCTCAACTCCTCACACACAGATGAACTGATCACCCTGTATCCCCAGGAAGATCCCCTCCCCCAGCATGATTCCTACTTCCCTTCGCTCTCCCGCGCTTACGGAGAAGGGACCTTCATATGCCCAACCCGTACTATTCTTAATGCCCTCTGCGATTCTGGGGATGTCGCAATTTGGTCCTACCGTTATAACGTCGAGGATAACGAAATAGTTGCAGAAGGCTTCGGTGTACCCCACGTCTCTGAAGCCCCGGCCGTTTGGGCACCGGAAATGCTCCCTTCTCGGCCAAAGGAGAGCTACTTCACCTATAATGCCGGCTCTGTCTCACTTGTGATGCATTATTGGTTGAGCTTCGTCCGGTTCCTTGACCCCAACGTCCAACGGATGGATGGGGCCCCGGTCTGGCATCCTTGGTCGGGCAATCAGAGCAGGCTCATATTGCAGCTCCCAGACCCCGTGATGGAAAATGTCACTCAACTAGAGAGAGCCAGGTGCGACTTTTGGCAGAGTATTGGCCCTGTCATTAATCAACGATAGAGTGTTTGGACTTTAATTGAATATAGAAGTACTACTTAATCACCATTAATTTAACATCCGCATGGTGGCATACGCTGCAGGCCGTTCGATTGAGGGTGCCATCCGTGAGCGTACTTCAGCCTTCTTCAAATAGACATTAGGATGTAGAATAAATGAAGAAGCACGGCTGTCCCATCAATAAAGATGTTGATCAAGCCGTTAATTAAAGCTACTCGCTGCCAGCCAAATTGCTTACCAGCAGCTGTTCAACGGCTGGTGGCCCAGAATGACCTTCAATAAGACAATATAAGACCTTACATCCCATGCCAATTATGAATCCAACTTCTTCTTCTTCACACAAGAACGCACAACTCGTTTTGCACCTCTTGCCCATTTGCGGACACGGATGCCCACTCGCCCTGATCGCTTCGAGACAATTTCGTTTGGCGGATTCAGCATTTGGTGATCGATGGTCATGCCCCGAGCGCACCCGGACATTTCCTGTAATGAAAAGGGGAGAGGGGTTGGAGCTCTCTTGCACTTTTTCGATGGCGTGCTGCCGAGCCGTAGGTGGAAAAGCGATATTTTCTGCCGAAGGCCGTGCTCGCGAGGTTTGATCTCATGAGGAGACATGCCTCGAGTCTCTCCAGGCTGAATCTCATTAACGGGGGAGATGAGCGAGGGGGTTTTCAATTCGAGACTTTTAGCGATTTCGAGACAATCTATGTCCAGATCACCAGTGTCCCAGAGGGGCGAAGCCAACACGTCATCATCATCAATTTGGTTTGACAAAGCTGGTTTAGCTCCTTCCAGCTTATGCATTGCCGACTGGTCCATCATGTAATTCGGCTTGGTGAACATGTCTCTTCGTGAAGAGTACTCAAGATCTGCAAGAGAATTGCACTGCTTCAATGCTGGGCTTCTGATAACCGTTCCCTGACAACCTCCAAAGCCTTTCCCCAGCTGAGTTCGAGATATTTTGATTTTGAGCCTCTTCCTTCCTGGTGAGGCGCTGGCCGGGGCAGGTGAGATCCCATTTGTTGAACTCGGCGCTGGGGTTTGACCCTGGTAATCAGCATCTTGAGTAAGAGATTTTCTAACCTTGAGCTTAAATTTTTGAGGACTTGCATGGCGAGCAGGAGATATACCGAATTTGACTTCGGGTAATTTAACACCAGGCATGTTTGAGTCAATAGAGGAGTTGTTTGGCGGTGCGCCAACCATATGCTCTTGATTTTCAGCCAAGTTTAGACCCGTGCTCCCCGGTAGTGGAGGAAGAGCCTTCATGAACTGTGGAATGCTGTTCTTAACCCGTAGTTCTCGAGCTGGAGATATTGGTTCTGGAGACAAAATCGGGATTTCTTCCGAGGTGCGAGGAACGCCCTGTGGTTTGTAGTCAGTACCACCTAGCCCTGTGGTGCTGATTCGAAGAGCGGCCAAATTGCGACGGTGCCTTTTTTGAAACTCCTTTTCCTCCTTGCTCTTTCCAGAGATAGTCCCACTGTCCGTGGCCTTTCCATTCTTTTCAATCGCGTTACTCTGTTCGTCTTCTTTCCCAGCCGAGTTGCTGGAATGTTGAATATTGTCCTCGATGTTAGGGAGAGCGGCTTTCCCTAGGCGATCTAATGACGTGAGAAGCGTGGCAAACTCGAAAGGCCTAGACTCAATGGGATCACTGAGATTCCGGAAGTTGGGCTCCGGAGTGGGATTTTTCTCAGCGAGCTTCCGTAACTCGGACATGGAGGGGAGTGTTTTGGAACGACGCCAGAGCCCCCGATCCCTGTTCTCGAATTGAGCTCCCAAATCTTGATTTGCATTCTTTCTGGATATGATAGTCACTTTGGTTTTTGAATACATGTTTGGAGCCTGGGGTTTGGGCCGATCATGCGCCTCCGGTTTATGAGATTCTTTCTTTTGGGGTGACACTTCCTCTTTTGAGCCCTGTTTTTCGAGAACGGCTGGATGAGGGGGACAACTGTCTGCTGTTGCAATCTTAGGAAGATCATGGGGAATCGAGCAGCTTTCCTCGAGAGAATCAATGGCGCCTGTGGTTAAGGGCGCGGGGTCTGGGCTACTAGATCCCTCTTGGTCGTCTTATATGTCCTGTTAGTTACATGGCGCTCTTTTCTAAAAGGAGAATGACGAACCTGGCAACGGCTGATCTATTACTCCCCTACAACTTGAAGGAGTTGCCGTTTCCATCTCTCCTAAATGATCCTCGAATTCATCTTTTAAGATGACCGGGGTTCGAAGTTGTTTGACTCTTTGAGGAATGGGGCATAATGGGGGAGCAGTTTCAACTGGCGGTATATTCTCTTCAAATCCCTCGGTGTAGTCATAATAGAAGGATCCATAGAAACGTGAGCTCTCAGTTTTCATAGTACTGTCATACATTTGAACGATAGAGGTTAGACTGGCGGATCTGACAGTTTGCACGTTAGAGCCCCTTCTGTCAGGGTCTACATTGACTGGTACCGTGAGGTGAGAGCTGGGCGTCCTGGAGCGAGCAGGGCTTGGCCACGTCGGATGCGGAGCCGGGGAGGACCGCGACGGTAGCGAAATTGTTGATCCGTTGGAATCTGAATGAAGGGAAAATGGGAGTGGGCGGCGCGGCTCAGTAGCATATGTTGACCTGTAGGAGCCGTAGGTAGTTCTCTATGAAACTGTCAGCAATTATGTTAAAGTGAATCGGGGAATCATATTTGAATACATGGGAAACTCGATCCAGCTCTACCATTCTGCTGTAGTCAACCACTCCATTTTTAGTCAGAGCGGGTGACGCAGGCCTCATATCGGATCTCTTTAATCGCGCTGGGTAACCAAATGGGGACCGTGGGCGTTGTCGAGCCACAGCACTGGATTGACTCTGGAGGGTTGCCGAGGACTTTTGCGATTGGGCCCGCCTTGAACTACAAGTTGTCAAAGAATATGACCGTTGGCTTTCATCCACTGAAGGGGAGAAAGATCTCGAGCACGGAGGGAAGATATCGGAGCCATACAAGGAGAGAATTTCGGATGTTGTATCCCTATAGGAGGAAGGTAATCGTTTCCTATCATCTGAATAGTGCCCGGTATCCCCGCGATGAGGAGTTCGTGGAATATTCTCATCCGCTGCAGTCGACAGCTGTGGGCAGGACGGGCCACGGGAGGATTGCGGCGCGATTGTGAAAATTCCGATGTCTCCAGTCTCCGTAGTAGTCTTTAGCATGCTTTCAAGCGGCCCCGGTGAACGTAGTAGATATGTGTTTTCATGAACAGAGCGCAGTGGCCGACGCTTTGAGTTTGGCCGAGGATTGGTTTGACTCCTTGCTCGATTCGGGCCTCTGAAACTACTCTGCAGAGAGCCATGGCTGGCCGATCTCTGCCGAACGTGATTAAGTTCCATAGGATCTTTGTGTCCCGAGCCATAGAAATAGTCGCCAGAAGTCGATTTTCGGGTAAATATGATGTTTGAAGCAAACGTTGATCAGAACCCTTAATAGTGGATAGAAATAAAGGCAAATGGCCACTCCCAAGTCGTTGTATTGGGCTAATGACTTCGAGGTACCAAAGACCACCAAAAATTGTCGCAGACTCTCATGTTTGTTGGGCTGGAGTGGGAAAACGCGAAGCTGTGGCAAGGAGAGAAGCAGGCGACTTGGCACAGGATGACTTGTTGATCACTCGACCATCCACGGACACTTGCTGCTTCTTGCCTTCCTGAGATAAGGGAGGCAACACCTTCCTGGAGGCCGATCGCTTAAATCGGCTTTCGTTACCGCTTTGGCGAAACGCAAGTGTGGCAGGTGGTCCAAATGGCATTGACAAGGCAGTCGCGGCCTTGCACCAACCGAAGGCACCAGCCCGGTCAAGATTGAGGACCGTCTTTCGCATCGTTTCTACTTCTCGACGGAAGATATACTCGATAATTGATCTAGCCAAAGCTGCGTTCGCCATTGCTTGGGGCATCGTTGCCACACTCGAGCACTCTGAACGAGTAATTTTCAACAGCTCGCCCGTCGAGGATCGCTCCGTCGTCGGCTTGCTGAGAGCCTGTGATTAAGTTCCTCACATGGTGGAGTCTATAATGGCGTGTGGTCCCTGAGCGCTTGTCTATGGATTGATATATTATATGTGTATAACTAGGGATGTCCGATAAAGAAGCTATGTAGTCGGCTATGTCTAAAAGACACCACCACCGATGATGAACAGACGCTCCTCCTCTTTCTTTGTCCACTGGATGATCTTATTGGCGCCTTGGGTAATCAGGGTCCTGGAGAGGTTGGGTCCAGCCACACAGTAGAACTCGAAGGCCGGTGTAATCCACGCCAGTGATGTAGCATCCTCAGCGACTGAATGCAACACCTTGAGTCGCGAGTTCTTGGCATGGACCGACGAATGTAGTTCATGGTACACACTCATTAACCTTCTTCGTGTCATTAATCCCGTAAAATACGGCTCCAATGTTCCCATGCAGAATTGTACGTTGGCGCGAGACTTGAATAAGAAGTGGCTGATTTGGCTTCCTGGTGCAATTTCGGGAACCTTGGGACGGCCAGCAGACACCGCGCTTTGTATTATGGCGAGGCTGCCGTTTTTGGTCAGCTGTTTGGTGACCTTGTCCCGCATCTGTTGCAGCTCAAAGAAACTTTCTCGGTCTGCGCTAATGAGGACCATGGCAATTTCTTCCTCAGATGATTTCGGCTTGGGCTCGGGCGTTGAAGTCTCCTGTTCCTCGTTGGGGGTTGGGTCTTCAAAGAAGCTCACATACATGTACAGGTAGCCTCGATTGTTGAATGCTGGGAGGCACAATGGAATCCAGTTCTCACCACCACCAGCTTTGATGCCATCGGACTCGAACAACATATTAAAAATGAGTTGCAAGTCACTTGGATGGAGAGAATGGCGGCGGGGTCGGATTACACTGACCAGCTTGCCTCCTGCCACGATAAGACCATAGAGTAGTTTATCTGTCCTGAGCTTCAGGAAAGTATTGTTAATAGTGTTTCTTTGCGATTTTCGGAGTTTAAGGCATTCGAGAGCACCCAGAAGCGACGAAGGTGAGCCTTTTGTGAAATTATCAGCGAGGGATGACAGAAGCGACTCGGTGCCTTGCAGTGGCTTGCGTAAATCACTCGAAGGGCGATTTTTGAAAATGTGAGTAAGGGTTGGTAAGGTCAGCGTCGAGAGAATCTGCATGTATAGAGCTTCAAGCTGTGAACGTAGTTGCATATCACTCTCTGCCAGCTTTGTGATCGCAACGAGGTAGAGCGGTCCTTGGGTAGAGATAATGAAACGGGTGTTGCCCGCAGTAAACCCCTGAAGAGGGTTCTTAGCCCCTTCATAAAACGAAATGATTGTTTGCACGACGCCTATCGAGGAGTTGATGAGACTGAGATCACCATGGCGGCTCCAGATGGGTTTTCCAGCCGACGATAGAATCAAATAATGCTTAAGCTTGGATTTCCAAGCAGACAGGCGTTCATCATCCTCCTGACCGTCTCCCTCTTCTGGAAGTGCGTCAAACTCTTGTTCGAACTTGGCGAGGCGATCACCAGCCCCCCTGGGAGACCTCTCAAAAGGTTGCACAGTGCTGGCCTGCGTCCTGAGGAGATGCCATGCTGGACTCCTCTTGTGCAACTCCGAGGTGAGAAGGCTAGCGATATCGCCAGCAGGCCGCAGGGTGGGCGCGAAGCTGGTCACGCTCACTGCGTCATCTTCAGGGAGATATGATGTGCTAGGCCGACGGTTTGGGGTAGAAAAGCCGCTGCCAACGGGACTGGCAACCGACCCTATCCCAGGACTCGAAAACGTACCCCGGGAACCGTCCGGGAACGATAGTGTCTGAATCTCTAGGGGAGTCACGGCTGTGGTGGCTTCTGCTTGCAGAGCCTTTGCATCTGTCGGCGAGGCGGGTGCGGGTGCGGGTCGAGGTGGTAGAGGAGGAGGACGCTGGTCCTCATCGTGTGGTTCCGTCTCCCCTCCCATCTTCTTCCCTCGGTTGCATCTCAAGCTCGTCGGTTCGATCTGATCAGTCGCTGGGCGGACGCGACGGGACCCTTATCACCGGGGATCAGGGCAGACTCTCATCCAATACCATCATGCCATTTTTCCGAGTCGAATCGCAAGTGTCCGCCGATCGGTGTTGGCGAAGACTTTCAAATTGGGCGTGGAATGGAAGTTTAGTGAGGGATGGAGGGACGTCGGCCATGAAACGAGCCTCCAGATTAACAGTGCCTCCTAGTGCTGGACTGACCTCACTTAGTGGGACAGGGCCAATCGGAGAGCTCCAGGCTGCCACCAGAGAGGGGCTACGGGCTCTGAACAACGCCTCAATTTAGGTGCCTGACCTACCGACTTAGTGGGCAATACAACCCACAGGCGAGTGCCACAAGAGCCCTTCCCCCTGGCGCTGGCGGCCGAAGCCACCTGGACCTTGCTCTGACGTACTGCTGCGTGCGCGTTGAGCAGAAACGTAGCCTTACTGTAAGCGCACATGGTAATTTGATGGCACAGCCATTCTTGATGCGACCCAGCTTCCCGGAGCCGCCTCCCTAGATCATTGCAGCCGGCGACCGACGCATTATGTTCCCTGACCGACCGGCTGGAACCCAAACGAGCGAATATGGCACCTGATCCTGTGTCTGGTCGCAGGTCAGTGTCACCCGAGAGCTCTGGCAGAGACTCGCCGATCCCACGACAATGGAGAAGTCAGCTTGGTGGTGAGCTACGGACCCTCTGCCTAACAAGGAGCATCTGATTTTGACTTTCATAGGCGCACCCGAGGACCATCTTTTGAAAGACAAGTCGTACCGAAGATATGCTGCCGGAGTCGACAGGGCACTGTCCCTCTTTGAAACCGCACTGGAGGAGTGGGCAGACTATATATCGTTCCTCAACAAGCTGTTAAAAGTTAGTTCGCCCAAGGATCTAAGCCCAGACGACCGTATCTTACTGATGGTGGATGCTACCAGGCTCTTCAAGCTCGACCAAGCTCTGCGACCACGATTCCTGCGAAAGCCCTCGTTTCCAAACGATTGTCGCAATGTCTCAACCCGTCCCTACCCTCCGGCGTACACCAAAAGACCTTGGAAGTATACAATTATGTCTTTTCTACGATTGGACACGATGGATTGACAAGAGACCTGCCACTCTATCTCCCTGGACTGGTGTCGACTCTCTCCTTCGCCTCTCTCTCTGTTCGTTCCCCTTATTTGGATCTTTTGGAGACGCACTTCCTGGAGGTCGACCCTCGATCTCTTAGGCCAGCCATGAAATCAATTATCCTCGCGTTGTTGCCTGGACTGGAGGACGAGACTTCGGAGGACTTTGAGCGAACGCTTCGATTGGTGTCCAGTTTCAAGGAAGCTATTCGACCAGCTGATTCCGAACCTCTCGACAACCACCACGCTACCGGAGACGACTACTTTTGGCAATGCTTTTTTCTGGCGTCCATCACAAGCAATGGCCGCCGCCCAGGTGCACTCGCGTACCTCGCGAGGTATTTGCCGTCTCTGGGAGGACTGCCGGCTGGTAGTGCCGCCCCAAGTCAGTCAGATGAGAAGATAATTAGTGTCGTCACTTCCCCCGAGCCAGGTCTCTTGATCCGCTCATTTGCAAGCGGTCTATGTGACGAGCAGCTTCTCATTCAGCGCGGATTTTTGGATTTGCTGGTATCCCACCTCCCCCTTAACTCACCCGTGCTACAATCAAAGGTCAAGGCTGGCGACCTAGAGCTCCTCCTAAAGGCTGCTGTTGGTGTGGTTACAAGGCGTGATATGAGTCTAAATAGACGTCTATGGGCTTGGCTCTTGGGACCAGAACCGGCGACTACAGAATTCGACCAAACTGAACCAGGCGCGAACTCACCAACACCCTATGTCAACTCGAGGACAAGTTATTTCGAAGAGTTTGGCCTACAGGCTTTGACGCAAGCGTTACTATCCATGATCAAAGATGGTGATAACAGAAATAGCATAGATCGAGCTAAGCCATACAGAATATGCTTGTCCTTGATGGATAGATGGGAAATCGGCGGCCTGGTTGTTCCAGAAGTTTTCCTGCCTGTTTTAGAAAATGTTCGCCAATTCAAGGCCCAAGCATCATCAAAGGCCGAGTTTGCGGAAGTCCTCCGGAGCGCCAGCGTCTTCTTCGACGGTATTGAAAGCGGCTTGATCTACGGTGAACTTGTTGGGCTACTTGCTCAGGCCATTGGCCCAGGCAGTCTCAGTTTCAAGGAACGGTGTGATAAGCTATCTCTCATCAACTTCATACTTACAAATTTCAACATACACGAAGAGGAAATGGTGACTTTACACGCACCATTGTTCTGCCTAGCGGCATTATCAATGCTGGAGGGGTCCAAGGACCAAGATCGAAGCTCCCCCGACTCCTATAAACTCGCCGAGAAAGCACTCTCCGTCACCATATCTTTTCTAGAGCTTATTCCTAGTCGCACATTCCCGGATATCAGCCAGAAAGAGCGCCTTAGCTCGAGCTCGCCCACCAACATTGATCTCCTGAAGAAAATACAGAAATTCTATGTCAGCGAGCAAGGCAATTTAGAGGCAGTCAAAGCTCCCTTCGAGCCGCAAGAGATCGGGGCGATTCTACTACAAAAAACAGTGGAATTGATTTGTGACGATTTTCACCCGGTAGATCCTACGGCACGCATACTATCTTTAGCTCTGGCAAACATGCCTTCGAGCTATGATGTTAATGTCGATCGGCTCTTAAGCTTCTTCCAGGAGCGGCTCGGGCAAAAGAATACTCCATCATTCGCAGAGTTTGCGTCGATTGTGCAACTCGCCACTGAGCTTCACAGTGCTGAAAGGCTGTCCACTTTGGAGTTGTCAAAGCTTAGCAGATTGCTCGTGAGGCATGCGTGGACGTATCTCGCAGCGGGGGATCCCAAGTTTCATGTCGAAGCCGTTCGCAACCTGTGGCAACTGCAAACCTCGCTCACGTTGTCTGATCGGAATATCGAGGCCACACTAGCTGCCTTGATGGTATCAAACGGATCGCATGGGGTCATTTCTACGTGCTCTACGGCCGAGATGCATGTATTCAACGTCCTATGGTCTCATACTCTTCAAGACAACCCGTCTGATAGGCGAGGAGGGAAGACGCCCGTGAAGACGCCCATCATAGACACTTACGTTATCCCTCGACTAGCGGGCATGGATCATTTTGAAGTCATGCTGACTCGACCGGTCTTCCTTGTGCTCGACTCTTTGCTTGATGAAAGATCAAAGTCTTACATGACCGCCAAATCGTGGCTGAATAGCATGATTGGCATCGATAGGTGAGGCCAGACCTATCTGACCCTCATTAATGCGTAGGGCATTTCGTTTCTAACTAATATTCGCAGGCTATTTCTCATTTTCGCAATTAAGTTGAGCGAGCTTGGCTTTTTAGAAAACCTGCTGGCTGAAGAAGAGCTTGAAAAACCTCTGGCTGTTTCAACAAATTTTTCTGATGATGATGACCTCGATTTGTGTCTCTACTACCTACGGTCACTCTCTAATGTTCTCAGTTGTGGCGGGGACATTATATGGTCAGTTTTCGCGACAAAGCACATTGCACTCCAAAGCTCTACACTACACATTAGCTGTAAGCGACACTACCCCCGTAAATCCTCCAGCAAAACTGCGGTTGCTAACTTTCTCCTAGCTGGAGGGGAAGAGGGCGATTTGACATTGCAAGATTACTTTGTGCGAGTGTGTCTGAGGTGCATCCTAGGCGATACCGAAGACACAGCAGGGGACGACCTAAAAGCCCGAGTCTCGGAGCTTCAGCGCTTTGCCCTACGGCTCTTGCATCAGTTCTTCCTGGGCTACCATGCCGCTCCTCTTGCTGCCCTTCATCTCGAATACCCTCTTATTGACCGGCTCGCTCTAGCTATAGACTCTGCCGATCCTTTCTCTCAGGTCCTTTTACTTCAGGTCATCGATGCAGCCCTCAAGATCCGCGATGCTTATATACCAGAAGGCTCAGTCAACTCGCCAAATGAAAGGGCGAGTGATGTCGCCGAAGGATTACGGCCGAATCGGCCGTCTATAACCCTTCAGCGTGAAGAGCCACCGCTTATGCCACCCCCTCCGCAATTACTGAAATGTCTTCGAGCCGCCCTTAGTTCGCCGAGCAGCAGACCAGTTTTGGATAGTTGGATGTCATTCTTGGCCCAGTGTCTACCCCTGTATATGGATTCGATCTTCCAAATCTTGATACCTCTTGTTGAGACATTGTGCGGCCAGATTGGTGCAACATTTTCCAGTTTACGAGATACCTTCAAATCTGGTTCTTACACCCCGGGAACAGATACAGTAGCACCTGAGTCTACATTGATCTATCTCCTAAATGGCCTGGAACAGGTTCTTGCCAGGGCCCATGACCAATTGCTGGCTGAAGAAGCGAGGGCTCTTAGTGTCAAAAGCCCTGACCAGCCACAGTCGGTCTTTGGGAGCATGATCTCTGGTGTCTTTCAGTCAGACGCCCAGCACACCCGCAGCGCAACTGCCAACAACAGACTCACTGTGCACTTGGCATTCCAAGACGCGACTCGAATGTGCTATAATATATGGTCGTGGGGCCTAGGAGAGGAGGCAGTGCAAC
Source organism: Clonostachys sp. G952 (assembly GCA_027569935.1). Classification (NCBI taxonomy): domain Eukaryota; kingdom Fungi; phylum Ascomycota; class Sordariomycetes; order Hypocreales; family Bionectriaceae; genus Clonostachys; species Clonostachys sp. G952. The sequence continues at coordinate 35,307 of JAPDLB010000028.1, forward strand.
AAGACGAGAGTTCCCTGGCATCATTTAGGCACACGTCCCTCAGGATGAGAAACCGAGCAAGGCGGCTGCTAGACCATCTTTTCACCGCTGAAACTTTGGAGTGTCTTGAGACTGTCATAGATGTGTGGAAGAAGAAAAGTCGACCTGATAGCAAGGCTGAAGTCTTCAACTTCCTCTCCGCACTTGAAGCTGCTCGACCCAGGCGTGCAGTTCCGGCCTTATTCAACGCCATCTATAGCCGAACCAACCCAACCGCTCTGGAGCCGTCTCGAAAATCAACCATGACTATCTCAATCGATGATCATGACCTTGTCTACTTCCTGGTTGAATACGGGCGCTCTCTGGACGATGATGCGATGGACGAAATTTGGCAAGATTGTATTGTGTTCCTCAAGGATCTGCTTAGCAACCCATTCCCTCATCGCCAAAACCTCCCAGGTCTCCTTGAATTCACTGCTATCCTGGGTGAGAAGGTAGACAATACCAATTTTGGTGAACAGAAGAAGATGCGAAGAGAGCTCGGGGTAAGTCGCACGTCCATTGAACTTAATAGCTTGCCCTTCGCACGGCCTAGTACTAATCTAATTGGGTAGGATTTGTTTCTGAAACTTCTTGCTGCCCTATTTACCACTCGCCCGATGACATTCACCGAGTTTACCTCATCATCCAATGGCGCATCTGAGCGATCCTCACGATCAGAGCTATCTCGACGGAGTACAGCTATCGGCTCTGGAGATGGTGCTGCCGATGTCGTCCAGAGGCTAGCCTCCATTGTGCCAAATCTACCAAAGATTCTGGTAGAACCAGACCGTGTGTTGGCTGCCGCCGGTGCTATATCTACCAATATCATTGCTCCTACGTTCCGCTCAAAGTCCTTTCCCGACACTGTTTCAGAAAGTACCATGGCATTGTTACATGAGTTATCAAGACTACAAAATAACCAAAAGACATGGAAGAAGGATGTTAGCGATGCCCTGAATGATTCGAGGTTTTTCGGAATGCACCTTGACTTGGTTCATGGTGGATGGATCCCCTTGCTGAAGCAGTGGATTCTCACCGACAAGGAGAAGATCACTGAAATCGTCAGTCGTATCACCCCCCCTACTACAGCCGGTATTGTCTTCGGCGTGGGAGCGACATCTGCTCGCCTGGAAGCAGACCGCAGAACTCAAGTAAACCTGCGACGTATCGCGACATTAATCCTTGCGTCTGCGGAAGACACCTTCGTAACAGAGCTTCCAACCATCTTCGACAAGCTCGTAGAGCTCCTGGCAGCAACATCGACGTCCTCGCCCTCGTCAACGACACGGGCAGACGTGTACATGGTCATCCGAGCACTCATCCTCAGGATCAGCCCAATCCACCTGGCCATGATATGGCCCGTCGTCAACGCAGAGCTGCACGTCGCCATCTCCTCCATCGCCGCCCCGGAAAACACCCCAACCAGCGAGACCTTCCCCCACCTCGTCGTCCTCCAGGCCTGCAAGCTCCTTGACCTCCTCATCTGCGTGGGGCCCGACGACTTCCAGCTCCACGAGTGGCTCTTCATCACCGACACCATCGACGCCGTCCACCGCTACACCAACTCCTCCCCCGTGGCGCTGGTCGACGAACTCTCCGAGAAGCTCGGCAGCGCCGCCACCCCGATGGTGGCGGTCTCCAACCCCTCCGCCGAGGAGGGGTCCCTCGTCGTCGCCAACTCGTACCGGCGCCCGCTCATCGGCGGGCCCGGCGGCATCAACGACGAGACCCCGATCGAGCGCCGGGACGAGCTGATTGCTAAGATCCTGAAGCCCTTCTTCGGCCAGCTGAGCATCATGGCGTTCGAGTCGACGTACGCCATGGGCGTCTTGGACAGGGAGGTCTGCGAGGGGGGGTTGCTAAGGGATTTATTTGATGACCGCACTATAGTAAAGGCGTTGTAGAGGATATATCATAATTGACAATTTTTCCCGTTTCGACTTGGAGTAGTTGATCTTCATCGCGAACTTGTTTATTTCACATAGGGTGGGTTTTGTCGCAACATATGGATACTGTATGATTCTGTCCAGGTTGCTGTGTTGCTGGCCGCCCTAACGATCATCAAGATGGACTGCGACTTGGTTGATAGACACGGAGAAAGCTCGTACGTGCGGGAAGGTCAAAAAGGGACCCGAGAAGGCAATACTGAAAGCAGTAGATTGAAACTATGTACTGGGAAATCGCTCAAAACTTTTTATATCCTGCCAGCGCCTCGCTTAGAAATTACATAAATCAAACCCGAGTGTATATACCAGCGTCAATCAATGTTCGCATATCGTAGTGTGGAACTGAAACATCCCTGCGCCTTTAAATGTCGAGCCATATTCTCAATCGCCATCGCTATCCGTAGCGGTGCCTTCGTCGAAATTCTCTAGTTCTTCATCATCATCCATGTTGTCACTATCATCATCCTCTTCGTCCTCGTTCAAGCCACGCACTGCCCTCCAGTGAAGGTAATCACCCTCGAGCCACCTCTTACTGACAGGCAGCTGGTATGGATCGAAGGGGAAGAAAGGGTCTAGCTGGAGAGAGGACTCGTCGCTCGTCTCATTGCCAGCATCTCTCAGAGCTCCGCCCGTGGCGTAGGTGTTCATGTACTGGGTGAGTCGAAGGCGTTTGTTGGACTCGACTAGCGGATAGACATACATGAACCGCAGGCGGTGCGCAAGCTTTGCGAACTCTTCCACGATGACGGGTGCGCAGACCTTCAAGGGGTTGAACTTGCCAAAGATATGAACGGACAGTCCCTGCCTAATGGATCCAGTCCAGTCCAACTCATGACCAAGGTAGGAGGCCGGATCTTCGGGGTCGACGAATTCGGGGGCGGATTCGACGAGGTCCTGCCATCTAAAACAGAAGATATACATGGCGGCTTGCACCAGACTGTAATAGAAGAAGAACCGTCTGAGGTCTGGGCCGCGACAAATCGATTCATGCCTCCGCTGATACTCGTCCATATGTGCAATGAGAAGAGAGAAAATCTCACGCACGGATTCGCGGGGCACGTTTGCGCCACGAGCAACGAAGCTAGCTAGGTAGGCAACTGCGGCCTGTCGCAAGATGCTCGGGGTATCTCTAGATGATGCTGCCTGGATCATTTGACCGCAAAAGGCGTCTGACAGTCGTGCGTCCATTTGAGCAAAATGGAAAATGAGAAACTGCGTGTGGCGGGACTTGTATGTGGGGAGGACCAGTTGTTCAAACTCGCGAAGAATGATTGTAAAGTTATCGTATGCTCTGTCTGACCCAGGGCTGAACGCGATAAGTGGTGTGTAGAAGGCGAACAGTGTGTCCAACATGGCATCCATCTTCTCAACGTTCTCTTTGACCATCTTGATCCTCGCGGCTTCGCGATCATAGTCGGGATCCTCGATGTCCACTGACTCAGTGTCGCTGTCGTCCAGATCGTCATCATCCTCCCATTGTGATTCTTGTCTGTTATGCTCCCGCAAGGCATACATGACGGCGGCAGTGATATCGTCGTCGATATCTTCTAAATCAAGCTGCATTTGGGAATCTAATTTAACGATGCGATCTAATATAAGATCTAAGATTGGTTCTTTAAGATCGGGAGCATACTCTTTCAACCGGAACAGGTTGTCGATGTAGGCCATGTGGACACGCAACGACTCGTCGGGGAAAGGAAATTTGGCGATGAGTTGATGCTCGAGGACAGAAGTGGCAGATGGGAACATCTCCAGCAGATACCGCAAGGCTTTGTGCAGCCTATCTCGCGCAGTGTCGCGGCTGACTTCAGGAAAGTCCGGCACATCCCAGGTAGATGATCGTGTGGCTGTGAACTTGTCGACGATCATGGCCAGCACAGGAAGTAGGTAAGTGCCTTGGGCGCTGATCAACGAGGCCAGGAAGCTGGTGAAGACCTTGAGGAACTCCTCGTCTCGGCCGAGCCAGGAACACTTAAGGATCGTCTTGACTAGACCATTGCACTCCTTTTCCTTGAGGATGGGCATGCAGCTGGTCAACGCCACAACGTAAGCCCGAAGCTCCTGGGGTTTTAGGGTATCATCCTCTTCACCAACAACAGGTGGGAGGTATCGTTGTTTGTCGTCGCCGAAGATTTCCTTGAGGGTGTCGTACGGCCCGTCGTTTCCGCGTCGATGCTCTTCAAGTGCCTCCCTGACTTCTCGCTTGACCTCCTCCATGGTCCTATTGCCAATCTCGTGCGTGGTGTTTCGAGCGATGTCGAAGTCGACTTTGCGATATTTGGCCGGGCGGTATTTGGTCGGGCTACTGGGTACTACGGCTTCTTCATCGTCAAGCCCAGCATCATCTGCCTTTCTCCTCCCAAGGACCGATGATGGTTTCAGAATCGATTTGACAGGAGTGGCTATCCTGGGAGGGCCGGCAATGGGCCTCGCTGAAGACATGAATGGCCTCATGGGGTTAACCAGCCCAAGCGCACCGAATCTAGATGGTGAGTGAACTATTAGATAGGCGCGGGGTGGGCTGATGATGTTTTAACAACTAGGGTGTGATCATAGATTGAAAAGTATGTTGGGCCAAAGCGTGCGAAAGCCTGGTTGTCATAATCGGACTTGTCTGTTCACAATGAGTAAAATGTGAGACAGAGCTGAGCCCAGGGGTCCAAGTGAGGGCGGGGATCCTCAGTTGGATTTGTACATGTCAGTCTGGCAGTTGGTGAAGCGGGGGTTGATAAACGGTTTGAACTGCGTCAAGATGCGGGAGAGCAAAGTAACTTTTTTTTCCTTTGATGTGATGCTGATTGATGGTGGGCGGCGGGTGAGAGTGGAGCTCTGAAGAAAAAGTTGTGGAGAGTGCACGTGCCTCGTAACCATCGTGGTGACGGCTCGGGAGGTTTAGGGTAGTTGGAGGCTGTCGGACTGGACAGGCATCTCAACAACCAGCAAGTGGGTACAGGAAATAAGACATGAGATTAGAAGGTGGTTATGACCAGATCATTTTCTACGATAATTGGAATGCTATAGCCGTATTAAATGATATATGCAAAAAGTTATCTCTTGAAATTCTATCATTAGCCCTCCATAATCTGGCAATATTAGTCGCAGGCATGCAAAATAAGTAGGTTACTGTTTGAATGTCTTGAATCGAATGCCACCCACTTGACCGGTACCTCAACACCCGGGCCGCCGCAGCGACAACTGGAACTGTTTGTCTGTGGGACCCTTCCATGGCCACACAAGACAAGGCCGGCCGCAGACCATTCTTTGAGTAACTCCCGTATCCAGTTCCGGAAAAAGAGCTGCTCAGATGCCCTCGTGGTTGGAACAGAACGAAGACCCAAGTCAATACCATCTCTTGCACGTCGTACTGCGTCTATATGTCTGTACGCATGTACGACGCCATGCAAGAGCAACTAGGGGACAAACACCTGCACTAATTTCCATTAAGGACCATCGCCAAAGACACCAAGAGTTTTGTACAACCTTGTGTAGGTTGGACGTGAAAAGCCTAAGAATATATCGCACACCTCGTCTACCCAAGGACCATTAGACACCAAAGTCGTAGTTTTGATAAAAAAAACCCCAAGAAACCCTAACTTAAGGAAAAGGCCCAATAATAAATTTTCCATCCCAAGACTGTATTCATGTCCATGGCACTCACTGCCCCTGGTGTCTTGGTTGACTGTTGTTAATCTTGGATTATACCTGTCTCAGGAGGCTCCCAAGATGATAGAGATAAAACCAAGAGACTGAAGCAAAAGAAACAAGCCAAGAATACACACAAACACGCACACAAAGGAAATCTAATACCCCCCATCAGTAAGACTTCAACCATATGCCTGATAAAAAAGGCCCTGTCCGGTCCTCTCGCATGAAGAATAAGACAACATGTCCCTCATCAGCTCTCGACCTGGTCCGCTCAGTAGGTTAGAACTGGGGAGATACAGAAGATTCTCGGAGAATAAAATTTCTGCGTCCAGAACTGAGCCAATTGGTCGTCGAGAAGCTCGGGAGGATTGGTGGTTGGTTGTGTTTGAGGCTGAGAAATGATAAGGTGCCTTCGATAAGGGTCGACTGGGGAGCTGTGCTTTCCAACTAGTATCCTTCGCCTGCACCGGCGCCGTTATGGCCGGCTTGGGCACCGGAATACAGATAATTGACATCAGCGCCTCCCTCAATGTTGTTTGACCCTTCGGGAGCAGCAGCTGCGCCGTCAGAGGCGACAGTACCCTCACCCGACATTTGCCCTCCCCACGACTGGTTCTCAATGACACGGTCTCGGTTGGTCTGATTTTGTTGCTAAAGGGAGTTGTTAATAAAAGCGAGGCCAACGTCACGCGGATTGTATTAGGTTAGAGTTACCTCACGGTATTTTGACAGGTAGACCTTCAAGGCCTCGGCGTAGTTCTCAAACCCTAGGGAAGTCATAGCGAACAAGATGTCCTCGCCATTGACAGTCTTTCTCTTCTCCTGCTGGCATTTTTCAGAAGCTGCAAGTAATGCTCTCAGTTAGAAACCTCAATGAGACTGTTTAGTCAGGGAATGGGGGACAATTGGGTACTGACCCTCACTAGTTATGAAGGAGATAAACTCGCTGACGCATTCCTGCATACACTCCTTGGCTTCCTTTGCAATTTTTGCATTATCAGGGAGGGCGTTCTTCATGATTCGAGCGACTAATCCAAAATTCCGAATGTTAGCATCGAGCTCGTCGATCTTGCCAGGCGTTTTGCAGGCGCAAGGCGGGTCAGGCGACTTAGACAAATCGTGAGACATCCTATGCGAGGCTGCGAGGATGGCGTGCAGAAGCGAGCAAATCACGATCCAGCCTTAGGGTTGGGAGGACCTACCATTGGCTATAGGGAGCCATCTGTCCTGCTCTTTTACACCTTCGAACTCATAGGAAAGGCCTCCCGATTGTGGGTCTTGCGCGTCCATTTGTCCTTCGTCCTCGGGTGACGGTGCACCTTGCTCGACATCCTTGGGAGGAGACTGGGAGGAAGCGGACATGTTTGTCTACCTGCAGCGGCTGCCAGCGTCTCTATGTATGATCCTCGGGTCGGTACAGCTGAGCCTTGCTGGCGATGATGCGTTACCGCAGTGGGCCACGTCGCAAGGGCGGCCAAGTAGCTTCCTCTAGAGCCGTTCCGCAGGGCGAGGCGAGGCAAGCAGCGTCTGAAGACCCTGAGCCTGTAGCTGGTAGTCGATGCCGCCCAGCAGCTGGGTATTGAGCTGATCCCTGTCCCGCAGATTCGGAGACTATGACGCCTGTTTTAGGCGCGTAGCTGGGGTGCGTAGGTAGGCAGTCGGGCGTTGTGGGATGATGGGTTGGCAGCAGCGCGGGCAGCAGCAGCAGCAGCCCAAGAGGGAGGGGGGAGGGGTGGGACGACCCGCAGGCGAAGCGCAACGCGTGTGGTGCAGTACCGCGGAGCGGTCGAGATGGAGATGGGCTTGATGTGAATGGAGAATCGGCTCTGTCTATCGCGGAGGGGGTGTGTCGAGAGATTGGGCTCCTTGACTGGCGTTCCCCTTGCTCGGTAAAGGGAAGGGCAAGGCACGGACTGGTTGCGACGGCGATGCGATGTTACACGGGGTCGCGCGCCGGTCTCGTTCGTCAATGGCGTGCTGCAAGATCGCGTCAGAAGAGTAAAGGTCCCTTGGCGCACGTTAGTGCTGCGCTGCCTGACGTCGTGAGCTTGTGAGGGTGTCTGAGTTGTCCAGGAGTGAGGCAGGGTAGAGAGAGCAAGGCAAGGCAAGTCAAGTCAGGATGGATCACTTCGCGTGCGGCCGGTGAAGCAGTAGTTGGATGGATTTGGCATGTGGAGAGAATTGGGTGGGAGAGACGTGGGGTCCCGCTCGCACCGCTTCTCTTCCCACCCAGCGGGTGCGTGCACGCTCTCTTCTAAGTCTCTACCTGGGTGCTGCTTCCAGCACTAGCAGCATCAATAGGTGCTGTAGCCACAGCAGCCTTTGCACCGTCCAGCCGCTGTTTATTCCATCCTCTCTGGATGCCGGAATGGTCCCGAGCCCAAATCCGATTCTAGCTGTGCTTCTGGTCCCAGAATCAACATCCAGGCGGACCAAAAAAAACATCAGACAGACATGTCATCATCCAAGCAATCATGTAGTATGGTTGGCTGTACATATTAATGGTGCCCACTGCCTTGGGCCCCTGAAGCTGCTCTTACCTGAAGCGGACGTTCAGGTACGCATGCCTGCCTGTCTACCCAAAGTCAGTAAAACGAACCTGCCTGGGCTTGGGCGACGACATAGTGAAAATGGAAGCCTCGGGCCATAACAGCGCTAGACTATACCTCCATCAATGGTTGTATCAGCTAAGGCATCTATCTACCTTACCCATGAATTACATCTCCCAAAATACTCGGCTTATTATCAAGGACATTGTGTTGATGATTTGATATACGGTCCGACTGCATCCAGGCAACAAGAAAGCAGTGAATATCTCACTGGATACCAGCAACTCTGACAGCGTTGTCACCCGTCCCCTCGATACGAAATCCTGCTTCATCGACCGTGCCGTCCTAGACATCCGCGCTCATCGTAGGAGAGGCGGTGTGTCGATTGGCTGTGCCAACGGGTCGATGGGTTAGCCAAAGTCAGGTTAGCTCTCGCTCACCCACCCACGCATGTCTGCTACTATGTATTACATGCCTGCTCATGATCCATTGCTCTTCTTTTGGGTTCCATGTTTCCCACACGTTTATCCAAGGTGGGGAGATATGTATTGCAAGGTGTCAATCAGCAGGCTAAAACATACGTCACAAGATACCAACGAGTCCGATATTGATACCCAGTCTCGGACACGCTGTTGTCCCCGGCTTGGTGGTGTGGCTAGCAACCGACTGGGTATCACAGCCGTTGCGACACCACCACAGCATGTGCAGGCCAAGCCACTCGTTTTGTGGTGCGAGCCACCGAGACGGGAGAGTTCTCGCTACTTTTCTTTGAGCGAGTTTGGGACCCAGAGCTGGCTGCGGGGGTAGTGAGCCCGATGGGCTTGTTCTCGACCCCCATCCTCCCTGAGGCTACCAAGGTTTAGCAATACTGGATGCAAAGCCTTCCCTCTCCCGCCTGCAGATTCTGACACATGGAACGCGCTGGTCTCTCGAGGCGGCTCCAAAGCAACATGACTTGGCCAATTGTTTAACACCCCTTCACGTGGCATTGGGTAGAGTGTAATGTTCAGACCCTCTCGGACCATATTTCGTGGGGCCACCTCTCCTCATTGGCATGTTGATACCCAGTTGAGCCTATTTCCAGAAGTGACGGGTCATTCAAGCTGCATGGCCACTCTTCGTCCGCCCACCAGCCAAGCATGCTGTCAGCCACTCAGTTGACTTCAGCCCTAGATTCTCACCTGCTCATGTACGGCATGCAGCTTCCGGCATACCGCCAGCCCAATGAGAGAAGCCCGACGACACCACTTTCCCAGAAGTTCTCTCCCCCTGGGAGAGGGGAGTGAAACCGAGAACTTGGGATCAACACGAGGTTGCCTGCGGGTAGATAGTGCGCTTACCAAATGCCTGTTCGCCCAGACCACTGAGAGAAATAAAAGTCTACGTGCCGCCCAATCCAGTACATGGGATCATGGAGGGTAGCATTACGGAGCTTTTTTTTATTGCGCCAGGTGTCAAAGCCTCTGACATGCAGCTGAACTCCTATGCCATCATATGTGGTCCTGTCACATACTGGGCCAATACCCCGAGAATTGGGTTCTACACAGTCCAATAGATCGGGTGCGAAACACGGAAGCCTCATCACGACCAAAGCAAACACCCATCTTTCTCTGGTCTGCATTGAAGCCTCAAAAACCAAGCAGCCTATAAACGCACCAACGATGATCTACGCATCATGCAGGCCTCTCACTCTCTTTTCGGTATTTAGCACGTCCGCGGGCAGGAACTCGGGGGGTAAGTTTTTTATTCCACCGATACGCTCAGGTTCTAGATCATGGTCCCAGGGAGCGTGGTTCATTGGGCAGAAATTACCCCACGACCACGGTATGCGCTGGCAACTAGCTACAGTGTGGTTGCGGCGCGGGTCATTTTCCAGAGCAGCGTCCTTTTTTTTTCAGCCTTCATCCTTCTCGCTTCATGGCTTAGTATTTGCATGAAGCAAAATATTTCCACCCATTGACCCAGAAGATCACTGTTCGTATTTACGAAGAGAAGGGTGTAGCCGGGATTGATGCTCGGGGATGAAGCACGTCTGGAGCTATTTTCAAAAGCTAAAGGACACGGAACAATAAACATCCAAAGTTGTCACCCGTAACCCAGAATGCCGGCGTTGCCCGTCATGATGACCAACTGGTCGTTGTTGCATCACTGCCGGACTACCTGTACATTGTTCTTTTTCTGTAGCATTGATTGTTAGTCCAATATTGCCCTCCCTCATATTCCACTTTCGGAGGGTGTGCACGAACCTTCCACTTATCCAGCTCATCTTGTTTTGTCTTGTACTGCTTGACCATGTCATCAAGGACTTGTCTCAAGCCTTCTTGGTTGGTCTTGACCGCTGGTATAACATCCTTGACGGTCCTCTCAACAAGCACGCCGTTGATCAAACGAAAGCATTTCCGGTCTCCCGGGAGGGGTTCCAGAGTTTCAAGAACAAGCCTAGAAAGGAAGAGGGTTCAGAACGATGTGAGCGGTGAAATCCTTGTAGAAGAGTGAAATCCTTGTAAAGATTTGCGGCTGAGAAAGAAAAGACGGTGAAAGACATGAAGAATATGAATATACATATAGAATAATATATAATATTTTATATGGATAAAAGTGCCTTCTGACAGGATGAAGGAGAGGGCGAATCTGGGAAAGCTTGCAGGTGGTTAGGGAGGGGCAGGAGAGACAAACTTGTGTTCTTCAGCCTCCTGCTCGATATCGCCTATTCTTTGAGCGATCTGCTGGAGGGTGTTCTTGTAGTTGGTGTAGGTACTTTGAAGATCGGCTGTTTTACATGAGCACTTCGTCCACATTCAAGAAGAGGGAGTGAGGCATGGCGGGGGGGACGAACTTTGAGGGCCCTTCTGAGCAGGCTGGGCCTGCTGGGTGGCTGCGGAAGACATTACGCACAGCCAGGCTTCGCTAATGGAGAGAAGAAAAAAGAGAAGAAATATGCTCTATGGGTATGGAACCTCGACGACACGGATGAGGCGCGTGCTCCTTTGCCGTCCGCTGCGAGAAGTCGTGGGTATGTGAGTACGGAATTTAGGTGTGGCATATGGAGGGGCAGTCTTCAGCGGGCTGATAAGCCACAGGACCCAGAAGCCAACCTGAATGTCTAATCGGCGTAGATCCACTGGCTACTAACAATTTCGCCCCAGTCTACAATATCGATCGAACGGAACATGCAACAGCTGATTGTCCATCTTGCACCCGCCAATTGATAAGTCCAAACCGCCCAAAATGCATCCTCATCTGCACACAAAGAACGCCATGGGTACGGCCATATCTCCCTCCATCTTGCTGCATCCAGGCGCAGTGCTCCCCCTTCTTGTGCGATTCATCCGCTAATATCACCTTGAAAACCGACAGCGTGCGACGAGGTCATCACCGCCCTGGAGGAGTGCCACGCCCAGGGCTTCCTGCACAAGGCCGTCGGAAGCTGCAACTCGGCCAAGGACGCTGTCGACGAATGCCTTCGCGCCCAGCGCGCCAAGGTGCAAGCGGACAACAGGGCGATCGCGCGGGCCAAGCGAGACAAGCTCAAGGCGGCGCAGAAGGAGCTGGGGTTATAAACCGAAAGGACGGGAACGACAGCACTCGATGCTCGTGGGGCGGAGATATTCGAGAACGAACACTGGCATGAACATGTACTCAAACTGTATTACTATCACGCATTTGCGGGAGGAGAACGGACAGCCCCGACTCCTCAAATGGGACCAAGCTCAAAAGGAAACTCAATTAATACGCGGCTACGAATCGAGAACAAGGATAGGACAAGATAGCTCTCTAGGCCTGGTATCATAATTGGATGTATTAATTCAAACTCCACACAAGTTCTACCGATCATGAAGGAGTCCGACTACTGCCGGGCCCGGAGCACCGCACCTCCAAAGGTGAAGAGACCAAACGCGGAGAGGACGCTGAGCAGGACGGGCACAGGCTTCCTCAACTTGATGGCCCGAGGGAACGATGCGCCGCCCAGAATCATGGAGGCGAGGAGGCTAATCTCAACTCCGTACGGCTGGCGGTTTTGGATCCGGTAACCACCGAGCGCATCTGTTTCCCGTCCGTCAGTATGAGTGAAACGCCCCGCCGCAGAGCGGTCGAGAAAGAGACGGGCATCTACTTACACAGGAATCCGACCGAGCAGCCGGCAATGATGGACGGAAGCGATCGGGTCTTTACATAGCCCATGGTGCCTCCGCCAGCCGTCAGAACGGCCAGGACGAAGGAAGAGAACTGGAGGTACTGTTCGGAAGCCTGCGTATAACTGTCAGTCTGTGTTACCTGAACCTCGGCCAATTGCTATCCCGGGATGTTGCTACCATTTTGATTCCGGCGCTATCCTATGATTGAGGTTGGTCAGCGAGGGTGTGAGGGGTCGGACTAAACTCGATATTACAAACTCGAGCGTCGCAGCGCCTCAAGTGCTCAATATAGTCGGAGCAATTGACGACATACGCATTTAGAGTGGATCGTAGCTCTTATCTTATCAGACGCTAGATCTCTCTTTGTACCTTTTAAGTACCTCTGTCTGTAAAAGATCCGTAAGCCTATGGCGCTCTTAAACATACTATTTATCTAATTTTTGCTATATAAAACATATAAATGTCCATAAATAAAGTCATTGGAACAATAATTTTAATTTAAAGCTCAATAGCTACGTGAACAGCTTACATTTCCTCGCTTATCTGGCCTGTGTCTCGAGGGTGTTGATGTTGAAATCCCCACTGGCCGAGAGCAGGGGTACATGGCGAGTACCTCTCACGTAACCACGGGGAGCTGCATACGAGTACCTGACCTGCCATATTCCTTTGAAGCTTCGTGTCCCAAACCACGCCGAACACTCTCTCTGTCCAAACCGCGAGCATCACCTCACCGAACGGCGCCAATCCTACTACCTCACGGTCGAACCTCCCGATACGATGGCTCCCAAGAAGAACGCAAGAGAATCCGCCAACGCAGCGCCCGCTGTTGCTGCGCCTGCGCTTGCACCCGTCGAGCCCGCTCCCGTCGTGAAGCCAGCCCCAACCAAGCCCAAGGCGAGCGAGGCCAGCACTCCCTGGGACAAAGTCCTCATCAACCTCTACAACCACTACATCGACGAAACCCCCCAGCGCACGAAGCTTCTCGACGTATTCCTCGTCTTCCTCGCCGCCGTCGGTGCTCTCCAATTTCTCTACTGTGTACTAGCAGGCAATTACGTACGTCGCATGCTTCCCCGTGGAAGCTCGAGTCCCTTCTAGGTATCATACCTCGAATGCTAATAAATACGTGTCAATAGCCTTTCAATGCTTTTCTCTCAGGTTTCGGTGCTACCGTCGGCCAGTTCGTTCTTACTAGTATGTCCCCCTTACGCTGTTGAGAAGGTAATTCAGTGCTCACCAAGATATCAGTCTCATTGCGCATCCAAACCACCGAGGCGAACAAATCAGAGTTCCCCCAGGTCTCGCCCGAAAGGTATGCTCACTCACATCAAATCTCTCGTATAATCCATGTTGCTCACTATTGGCCTCCTTCTCCCCGTCTAGGTCCTTCGCCGATTTCATCGTCTGCAGCTTGATTCTACATTTCTTCTGCATCAACTTCATCAACTGAGCTATGCCGAAGTCCCAGAGAAGGGGTTTCAGAACACACGCATTTACAATTGCCACGAAGGAACCAGGGTCGAGCTTTTAAAAGTGAAAAACATTGTACAATATAGTAACGCTTCCATTTACACCGTTTAGAAGAGGACACGCTGGTCACCATGAGATGCAAGCAAGACCGGCCAACTGACAAAGCCCAATTCAAATTTGTTTTTTTTCCTTTGCAGGCCATCAGGAGATTTGTTGATTTCTTATGCTGTGTGATGTCTCATTCGCTCTCGTCCTCACTCTTCGCTGCGGCAGCTTTGGGAGGTCCGCCCGCCTTTGGTGGCGGCGGGAGGGCGCCCGTCGAAGCCTTGGGCGTACCGTCCAGCTCCCGGCTCTTCTGCTCCTCCTCCTTGAAGTAGTCGTCCATCAGCGGGTTCGCATTGTGCCCGTGCTTCTCCTTCTTCTTCCCCCCACGCGGCGGCGCGCTGACGGGCGTGGACTCGACCATCTGCGCCGGAATCAAGTAGTCACCACCACCTGGGGGAGCCGCCTCGACCGGCGAGAACAGGGCAGGTCCGGCCTTCTCGTTGGGCTCTCCGTCGAACATGGTCTCCCCGGGGGCGCTCACGGGCTCGCTGAGGGGGGCCGGCAGGCGGTGCAGGGCGCCGTATCCCAGGACGCATCCCAGGGCGCCCTCGCCGCCCCAGTCCCGGCTTGGCTGGATCGTGACCTCTCTCGTTACGTTGTACTCGTTGTTGTAGACGTATAGCCGTAGCGGGCGGCTGATGAAGTCCTCCACGAGCTCCCCGAGCGCGCCCTCCCCGTGCAGGGCGCCCTCGGGGCTGCCCAAGATGTAGTCGCTGTACGGGAGCAGCGCCGCCTGGTCGGCGGGGGAGTTGGCCGCCACGTCGAGGACGTGCCAGATGTTGGCGGCGATGGCGATGGGGGTGTACTGCAGAGACAGCCCGAGGGAGCCCGTGTCGAGGGGGACAGGCGCATGCAGCTCCTTGGTTCGTTGGCCCTTTTGTCACGAATAGCATGTTAGCCGGACCATGGCATGACTAGATGCGCCCACCAACCGCTGTCGCCTACCTTTGCGTTCCAAAGACCCAAGGTCACGGTCCCACCGGCACAGTTTCGGACCTCCTGGGCAAACAAGGTCGGGTCTGGGTTCTCCTGCGGGATGTGGTCAGCTCTGGGCTAGCTCTGGCGGGTGTTTGGAGGTGGCGGGGCCTCACGATCGGTCGCCCATTGATGCCGACGATGAAGTCGAACCAGGGCTCTATGGGCAGCTCGAGGTTTATGTTGCGCAGGACTTGGAATCCATAGGATCCTCCTTCTTGCTGGCGTCGTTGCTGTGGGGTGTCGCCGTCTAGACGGGACATGAATCGGTTCAGAGCGTTGAACATGGCTGTGGCTGCAGGCTCTTGGGAGCCACGGTATCGGATTTAAATGTTCCAACTAGAGAATGGCTCGTCACTCGTAAGGTCTAGATTCAAGGTAGTCGAAGATTCTTGGCTATAAAGCGGGTGGAGTTCGTGGTTCGTCGAGGGAGTTGAAGCTTGAAGGTCTGAAAGCTGTCCTTGGCCGATTGCGTAGCTGAAAGGTACTTTGGCTTCGTACCTCGAGCTGACTTTACATCCCTTCGCACCAGCAATAGTGTAAGTCTCCAATAGCCATTCGCGCCAGGGAAATATGACGCATTGTTTAATAAAAATGGAGTGAATTTGATGTTTCAGAATTTGGTAAATATCATTAAGGAAATATAATATTTGCTTCATGCCTCGCTTTCGCTCTCATGTGGGTGACATACAACGCGAGACACCAAAACGCCAGGTTCAACCCCAAATGTGACAGGCTACCAACTTTATAATAGCTGGCCGACAATATTTACCGCAATAGAATACAAAAATAAATTAAAGATGCTGCGCATTTTTTCCTCGGTTTGAAGGTCTCTAGACACTCTATCTATATCTTTTTGTTCTATGTACTAAATGCTTTGGTACGATGGTGGAATGCAGTCGATAGTCTTGATGTATATCAGTCAGAAAACCTTTTGACCAAGCTCCTCAGTGATTCAAGAAGCCTTTGAAACGATAGTTAGCTACATTGTTCCTTCCTTGCTCGCTATGGGAGATTCACATACATCTGACGATAATGATCATCTTTACTGTAGAGGATAGAGTCAAGTATATTGACCCGAGTAGCGTACAACTCGCCACGATGATCAAAGTCTTCTTCTGGCAGGGATGGCGGAAAATGTTTGCAGTATTCCAGGCGGTACGGTGTACCAATATTATTCCAGGGCTGCCTCCAAACAGCAAGTTCATCTTTGAGACCCTCAGTCCGCATTCTCAGAAATGGGGAAGGGAGCAAAAGTAGAAAGAAAGAAAAAAGACGGGGGGAAACACACATTCATTATGGGCATAAAATGATGCGGCGTCATATATAATAGGCTCGCCACTGGATGTATCCACGGCCGCATTCCCATGCCAGAGATCGCCATGGATGAGTGCTGGTCGAAGAGACCTTCCTTCTGTTTCCAAAGGTCGCAATAGCCGTGGAATGACCTTGTCAAAGAACGGCCCCGACAAGTCTAAAATCTCTTGATTTGGTCCCTGGACCTTTTGCTCCAATTCAAGGAGGACACGGGTGGTCCTGGTGAAGTACTCCTCCCAAGTATCAGACCAGCCATGCTCAATTGGGGTGTTTCCATGGAATGTTGTCATATCATTCCCGAATTTTCCATTCTCAGAGGTGGCATTATGGTGCAATTCGGCAATTTTTGCGGGAAAGCTATCAAGACCAGGTAGTCCTTCATTCATCTCGCGGAACTCGCAGAGGAAAAAGTGCACATCTGGGGTTGAGTAGTAGGTGCCCCATGCAATAGGGCGAGGGACAAGGTCCGGGCTGACAGAATATATTCTGCTCATCGAGCTGAATTCTCCAGATACCATCAGACGGCCTCGCTCACCGAACGTTGTCTGTATGCGCCATGAGCCGAGAGTACCTAGCTTTAGATACCTAAGTTGATGGGTAGCCAGTAACTTCAGGGACGTACCTTGAGGAAGTACCGACCCGGTTGGCCATCTGTCTCAACGTTCAAACATGCAGTACGGGTCCATAAACTGGTGCTGTGCGGTTTGGCCGACAGGATCTTGGTCTTACTTGGGAGCTCTGTTCCAAGCCCAAGGCGTGTTAGTACCTAGACTCTGGGCCGGCTGTGGGCTTGAGGAATTCCAACTGTGTAGGACATTCTTGTCAATGTTTTGAATAGATTCGATTGGTACATCGATATCAGCCTCGTATTCTTTTAGTTCGGTAGCCATCGGTATTAATTTACAATTAAAAATGGTAAAGATGACTTTTGGAAGAGGTTCCTTCATCAACGGCCGTGGTTGAGAGGACCCAGCAAGGACCGGGGCTTATCTTATCGCTGAGTTAGCGGCTTGCAGTCGTTGGCCGTCGGCCATCACCAGAAAACATTCTCCAGGACATACACAAGGGATGAAGATGACGGGGGAATCCTACTGATGATTATTTATGAAATGTAAGGACGGAAGAAGTCTGGTACATCTCATCAAGATCGGCAAATCATCCCTTCACTATCCCGATGAAGCCTGCCGACAGGCTCCCGCTCACCGAACAATGCCACCATTACCAGGGCCGGCATGAAGTTCCCTGGGACATACAAAAGCAAGTCCTGGGAGCCAGCTTCGAATCTCATCTATGCTTCTCAGTCTGCTAACTACATACATAGGTATTTTTCGCAGAGATATTCCATCTTCTCTTGGTACGACCAAGGCATTTGTATGACGGATGATGCCTGGTTTGGCGTCACTCCCGAACCTGTCGCAAAGTACGGTTGGTTGAATTCGAGCTTGAGCGAGCGAGGTGCTGACATTTCACGACCCATCTTTAGCCAAGTTGCGAAGGATATGTACGATTCAGATGCCAAAAAGACGGTTCTGATCGACATGTTTGCCGGCGCGGGGGGAAACACCATTGCATTCGCCCTGTCTGGCCGATGGAGCCAGATTATCGCTGTTGAGAAGGATGCTTCTACCCTGGCCTGCGCGCAGAACAATGCAGATGTGTATGGCGTCGAGCGACCCTGCATTACGTGGGTTCACGGAGACAGTTTGGAGTTTCTGGATCTTCTAGTGAACCGGCCAGAGGAGCTGCATCCCGATCTCAGAGTCGACTTGGCAACCACCGTTGTCTTTGCCAGCCCGCCGTGGGGAGGCGTGGGATACAGCAGCGACCAAGTTTTCGACCTGTATACCATGCAGCCGTATGATCTCCGTCAACTCCACAACGCTTGTTATCCAATGGATCACGCGCTCTATCTTCCCAGGTCAAGCGACATTCGGCAGATAGCAAAGCTTGCTCCCGAAGGAGAAAAGATAGAGGTTGTCCAATACTGTATGGAGGGGGCGAGCAAAGCCATGGTGGCCTACATTCCAGCAAAGAATATCCCTGAGAAAAGCTAGTGCTGGAGAGCTACACATATATTGTCCAACTTTTGATACGGCCGGCTATTTTGTACAGTCTAGCTACAAGACATGGTGAAAGAGGCGAGCAAAAAAATATACCCCGGAACAGCAACGTCTTGATATCTGGACGAATGGAAATAAATGTATGATAATTAGACAGAGCTCAGTCAAGAACAGGCAGAATAAAGTTGAAAATGTAGCAACTTGCCATTCAAAATCCTAGTGGAGACGCTCACACTCACTTATGGTTTTTGGACGTCGGTTGGGTTGGAGATTGATTTTTCAATTGTCCCCTCACCAAGAGCCCAAAAAAATTCTGATAGGACAGCTATTAAATAAGTAGCACCTCAAACAATAAAATCAAATGGGTAATTGAACATAAAATATGGCCAAGGACAAGAAGAAGAACTCGGACGCCAAAAAGGCCAAAAAGGTTCATCCATTCACCTCATTATACCATCCTCGTCACTCATTCATCCCCGCTAACACCCAAGTCCAAACCAACAGGCTGAAAAGGCAGCCAAGCAGGCGACCAAGGGCGAGAAAAAGGCCAAGACCAAGGCAGCCAAGGTCGAGGGCAGCGACGCCGAGGATGTCGATCTCGATGAGATCCTCGAGGAATACGCCCGCCAGCAGGAGCAGTTCCTCAAGATCACCGAGACTGTCTGCGATGCCCCGCCCAAGCCTCGTGCCGCCTCTACTCTGATGGCGGCCCCCCACGACTCCAACAACCTGCTGCTCTTTGGCGGCGAGTACTTCAACGGCTCGCTCGCCCAGTTCTACAACGACCTGTTCATCTACAACATCAGTCGTGATGAGTGGCGCTGCGTCACCTCGCCCAATGCCCCTCTGCCCAGATCAGGTCATGCTTGGACCCGGGCCAGCAACCCAAACCACGTCTATCTTTTCGGCGGCGAGTTCTCCTCTCCCAAGCAGGGCACCTTCCACCACTACTCCGACTTCTGGAGATTGGAGCCTGCAACCAGAGAGTGGACCAAGATCGAGGTCAAGGGCAAGGACAAGAGCCCGCCCGCCAGGAGTGGCCACCGAATGACGTACTGGAAGCACTACATTATTCTCTTCGGTGGTTTCCAGGACACTTCCAACCAGACCAAGTACCTGGCGGATCTCTGGATCTTCGATACGATCAACTTCGTCTGGATCAGCCCTGTCCTCCCCCCGGCTCAGCTCAAGCCAGATGCCAGGTCCTCCTTCACCCTGCTCCCCCACGAGCAAGGCGCCGTCCTCTACGGCGGCTACTCGCGCGTCAAGGCCACCGTGAACATCAAGCAGAAGGGCGGCAAGGGCGGCCAGAGCCAGGGGCAGAAGAACATCCTCAAGCCCAAGGTCCACGACGACTGCTACTTCCTCCGTATGGGCCTGCCGGCCACCGACTCCGGGCCCAACGCGCTGCCCACCGTCAGGTGGGAGAAGCGCAAGAAGCCGGCCAACACGCCCGCGCCGTCCCGCGCGGGCGCGACCATGACCTGGCACAAGGGCCGGGGGATCCTCTTCGGCGGCGTCCACGACGTCGAGCAGAGCGAGGAGGGCATGGACAGCGAGTTCTTCAACCAGCTGTTCGCGTGGAACATTGAGCGCAACAGGTTCATGCCGCTGAACCTGAGGAAGCCCCGCCAGCAGGCGAAGAAGGGTGCTCAGGAGCAGCGCGGTGGAGGAGGCCGCCGTAACCGGCAGGGCAACGAGGAGGAGCTTCTCCGGCAGCTGGCTGCCCTCGAAACGGGTGTTTCCCTGGAAGACATTGACGGGATCGAGCTTGACAAGAAGGAGGAGGAGGAGGAGGAGACGCCGGTCAAGGAGAAGCCCGTCACCCTGGAGCCTCCGCATATGAGGTTCAATGCCCAGCTCGCAGTCCAGGGCGACAATCTCTACATCTACGGGGGCACGTACGAAAAGGGCGACCGAGAGTTCACATTTGATGACTTGTACGCCATCAATCTGGATAAACTGGATGGCTGCAAGGAGATATTCCAGCGACCTGTTGAAGACTGGATTGTAAGGATCTCTCTCTCAAATCATCCAGCAATACTTTGTGCAAATGGGCTAATTCTGAAACACAACAGGAATCCGATGACGAAGATGAAGAAGAAGGCGACGAGGACGACGAGGATGACGAGGAAGAGGAGGAGGTTGAAGAATACGAGGCGGCTGAGAAGCTTCATACGCCCAGCAAGCGCAAGAAGAAGCAGCAGGACGAGGTGTCGGACACCACCTCGGAGACTTCGTCTACCCCACCAACTTCTGTGGATGGCGACGAGACCGAAGCTGCTGACGAGACTGTGGACGATGGCCTCCCCCACCCCAGAGTAAGTTTGTCAAATATTCGACATATCCCATGAAGACAATCACTAATATTGGCGTTACCAACCAGCCGTTCGAGTCTCGACGAGAATTCTTTGTCCGCACCTCCAACGAGTGGCAGGAAATCCTCATGACAAGCCTCCGCTGGAAGAACATCCAGCCCGAGACTCTGACCATCAAGGAGATCAAGGCGCGGGCGTTCGAGCTGAGTGAGGAGAAGTGGTGGGATTCCCGTGAGGAGATTACCGCCCTGGAAGAGGAGCAGGAGGCAGCCGGCATTCAGGAGGTTGTCAGCCTGGCGGAGAGGGGCGATGCAGCCGCTGGTGGAGGGAGGAGAAGATAAATAGCTACCGGACCTGTGATGAATATAACAGGTGTATCCCAAAAGTTAATTTTGGCGTCCCATGGTGAAATTAAATGAGAATCTCGGAAATTCACCTCGTTGGATATCCACCTCTTGCTTGCAAGATGGGATAAGACGCAACGTTTAGCCTGCACACTGCAAGGGATCTCTCGCAATTTTCAAAGTACCCATAGACGAAAACCTCAAAGAAGCTTCCTGTATTCCATCCACTTGCATGTTATCTGCATACAAAGAATCTACCCAGGTCTTCTCATAAGATACAAGCCAACACGACCAGTCACACCAAACCCGCACCCTGCCAACGCCTCTCCCACACCAGAGCCAACATTCATCACCAACTCCCCTATTCAGACCCAATGCATCGTCGCTCATCCATTCATCATTTCCCATCATCACCTCCCCCGCTGCCCCCCAGCGGCTTATGCACAACCCCCTCAGCCGACCACTCCGGACGCTTCCCCATCACCCAGAGGACAGCCGCCGCCGCGTTCCCAACGAGTCACGAGGGCGACTTAGCCATGGGAGGGTACTCCTTGCCGCCCTTCTCGATCTTGGGCTCGCAGGTGCACCGCTCCTCCTCCGGGATGGTGTCCATCACCATCGGGACGTGGGAGCCGCAGCCCCACCACGTCGCCTTCTCTGTGATATATTGTTAGTAGATGAACCATGAGTGGAACGAGCAAGTGAAGCGGGATCATTGGGTGCCTACTGCAAGTATCGCAATTCGCTTTCTTGCACATCGCGTTGGGAATGTCCGGTTATGGTATGAGATGGTGAGTTTCACTTTTTGCCAGCGGCCTTAGACAAGAGTTGGGCAATGGCAAGTTGAGTGAGGGGTATCAGGATTCGAAGCGACGTTCTTATTACTTATCTAGAATCCGCATACCTAATAGTACGTACATACACACAAACCGAGAGCCTGTTTAGGTGGATACTCCTAATTGCCGAGACAGGCACTATCGCCCCGAGTGCCGGTCCCCCGATTCCTGTACCGACATTCAAGCCGCCATTGGGTCGTTGATGTGTTCTATGTTGGAACATTTGAATCACAGGTTTGGAGAATAGCGAGTTTCATCATCACATATGCCAATACACGAAGGAGCTTATGAGTGCAACAGACGCCTATGCTTTATTATATATATCTGGGAACAAAACGCATTCTTTCTTCTGAAAATTGACAGTCTGGTCTTCAATTCTGCGCAAACGTATACCCCGCTTTGGATTCATATCCTGTCCCATCAATCTCCATTATTCTTCACTCATCATAAAACTCCGTCTCCATCTTCAAGCAGGTCTTCAGAGTTGAGAGGCTCTCTGTTCGAGGGGAAATAAAAAAGCAAACATATATGCCGCAAAGAATAAAGCAACCGCCCGCAGCACTAGCATCATCATATCGTAAATGTCAACGTGGTAAATTCCACGCAGACCTCGTAAATATACAGCTCAGAGAATAAGATTGTGACACAGTCACTCAATCTATCTCTTCTCAGCTCATGTCTCCTGTTTATTCCTGGAATGATGGGTATTCCAATTGAGACAGGTCGATTTGCTGGAAAATGTCTTGAGAGTTTTGGGAGAAGCCCATGTCAGCACTTGGGATCTCGCCGAACAACGGCTGGACCGTGCTCGGCTTTTGCATGGTCGAATCGAACAGCTGGAAGTCCGCATTCTCATCCTGGAAGCTATCCGAGTGGCCCTCGTCCTCGTCGATTGATAACGGAGTGTACAGCATAGCATTCTGTTGGGCGTTCGGAGAGAATTGCGACGTATTGTTTTGCGGAGGCTGGAACTGCTGCTGTGGGGTGTGATAGGTTGGCATGCCAGCGAGGAGTTGCTGATGTTGCGTGTGCTCAAAGGATAGAGGAGCCTGAGCCATCTTGCCGTACATCATCAAGTCAGCAGGGTTGGGCATGTGAGTTGGCATCTGAGCCGTGGCCGCATAGATATCTTCATCCGTAATAAATTGAGAACCATTCTGATACGGAGGGAAATTCTCGTATGAGCCAGCTGAAGATGGCGAGAGATTCTCCATGGACAAGTCCATTGTGTCCAGGGTCTCTGGCTGCAAGCCATAAGTGGCAAGCCAGTCGGCGTCTGCCGGGTACAGGGGAAAGTCGCCAGAGGAAGCAGGAATGCCATCCTGGGGTGGGGTAGCGACACTGTACGCATCAGATGGCGTGGACGCATTGCCCAGTGGTGGGGTTTGCTGGACCGAGCTGGCCTGTTGGACCGAGCTGGCGGGCTTGGTGGAAGGCTTCTTGGATCCATTCGTCTTGGTGCGAATGTACTTCCAGCCGTGGGCCTTCTCCATGTGCTGCTTGCAGTTGGACTCACGCTTCGACTTGTACGGGCAAGGCTTGAACCGGCACTCGAACATGGCGGGAGCATCGGAGTGCTTGTCGTTGATATGGCGATCCATTTCCTTCTCAGTAGGCCAGCCGAACTCATGATACTTGCAATTCTCCATCGGGCACTTCCAAGGACGAGAATGGGTCTTTTCATGCTTGGTCAAATCACAAGGGCGCTTGAACTGCTTGTTGCATCCAGGCTCGCGGCATCTCTTTGGTGCCAACTCCTCGGGGGATGCGTTCTTCTTGCGGCGTGCCATTGATCGCATAATCTCTTCCTCGTCTTCTCTCACCTCACTGAGGGAGCGCTTCACCTGGACGGGACCGTCATGCAGCACAACAGGCTTACCAGTGGCCATAGAGATGGCAGTGCCGTCTTTCTTAATGCGGACAAGCTCCGCGGGTCGGCCATTCTCGGAAATGCCTCCAATGAGACGAATCTCATCAGATCTTTGGTTGTTGATGTCAGCTTTGGGTCGAATAGGCACAAAACGCGGCACATACTGGTCAAGATCCATAGCATCACTTAGCTCTCCGTTTTTGTAGGCAGCAAGTTCCCTGCCATATTGATAAATTTGTTCCTTCAAGTCGATAAAGTAGCCGTTAGTGTAAGGTCGATCACCGGGTCGGATTTGTTCTCGGTCGGTGAGGTACTCGACAGTCGCTTGGATGCATCGAATCGACGTGAGGCAGAAGTCCAGGTACAAGGCGGGTGACTTGGCCTTCTCCTTCAAGCATAACTTCTGATAAGTACTCGCCCACAAACCATTATTACTCAAAAGTTGACTCACCGGTGCCATGAATAGCAGGGTCTTCTCCACGTCGCGGAGGCAGATGATCTCTTTCGATCGAATGCGACGGGGTACATCAAGCACAATAGGCTTGAAGCCTTTAAGGGTGGACTTCTCCAGGAGGGGTCCAAGAAGGTGTTCGTGAATGCGGTGCACGGCCTTGGGGCCGAGCGAAGGAAGATTCTCCATACTGGGAGCGGCTACTGAACGAGTTATGGCAGTAGCGGTTGTTTGAGGGCTGCCTTTCTTGTCAGCGAGGGTATCGCTGGAAGAGGCCAGCGAAGAACCAAGCCCGCTGTCAGAGGTGTGGCGGTGTGTCCTTCGGGTCGATCGAGGACGGAGTGTTCGCTTCTCTCGTTCCTTAGCCATCGATTTCGGGTCGATAAGGGGCAACTCAAGGAAGCCACGAGGTACGGGGAGGCTGGTGTCTCGAAGGGCATCGGTGTTGTCCTGCTTTGAGGAGAGGGAAAGGCCTTCAGCCTTGGTGGAAAGGGCTTCGTCAAACTCGTTCAAGGCCAGTGCGATACGGCGACGGTTAGCGTCGACGACGTCGTCCATGTGGCTCTGGGATCGGGAGAGACGTGGAGGTGTGAAGTCGAGGTCGTCAGATGACAAGGACGTTGGTGATGATGGAGAGTGGAAGGTGGCGCCCTTGCGAAGAGCCATGGAAGTCTTAAGAGAGGCGTCGCCAGCTTCACCGGAACGAGTAGCCGGAGTCCTACGACGAGGATTGGAGGAAGCCATGGTGACGGAAAGGGGAGCTTAAAGCCTTGTATTTGTGTCTGCGGGAAGCGAGAGGCCGGACAATAAGCCTTGACTACTCAGCCCAACGCTCAAGTGGAGAGACTTCGTCGATATGAGTCACAAGGCGAAGGTTCCCGACCACACAGCCAAGGGGGGGAATCGGGATAATCGACAAGTGCGCCCAGCCAAGTAAACAACAATGTTATCGACTGGCCTCAAGAGTCAATAAAGTGAATTGATGTAGAAAAAAGGGCGTGTGGGAAACGTGGCAGTCCTACTCGTTCCAAGGTCGGATGACACGGATGATGGTGGTTGATGGAAGACGGAAGAAGCGTGGGAGGTTTGGAAGGCGGCGAAGTAAGTCCTGAGTAAGTTCTAGTGAAGCCCCCAACAGAAAACAGTGGTCAAACTAGTGGTTACTTGTCCAAAACCTGGGCCAGATAGGACTCGGGAATAGGACACAGTGAGGTCGGAGGACGCAAGCACGGAATAATGTGTCTCGAGCGAGCGAGCGAGGCAAGTTTGCCGTGGGTGTGGCAGGAAGTAACGGTTATTTGAACGAACAGGTGCGCGCACGACCAAGCACACGATAAGTGGACGAAGGGGGGGTGGGGAGAGACCAGGCCAGTTGAATTGGGCCACAGTGAAGTAATACTGTGGTATGCAGTGAGGCTTGGGAATGGTTTAGCTCTGGCGGCCGTTGGAAAGGAGGAAAGCGAGGAACGTTGGGGGGCGTGATGTGAAGGTCGTGAGAACGAGGCCGTCGGAGTTGGGAAGGAACAGGTACTGTGAATGGCGTCGTCGTCCAGCAATTCTGAAGGCGATTGCTCAGCCCGGAGGCTGTTGCCTAGAATCTCAGCCAATCAGACGCGGGAAAGTGGAGAAAGGCTTGCGGAGAGGATTAGCGCACCGCTTGCTTACGTCCGCACGGACCTGGTCCATCGCGCTATATTTGAGTATGAGAATGTACATCCATCACTAACAATTTCAAGGGCACTGGCCCAGCTGTTTGCACTAGCATAGCAAAGGTCCGCATTACCAAGCAAAGTCGCTACCCTCTGGTCCGCCTGGAACTTCTGGTAACTCTGGCAGCTCGCAGCTGCCCCAATGCCTATGGCCACCCCCACAACCCCCCCGGCAAGCAGTGTCTCAGCGGACTGCGGCGCAAGCTCCCCAAAATGCCTGTCTCCATCATATCATAGTCTCCATTTTTATTCCGACTCCTCCCTCGACCATTTCCATTTTCCAATCTCCCCACATGCACACCTGCACTGTCTGGTCCATATGCTGGCGACGGCCATGGACGAATGAAGGCCCGCCGATTGATTGATCCAGCAACAGCCGCTTCTGTATGTTGACGCTTCTGCAGACCAACCAAATAAGCGAATCCAGTCTTGTCTTTGGTCTCGCGCATTCGAGCGCACACTTGTTCTTACCTAAAGTGGTCCATGCCACGATCCCTGACTCCCTGTGCGCCCTTGTGGGCGTTTTGGCACATCGCCTCTTGATGCGCGCTAGACCGTTAATGCCAACCATGCTCAAAGTTCCAGCTCTCCGACGGGGTTCTGAGTATGATGCTCCGTGGCATGTATCACACTGCCGCACCACCAAACCAATTGATTCGCCCTGAAATGAGAGACAGACGGCCATTCCCTTTCACCACTTTCCTATCTGTATCGTTCTCGTGCGTCTACACAGTGATCCTCTTCTGAAGGCCCCTGCTCTCTCAAGACTTTAAAATTCCACCATACTGGGCTAATAGTCTTAAGTTTGGGGCTGTGTTGACTCCTCCATTGTGACGGCATGGCATGGTTTGGTTTCCGGATACGACCCCGTCGTTTGACTCAACTGGCTACAGCGCTTGGCACAGCTTTGACAAGGGTGACTGGCTCTAACTGCAACCAAGGAGTCATGCATCGAGTCAAGTACTGCCAGACAAGGTGGGGACTTTTCGTCGACTCCTCCACCTTTGGTGTGATGGCATGCATTCGTCTGTGTCCGGCTGGTAGGGCTGGAAATGAGACACTCACATGTCTCTTCTTTGGTTGGCGCAAACATGAGCTCGGACTTCTCAGGAGGTGTGTTTGGTTGATCTGTCCGCATCCAGGTTCTCCCTTGGCGCATGCCAAACACAACTTCGGATCTCACCACAGATGACCCCTCTCTATTGAAGTCCCTGTGCAGATTCCTGGCGCTTTCCCTGTTGCCTCGCTTTCCATATCCGGCTTCAATTGGCTATTTACAGGATAACAGCTCTCCCTCCCTCCCACCCCACAATCAACACTCAGAGCTAAGCCTGTGATCAGCTTGTGGCCTGGTTGCAATCCCCTTTCAATCCCGTACGAGAAGCGGACACGTATGAGCGTGGGTCGGTGGCATCCCTGGCCCTGAAACTGATTGCTACACTTCCACTGGCCTCCCTCGCTCAGCCCTATCACGACTGCCCCCCCCACTTGCCGGTGACCTCTGTCCCAGTCCAATCATCCACATTGATCGCTACGACGCTGGAGGTGGGTGGTTGCCATCCATCATCGATTGAGCGAGTATTGTAGCTTTCTGTCGGTCGCCTTGGCAGCGCGCCTGCTTCCTGATGACGCCTTCCACGATCCCACCTTCAGTTCAGCTGCGAAAAGAACCATTCCCAAGGCGTAGCGCGTTACGAAAAACAAGCATGGCTTGCATGGGTCGCCCACACTGTCTGCACCTAATTATCAGGCAGTCGTATTTCTTCTCCCAGTAATTCTGCTGCCTTCACCGCGCCCCATATCGCTCCGCTCAGCCCAACATAACCCACCCGATCGAAAGTGTCTGTGCCAATTGCCGTCCCTCCCCTCGAAACCCAAATCAAGCCCTTTCAACGTCAGCAATTGACGAATGACACCTTGGCGCTTCTGGCCCCAGTCGATGTCCTAGTTCGATCGCTCTGTAGATCGTGTTAGGCTGCTGAATTCCTGTTGCCCACCCTCCACATGATGCCTTTTTTATCTCGATAATTCTGCTGCCTGAATCGCGAGACAACCAAATCTAACCCAAATTATTACTCGACACGTCTACGGGGTACGTAACATCATTTGCGTAAGATCCATACATTGTCGCACACGGAAATCGAGTTAGAAAATGCCATCTGGGTACCCAACACCAACCCCTTCCATACACCCCAGTCTATTTCTGACATACCCTCAACCTCAACCCCAACCCTTAACCCCAACCCTCAACCATGCCTATACTCCCACCTCGGCGAGAAGGTTTGATCATGTGATATCATGCTAGTGCGCTCTGCTTAGAATCTGCTATCTGATCAAGTCGCCTATCATAGCGCGTATGCCCATCATGGTGCGCAGGTCTACCTCACAAACTCATCGTACATGTAACTCCTGGCTCATAAAATCTACCCAAATATAAAACACTGTATATACATTTCATTAACCAAGCGGAAACCGAACGCGAGCCTGTTTCAAGTCCTTGGGCCGGGGACGGAAGGGATTGCGCGAGAGGTCATGTTGTCGCCAGATGGCCTTCAAGGTAGATCTGAGCCCCTCTAGCTCAATTACTTCCCCTGCCTGGACATCGGTGCGGTCGCTCCAGGCATCATTGATGCTTTGGTATTGGTCGTTCCAGCTAAAGAGACTCTGATCAGGGAAACCGTCGAGTGTCCCAAAGTCCAGGTATCCGTGGGAGTTGTGATCTCCAAGAACATTCTGGGGTTGACTAACACTCTCCTCTCCGGGAGAACTCTGGTCTTCAGGCGGGCGATGGTCTTCGGCGTTGATCCGTGTCAGTGAGTGGGTTTCGGAGAGCGGACTGGAGATAGTTGACGGAGTGCGAGGCGAAGGTTGGCGCTGGGAACTATCATGAGGTTCTTGGACTTCCTCGGGAGATGCCGATAGCCGGGTAGGAGTGAACCAGAAACTGGAAGGGCTCTGACTGGAGTCCCGGGCCCTTTCCTTTGAGGACGATGAGAATAACGAAGAGATGCTCATCCATCCAAACGATCTCTTTTCTTTTTTAGTTGTTGCTGGTCCAGGTGGTGTAGAATCATCGGGAGATGGCAGTGGTTGGCTCCCGTTGACGCTACTTGTTAAGCTTGCCCGCTTATCATTTCGCCAATGGCGGTGGATAATATCCACGTTCCTACATCTCTTTAGCTTTTCCTTGATCTTCTTACAACTTGGAATCTTCATTGTAGAACAAAACCCGATTCCAATGTTGTAGAGGGGATCTAAGATTGGGGGATAGCAAGCTCGAGGTTCAGGGCTCGAGAGAAAGGGACGAACCGATTTCCTTGTTGATCAATGAAGTATGAGGGAATCATTCTCGATCAAAGAGACCTTTCTCCCAGATATATACAGCTTTTCCTCTCATCATGGCTTTTACTATTTGAAGGTTTTGGTGGCTGCTTTTACACTGAAGTCGGGCGGCAGCGTTGACCAAGGTGGCGGAAGCTCAAACCTATGTGAGAGCAAAGTTTTCGAGTTTTTTTAGAGGCACAATCGGAAAAGTAATTTGCTCGACAGGTGGGATAGAGTGCAACGATTCCCTCATCATTGTACCGTCGTAGACTTACACATGAAACTCAATACCTAGCTGCCAAGCCAGGTATCTTTCGTTCGAGGGCAAGTTGGAGATTTTATATTCACTTCTGCACGCCTAATATGCTGGTTTTCATTTCGGGAGCAGGAAATAAGAAGGGAGAAAGGGGAGATGGTGATACATTCTTAATCGTGCTTTGCGATCCCAATCGTACGTAATTCGGCCTGCCAAATAATATATCGAGTAAAGTACTTAAGGCTAAGCAATATTTTTCAGATCATGAGAATTCATTTTTTACTTCGTATTAGTCCTGAATAGATAAAAGCCACATGAGCCCTGGGCAGCCTCACGTCAAAATTGAAACGGCGGCGAGGGATGAGCCAACACCTAGACTACCACAATGTCTAGATGGCCGCCAATAGACAACTCTTCGATTGGAAGATTCCGGTCTGCTGCAACACAACAATCCTTGAATGGGCAAGGCCAGCCAAGGTATAATCATAAATCTCCCTGTTTACCTTAAAAGTCAAGTCAAGTTCTTTACCAGCAAACCAGAATGGGTGGGTCAAGAAACTGCTCCTAGAAGCCGAGCCATTGCAGATCATTAGCCCCCACCAGAAGCATGACGATATTCCATTCTCTAGCTTCTCAAACCACGAACGTATATAGGTAGAGAATATAGGGAATTCTATTTCCTTTACACACGAATCATCCAATCTTTGTAATTGGAATCACTTGATAGGCACTAACACGAATTGAAATAAGACAGAGTCGGGGGGTGCAGCACGAAAAAAAAAATCAACCACCCCGCTATGGGGCAGCTGAGCTCCGATATTGGCGGGCAAAAGGCAGAGCTGCTTGAGTTACCCCGCCAAACTTTTCCGGCGATGTCGCAACTGGCTTTGCACTTTGTTTTCATTCTGCACTTTTTGCTCATTAAAACAACAGTCTTCCCAGGAGTAGTCAAGTGAGTGAGGCCTTGGATTAATCCATCTCGACAGTCATCATGGCCTCGAACCAGAAGATCGCCATTGTCTCCGTCTTCGACAAGACCGGCCTCCTCGACCTCACCAAGGGTCTGGTCCAGCAGAATGTCCGAATCCTTGCATCGGGCGGCACTGCTCGCATGATTCGCGAGTCTGGTTTCCCGGTAGAGTATGCACAGCCCTGTCTATCCATTTCGCCGCATGCACGCGGTCAATGGATTGATGGATTTACCAATGGTTGATTGCTAAAACCCACGTAGGGACGTCTCTGCCATCACCAAGGCTCCCGAGATGCTGGCTGGCCGTGTCAAGACCCTCCACCCGGCCGTCCACGCCGGCATCCTCGCCCGTGACCTGGCATCCGACGAGAAGGACCTTGCTGAGCAGAACATCAGCAAGGTCGACTATGTCATCTGCAACCTCTACCCCTTCAAGGACACCGTCGCCAAGGTCAACGTCAGCGTCCCCGAGGCCGTCGAGGAGATTGACATTGGTGGCGTCACCCTCATCCGCGCCGCCGCCAAGAACCACAAGCGTGTCACCATCCTCAGCGACCCTGCCGACTACGCTGGCTTCCTCAAGGAGCTCGAGGCCGGCGAGATCTCCGAGACCAGCCGCAACCGATATGCCCTCAAGGCCTTCGAGCACACTGCCGACTACGACTCGGCCATCTCAGACTTCTTCCGCAAGGAGTATGCCTCCGACGGCGACCAGTACCTCGCCCTCCGCTACGGCGCCAACCCCCACCAGAAGCCCGCCGCCGCCTTCACCGCCGAGGGCAAGCTGCCGTTCAAGGTTCTCGGCGGAGCCCCCGGATACATCAACCTGCTCGATGCCCTCAATGCCTGGCCTCTGGTCAAGGAGCTCAAGCAGGCCCTCGGCCTCCCCGCCGCCGCCAGCTTCAAGCACGTCTCCCCGGCCGGAGCTGCCATTGGTACTCCCCTCTCCGAGGACGAGAAGAAGGTCTACTTTGTCAACGACATTGAGGGAATTGACAGCTCCCCTCTCGCCCAGGCCTACGCCCGTGCCCGTGGCGCCGACCGCATGAGCAGCTTCGGTGATATGATTGCTCTGAGCGACGTCGTCGATGTGGCCACCGCCAGCATCATCTCCAAGGAAGTCTCCGACGGCGTCATTGCCCCCGGCTACGACGATGCCGCCCTCGAGATCCTCAAGAAGAAGAAGGGTGGGCGCTACCTCGTCCTCCAGATCGACCCCGAGTACAACCCTTCCGGCACCGAGACCCGCACCGTCTACGGTATTAGCCTGCAGCAGCACCGCAACGACTACCTCGTCAGCCCCAAGTCCTTCGCCAAGGTCATCACCCCCAAGGCCGGCACCCTCCCCGAGGCCGCCGCCCGTGACCTCACCGTCGCCACCATCACCCTCAAGTACACCCAGAGCAACTCGGTCTGCTACGCCATCAACGGCCAGGTCATCGGCCTCGGCGCCGGCCAGCAGTCCCGCATCCACTGCACCCGCCTTGCCGGCGACAAGGCCGACAACTGGTGGATGCGGTTCCACGAGCGCGTGCTCGGCCTCAAGTGGAAGAAGGGCACCAAGCGCGCCGACAAGAGCAACGCCATTGACCTGCTCGTGAGCGGCCAGCTCCCCAAGGACGGCATCGAGCGGGAGGGCTTCGAGGCCGTCTTCGAGGAGGTCCCCGCCGCCTTCACCAGCGAGGAGCGCGAGGCTTGGATGAAGCAGCTGAAGGATGTCGCCGTCTCCAGTGACGCCTTTGTAAGTTGACCGCCACTTCCACCCCGCCCCCTTCCCCCCCCCCTTGCCTTTGGAACCTTTGTAAAAAATAGAAACTAACCCATGTCTCACCAGTTCCCCTTCATCGACAACGTATTCCGTGCTGCTCGTTCCGGAGTCAAGTACATCGCCGCCCCCAGCGGCAGCCAGAACGACGGCCCCGTCTTCGACACCGCCGAGAAGCTGGGCATCACCTTTGTTGAGCAGAACATCCGCCTGTTCCACCACTAAATACCCCACAGCAAAAAAGGTAAAAAAAAAAACCTCCAGGTGGAATATTTCGAGACGACCTCATGTCATTGTAGCAGTGAGATATCTCCTTGTTTGGAAAAAAAAAAAAAAAAAAAAAAAGATAGGGTAAAACTCTCACGAAAAAAAGTCCCATGGGGATTTGATTGGCGTATCGAACGTGATAGACTTTCTTTTTGTCTTTCAAATATCAAAATTTCATTTCCAGTATACGGTTGTGCCTGTCGGAACGTGACAACATTGAATTGAGAATCTACCTAGTCTTGGATAGATCCTCGAATGCTCTTCACAATACTAATAACCTAGTAACTTTTTTTTGGTCATTCTATATGCTATCCCTAAATTTGGAAGGATGCTGTGACTCAAACGCCTCTCCGTCCATCCGGCCTCGCTGGGCAAATCTATTCAAAAAAAAGAAAAGAAAAAAATTATCCTCTCCAAATACATAGTACAAAAGGGTAACGAGGGTATCCAACCTCTCGGTCTTTTTCGTTTTGGAATAACAAGGGGAAAAGGGAAATGATAAGAGCCCATGAGCCCACGTCAGATGTGGGCCCAGCCGTTCCAGACCAGGACATGCATCTCATTGATGAGGCAGAACACGCCGGGCTCCGAGTTGCCCATGGCCTCCTTCTCCCACTTCTTCACCTTGCTTATGACTCTGTTCTGGACCATGTCGTCCCAGAATAGCCCGGTCGTCCAGGTCTTTATCCTGTTCACCCACAGGCCGCGGAGGATTGCCCAGGTCGAGATCCAGCTTCCCTTGGGATGGGTCACGTCGTAGGCCTTCTTGTTGTAGCCGACCCGGACTCGTGGGTTCAGATACACACCTAGACTCTTGGAGAGGGGGTTGTCGGCGTGGATGAGGCAGCATTCGGAGCCTTCAAGATGATGGGCGGCCAGGGAATTGGGAATGGCCCGGAAACGGAGCTGGGTCGATGAGACGAACGGCTCCGCGGGCATGACGACTGGGTTGCCAAGGTTAGCTTGGAAAACATCTCATGTAGAGCTTTGCCACTCACCAATGCCGTTCCAACAACTAGTAACGGGCACGGCATCAATGTTCTTCATCAGTGCATCCCTCGAGGGCCCAGGGCGGAAATAGGGCCACCAGAGCATCTGGTCTGGGCGGCCTGCCGAGTCTCTCAGGGCAAATGTGTCGTAGTAGATTGGAGGGGCATCAAAGTCGAGGGAACACGCAGCCGCGTACTCTCCGCCATTGGTCTCCATGAGAGTCATGACATCCTCCGTCTGTGGGTTATATCATCAATCACGAATTCTAAATATAACGGGAGGAGAGGAGAAAAGAACAAACCGTAAAGACGACATCATTTAGAAACAAAACCTTATCAAACTTGACGCCATTCTTATTCAGCTCAATCAGATCCTGCAGAGTCTTGTTCCTGAGCCGAGCAAGATGCGGGATGCGCCGGACGGCCTTCTCGCGCGCCGACGTCTCGACCCATTCCCCCTCGGCGAACCCTTGGTCAATGACGTCCTGGTGCGACTCGTCGGACACCTCGATGTGCCGGGCCACCCCGCGCTCCTCGAGGACCTGGTCCAGCCACCGCAGCATCTCCTTGGTGTCGTCCCAGCTGCCGCTCTCGTGCAGGCTCACGAACACGTTGCTCGGGCCCAGCTCGTCACAGAGCTCGAGCAGGGAGGTCATCCAGTGGTTCCGCAGCAGCTCGCCGTCGTTGTAGTGCAGGCCCGTGATGTAGATGCGCTCCTGCTGGCGCGAGCGGCGGTTGCCGCTGCTGCCCTGCTTTGCAGGCTCCCGCTCCTCGTTGCTGCGGATGCCGTGGTGGACCTGGAGCACGTCGAAGAAGCTGACGAGGGCGAACACCAGCAGGAGGATGCGGGAGATCCTGTGGCGGGTGATGCGCCGGAGCTGCAGCCGACGTGCAGACGGGATGATCCCCATGGCTTTCTTTCCCTTGTTTCACTCCACAACGACGCTGCTGCGCGCCGGCCCTCTCAGGTAGTGAGGCAATGTTCTGTCACCTTTTATATGCGGGGGAGACAGCCATAGCAATTGGGCGTAAGATTGGCGGGCTGCAGCTTCGAGACACAAAAGAGGAAACAAAAAAGAACCCTGGACGTGACGTTGAAGACTGCAGAAAGACCAGACGGAAAGCTACGTAGAATAATTATACCTACCGATACGAACGAACAATCCGCAGGGCTGCGTGTGGCTGACGAGGGATGGGAGCCACTTGGCATCTCTCCCCCATGGCAATAATTGGACGTGTACTGTAGGTACTTATTTACGTAGCGGCCACGACACCACTCCAGCATACCTCCAAGGCCCCCGACGCGCGTGTGAGAAATGATTGAAATGCCCTGTTCCCGGCGCCGGTTTTTGACTCAGCCACGCCCCTGGGCTTGCATACAAATTGCCTCGAAACGGGAATCGCTGCTGCAGGTTGACACTTTTGATGTTACATGCCCCAGATTTACTCCATGTACATGTGCATATATCATCATGTAGTGCCATGTTAGTGCAGGTGTTGGCTTGGCCATTGAATGTAGCCCCTTGATAGTGCATCCACAATCGCGAAGCCAAGCCTAGGCATGCTACAGAATTGTGAAAAGGAGAGACGGCAAAATAGGACAAACCTGACAGCAGAATCAGGGGGAAGTAAGCAAAGTACAGGGGCCAAAACACAGGGACCTGTGTCGTATTCACTCTTACCTGCGAATGCACGTTGATCCTGAATCTACGATTATGCACACATACACATACATACCTTGGGTCTATATACACGTCGTTACGATTCTCGACATTGCCATGTCTACTTTCAACCCTGTTCTAGCGACAGACCAACAGTAGCTTGGCATCATCAGTGTCATTCATTTTCAATCAATCAATTCTGTGCCGTTTCCCTTCCTAGGATACATAAACAGCGTGCGCCCCTTGTTTTTTTCTGCATGACAAATAGAAGAAGAAATTCATCCATCCGACTAAAGTACATATCTGAAAATCCTACATTTCCCCTTTTCAAGTTTACAAAAGGATGGAAGACTATTATGATGACTAGGAGAGTGTGAGAGAGTGTATGAGGGTTATGAGAGTGAGAGGAATTCGGCAAGGGACCTGCCGGTGCAGCCCCAAAAATCCGGGCGTCTTTCCACCCCAACAGAGGGAACCATATCTGTACACCAGCGTCCTCGTCTTACTTTTCCATTTATTTGGCAAAGTGAAGGTCGTATCCGAGCCACTTCCTCATGAGGACCTGTTCAACGGACAGGCCGGGGTAGCCGTACGTCAGGGGGAGGAAGAAGTACCATCCAGCAGCGGCAAAGGCAATAATGGCAAAGCAAGCCACCCAGGCACCGATCATGCTCTGGCCTGCGTACCTCTCGCGAGCAGTGATGTGCCTCTTGGGGCCGCCACCCTTCTTGCGGTCACCGTAGACAACATTCTCATCGCTGCTTTCCGTGTTGAAGACGAACTCCAAAAGAGCACCGGTCACCAAACACGAAGCCACATGGGCAGGGAGATAATGATGCAGGAAAAGCTGACGGCCCATCAGGTAGAATGGGAAGTAATGAGTGGCCCAGGCAATGAAGAAGAAGCCGGAAGAGTTGTACAGACGAGAGCGAGTACCTAGCACAACTGTTAGTATTCCTACCGACTGCCTAGTTCAGGTAAATATGATAGATTGGGTTATACATACGATGGTCAAGGGCGTCCAAGCCACGACGCAACGAGACTTGATCAGCTCCGATGATACCAGCAAAGACTGCGAGCAAGCTGCTAGCGAGCCACCAGCCAATTGGGTTTCCGAGGAAGTAGATCTGCTGGCGGGTCTCCGCCTGAGTCCAGAAGCTCACACCTCGAAGGAGGAAAGGCCACTGCCAAGGGTAGCTGGCATAGGGGTGGCTGCTTGTAAGCTTGTTGTTGTGGTAGAACATAGCCCTCTGGAGCTCAAACCACTTTTGCAGGAAGGGCAGAGACTTGACCTTGCGCGGTGGCTTGTCGCGTCTCTTGTCGTCAAGTGCCAGGGATGGGACGTCCTCGGCTAACCAAATGTTCGAGCTGGGAGCGACCTGCTTGTTTCCGTTGATCTCCTGCTGCTTGTAGCCCCAGTCGGGGAGGGGCTTCGTGTGCGTCCACATGGCAACCTTGCTGGGGAAGTGAATCAGCTTGAAGTGGCTGGCAATGGTCTTAAAATCCTGGTTCTTCTTCCCGTGCTCAATTCGAATTTCGAAGAGAGTGTCGTTCTGGCGCGGCCCGAACGCCTCCTCGTCAGTAACACAAGTGAACTCCTGGTTTGTGGGGTAGTAAGGCGAGGCCACATCGTGTGAAAGCAGAATCTTATTAGTGCCAAGGTGCCTGAGACGAACAACATCGTTGTTCTTCACATTGCGTCCGGTCTGCTTGTTATCGTCAATGGGAAGAATCTGCCAGTTGTTGTTGGTGTCATTGAATGGATATCCAGTCACCTGCTGACCCTGGCTAGACACTCTACCATCGTCGTATCGAAGAGGGTACTGGTCGACATGGCTGTGAAGGTAGGTCTTGGTTTCCTTGTGGCGGATCGTGATGGTATCATAGTACTGGATGTCAAGAGAGTTTGCGAGCATCACATTGTCGCTCAGGGTCTCCTGGAATTCAGGAGTCATGAAATCGTCACCAGGGCCAGATCGGTTGAGGACGGTGAAGTGAACCTGGAACCAGAACAAATAAAAGATGAAGGGCAGGATCACAAGGCCAAAGGCACGAGCAATGAAGTGCTTGGCGAATTCTGGCACGCTGAGAGCGCCACCGGGCCTCTTGATATCCAACAGCTCCCACAGGTCAATTATGACAGCAGAGCCAATTGTGGCAAAGGCAAACACACCCACGTACTTGACTGAGATGTCGCAAGAGAGCGCGAAGCCAGTCAGGATCAGCCACTTCCACCACTTCCTGCCGAACGGCTGGTGGCGTTGCTTATAGAACTTGATGTAGAAGAGAAGACTGCAAGCCATGGCGAAGATCAAAGTCGCATCGAGGAGAATAAGACGGGTCTGGCCGATGTGGGCGTTGTCCAGGAGAACCAGACTTGCAGCAAGAATACAGGCCGGCAAGCTGTATCCGGATTCCCACATGATGAGGTAGGTGACGGTGACGGTCAGGGCACCCAGAATGGCAGGGAGAGACCTGAACGCGACATACGGGATCTTATTGGTAATGTAGGAGTCGCCAATGTTGTCGAAGTGGAAATGGCCATCATATCCAACTAACCAGCCCATAAAGGCGAAAAGGAGCTTTCCAAAAGGAGGGTGCACATCGAAGAAGTAGGTTCGCTCGAGGTAGTAGGAGGCAAACTAAGCAAGCAGCTCGTTAGTCATGGTTACGTTTCCAACTGCAATGGGAACCCATCGCGGTAGGATGGAATTGGCGGCGAGGAAGAGCTTACCTTTCCAAAGTGAACCTCGTCGAAAACGACTTCAGTAGGATGGCTGATTCCCCAGAAACGCGTGACAAAAGCCAGCCCGGTGATGACAGCGCAAACAATCTTATAGTCCCACTCCTTGTCAACAGCCGCCTGTTGCTGGGCGGCCTTGACCAACTTGTCAACTTCGATCTCGGGTTTGGCAGCAGCGGGCTGGTCTGCCTTCTTCGCTGGGGTGTTGCGCTGGCGCAAGCTGCCCTGCGGCGTGTCGTTGCGCGCCATGGCGTAAGTATACTTTCTCTCGCTTTGGTGGTGTTTTGGGCGCTCCCTCTAGCACGCACAACCTTGTCAGTCCCAGTCCAAGCCGATGCTTGTCGTTGCAGGCGAGGTGGATGGGAAAGGAAGCTCCCAAGAAACAATGCTGCGAACTAATAACTGCTGCCGCCGTGCTGTGAGAGCCGCTGCTGCCACCTGGCACTTCCAGTGTCAGGCCACGCGCTGATTGGATGCTGCGGTTGGCCAGGCCTTTTCAGGGGTTCTAGCGAGGTCCTGCAGGGTTAGTCTCCCTTCAATAAAGACTTCAGGTGACGAGTCCACCAGATTTGGGGTCCATGAGCACCCGTATTTTCAAATCTATCCTATCAGCCAGCATCTCACATCTAGCTCGGTAAAACATAGTAAAATCGATTTGGGCAGGCAATGGCACTGCTATTCCACCCTCCACCATGAACAAGTGTTCGCAGACATCCACATCAACAGTACTATATAGCCTCTATGTCGTCTCCAACCCGAGACACGCGAGCTCGAGCTGTTTCGAATGGACTTTGATGCGTCGTCATTGGAATGGGCCCTTAATTATTAGGGGTATATTCCCCTGATTTTTCCCCTAGCGCCTATGATATATCAATATCTAGCTTGCAGCCACGGCCAAGAGTCACGAGCATGTTCGTCAGCCCCATGCCATAGTGTTACAGCATGAACGTGCATTCCTCTATATACATGTATTAGACAATGTGCAAGCAATGCATCGGAGGAGTTTTGTGCACCAGGCGCAAAATGATTTACCCAAGTTCTTGATAATTCACGGCCGTCGATACGACAGGTCATGCCATTCTCCTTCCGAGTGAGCTCTTATGCTTGTCTAAGCTGCCCATTCTTGATTCTACCTTCGGTACTTTGAGCCGTCTTACGAGATGCCGTCAAAGCAACCTCGCTCGGCTCACCTCCGGGAAGCTCCCTGCCAGGAAATTTCTCGGCCTGAATGAGCCGTCGGAGGCCAGAGACGGCCAGGAAGCGTTGCGAGTTAGCCTTAGCGTCAGGCGGGGCAACTCAACGCCGATGAACGGAGCTTTGATCTATTGCGCGAAACACCAACGCACCGCCATTGGCCTGCGCCCAAAACGATGTCTGGCTGCTGGGTGAAAGGCATGGCTCAGAGGGTGTATGATAACTACTGTGACGAGCACGAATACCGTAATTTATCTACAATAGAAACTTGTAGTCTTGCATCCATCGACATAGCGATTCCCTGTCCTCGGTATCCTGTACCGGCCATGTCGTAATGGAAACTTAAACAAGCAGTTAACTGCATAGGTACTCCTCTAAAATATCCGTAGCTAGTGCCGGAGCTCTGATAGCTATAACGTCCCTTGCTAGGTATTTAATAATCCTCTGGGCACCCCGCATCACCCCTCCAAAGCTCCGAACTTTTCCATACTCATCCATCCCCAGGTATGTTCGCCAGACGGATTCCAATTCGAGCTGTCACTTCTTCTCTTCGACCTCAAGCTTCCCTGAGACCAGCAAGGTTCACATCTTTCCCAGCCGCTCCCCGATTCAAATCCACAATGGCCGAGATCATCTCTACCGCCGAGGCCCCTGCTGGTACGTACGTCCCACGACAACATCGAGAGAGCAATTCCGCTGACCTACATTTTCTGCTGTACAGCCCTGGGCCCTTACGTACGTACCTAGAATAAATTCCCCAATTGCCAATGTCCATTGCTTTCAATATGAGACGCCCTGTCTAACCATGCCCTCCCCCCCGTTCCAGTCCCAGGCCATCAAGACCGCCAACGTCATCTACCTCTCCGGCCAGATCCCCCTCAAGCCCGACGGCACCTTCGTCGAGGGCAGCATTGCCGACAAGACTGCCCAGTGCTGCAAGAACATCACCGCCGTCCTTGAGGCCGCTGGCTCCGACATCAGCAAGGTTGTCAAGACCACCATCTTCCTCTCCAACATGGACTACTTCGCCGTAAGCACAAACCACCTCCGGATGAATCCACCATCCCGCACATGTTACCATGCTAAACACCTGTCTTTAAAATAGGAGCTCAACACTGAGTACGAGAAGTGGTTCGCCCACAAGCCTGCTCGCAGCTGTGTTGCTGTCAAGACTCTCCCCAAGAACGTAGACGTCGAGATCGAGGCCATCGCTCTTCCGTAAATACCCAAATACTAGCTAAAATAAAATACCGTTGGGATTCAAAGGGGGATTGGTTGGGTTTCTCGAATTAAGAAAGGCTGCTGTTCCCTGACTTTACGTCTGTCGATAGGCAACCGATTCTGGTCAATCTATACTTTTCTTTCCCAGGCTGCGTGGTGAATTGTTCATTCGAGCAGATGTGACACCAATCTTTTTCGTTCAGAATATTACAGGTTTCTCCGCCATTGCTGCTCCCCATGTTTTGCGAAATAGTACAAAAGGTCAGGCCGCGACGTTGTGAGCGTTAGAATCGTGCCACCACATCTTATCCGTTTACAGTTCAGAGCTTGGGAAATCTATCATGATTGATTGTATTTATATACTATTCATATCACACAAATTCTAGAACGTGCTAAAATTCAACATGATGGCAAGTAGCGGGATGAACGCCAGCTGATCCCTCATTGGTATGAATACCGTACATGACTCCCTGGGAATTATCTAGAGGGTCCACACGACGACACGACCATCGACACCGCTCGCTAGAAAAGGTCAGCAAAGAAAAAGAATTGTAGCTAGGGGGGGGCAAGAATTCAACTTACAGCTGAACTGAGTGACGCCGCTTTCGGAAGCCTGGTAGGGTCGGATCACGGTCACGGTATTCTGATGGACAGTCTTGAGCTGGGTGTCATCCTTGGCCTTGCCCTTAAGATCCATCTGTTTGAACATCTGGAGAGCAGACTCCTCCTGTCTCTCAACG
Source organism: Clonostachys sp. G952 (assembly GCA_027569935.1). NCBI lineage: Eukaryota > Fungi > Ascomycota > Sordariomycetes > Hypocreales > Bionectriaceae > Clonostachys > Clonostachys sp. G952. The sequence continues at coordinate 76,189 of JAPDLB010000028.1, forward strand.
TGGGCCGGGCCCTTGGCCTCCACTGTGCCGGCGAGCTGCCAGCCAGTCTCTCCACCACGGAATCGGAAGGCCTCGCAATCATATCCCGCAGCGATGATTTCGTCTTCGTTGCTCCAGATCAAGCTCTTGAAGGGTAGGAGTTGGGTGGAGATGGTAACAACAGCAGCGGGAGGTTGGTCTGGAGCACTGGGGTAGATGACAGTGATGCTGCTGTCATGTGCCGCAAATGCCAGAGTGTTTCCGCTGGGGGAGAAGGCGACAGAGTGCACCCATCCGGCGGAATTGTTCAAGTACTCTCCGCAGACGGTGTTGAAAGGCAGCCTCTCGCCCCAGGCGGTGGGCTCGGGCCTCTGGTCCACGCCCTTGATGAAGCTAGAGAAGACACGGGCGTGCGCATCAGTCGACCCAGCGGCCAAAAGCACTGAGTTAGGGTGCCAGTCAACGCTGGTGATTGTGCTGCGGATGGGCTTCTTGAGGTGCTTCGAAACCCACCAGTCGTTCTCCTCCTCGAAGTAGCAGATGGCGATGACACGGTCACCAGAACCGACGGCGAACTTAGTCTCGGAGGGAGACCAACGCACAAAGGTGGCAGCTCGGCTGATTCGAAGAAGGACGAGGGTGGGCTTGTACCCGGTAGGTGAGGGCTCCCAGACGAGGGCATTGCGGTCTGTAGCTCATGGTTAGCTGTGCTATCTTGAGTAGAACATCATAGTCAGTCAGGGGGCAGACGGACCTTGGGAGCAAGACACGATTCTACCGCTGTTTGGGGCAATATCAACACTAGTGACGGTCTTGTCGTGTCCCTTCAGCTCATCCAGGAGCTTGAACGCATTGCCGCTCCGGCCATAGAGCTCAACGGCATTGTCCCGGGCGACGGCGAGGGTGCTGTGGTCGGCGGAGAAGGAGTGATCCGCAATTGGATTGTGGAAAAGATGATGGATCTCGGGCTTCGACATATTGGGCGATTCGTGGTGGGCAATAGGAGTAGCTCTCTACTATTGCGCAAGCGGTGTCTGATGTAGTGTAGTAAGTGTAGGCATTCAAGGCTGAGACTTGGGGATGACGATGTATGGCGGGGTCCCAGTCTCCAGGGCGCCAGCGCTTGGGCCACACACCCAAACTCACCCAACTGTAGGCGGCAAGCGCTAAAGGCTTCGGGAAGCTGGAGACTGAGTACTCTGTCAAAAATTATACCCAGCAAGCAAACCAAAGGACAAACGCGAGCTTGTTCAATCAGCACCAACACAGTCGCTTCGCCCATCGCACTAATTGAGGCTCCTTGGACGACCGTTATTGTATTGACTAGATAAGTTCAGTACGTGTGTCAACTACCAATTCGACGCCCCAGGCCTCGACCCATTCCTCAATACAATGGCGACCGCAGGCGTCACGCGGAGCCTTGTTCCCAATGCTTCGCTTCCTGCCAAAGTCCAGCCTCTGGCTCCAAACCAAACGTACGTCGCCCAGGTTTCAGATTGAGTTAAGTGGTTGTTAACATATACTAGGCTCTATATCACAAACCTTCCCTCGTCGAAGATCCAAAAGGCCGATCTACGAACCGCCCTCTATATGCTCTTCTCGACCTTCGGTCCCGTCCTCGATGTAGTCGCGTTGAAAACTATGAGCATGCGCGGGCAAGCGCACATTGTCTTCAGAGATATCCAGTCGGCAACACAGGCCATGCGGTCATTAGACGGCCAATCATTCTTGGGGAAACCCCTGGTAAGCTCTTGTTTGACTTCTCCAAGCTGCCTCCATCCTATACTGACGGATTTGCTTTGATGAATAGAAAATCCAGTACGCCAAGGGCAAATCTCACTTTGTCTCAAAGCTCGATGGGTCCTTCAAGCCTCCTAATGCATCTGGAGCCGCCGGTATCGAACAGACGGAGCTACAGCAAAGCATTTTCAATGCGCCACCGCCAGCCGCCCTTACTTCCTCAAACAAGGCCGCGCCCGCAAAACCTGCAGCTTCGGCCGATCAAGAAATGAAAGACGTCAACACATCTGGGAACAGAGGCCACAAACGAACGCGCGATGATGACGATGACAGCGATTCGGATGTGGCTATGGAGGAGGACAGTGACGACGAATAGACGATTCAGCCATACCGACTCGGATTATGCGCAACTTGGCGAGACAGGCTTTGTCTGCTCTACTTGATGGTTGCCATCTGTCTGGGCACCCAAAGGCCTACGCAGCCTCCCACAAGACCAAGCCAGATTGTGAGATATTCACTAATTTGGCACTTAAAAGCCGACATGTTGTCCCCAGTTAAACAAGGGTGGACAAAGAACCACGGATCGCCCTTGACGGGATGATTCTATAGAAACAGTCGTCAGCAACCAACATTTCACATACAGCTTGCAGCTTTCTCCTTCCCCCAAACCTTCGCCGGCCTCCGGACTGTTTTACTTACATCAAGGGATATGCCCCCAATACCTCCATACCGGCGGAGACCTTCTTTGTACTGTTCAGGGACCAAATAACGAAACACTGTGTCAAGATCATACTGGGACTCTCCTGTGTCCAATCCTTGTATTTGGAACCACAGGCATGGCATCCGATACGTGGGGTGCAAGTGAATCTCATAGCAGACAATAGCTCCATCTCTCTGGGTTACTGGTTTCCTCAAAACTGCCTACGCATCCAGTTAGCGATACTTTTAGATGAAAGAGAAATGAATCTCATAATGCTTCATTCATACCTGGTCAGATTCCTCAATTTCCATCATTTCTTGGTCCATCCCGCTCATATTCTCCCCTCTTTCCTCTGTTCCGGATGATATGGTCAAACTCTCGAGGTCGATGTCGAGATCTTCTGGGTCGAGCGGCCGCGTGATTTCAATGTATGAATTTGGTACGTCCTGAAAGAGAAAGTCTGCCTGGACCGCCATTCGCAATCTAAGTTTCCAGCGTTTTCGGAGAGGTCCCAGCTGGGCTTTGCAGTAGGCTCCGTCGAGATGGTGACACGCCTCGAGGAACTCCTCGCCAGTAAGAGAGGGGAAGTTGGCTATTTCCATGCCTATAATCTTCGACGGATCTGGTTGGGTAAAGCAAGGCTTTCGCAGAGTTGTAGGGGAGGAAATGAGAAATGGGATATTTTCTTCAATTGTACGAGTGTTTTTCTCCTCCGTACGTGATTTGAACGTTGTTTCAACTTCAAATCACACAAGAGTAATTCTGGTTTTCTCAACAGCGAAATACTCCATTCGCTCTTCGCCCTACCCTAGACTTCCCCGATCAACAACCACATAATACATCCACAACTCCTACGATCAAGATGAAGGATGGTTTAATAATGGCTTGGTGAGTAGGTAGTTTAACAGAGGGAATTTTCATATTGAAATGAGTTTCCACGGCTTTAGTCCTCCTCATTTCTGTTCAATTATTTGCCAGAAGTAATCGGCAAGGCAGGTATTAGAGCAACAACTCTTTCCATTTAGGTACTTTACTTCCTCTCCACCCATGCGGAGTGTTTTCGTGATAGTATCATTACAACTGACCATGTATTTGTAGTTGATAGTTTTATTCTCGCATCAACTGCATATGGTTATCTTAGCCATCCTAAGTGTGCCCAGCTAACGACACCATGGTGATTTTTGGCAGTAACCCTACATTTCTATGATATCCGAAGATGGTCCCAAAATATGTTAGCGTGAATTAGCTACCGGTAGGTCAGATTTCTATCAAATAACCTTTGTGACACTAACTTAAGACCGAGACGAGTCGTTTCACAGGCCATTCCAATCACGTGACAAATTAACCATCCATCCAAGCATGTCTCGAAGCGGGCATTAGCACGCAATAATGAATCATGAACTGTCCGTACCTGATTTCTTAATCAATCGCAGGTTCAGGGCTGGGCTGAATCGCTCTCGCCTCGGAACAGAGATGGGTCCGCCGAAGGATCTCCGACCAAACCATGAGCCCCAACCGGACCATGAGCCTCAAACGGCATCGCACCAATGTCTTCTAGAAGATGGAACCCTGCGCTTAGATTGATAATGGCACAAGGTGGAGCGCAAGCCGTGGAATCCGAATCCACAGGTTTTCCTGTACTCCCCTTCTTATTTCTTAACAAAGAGGAAGCCATTTGGCGAGACTTGGAAGAGTTACAAATCAATTTCATGATGTCACTCTCGAGCTGCCGCATCTCCCATGATATTGCGCAACTGCATATGCATCAGACCATTAAAGACTACGCACGACTCATCCAAACTGCCGAGTATGTCGCCGACTCGAAAAGATGAAGGCTTGAGCAGAGAAAAGGCTCGGCATACCCACCGGAGCCATCTTGTTTCCACTATCCTCCTACAGGGCAAAGTAGCGCAGCGACGATGACGAATCGTGAAACGAGAGGCAAAATTTGACGACATCCTTATTATCATGCTCCCATTTAGGTAGGCCGTCCGGAAAAGGTCACCCAATGGCTAAATGTAGAGCGGACTAGCATCAGCCTTGCAAAGACTTCGGAACGAACACCGACGTCTAAAATCTGTTTACGATGGAATCAGTCAGCTCGACTTTTCGGAGATTGGCACTCCGGTTGGGCAGTCATGTAGAGATATATAAGTCTCCGATCTCAGCGGTGATCCAGAGGATGTCTTAGAGGATGCTTCTCAATCATTTTTTGACAACCTCCATCACCATGCGTTCGGTGTCTAACTTTGGCCTGCTGGCCCTCTCCCTTGCAGGCAGCGCTCTGGCTGCTCCGAGCAAACAAAGCTATGATTATATCGTGGTTGGTGGTGGACCAGCGGGGATCATCACCGCTGATCGCCTCTCCGAGGCAAACAAGCAGGTCTTGCTGATCGAGAGAGGCCCAGGCCCCACGATAGCAACAGGATCTAACCACTCTCTGGTCTGGAATGACACACTGACGCCCATTGACGTCCCTGGACTTACAACTGCGGTGGGTGGACTTGATATCTGGAACGAGTACTCATGCAAGGATACTGCGGCTTCCGCTATGTGTGTTCTCGGCGGTGGTGCCACTGTCAACTACATGGTTTTCGTCCATCCACCAGCGAGAGACTTCGACGATAAGTGGCCCAAGGGTTGGAAGTGGAAAGATATTGCCCCTGCTGCAAACAAGTTTTACGAGCGCAACCCGGGTTCAAACACCCCATCTGAGGATGGCCAGCGCTACGATCAGGGCATGTACGATACCTTTGCTCCCTTTTTTGATGGACTTGGCTGGAAGGCGACCGATATGTCCAAGGAAGCCGATGAGAAGCATCAGGTTTATAGCCACCCTACCTGGAACATCAAGAATGCCATGCGGGCTGGACCTGTGCGGACGTACCTGCCCTTCTCCCAGGCGCGCGAGAACTTCAATCTCCGCCTTGGCACTAATGTCATCCGTCTTGTGCGCAAGGGCTCGCGTGTGACGGGAGTTGAGATTCAGAACTCGGACGGAAGCCGCGAGATTGTCCAGCTGAACAGGAACGGACGGGTGGTCCTGGCAGCTGGTGCCATGTCTACTCCCAAGGTGCTTTTCAACTCTGGTATTGGTCCCAAGGAGCAGATCCAGACCGCTAAGAAGACTGGCGTTACCCTTCCAGACGAGAAGGAATGGATTGAGCTTCCGGTTGGCAAGAGCTTCAAGGACCACAACATCTTCACCTTGAACATCCAAACCAACGAGACCTGGGGCCCTCTGGATAGCGACATTGTCCTCGATGGAACCGATACCAAGAACATCGATCTTTATGAAAGCACTGGCTCTGGCGTTCTCACCCAGGGAAGACACAGAATGGTCTTCTTCACTTCTAATGTTGGTAGCGATGGTGTGACCCGTTACTACCAAGGTTCAGCAGCTCCCTCAGACACCGGTCTGGTTTCTTTGAAGGTTTACCAGACCCACGGTCTGACCTCGGAGGGTGTTTTAGGATTGGCGGCAGACGGAAAGACGACAGTCGTGCAGAGCCCTTACCTCCAGACCGAGGGCGATCGTGAAGCAGCTACCGCCCTTGTCGACAGCCTCGTCAAGGATATTACATCCAACAAGGGTTTCCAGATTGTCGGCTACACCAACACGTCCGCCATCATCAAAGCCGCGACTGGGGGCAATCACTTTGTTGGCACCACGAAGTTGGGAACTGACGACGGCCGCAAGGGTGGCTCCTCTGTCGTCGACACGAATGCCAAGGTCTACGGGACGGACAACCTGGTGAGTGGCTTGGATCCAGGCATGTGTGTAAGAGAGAAAGGCTAACGGATATTCTAGTTCATTACGGATGCCAGTATTCACCCCGACCTTCCTTCTGGCAACAGCCAGGCCATTGTCATGGTTGTGGCTGAGGCAGCAGTGGAGAAGATTCTCGCCTGTTAGATTTATGAAGATGGATACTAATGGCGAAGGATAAAAGTAGGCACACAATGTAACCAGAAAGTGTATATATCAGCCTGGTTGCTGCTACAATTATTGTATAGAATTTTTTGCAATACATAAGTCTATGTACTACTGGATATTGTCCTATATATCGCTGGGAGAATTGCTCGAATGCCCTTGGCTGCCCATAGTGGCTGTCTGAGTGAGACATAGAAGTCCACTAACAATGGCCGAAGTTGTCTATGTAAGGTTTGGTGCACCGCAGCCGCTATCCGCCACGTAATGGATTCTAGCCTCATCCATTTAATGTTTTTAGATGTCCTATATTGTTGAAGAAAAGGGATAATGGATGTGTGCTGGATTGGCTGGGGCGAGCAGTTGTCGAGATATTTTACAGTGGGTACTCTCACTGCCAAGAAGCGCTACCGACCGCTGTAACCAAGTGCCAGCGCCAGTCGCGTACAACTTGGATAAAGTGCTAGGTGGCCGCATCGCATTCCCCTTCCACACCTGCGCCTTTGTTTCTCAGTCGCTTGCGCGGACACCACGGAGGAAGTTGGTTTCCTTGGGAGGGATCGTTGCTTTTTTCTTTATATTTCCTGTTCTTTGCCCTCGAAGCGTTGTGTGTTGTATATCAATTGTTCCTCTTCCTTGTACGATACGATATGATACAGCCAGTCCCATGATCCGCGACCCTTTCGATATCCGCCGAAAGACCGTTTTCAAGGCACCGGCCTCACCACTCTCACAGCACTTTGGAGACAGCAAGGACAACGTTGGCGCAAGCGAATCCGAGAAAATGGCCTTCGACGTCCCCCGAAACGTCCCCAACTTCGAGGCCAACAGTCGAGATCTCGAGGACACGGCCTGGTCCTCGCTGCGAGGAAACCCGACGAGGAAGGTTATGCACGAGGTCAAGGACCGGGTCAACGGCCTGTTCGACAAGGACTCGCTGCCCATGTACAAAGATAAGCCATTTCACCACACACCGACGCATAGGAACCGTCGTTGGTGGAGGAAGAAGCGGAATCTGCTTGGTATTACACTGGGCTTCATCTTTCTGCTGTACCTTCTAGGCTTCTTCTCGTCCTCGAGAAAGGAGGCCTGGACTGGGGAGCGTTCGTGGCCGTGGGAGAGGCCCTCGGGAGGCAATGTCGATTGGGATGCGAGGCGCAAGAAGGTTGTGGAGGCTTTCGAGTTGAGCTGGGATTCGTACGAGCGTTATGCCTGGGGTACGTAGGAACCAAGCAACCCCATCATCGCACAGACGGAACGGGAGGGACTGACAGCGCATATCTTAGGCTATGACGAGTACCACCCTGTGACCAAGACGGGGAAGAACATGACCCCACAGGGCATGGGATGGATTATCATCGACTCGTTGGACACAATGATGTTGATGAACTTGACTTCTCGCATCCAGCATGCCAGGGAGTGGATATCTACGAGCCTGACCTGGGACCAGAATCAGGATGTGAGCACTTTCGAAACGACCATCCGCATGCTGGGAGGTTTGCTGTCTGCCCATTATCTGTCGACTGAGTTCCCCGAGCTTGCGCCGCTCCCGGCTGAGGGCCCTGGCAGCCTTGGGGAGGATCTTTATCTGGAAAAAGGCAAAGACCTGGCCGACCGCCTGATGAGTGCCTTTGAATCACCCTCTGGAATCCCTTACTCCAGCGTCAATTTGGAGAAGTTCAAGGGCATCCCTTCACACGCTGATATGGGCGCAGCCTCGACGGCGGAGGCCACAAGCGTGCAGCTCGAATTCAAGTATCTGGCCAAGCTTACTGGTGAGAAGTATTACTGGGACAAGGTGGAGAAGGTCATGGAGATTGTTGACGAGAACAATGTCAAAGATGGGCTCGTCCCCATCTTCATATACGCCACTAATGGCGAATTTACTGGTGAGAACATTCGACTTGGCAGTCGTGGAGATTCTTACTACGAGTATCTCATCAAACAATATCTCCAGACGAACAAGGAGGAGCCAGTATACCAGGAATTATGGAAGGAGTCCATGCACGGGATCCGCAAGCACCTCCTCACTTACACCGAGCCATCTGGCTTTACTATTGTAGGGGAGCGACCAGGTGGAATTGATGGCCCTCTGTCACCCAAGATGGACCATCTCGTTTGTTTCCTGCCGGGAACTATTGCCCTTGCAGTCACGGAAGGCCTTACTGAGGCGGAAGCCCGCAAGCTGCCTTCGTGGTCCAAGGAGAAGGAAGAGGATATGAAACTTGCGCGAGAGCTCACGCAGACATGCTGGGGCATGTACAAGTACATGGCGACGGGCCTGGCAGCTGAGATCACGTATTTCAACATTGCCAACCCCCCTGCTCCCGCGGATGCCGCCCACAACCCTCCAGAGTACTTTGACCCAGACCCCTACGCGGAGTGGCGCAAGGACTTCAGCGTCAAGTCAGCGGATGTGCACAACCTCCAGCGACCAGAAACTGTGGAGAGTCTGTTTTACATGTGGAGGATCACTGGTGATGTCAAGTATCGCGAATGGGGCTGGGAGATGTTCGAGTCATTCCTGGAACATACCGCCGTTGAAGACAACGGAGGATTCACCAGCTTGTCAAATGCGAACATTATTCCACCAAGAGTCAAGGACAACATGGAAAGCTTCTGGCTGGTATGATATTCACGACAACCCCCCCTTTTCAAGCACAAGCACCGACTAACCCTAAAATCCAGGCCGAGACGTTGAAATATTTATACCTACTGTTCTCACCCAATGACCTTCTCCCCCTCGACAAGATCGTGTTGAACACTGAGGCACATCCTTTGCCTCGATTCAACATGGGCAAGCTATTCTCTACTGGGTGGAAGCGCCTGCCCCGGGACGCACAAGGAAATCTCATTACTGAAGATGTAGATGCGGATGCAGATGCAGGTGCAGACGATGCTTAAATAGACCAACTGTTGTCAATTTATAAATATTGTTTCGCTATAAATATACCACGCTTGCGATCTTTGTTTCGCTATAATCAACCCACGCTTGTTATCTCTCATCCTAATGGAAGTATTCAAACTTCCCCCTCTTCTTCCCCCTCTTTTATTCTTCTTCCCCCTGTTTATTATACAGCATTACAGAGCAGAGCGCACGAAAGCAACGAACCAACTGCAACCTGGAAATCAAAACCACCCTTTAGAACATCCCGTGATCCGCAGCCACTCCTGGTAACCATTCCGGCCCATCTTCTAGATCGATTTGGCGCGCCGGATTCTGGGTTCCACCTTTCGATGCGCAGCGACATTTAGACAGGTAATGGTTTCGAGGTGGGCTTCGAAGAACCAGTTGACCCAGTCCTCTCTGAAGCCTTGGGTGAACATGGCCTCGGGACTGTTAGCGAGGAAGGTCATGCACCACATGAAGTCGGTCGACCACTCCCACTCCTTCTTGGCGGCGTCGAGGGTCGCGAGGCCAAGGAGGGCCCGGAGGTTGTAGTGCGCCGCGTTGCCCGGGTGGTCAATCCACACCTGGAACAGGCCCATCTCGGACATGATGCCGCCGAGGCCGGTGTGGCGCTTCTCCATGACGAGGTTGTAGGCGCTGACGACGTCGACGGAGCAGAGGGGATCGACGCCCAGGTCGACGCCCAACTTTCGCAGGCTCTCGGGACGTGACTGCGGGTTCGAGACGACGACCGCGTAGTCCCGGTCCCTGACGATGTCGGCGATGCAGGCGGGCAGCAGCTCGGGCATGATCACGAGTGACTGGCCAAAGTTGAACCTCCAGTTGGCGCGTGTGAGACCCTGGCTGTCGTTGGGGATGAGGCAGAAGTGGTAGGACTGCACGGCCGCCAAGGCCCATTCCTCATCCTTTCTGCCGGCTTGCATGCCATTGTCGAGGTAGCGGGTGTCGAAGACGGAGATCCCGACGTCGACGTAGCCCTGGCGGTTGATGGCGGATGGACAGATGTGCACGCTCAGGAAGAGGACATCCCTCACATGGGATTTTTCGTGGAGAGTCTTGTTGTCAATATGTCTCTTTCCCTTTGGATAATAGCCAAAGAGTGTTCGGATGTCTGTCAACTCACGCCTCTCTTCCCCGATTGCGCGCAGGGGTGGGCCCCTAGGAGGATTTTGCTTATGGGGAGGGAGCGAATGCTCAGGTTGAGAGCCTTCCAAAAGACTGGCATAAAGGGAATTGGTGGTGGTTCCTTCCTCGGAAGGATTCATGGTTGAAGGGTTCATTTCTCTTGTAGTGACAGTACCTTGAGCTTAAGGATGAGGGTGTATACAAAGATATCTTGAAGTGTATATGTGAAAATAGAAAACCTTGGTGTTTTGGAGGAATGATGGATGTCGAGATATCTTTAAGCGTAGATGTGTGAATTAGAGAACCTTGGGGTTCAGTGTGACTGATGGATGTAATAATGTCTTGAAGTGAACGAGAGTGGAGAGAAGAAGTCCCTCGGGCTTATGGACGAATATTTGATACAAATATATCTGGGAGTGAGTAGGTGTCAAGTCTGAGGACGATTTTTGAGATTGATGTAGAGGGATGAATCTGTCTGAACGAACGAGGAGGAGGGAGACTCGCCTTTTGTAGACACATCGGAACGACTAGAGAATCAAAGTTTTCTCTTCGAAGGGAATTTCGAAAAGCAAAGTTTTCCATTATCGTCGCTACCTTTGCTAGAGACGCCCGAAAGATATAGAGAGGGAAAGAGGAGTCATCATCTTATGAAGTTAACAGTAAACTAACATCGTGTGTTTCACTGTTCACAGGAAAGTGCAGGTAAAGCACGAAAAGTATATTTCTGAATTAGATAATGAAGTGTGGGTTGTGATCCCAGTGTTGCTGTGGTGGAGGATTTCTTTCAGCAGCTTGAACATCTGAGCCAGGTACACTTGGCCAGCTTGTTTTGAACTTGCATGACTTGGAAAATTGAAACAAACAGAGTGAAATTTGACTGAAATTTCTAGATGGTTTGTGTGCTTCGACAAGTAAAGAGATTTTTGCGTCTCTGATTTTGTGTCGATATGGTGGGCAGTGATAGCGTTGATGGCCTCGGCTTTCGCGAATCCCGAAATTCGAAAGAAATTCAGTTGGGCTGTACCATGAGCTTCTAATAGCAAGCGTGAAGCTTCTCCCGAGATCTGTGTTGTTTCTGTGCTTTAGGCAGATCGTGGCTTGAGGATGTTTGTCTCTTACAACATGAGGCTATAGTATATTCCCAAATAGGTAAGAGTCGAGCATTGGTTGCTGTTTATCCAGACTAAGTGCGGGGTGGTACCACTACTTTGAATGTTAGCTTATAATACCCTCTGAAGGTGTAGCTTTAGCGTGAGAAATAAGTACTGGGAAGTCCCGCCTTGTAGAGAAACAATCCAGTAAAGAGCATGTTTCAGTGGATCAGCCGCCCACTGACTAAGACACTTTAGGGGCTGCCTTAGATCAACCCACGCGAGTAATGAGAGCAGAACTGGGGTGATGATAAGGCTCTGGCACTCATTGTCCAATTGCGCATAGCCGAGATACCATGTTTCCTCGCCTTGGCTGCCAACCCAGGGACCTTTGCTTATCATTGCATTTCCTCCCTGTATGATTCTGCAATTGGGGGCAGATTCTTTATCGTCCTGCTGCTCCTGGCCTGTGCGTCTGCGGGACAAGAGGGCGCAGACTGTTACACGCACCCCCAATCCCCAAACCTTGGCTCGCATCTTGCAGCTCACATGTGCCTCGTGGATGCGTCCACCCACACGCCCCGTCTTCGTCGCTCCAACTCTAATCACCTTCGCCAACTTCCGCTCCCTTAGGCGCCCTCCGGTGGAACGACAGAGCCCTCTGGAAGAGATGCGCCCTCGAGTCGCAGAGATCCTCCCGCACTGAATGATCCCTGCAACATCGTCATTCCTTTCTGATCCGTCGTATGGGCCTGGCCCTGGCCTGCCCGCCCGCACTCTCGACGAGTCCCGCCACCGAACCAAGTACATAGCAGCAGTCGGGGTTGGCCAAGACGCTCGCCCCCAATTTCCGCGGCCATGGCTCCGCGCCGTGACATCGAACTGGGCACTCTCAACAGTATCAAACTCAAAGACGACACCCTCACCCAGGGGAGTTCCTACAGCATGAGAGAGCCCGACTTCGGTGATGGTATACCCCCCAAGCGCTTCGAGCGCTTCATCGATGGTTTCAAGCGCGACCCGGCCTCCAACTTCTTTGGCAATGAGAACTTCAACCACCACGAGAATGCCTCCTTCCGCGAGCACGACGGCGCGCATTACTACGACCTGCGGCTCGCCACCCTCGAGACGGTACAGACGGGCCTGGCAAGGAAGCTGAAAGGGCGCCACCTTCAAATGATTGCCATTGGAGGCTCGATAGGTACCGGGCTCTTCGTGGCCTCTGGTAAGGCCCTGGCTACTGGCGGGCCCGCATCTCTATTGCTGGCCTTTTCAATCGTGGGCGCCATGCTGTATTGCACATGCCAGGCGCTGGGCGAGCTTGCCGTGCTCTTCCCTATCGCTGGATCCTTCTCTTCCTGGGCGACACGCTTTCTGGACCCTTCCTGGGGCTTTGCCATGGGGTGGAAGTAAGTTTGTCAGAAGTCTAGGCCTCGCCTCGGGCGTGTCTCGCTAACAATCGGCTGTTTAAGTTATGCTATGCAGTGGCTGACTGTTCTGCCGCTGGAGATAATTGCGGCTGCCATGACGATCGGCTACTGGGATGAGAGGCTCACTCGAGCAATCTTTGTCACAGTGTTCCTTACCGTAATCATCCTCATCAATATGTTTGGCATCAAAGTATATGGTGAAGCTGAATTCATCTTCTCCATCATCAAGGTGGTTGCTGTAATAAGCTTCATGTCAGTATTATCCGTGCTCGTCACCTGACTCTCCCTCCCTCGCTTCGGGCGTCCCCCTCGCATTTCCTTATTGCAATGTTGCAAAGTCTAACTGATGGGCCCGCCTTAGACTCCTGGGTATTGTCTTGAACTTGGGTGGAACCCCGGATCGCGGCTATATTGGAGGCGAATATTGGCACAATCCAGGTGCTTTCAAGAATGGCTTCAAGGGTCTGTGTAGTGTCTTTGTCACGGCGGCATTCTCTTTTACCGGCACGGAACTTGTCGGGCTTGCGGCTGCTGAGACCATCAACCCCCGAAAGTCGCTCCCAACAGCCATAAAACAGGTATTCTGGAGAATCACCATATTCTATATTGCGGCACTTACTCTTGTCGGTCTTCTTGTTAAACACGATAACCCTCGGCTTACCGATGGAGCCAACGACGCCGATGCCAAAGCCTCCCCATTCGTCATCGCAATCGAGGCGGCTGGTATCCAAGTTCTCCCATCCGTGATGAACACGGTCATCCTGATTGCAGTTCTGTCAGTGGGAAACTCCGCCGTATTCGGTTCCTCACGTACCCTCGCCGCTCTCGCCAACCTTAACCAAGCGCCCAAGTTCCTCGCATACATCGACCGAAAGGGACGGCCTCTCGCGGCACTAACTGTGGCCGGCGCCTTTGGCTTCCTGTCTTTCCTCGCCGACCTCAGTGCGCAAAACGACGTCCTCGACTGGCTGCTCGCAATCTCCGGCCTCTCCTCCATCTTCACCTGGGGCTCCATCTGCCTGTGCCACATCCGCTTCCGCCACGCCTGGGCGGCCCGCGGCCGCACCACGGCCGAGCTCCCCTTCCGCTCCCAGGTGGGCGTCCTCGGCTCCTGGGTAGGTCTCATCATGAACATCGCCGTGCTCGCCGCCCAGTTCTGGGTCGGCGCCTTCCCCGTCGGCTGGGCCCAGATGACCTCTGGCGAGATCGCCAGGTCCTTCTTCCTCAAGTGGATGGGCGGGCCTATCATCCTCATCTTCTACGTGCTCCATAAGCTCTTCTATCGGACGACTTATGTCCGCACGCGGGACATGGATGTCGACACCGGCCGCCGGGACTTCAACGTCCCGATCCTCCACGCCCACGAGGAGCAGGAGCGCTCCGCGTGGCCGACCTGGAAGAAGGTTTACAAGTTCCTGTGTTGAGAAGTGGGCCAAAAATCGCATCTCATTTTTCTTAAATACCAGGGGTATGGTACCATATATTGATGTTCTTATGATGGATGGCGTATGACTAAATGGGTTGAAATAATGGTCTTGTTCTTGGCTTCTCTCGAGATTTGTTTTACAACTTGGATTAGGTAGCGGGCTTTCTTCTTCTTTCATCTTGCCTGAATTTATTTACAACAGGCTACTGCATCCTGAGATATACTTTTGTCCGCCTAGATCTTCGTGGTATGAGACTATATTGGATCTCTTTCATTGGACTGCTGTACCTCCGTCAGGCATTACATCGTATTTGTGCATCAGTACCCAATTGCTATCCTCCTAGCTATTGTGATGATGATTCGATATAAATTTTGAACTTTTTTTCCTTTCGAGTTTTCTTGTGTTACAGTGCTCTATCAGACAGACCTAGACTAGGTAAGGAGTACATACAAAGGGGCTCTCTGATAATAGTGCCCGTATGGCATGAGCTAAGGAAATGAGAAAAGCACGACGAACAGTATCTCCCATGAATCATGAGTGAAAAATTTGTAGACATGTAATCATCAATAGCAACTCCACGCACAACGGCTCCCTCCCAAGGATTGTTATCGCCCCCGGCGTATGACCTATCAAACACGCCAACCGTAATTTTACAACACACGCTGCTATTTTGGGTTAAAAATCCCAGAGACTCCTCTGCTGAGATGCGAGGCCCGACTTCCGCGTGGGGGCAGGCTTGGGAGCCTGCTGCTCTGCTTCCTCGCCGTAGAGCCAATCTCGGTTGGTTCCCTTTCGGCCTCCCATTCCGTCACCGGCAATGTGAATACGAGAGTCATCCTTGGCTGTGGGGGCCCCTGTCTGGTTCTCCTTTTGCTTGGGGGACTCGTCGTAGGCGGACCAGTTGGCGCCCATCATCTTGACAGCCTTTTGGCGCCCCTCAGGAACATGTCGTGATGCAGGGGCCTCTTCGGGGGCGGGATCATCCGTCATGGTGAAGTGAGGGTCGAAATCCTTACCACGGTGAGCCAGGTTGGTAATGTTGCCTAGAGCCTTGTTGGGTTCTGGGCTGGCCCCCTCTTGCAGAGTTCGGTCCTTGTAGAGATTTAATTGATCGTTGTGAACCGAGCCACGTTGGCGCATGTTTTTGTTGTTGGGATGGACAACCCTCTCCCCATCGTCTTGCAGCTCGAAGTGCGACTCGGCATCGCGACGACCCTTGCCAGCTGGTGGGGCAGGGGTCTCCCCCTTGAGAACCTCTCGATCAGTGTCCCAGTGCCTGACATCTTGATAACGAACACCCTTAGAAGGCTTTGGCTTTGAGGGAGTGACGAAATCTTCAAAATCCCACTGGCTGTCATGCTTGGACTTCTGACGCTTGTCAATCGTGACACCAGCCTCAGGGGCATCCTGAGGGTCAGATCCGTCGGCGAAGTCAAAGTGCTGGAACTTTCGTGGGTTCGGGCGGATGTACTGGCTCGATGGGCGTCCCTTGGGAGTGTCTTCGTCCTCAGGGTGCTCCTGTTCCCTGTCAAACAAACGCATGGGCTGGAAGTTCTTGCCCTGGCCAGCCTTTGCGGGCGAAACAGTGGAATGCCTATTGGCGCTGGGAGAATCCTCTTCCTCTGGCTCGTCGCCTAGGATCTGGGTGAAGGATCTCTGCTGGGGGCGTTTACCGCCGAATGGAGAAACTACCGACGCCATAGACTCGTTCTCAATCTCCTCCCTCGAGGCCATCATGTGTAAAGTGGCATGGGGATCACGGAGGGCATGTGTAGAGTTTCCTCGCGCTCGGTTAAGGTGTTCGTTTTGGTTTTGCGGGATACTAGCGGCTCCTGTTCCAGCGGCAACTGCCTTCTGGCAGCTCTGGATCAACTTGATCTGTTCTCTGTTGTCCTTGATAGGCCAGTTTCGACCGGACTTTCCAATGATATCAATCTGCTTAAGCAGCGCACCCTGGTCCCACTGGAGACGGATCTGCGAAATCTTGCCGGCCGCGTTGAAGAAAACGAGATGGGTCTGTATTCAATTGAAGTTAGCGCATGGCAGTAGATGGGCTGTCAGGATGGTTACATACAATCGGCAGGTATGCGACGCGGTCGCTCAAGAAGTTGTCGTCGAGGCCGGGTAGGTAGGCGCCTCCGCTCGTGATAAACTCGAGTGTGGTGTCAACCTCGACGACAGCCGCGGACTCGCCCTCGATGACAGTGAGGATGTCCTGCTTCTTGATCTTGAGCTGTCTGTGCAGCGAGCTCAGATGCTTGATGACCTCAGCTGCGCCTGAGAAGGTGGTGGTGGTTGGAACATAATGCAGCGATGCGCTGTCAGCCAGAAGCGAGGAGCTGGGCGAGGCCAGGAACTGGTTGTATGCCGCCGCCATAATGCGCGCCACGGGGTGAGTCGAACGCTCGAGGGTCTGGGTGTTGAAGGCAGATGGCGCAAGGGCGTTGTCGTCGTGCAGGAGACGTGGGCGCGAAAGGCTCCTTGTCAACCTGGGATTCGGTCTGACGGCGAGGGATGGCGGATGGGAGGAGGATGGTGAGCAGGAAGGTGAGGGTGGGTGGAGGGTGGTCTGTTTTATTAGTGCCGCTTTGGGAGGCCGTTGCTACCTGCCAGCCGAGTAGAAAGGCCGGTACTAAGTAAACAATAACACGTGGGGATAGGCTGGGGAGGCAAGCAGTACAAATTTGTGCGTCGCCTTTCCTAAAGCTGCTGGTTTGACCAAATCTCGGTTTGCGACTACAAGGGTGAATGATTCTAGATGTAGGAGAGCCAGTACAAATACGTCCCTAGTTGGACATTCTGAATACAAAAGGAGTCGCAAGGTCTCAGTATGTATGCAGGCCTCCGCTCCTGGCCGTTCATCCTCGACCCAAGCCTGCCTCTACGCCCTCTACGGACCCTGTTTGCGGGTAAAATGAAAGGATGGAGAAGGGGTCCTAGCACAGGTCTGAACGCCAACCGACGACGTATTACCAACAGCAACCGGCTGCGGCCGTTGACATCAGGCAAGGAGGCCCTCCATTTTCTATGCCAGATGACAGGGCAAACAACACTGCTTGTGAGTATTGCATTGATCTGACACTGGTCGAGGAACGCGCTGGAAGGGGCAAGAGTGGTTCTCGGGCACTCCTGCGCCAACAGGTCGAGCGAGACGCGTCTGCCAAGGGACTGATATAGAGTGAGCATAAGTGGGGCTGTTTCATGTTTTAGGCTAGTGTCGAGATCATTTCTGGCTTGTACCTGCCTTAGATCACTGCTTGGCCCTCAGGCTCTGCCAAGGAATGCAATGCTTTCTTGTTCGGTGAGCTTTACATTTATGCCATGAAATATTCTGGCCGGGGTCGGATCAGAGTCAATGCAGATAGATGATGCACAACACTTGCCTGCCTACTTGGGTTGCTATCTGTGCAGTTGGTTGGCTCAATTTCTGTACTTTGCAGGCAGGCAGCTCTGTTCTGTCCGCGTAAGATGCGAGTCACTACTTGGGGTAGCTTATCTAGTGCACAGCGCCGAAATTCCACGAATATCTCATCCCAGTTGACGGAAGGGGGAAGGAACAACTCAATAGTCGCTTCCAATTTCTCAACCGAGTATGCCCCAAGCAAACCATAAAAAGAGCCGCAAACGGCTTCTTCAATGAGTTCCATGCTCAAGCTTAAAGAGGGTGCCTAACAGCATGCGCCACAGCTCTACCTATCTTAACTGGAGCTGCGTTATACTGCGCCACACTCAGGTAACCGTATCCGCCCCTCCCGGCCTATGGTGAAGCAGTACGTAGCGTGAACGGCAAGACGTAGCACTGGTGCACGTCACCTCTTTCTACCAACACTCAGCAATCTCACCCGCAAGACCCCCAAGAAAGCGCACAACTAGACATTGCGAATTCGAGTTCCAACCATCCTGTCACCAGCCGTGGCACCTCATTCGCTTCTGTGCACTCTTCCATGATCTTCCCACTTTCCGCGCCGATAAGATGAGGTTCGGGGGCAAGGCTGCAGCCTCATGGCGCATCCAGCTCCTGACCATAGCTGGAGTGCTGCTCTCAGCTGTGGTCGCAAAAGATAGCCCAACTGTGAAAACGACGTCGATGAACAACCCGCCGCTTGGGATCAGTTATTTCGAGGATAGCGACACCATCGTCTTCCACGATTACGAGGAGGGCAATGTCTACCGATCCGATGACGCAGGCGTCACCTGGAACACAGTCAAAGGCGTCCCTGACGGCATTGCAACCGGTCTGATCATGCATCGATACGAACCCAAGACAGCTTTCATCTTGACAGATAGCAAGAAGCACTTCAAGACCGAGGACCGAGGCGCGTCCTGGACGTCGTGGAACAGCGCCAGCATTCCCAGCTTCTATGAAGCTGATGTTCTTAGCTTCCACGCCAGCGACCCTAAGCGAATAATCTTCAACGGCATGTCCTGCGAAAGCATCTTCTGTTCTAGGGAGGCCAAATATACGACCGACGGCTTTGAATCTATCCATACTCTTCGTCCCTCCACTGCTGGCTGCCACTGGGCCAAAGCTTCTCCCGAGTTCACCACTGGCGATGACGACCTCGACAAGAAGAGGACAATGTGCATTGTTGCCGAGGGATTTGCTTCGACTATCGATGACCAAAAGCTGCGCATCTCAGACTCTTTCTTCGAATCCAATGATGGCAAGATCGCCGAGTTCGAGCCCAAGCTGAATTCCAACAAGGAGGTCGATGGTGTCGTTAACCTGGCAGTCGTCAAGAGCTATCTCCTTGTGGCTACTTCTTCCAGCTTGGTGGACGAGATGGTACTCTATGTATCCAAGGACACGCAGACGTGGCACCGTGCCATGTTCCCCACAGCCGAAAAGCACGACCATTCGCATATGCTTACCGAGGCCTACACCGTCCTTGAGAGCACCAATTCGAGCATTCAAATCGACGCTCTCACCTCGCACCCATCTCATCCCATGGGAGTCTTATTCACCAGTAACTCGAATGGTACCTACTTCACCGAGAACGTAGCATATACCAACCGAAACAAGAGGGGCCATGTTGATTTTGAGAAGATCAGCGGGATCCAGGGTGTATACCTGGTCAATGTGGTCGAGAACGGTCACGATGTTGATGAAAAAGGCGCCGATAAAAAGGTCGTGAGTAAAATCACGTTTGATGATGGCCGAACCTTTAGCAACATCAAGGCTGGTGAGGAAACTATCCATGTCCATTCCGAGACTGAGCTTGATAATACAGGACGTGTGTTCTCAAGCCCCGCTCCTGGACTGGCGATGGCAAACGGCAACACCGGGGACCAGCTGGGCGACTTCACCAAGGCCAATCTATATGTCTCGGACAATGCTGGGGTGAGCTGGAAGGAAGCGCTCAAAGGTCCCCACAAATATGAGTTTGGTGATTCAGGTTCAATCTTGGTTGCTGTTCAGGACTCTAGGGATTCAGACATCGACGAATATTCCTACTCCCTCGATCACGGTGAGACTTGGAAGTCGGAGAAGCTTCCTGACGGACTGAAGATTAGACCCGCCATTCTCACTACAACTCAAGACTCGACAAGCCTGAAATTCCTTCTTCTAGGTGTAAGCGGCGGCTCTTACCATTTCATCGCCATCGATTTCGAAGGTCTCCATGAGCGCACTTGTGGCGATGACGACATGGAGGATTGGCATGCTCGTGTCGATTCCGATGGAAACCCTACTTGCCTCATGGGCCACAAGCAAACATATCGCCGCCGCAAGAAGACTGCCGACTGCTTTGTCAAGAGCGAGTTCAAGGACCCAGTCCCTAGATATGAGAATTGCAAATGCACAGATGCCGATTTTGAATGCGATTACAACTTTCAGCGCAACGGAGAAGACCGTAGCGAATGTGTCAAGGTGGGACCTATTGCGCGACCTGAAGGTGTCTGCGGAAAGCCAGAGGATACGTTCAAAGGAAGCTCTGGCTGGAGGCTGATTCCCGGCAATACTTGCGACCGGGTCGACGGCGCGCAGAAGGATGATCCGGTAGAGAGAAAGTGCTCTGATGCCATCTCCGCCCCGTCTGCTCCCGCCAGTGGAAAGGTATCAATGAAGACGTTCGAATTTGATACGGACATGAAGGAGATGCAAAAGATACACCTTGAAAGGGGCTTTTCCAGTAACGATGAGACGGTCATTGCTCGGGGCGCCTCACACCTAGTAGACGGCAATCTACAAATTGACAAGAAGGTCTGGCTGTCAAGCAATCAAGGCAAAGATTGGACCCGCATCCTTGAAGGTCAAGACATCTATGGCATTTATCCCCATCGTTATTTCCAGGATATTGTTTATTTCACCACGCCGACGAAAAAGGTTATCTATACCATTGACAGAGGCCAAACCTTCCACAGCTTTGACGCTCCTGAACCTCCAAAGGGCTCCCTGCCGCTGAGCTTTCATCCTGAGAAGAGGGATTGGCTCATCTGGCGTAGCGAAAAATGCGACAAGGGACTAAGTGGCTGCATTGAGCAGACATGGATATCTCTCGACCGTGGTGACGACTGGACGACCCTTCACCGCTACGCCAACAAGTGCGAATTCACTGGAAGTTCTACCTATAGGAACCGCAATCTGAAGCAGGTGGTTTGTCTTGCTCGAACCGAAGAAAACAACGACGCCCCTTTCACTGTTAGGACAAGTGATGACTTCTTTCAAGAAGACATTACAACCTTCGATGGCCAAGTGACCAACTTTGCAACGATGAACGAATTCATTGTGTTAGTTAGGGATGCAACCGATAAAGAGGACCTGCAGTCTTTTGCCAGTCTTGACGGGAAACGTTTTGAGAAAGCCCAATTCCCTCATGACTTCCATAAGAACCATGACAGCCAGTATACTTTGCTGGATAGCTCGACGCATGCAGTTAATATGTTTGTCTCAGCAGAACCATCCGCTGATTGGAACTATGGCTCCATCGTCAAGAGCAATTCGAACGGCACATCGTACGTTGTAAGTGCCACCAATGTCAATGCAAACGCAGCATCCTTTGTCGACTTTGAGAAGGTCCAGGGTCTTGAAGGTGTTGCAATTATCAATGTTGTCTCCAACAGCGATAGTAAAAAGGACAAGAAGAAGGAGATACAAACCAAGATCTCTCACAACGACGGTGCTCGATGGAGCTATCTCAATCCTCCACACAATGACGCAGATGGCAATCCCTACAGGTGCAACAGGTCAGGGGGCAAGTCGTGTGCCTTGCACCTCCACCACTACACGGAGCGCGAGGATCGAAGGAAGACTTTCGGCGCTCCTACAGCTGTCGGCCTCATCTTTGGAGTCGGAAACGTCGGGGCGAAACTGGAGTCCCTTGATGACGCAGACACCTTCATGTCGGCGGATGCAGGTATCACCTGGACAAACGTCAAGAAAGGTCGCTGGACATGGCAGTACGGTGATCAAGGGTCTATCATCACCCTGGTACAGAAGTCTACGCCCAAAAATAAGGTGAAGACCAAGAGTATCTCATACTCGGTGGATGAGGGTAAAACGTGGACGGACTTTGAGTTTTCGGATAAAGAGGTCACTGTTCAGGATCTCACAACAACAACATCCGGCACATCCAGAAATTTCATCGTCTGGTATCAAAGCGATAGCAAACTCCACGCCGTGAACATTGATTTCACCGGGCTGACCGATCGCCCCTGCAAGACCATTGATGAGGCAGATTCCGACTATACCTTGTGGTCGCCAAAGCACCCAACCCAAGACAATGATTGTCTCTTTGGCCATGTCGCCAAGTACCTCCGAAAGAAGCCAGAGAGTAATTGCTACAACGAGAAGAGTTTGAAGCGCCTCTACGGGTATGAGGATTGCCGTTGCTCACGGCAGGACTTTGAATGGTAAGTACATCTGATCTCCCAATACCTCTAACCCGATTTACCATCGAAAACTAATGTTGCATCAAAACCAGTGCGTACAATTACGAACTTGACAGCCACCAGCAGTGCTCATTGGTCAAGGGCCTTCAACCACTTTCTGGGAAGGAATGGTGCGAAAAGAATCCCAACGCCACGACGTGGTTCGAGCCGACCGGCTATCGCAAGATCCCTTTGTCGACTTGCAAAGGAGGCGAGCTCGACCAAACCACCAAAGAGCATCCATGCGAAGGCTTCGAGGAAGAGTTTGAGCGCAAGCATCGCACATCTGGAGTTGCCATATTCTTTGCCGTGGTGATCCCCATTTGCCTGGCCGGTGCAATTGGCTTCTATGTCTATCGCAACTGGACCGGCAAGTTTGGACAGATCCGGCTCGGTGACAACCAAACGTCCACTTTTGACAGCGATCAGCCATGGGTCAAGTATCCTGTCATCGCTATCTCGGCCGTCGCGGCAGTTGTGGCATCCCTACCCCTCGTTTTCGCCAGCCTATGGCGCAGCGCCTCGGGCGTATACGAGAGACTGGGCGGCCGATCTCGCCGTGGCTGGGCTAGCGAGCGCAGATTCACGACCAGGGATAGCTTTGCCCGGGGTCGTGGAGACTACTCATCCATTGCTGACGACGAAGGGGAGCTGCTGGGTGAGGAAAGCGACGAGGATGTCTAACCGTGCACGGAGGCAGAGAACCTTGTCATCCCCTGCCTACTGAAGTAAACACGCTCCCATCCCAATGCATTATTCCGTTTTTCTTTTCCGTGTTTTTGCTAGGTGTATCTCTATTCTGGAAGCATTGTCAATCATTTCATTGGCCGGGGACATTGATCAATATGACCCGGCCTATATCAAGGGACTCCCATGGATGGGGTTGTTTGTTGGATATATACTATACTATCTATCTACCTGTCGATTAGAGAAAAAGCAGCGGAGAAAATCAAATTACCTTTTTTCTAAACTCAAAGACATACATTGTAGCTCCCGGCCAAGCATGTAGTTGAAGAAACCAAACCAGTGACAAAGAAAACGCGTCCTCTCCATGTACACCCCAATCTCGGTGGGCACGCGAGATTACACTCACCGAGGCGACCACCACCCCACGTGGGAGGGTGATTTGGAATGCACCATGCTACTTAACAGGGGAAGCAATCGCCAAACGAGATGACCTTTGCTTTTTTTTTCTTCTCCCCCGCCAGAGAGAACCACATCGTTCTAGAAGAACTGCCCTCCTCACCTGGAGCAACAACCATGCCAAAACGCCGAACTCGTCATCAAGGGCCCTGCCCACCCAGCAGGCTTCCGTGGCGCGGGCATGGGTTCCCGTCCACCTGCCTGATTTCGACCAGGGCCCGGTGCGAGGGGGTTCGAACGAGAGAGGAAGCGAGAAACCCGACCGAGGAATATACAAGCTCGGGTTCGTTCTGTTTGGACCCTGGCCCCCCAGTCTCATTTCGTCATTTGAGATGCCCACCGCCGGACGAGGGACGCCATGAGCTGTCATCCAGGAGTAGCGTGGAATGATGGCGATCCCCTGGGAACAACAGGGTCTGCTGAACCATGCCATGCCCAGATTAATGCCAGCGCCAACAGAGTAGAGAGCAAGTGCACGGACTCGCCCCTAAATTTCCTTTTTGATCATCTCCTGGTCTCCACGGACATACCGCCTTTTACATAGATCAGATGGCAAATGAGCTCATCCTATGAGGCACAGGCAGTCAACTCGTTGGACCAGGGTTCTATTCACAGCTTCGATGAGGTTCAGAATGAGTAGACATCAAGACCGAGTATATTGATTCTAAAAAATGAATATGAAAAGCACAAGGCGCCTTGGGCGCTAAACTCAATTCTTTACTTCGCCATCAACTCCGCGCATATTGATCAGTGTAGCCTCACCAAGGGTATTTAATGTTCAAAGAAACCCACAGTAACTCATGCCAACTCCATATGAATGACATCGCAAGGGCCACATCGTAAAGAAAAGAAAAAGCAACAAATTGAAATAAAATGAATAATGAAAATAATAGAATAAAAGAAAGCAGGTAGTGGAGGACTTCTGTCCTCCATAATAAAAGAAAAGTTCAATTTGTAAAAAGGTCATTATCAGGTTGGCGTAAAGGCTATGGTCGTAGCAAGTCTGGAATCGGTGACGTGACATGTGCTCTTTATGTCCGTCGTACGCGCTTCCAGAGGCGTTTCACCATGCCGCCTTCTGTTTGGTTATAATTTTCTTGGTCGATAGCAGCGAGCTCTTTATCAATTCGAGCCTTTGCATCGAGATTCTTGTTGAGCGAGACAGGTGCCAGGATTTCGCCTCGCATGTGAGCCTTTCGCACCTCCACACTCTGCTGCCACCGATAAATATCATCCTCATTCGCTCGTAGATCGGGTCTCGTCAGCGTCATGCGAAGTGTCATCTCTCGGTGGGTTCCGTTCTGGTAACTTTGCGGCTTCACCATAAAGGCATCGCCACATTTCCCGCCGGCAGGCAGCAATGGAAGAGGCTTGTCCAGCATAGGGGGCGTCTTGGGTGATTCAAGATCATCCACGGTACTATTATCACTGTAGGTCGACGACTTATCATCGTCCAAGAAAGATCGCAGCTGATCCATGGGATCAATTTCGTCGTCGTCGTGTTTGGCCTTCCGGTCGTCCTTGTCGTCGTCGTCTCTAGAAGGAAATCCGAACTCCAATGCCTCGTCAAACTTCTGTGGAGAAGCCAGATAGGCACGGAGCTTCATTCGGGCTTCGGGATCTTGGTAGTGGGCAGCTGCTGGGTCAACCACTGCGGCAGGTTCAACAGGACCGGTCTGCTTATTGAGCATAAAAGACAAACCCAGAGATTTCCTTCTCGAGTGTCCAAGAGATCCAATAGATGTGCCCTGAGATCGGAGTGAGGGAGCGGTCATTGTGTCTCGTGTGTCCGGGCGGCTTTGCGAAATGGAAGGTCGTTTGAAGGGCAGCTTGTTCATTGAGAGATGTCGGCGGAATGAGGGCCGTCGAGAGGTTGGTGGCTTGGACTGGACTGATGGCTCATCATCCTGACCACCGATATATAGTGTGAGATCAAGCCCATCATTCTGTTCAAGCCAAGCGAGAGAATCCCCATATCGGCCGGATTCTCGTGATGGCCGGGGCTGGGCCGTTGCTGGCCGCATCTTCTCTTGGCGTGGAGGCATTTTTGTGATTCTCTGGCCTGAGCAGTCGGGGAGGCTAGACTGTTTCTTGAGGGTACCAGGCGCTGGGGCGTGTGGAGGTTGAAGAGCAAGGAAACGCTCCTCTTCGGTGAGGAGGCTTCGTTTGACTTTGTCAGGCAACCCAATAAGAAACCTCTGGTCCAGTGAGCTCAGACGTGGGCGATGTCGTGTCTGACTGTCAATTGAGCTTGAAGCTCTGTGACCCAGGCGATGCAGACCTGGAAATTCCCCTTCGTACCCGGGAGGGGCGCTCGCCGATCGTGGAGGCAAGGGGAAGTTGGCGAGGTCGTCGTGGTCGTCTTTTGTCGTGGCAAGACGAAGACGTTCAAAAGGAGAAAAGTGCTATATGAACGGAGGTTAGGATCGAGGAAGGTTGAGCGAGGGTAGAGAAGGTAGAAGTAGAAGCAGAGGGAAAGTGTGGAGAAGGTGGTGGTGGAGGATAAATAAAGAAGTCAAGGTAGAGGAAGGTGTGTTCTAGATAGGGAGATCATGGAAGGTGCCCGGGTAGCGCTGGGGGTAACAGGCCTGGCACCTCTCTTTGACAGGGAGGTAAGCACTGTAGCGGGACAGGGAGACACTGGCAGCAGCTCGTGTCCAGAAGCAAGGGGACGGGATGATTGAGGAATGGATGTCCGTGAGCTGATGGTTCATGGTTGGTCACCCAAGAGAGTCCACCGGGCTTCAAAGTGGTACGACGAGCCGGCGAAGGTCTAGGAATTGGGAATTATTATGGGCTGGCGCCCTTCCGAGTCTCAACAACACAACGGGGAATGGACGAGCAGGCGCTACCTGACAGCCAGTAAGGGGGAGAGGAGCATGGAGGCCCAAGGCAAGTCCCGGGGTCAGAGGCCAAACGGTAGGGGGTACGCGCTCACTACAGCAGTGATGTGAGGACCGCTGCCGTCTCGTAGCTCGACGCTTCAGCCCTTTCCCTCTGGCGACCGGTCGGTGCGGCACCGGAGAGCGGGTCAACGCCCCCCATTCCGCCCACCTCATGAACCACAGAGGGCTCGACAGGGGTTCCTTGGGCGGCTTGCTAGCAGCTAGTGCGCTGTGCTTGGGAGCTGGTGGTGCAAGCGAGGCGCGAGGGAACCCCCCATTCCGCGCCAGCGAACGGGTTGTGACGCCAAACCGTGTCCCAGTTCCCCTTCCCTCCGCCTGTCAAAGTCATCCCGTTCTCAACCAGAGACGGCAAGCAAAAACAAGTGGCGCACATTGGCACCGTGTGGGACCTGCTGGCCGGGGCCGGGCTGGGTCTTGTACGACAGCCAGGGGAGCATGACAGATTATTTCTCGGGAATGAAATGCCCATCGAAAACGAGCTGCTCATCACACTGCGTTGATGCAGCTCACGCGCCGCCGTCGCCCTCCCCCATGTGCCAGCCAGATGGCCATGCTCTGGAGCCAGCCCAGGGAGTCCAGCTCAATCCTAATTCGACTAGGGATAGCTTTCTGGATCACTCAATTGAACCTAGCTGGTCCCCAGGGGAGGTGGGCGCGCTAACAGATGGGCCCTGGGACATCTTGGCGGCGGCACCACAGAGCTCCCTGACTGGTCTGTTGCTGCCACATGAGCCCTCCGATGCACAACGAATCACACATTCGGGTGCTCTGAGGGACCGGGAAAAAAATCCCATCACGCGGTCCCGATAACGCAGACTGCTGCGTGCTGCAATGTGACAATGACGTTGCTGTGTCTTGTCTTGCTTTCTTTTCTCGGCTGGGGCGGGAGGACAAGCGCCGCGGCAGCATCGTGAAAGAGCGGACAGCGCTCCCATTTGCCACTTGGCTAGGCCGCGGCAGAGCCACAAGGGTTCATACAAATGAAAGAGCGGGGCAGAGCTATGAGGCGATCGAGGCCGCGGCAGGGAGGAAAAAAGCAATGTGAGATTCGTGGACGCTATCGTATGTACGTGCGTCTGTACGTGGACAGGCCGCGAGGTGGCATCCACAGCAACAAATTTTCCGAATCGAGCCATCGAATGGCACTCTGCCAGCTCATACCAGGGCTGCGCGGCATGTCGGGGCTGGCAGGTATCAGAGCAAGACATGTGCGAGCTGTAAGACATAGCACATGTCTTGTCTTTTGACCAACCGGTAGACGAGGGTGAGGGTGT
Organism: Clonostachys sp. G952; assembly: GCA_027569935.1. Lineage (NCBI taxonomy): Eukaryota > Fungi > Ascomycota > Sordariomycetes > Hypocreales > Bionectriaceae > Clonostachys > Clonostachys sp. G952. Next base: position 103,715 of record JAPDLB010000028.1, read on the forward strand.
GGGGGAGAACGGTTGGGTACCAAGTGTCTGAGACATTCACGAACTCTCGTGAAAGGGCGACTGGGGGTGAAAAACGAAAAGAAGAATCTGTACTCACCTTTCGCTGGATAGCTGGCGGCAGGGCCTCGAACTGTTCTCGTGTGATCCGGCTTGCGAGCGCAGTTGACGGATCAGAGTATGCAACTGGAGTCTTGGGGCGGCTCTGAGAGAACAAGGCGGCTGGGTCTCTATATCGACGAGTTGAGGCGCTGACTTTGTCTAGTGGTTTCCAGGTCTTGACGCGCTGCAACCCCAACTTATTGCCGTTTCCTCCGTCCGTATTCAGCTGGTGATCGTCGTTGATGGCGGCACGGTCGTAATAATGCTCGTGCTGCTGAGGTTGGCTTCCTGCTACTGGCGGCATTGGTTCGTTGACGGAGGGTGTCATTGTCATCCCCACAGGACGGCCACTAACACTCATGTGCCTGGCGGTAGTTGGTTTGCGTGCCATCGCAATTCCGCTTCTAGGTCGGTCTAGTCTAGCTCGAGCTTTTAAACTTGCAAAAAAGGTTTGGCTTGGTTGGTGAGGGCGAAGATCATCTGGTCTTTGATGATGAAGGGTGTTTCACGTTGGATTGGGGTTCCTTCTTCTATTCACCGACACGCGTGGAATCGATAGATGTATTAATAGTCCCCTTCTACTCCCGAACAGTTGGTCCTGCCACCACTAATAGAAGCGTACCTTGGTATAGTAAGCTCCCGTGAGCAACTGGTGATGGCCTAGTAATTGTTTCTTGGCTCTAATCCCCGGTTCTCCGTTTTGCTACCCCTGGTCCATCTCAGGTCGATTCTTCTCGTGGTAGCAGCCGGGTTCCCTCGCCTTCAACTTCTGGGCACCTGGCCCCCCGGTCACTTGAAGGAGCTCCGCCTACGGTGGCGAGGAGCTAAAAGTAAGATCTACCAACGCTTGTGTCTAGCGGCATTCCGAATTAGTGATGACGCAGATGGTTGGTTGGTGGAGGCGGCTTGGACCCAATTCGAGGCACAGCCAACTGAGTGATCACCAATCCAGTCGCCTCCAACAGCTTGGTGTCTCCCAGACAGCCAATATTAGGGACTAGTATACTGCAGCAACCGAATAGCTTCGCTGCGATGAGGGTTCGAGGGAGTGTACCGGATAAATCACTCAGTGTCCCCTTTGCTCATCCGTTCATTCCGACCGCTCGGGTTGGACGGTATGGCGGTGCAACCAGACACCTGTGCAATTGCGTTTGGTGACGGATCTGGCCCCAAGCCCGTGGCTAGTGCAGTACAGTCATAATTAAGGGGACATTGGTGAACACCCACCGCACCAGACCTAGGCTCTACGGCATGGGCAGCACGCCTAAAGATAGCCGAGAAATAATCCCTAAAGCGATGGCAGGCAGTCGATGGCTGACCGTTGCCAGGCCGTCAACCAACATGCAGACAGAATGCAGCGCAGGAAGCATAGCTCAACGCTAAGAAACCATCACCACCAACATCAGCCCACCGCGAATGGGCCCCCAATCCGAAGATGCCCTCCAGGCGTTCTCTCCGTTGGCAAGTGGAGTATAGTATAGATTGAATCCATCTGTGCGCTAACCAGTCCAATGTTGGTGGTGTTTTCTTTTCTTTTTTTTCTTCTGCTCATCTAAGGATGGAGGTAGACCGGCAGGGATCCGTCCCGAGAAGAAGGATCGTTGGCCCATATGCAACATTCAGGCAGAGCAAAGTCGTTTTTAATAGCATCCACCCCCATTTTTAACCCAATTTGTCGACCCTTGGATGCGAAGATTTAGTCGCAAATGACCCGATCAACCCATTTTCTCCCTGTCGCATCTCGATGGAGGTGTGAAATCGTGTCCAGTATTACGCAGCAGCCAGTCCGTTTCCAGGCGATCTCGTCCACATACACGGATAGCCCTATAGTACTCGCTCAGCCGCACTCGAACAGAGGACTCTCAAGTGGACGCATCGGGACGAGGCTCTGCCTGATTAGGATCCACGAAGAACCATGTACTAATATCCAAGGCACAGCTTCTGGGCATATCATCTCCTCCAGGCTACTGCTGACGTCCTGGTTGCAGTAATCAACTCTCCTTGACTGCCAGCAAAATAACAGGCAAGGGTAGTTCCTACCTGCCTATCTCTGTCCCTAGATCGTGGTAGGGGTTTAGGCCTCAAAACTCATGCATCCGGGCTGCCCGTTCCTGGCGATCACCCCAGGACTTGGTTGGGACATCGTAGGATCAGTTCCCAAATTAGCATGTTCAATGGAACTCGCAACACAATTGCAGACAAAAGAAGTAACCCCGTCCTGTACTGCTGTTGGTGGTGCGGCATTGACCAACAGGCAGAAGGGGAAACTGGCTGGCTCTCATTCAAGAATGTGCCTGCATTAGTATGCCTATTTCGGCGTTGACAGCCATTGCACATTGATAACAGGCATCCAAGTCAGACCAAGCACACCTGTTGGCCCTAGCTTGCATGCATGTCATGTCTCTGCCTGATCAGCTAGTCTTCCCCTACTCGTCTGGCTTGATTGCTTGGAAAACGAGCCATGTGCTGCTTCGTGGGCCTCACGCGAGGAGAAGCAAGAAAAAGCTCCGGTTGTCCCGAAGAACATGGGATGAAACGTGGTTTCCTTCTTATCAGGCACCCCAGAACAGGAAAATCGTCACTGGCTAGCCTTCTCGAAGCCTTCTCCATTGCAACCGTCCAAGCCGTCTGCATGAACCATCCAACAACGTGACTCTGTTGGGGGCCAGGGTCAAGGGCTTACCATTTGGCCCCGATCGGCAAAGGAGCGACTGTGCACCCGAAGCCACCCCGTGGCAGTGTCGACTGTTTGGGATAGATTATGGATGGTGTTGCACATTGATCCTGGATCAATAGACTCATGCGGTCGACGCAGCACGTTTCCGTCCAGCAACGAGTGTTCATTTATATCCCCTCCATTTCAATGTAGTTTAGTTCACAAATAAGATAAATGGTGTTGGGATACAGATGGCCTTGGCTGAGTGTAGCCAGAGCAACTTCCTGTAGGATTCGGATGCCGGTCCAGTAAGATTTGTCAAGGCCCGGTCCATGTTAGCTTGCCATGTGGTTTTTTCGTCTGGTCTGACCATTTCACAGCGTCTTCGGCCGAGAAACGCCTCGTGTGCTCCCCCTGTAGGTATTTCGTGGCATGGGCCACCATGTGGTTGGTCTATTGCTAGTTGCCCAGGCAAACATTTACACACTCCATGATGTACGTAAATTGGCGAAAGCCAAGTCTTTGCCAAATATTCAAACCCACATGATGACTGAGAATAAAGTGAAATACAAGGTAATCCCAGTATGCGAACGGTATTCGGGCACTAAATTCTAATTTTCGCGGCCTGTCCATTCAATGTCCTTGTCTTAGAACCCCGACTTAGGCCAAACGAAGCAGGGAATCATCCAATACGGTTCGAGGTAGAAGCCCCGCAGAGAGTTAATGAAATCCGTGCGAAGTCAAGATACCATGTAGCTATCAGATAAGTTGGTCAGATGTTGAAGGCCGAGGATGCGGAGCCAGGAAGCAAACATTCTATGGACAGCATTTTCATATACAGAGAGCTGGTGTTCTCTTAGATGATATCTTCCCAAGTTATACACACTTTGAAACTCAATGTTGCCATATAGCACCTAACCCAGCCTAGTGCGAGACGTTCTCAGGCGAGGTAGACATAGGAGAACCAAGAATGACTTGTATTCTATTCTAAAGTTAGTAGACTACTCACACTTGAACAGTACAGAACCGGTGGGTCTATGAACTTGATGGCAGTAGTTCGTTGGTCGATACTTTGTACAACCTGGACTCAAATTCGGTCTCAATCGGCAACTCTGAAACTGGAATAGAGTGAACACGGAGTAACTTCACTCATTTCTAGCCAGCTTTGTGTACAGGCGCGGATAATAAATTCCTTTTCTTATCATCTTCACTCTCCCTCTTGCATATCAGAGAAGTAACATTGCGAACGCCCGATCTCTCAAAAAAAACCTTTATTGGTTACACCAGTCATGCCACATTCAATGCTCCAAATTGATAATGTCGGCGCTAGTGAGAATCAATATCAGAATTTATGGCTGTACTACAGTCATGAGACACCCTGTAACCTGATATTACTACTCGGTTATCAAGCATGTTGCCTCTCTACAATTTACCCAAGGCAAAGAAGCAGTTCTACACACTCGTCTGCAGTTCAGCAATTGCTAAGAAGCGCTAGAGTTCATGTTCTGCGGGCACAACTTCATTTAAACACCACTGAAAATTTGACACCAGTCTGGTTAGGGAGGGATTCCCAGACCAATTTTAGAGTGCGCTTTAGCAGCTGAGCACATCCCACATCCACGATGTACACAGTGAAAGACAGTGGCTTTCCAAGTGAAAACTCGGCTCTGCAGCCAAAGATCTTGTATTAGGATACACGATTCTACATGATCTCGGTGAATTCGTAAAAAATTCAGCTAGATATCCCAAATTTACAAGCACCCGTGATCCTATATGTGAAACGCGGTGGCTGTCGGACAACTCGATAACCCACATTGTGATGGCTTTCGGAAGTGCAACCTCGGTTCAGCTTCTGTCGTGTCAAGATGCCGCTCCATCTTCTCCAAGCTCGCGGCCTCTCGCTGGCTCATAATCCGAGACAAGAAGTGCTGTATTAGGCAAACACATCGGCGCCAGACCACGGTATCGGCGATTCTATTGCGCGCTTTCGTAGGCAGGTAATTACCGGTCTCAGCAACCCGCTGGCCCTGCGAAACGGGCTCCATCACCATCTTAGATAAGCCAGCATATAGCTCTTTGCAGTCACCGAAAGCGACGCTATACTTAGGAAGCCCCGAGGCCTTGAACTCAGCGCCACGAAGTACGTTCCTGTTGATTTAGACAAGACGCTCTTAAACGACGTTGATTTGGTGGTTCTGGGATGAGGCTGGTCTAGGTTAGGCGGACTCGGAGGAAGTGTCTGCAAATCACGATTGGAGAATATACCGTGATTCAGCCGAAACAAAGACCCACCTTGTACCTACTACATACAAGCTTTATGTTGGCCAGCCTCGTTGTATGCCAGCCTTCAATTTATGGTTCAACGCAGCGTGTCGTAGGGGATAGAGATGCGGGACATGTGTCGTATTTAACAAGGAAGCACCTTCCCTTCGTATAGTATTTGCGCGGACCTCGGTGTCATTCTGGGGGAATTTGTTTTCTTTTCTTCCATTTGAGTATCTGTCGTCTACGTCCACCTGCGCTGCCTCCTACAGCTCTCAACGACTAAGAGGCGCCTGAGCGCCGTGCAGATTTCTGCCCAATGGCGGACAAGGAGATCCCCCTCATTCTTGGAAATGACCTCTCAATGCATCTTGGCGACGTTGGGGATGTCGGTGATGTCGATGACCTTTTCGGCGATGCCTCAGCCTTACCGCTCCGGCCCACAGGCATGCAGCTCGAACAACGGATAGATAGGCTGAGAAACCGCGGCTGCTACCAGTATGCATCACTCGTTACTCGGCCGTGGCCCCTTCTTCCTTGCTTATCACTAACGTGCTTGTACAGGACTGTCGCATGGTCAAGGGTTGGGACCATTGCCAGCATCACTGCCGATGGCCAAGAGCTGGAGCTTCGATATCTCCGATGCAGGCCTGACAATGGCGAGTGGGAGCTCACTGAGCCTACGACCTGTGCCCTCGTCAAAGGCACTCCGGAGATCCCTCTGGTGCATCTGGAGTGGGCAATCACCAACAACCCGGAACTGGCCATCTTCGATGCCTCGGGACGGGTGGCCCTGCTCATCTTCTCCACAACAATCACGCACCCCTTCCTGGTAAGGAAATGGGATACAGACATCGTAGATGAGATGCAGTCGATTGCCGGAGCTCATTGGCTACCAGTGGCCCCAAATACCCAGCCGGCAGCAGCTGCCAACTCGTCGAACGCCGGCAACCGTCAGAGCTTCAACGTCGTGTTCGGCCCCGCCGTCAAGAATCCCCAAGGGAATTATCAATACGAATCCTCCTTTGTGCATGCAGAGGGGCCTAACCACCCCCTTCAAGCTAGGACCGCCTTACTCTGTGTTACCATGGGAGGTATTCTCAAGATGTTTTGGATGCAGCTGAATAACAAGATGGAGGAGACCACCCTGGAACTGGAGAGCATTCGCACCGCAGACGAGATAGTGACGCATGCCGCCTTTGCATCCGAAAAGAGTTTGTTCACACCCCGCTCAATCTTTCTAGGTACGCTATGCTAACAGTCCGCAGAATACCTGATCCTCGCCCTGGTCACCGCATCGAAGCAGCTCAAGTTCGTCAAGGTGGAAATTCACTGGGGAAGCCAGCCCGGGAAGGCTGCAGGGCCCCAGAATACGCGGTACAATGCGACTCTTGTAGAGAAGCACTGTGCCACTGCTGGTTGGTCGTTGGATTCCCTCGAGGATGCATCGATGCCTGAGATATCTCACTTGCTCGCCCTGCCGTCGATATTGGACAATTCCGGCAAGAACATGGTGCCGCCCGTGATCGTATCTGTTCGGTCCCGGCCGCCCGGCGCCGGTCCGTTCCCGCCTGCTCAGTCCATCATCGATCGCTGGGAGGCCGTTGAGCAGCGCCATGGGCTGCATCCGGCTATCGAGCAACTCGGCAACAGAAGAAACAGTGTATCCTCCGAGCCATCAACGGGCACCTTTTTGCGCCCTCTGGAGCCAATCGTTATTCCCAAATGTATAATCAACATCCAGTCAGCACGATATGGAAAGATCCTCATTATTACCTTTGCGGATGGCTCGGTTGAGTACCGGGATAGGTACACTTTCGAGGAGATATACACTACTCGCGAAACGGCCAAACTATCAAATCTGCGCGAAGCAGGATGGAATTTCGCAGATGATATGCCATGTATGTGACATCACGTTTATTGCTCTCCAGAGAGATTTTTCAAAAGCCATCGTAACTAACTCGGATGATTCACGTTTAGGCCAACAAACTGCTTTCTCCCCCACCTTCTGCTCCATGGTCCTCATGGGAGAGGATGGCAAGCTCAAATGGAGCAAGCTCAAATACTCCGACGGTGACTTCGGGAACAGCATGCAGGACGGTGAGCAACCTACATCATCTTTGTCCACATACCGTCGAGATGTGAAGGCATGCGAATGATTATGTAGAACTAACAGCCCGCTTTCAGAGCAATATGCCGCCACTATTGCCGGCCTTACAATCACGGCAGCAACATCCATCAGATCCCAAACCAACTTTGACGACATGCTAGCCGTTGTCAGACCCCATGTCTCCAAGAAGAGTAAGCCTCATCCCTACAGTAGGCACACAGCAAGGTAGACGGCAATCTAACTAGTGACAGAGCTCATGCAGGATTGGGTGGGCGAACTTATCAGAATCCTTAATATACAGGTTGACTATTCAGGGGAACACTCTCACGATGCTCTCCTCAAGAATGAACAGATGCGATCATGCCTGAGCATTCTCATCAATCTCGGCTTCAAGGGGGACACCCTACCCAGGAGTTTCCAGAGTACACATGCTCTCATAGCGGCGACGGTGCGAAGCACTGCTTGGAATATCACTCTAGCTAGCAGCTCGCATTTCCCAGTGGCAGGAAAGAAGAGCCCACTTGACGATCACGGTACGTACATGCGCGATCTCGAGGGTGACAAATTCCACAAGGCTAATACGACTGTAGAGGTGGTGGATGTGCTTGTCACGTCTGTCCGTTGGTCATTGGACCTGATTGCCTGGCTCTCGGACTCTCTGTTCGAACTTATGCATGACGATGAGTTCATCGAGCTACTCACCCCTGCACGCACAAATGAACTTGCCATTTATCTGCATACCAAAAATGACGTCTCCCTGCAACTACTCCTGTGTTCGAGCAGCCGGAGCTTTTTGATGGCACTGTGCCGAAGAATTGGACACCTGGCATTGCTTAGCAACAAAGCCATGGAATTTTATCGAAAACAGTCGGCCGAGGCCAACGCAGCCAAGGCGCCGAATCCCTACTTGAGACAGGCTTACCAGAGGCTCCAGCAGGCCACGAGTTCTGGGTTCGTGAGTGTCGGAGAATTTGAAAAGCTGATAACTGCCCTGAAGATGGGCATCATGCATTCGTACGACAACGTCCTAACCGCCATGGTTAAGCGCCAACCAAACCCACCTCAGGGGAAACAGGAAGACGAGGCTGTCAAGGTGGCTCGCTCCCAGTGTGAGACTAGAATGCTGCTGGCAGCGGCTCCCCACCCCAGCTTGATACCCGTGCTGAAGAAGTTCTTCACTGAGGACGTTCCAGCGTTCCGCAAGACCACGGATCCAGCCCAGCTCTTCTTTGAGAACTTTGATGTCCTTGATGTGTCTGACGACAAGGGCGACGTGGATGGCGTGAAGTGGGCACACATCGACGTCCTGTCCAAAACAAAACTTCACATGAGCCCAACCCAGCAGTGGAGGAGATGCACACGTTGCACGGCGGTCATGGAGGAGCTCCCTGGTAGAGGACCAGGCTTTACTTTCTTATTCAGTCAGCAGCGGCGGTGCTTGTGCAGTGGGACCTGGGCAGTATTGCCGCAAGGCAGACTTATTTAATCTTCTAATTTTTTTTTTATCTCTGGGATGGGAATGGGGGGCGATCATGCACGGGAAACGTTCAAGCGGCTCAATTTTTTTTTTCATTCGGGCATGTTCGTGGGAGTATGCTTGGGATTTATGTTGTCTAGGTGCGCCATGTTCGTTAATAAATACAACTATTCTGGGTATGTCTTGGTGTTGTAGGTGCGGAGCATCTACGACATTGATATCGAGTGTCTATCGTCTTTGAAACTCGGGAAGAGACTCCGGGCAACTGGTAGCTTTAGCAACTGAAATTCCTACGTCTTTTCTGGGAGTTATCTTCCAAAAGTACAGTTATCGCATGCGTAGCCGATACTATCATTGCTCGGCCTTACCACTTGCGTATCTGAGACATGTTGATGAGACATGTTCTGGTTGGGGCCGTTTTATTGGAAAGCGACCTTGGGGACCCAGCAGCCAGGAATTGAGTCAGCCAGCCAATGCCCTACAGTCATTCGAGAGGTCTCGAGGCGTCGTATGTTGGTCTCTGAGGTGATAAAAAGGCATTGCATTCCACTAACAGTGATTTTTTCTTTCTTTTTTCGATGTTCGTTTAGTAAGCATCGAGAAACTTCATTTTCGGTGTCGGTGAAATGTTCATTCTTCTGTCTCTCTTTACTAAGACCTTGTGAAAATTCGTCAATCTAGAATTTATCACCGTGATTGCTACAGTGACCTTCTTGTTCATGCTTTCGGGTCTTATCGCAGCCCCGACAACGCTTTCGGAAACCTCACATACGGCACAGAATTCCGATCTTCTCACCATGCAGAACCGCCCCGAGGGTAAGACTGAGCTCTACACCGGGGCAGGTCAAACGCTAGGTGGGTATTGTATACATCGCTACTTCGAGTTCACTGAGGCAATTTGTATATACGATGCGACTTCTTGCACGTGGGGAGCAGCATTTTCTTCGACTGGAAGGGGGAACCGGAAGCGCCAGTAGCGAAGTATGGATAATAACCTAAGGTAGGTAGCCCGGGGAGGATCCCAATTAGATAAGAGAGCATCGGTCAGTGGAGGAGGTGGGGGGATCACGGTAGGCAGGCACAAAGCGAGCCATGGTGTGAGTGAGATGATGCCACCAACTACTTCGATGGCCTTTGCCTGCAAACTTCAGATTGTCACCAGGTTGCCCAGCCTTGGTCAAATCAAACCACTCCCGCGAAGCTCTTAGTTGCCTTCGCCTAAGTGTAATTAACATGGAAAACTGGGTATCAGTCGCCATTGTAATTGTGATTGTCCAGTCTTGGTACCTTCTCATGTTAATGACAGAACTTTAACTATATCCAAAGTAGGAAATTCAGATAACTTCATCAAAGGCTGTGTATGAACCACCCCTAAATCCTCGTCATATCTCACCAGGCTCAATGCATGAAATCAATTACACTGATTACACTGGAATACACATTCTAGATCAAGAAATATACCAATTCTCGGCGAGATGTCATCGTGTTTACAGGGTAGAGTTTGCAAACTGGTGCTCACGGGGCGCCTACAGGGTAGCGTAAAGTGGAAATTTCCAGCTGCCCTAATCAGACGATCATCGTCGAGGGCACAGCAATTTGCCTGCCGAAAGAGGCTACGTCATGCACAATGAAACCAGAGAGCAAGCGTGAACGACGAGATGAATTATGGAGTGCCATTGGAGCGGCGGTTTGGAGTCTTTGGATTAATGTTGTCCCACGGCGCCAGTTAAGATTGAGGGTGGATAATGCGCAAATGCTTGGCTCTAGATCGACGAGCTCTCCGCTTCGACGACGATCAAAGGTGAAGCAGGCTAAATTCGACAAGAGCGAGGCCAAGGTCGTGCGCTGGAGGCGCGTACTATTTGCCAGTTTATTCGCTCTTGGCGTTGCGCCGTTTGCGCTACGCTGCGAATGGTAGGGGAGGTTGGAATGGGATCTAGGCACTACGCCGGATTGAGCGAGAGATGATCAGGGGAGGGCACACGGCGGTCAATGAGGAGAGCTCGGCAGAAGATCAGGGAGCCATGGAGGGGAGGCATGGTGTTGATCCTTCGGGCGATGGTCCCCTAAGTCCCCTCCTGTGCCTGGCTGGTGCGACTGGTGGCAACAGAGTTGGATGCGATGGACGCGCTGGCGGACACACACGCGGGCCATCGGATGCCGCCCACGGAGCGTCTGGACAGGCGGAATGCGCATACGAGCGAGCTACAGGCAATGTGGCTTTCTATACGACCTCTGCTAATGAATGTCTTTATCAATATGCCACATTCCAAGTGCTAGATCAGGGGCGCTATCGGTTGATAGCAGCCGAGCATTCATTTGCTACTGGGCCACAGCGGCATGCCACGCTATGTGGCGCTCCTTCGGGCAGACAGTCTCATTCTCCTCCAATTTTTTTACATTACCGTCTCCATGTAGCACCAGCTGGCGCTCTGGGGTGGGTATGCTGGCGTCAGGAGCCGTGTAAGCCCCAACCACCATTTTGTGCACTGGCCATCTGTGGAATATCATTAGCTGGCGATTCCTCGTCAACATGGGGCTGTCGAATTATGCCTGCTCGCTGCCTCCGGTGTCAGAGGTCGCAATGGAGCCCTGCCAATGGATTTCCCCATTCGGTGTCACCGTCTGTGCCTCATGTAGGACGGCGACTGGTTGGCTGCCTTGCCGCCCGCGCGTCGCGAAATAAAGTGATTTAAGTAGGCGCCCAATGCGCGGGCCAGATGCGCCTCATCATGTCTGTACTTTGTGCATGCGGCGGCGACTAGTGTTCTGGAGAGATGCGTAGATGGAGTAGATTTGTGGAGGTCTCACATCGCAGGCCGTAATTGCCCATCGCACGAGGGCTGCTTCTGGCCCCTTTTGGGGAGGTGCGTTCCTGATTGCCCCTGACACGGATCAGTCTCCTTGATTGGCTGGTGGCAGACCTACCGGAGTGCTGTCGAGTGGTGGGCAAGCTTGGCGGATGGGAGTGGGGCCTGGACGAACCGCGCTACTGCAGGTCCCATGCCGCCTCGAGGCGCTGTAAGTGGCTGGAAGCGCTGGACTGCCACTTCGCTCTTTTTCCCTGGCGCCTACTGGGATGCATGCCCGACCCCTTTTGGCATCTGGTGGCATAATGCGACGCTGCCGGCCACGCACCTAATTTCCCTACATCTGGCACTCTACCGTTCTGACTATCTTTCAGGTTGCGATTGTGATTGCTTCTCCTGTCTCGTCTCGCTCTGCATCCTGCCTCGTGACATTTGGATGTGCGCTCGCCGCCCCATGCTGATAGGCGCTCGTGTGCATTTCGTTTCATAGCACTACCCAAGCCAAGCGCTACCATCTACCGCTCCTTGTTCGTCGCATTATCAGGTGGCCTTTCTCCACTCCCTAATTGCTGGTCATCGACAACGAGACTGTCCATCCCTTGCCTGATGGCCAGGTCCCGTCGATAACACATTCACTTGTTGGCAAGGTGGCTGACTGGTTATCCCAAAATGGCATCACAACCTATCCCCTCTTCACCTGGACCTCAGGAGGCTATGCCGATCTCATCGAATCTTCCATCTTATCCTGATTCTCCTCCGAGCTCTTCCCACCATCACCAACCTAATCACTCTACTACTGCCAATAGCGCCCAACAGCCAAGTCCACACACAATCGACGGCCAGCCTCGCCCTACTACCTCCAGCTCCAGTGCCGCCTCGTCGACTTCTGAATCATTCTCCAACGCTCCTGCTCGGGCGTCGGTGAATCGCATCAAGAGGAAGCCAATTCCCTCGACGATATCAACCTCGGCCAGGTCCGCTCACAGGTCTCAGGGGTCCACGGCGTCGACGATCCTGTCCTACGCCGACCTTCCCAAGCCGGATCACCGCTTCTCAAGGTCTGGTTCAATAGACAGTCCGACTATATACGAGTATTTCCCTACCGAGGCGTCCAGGCCCAACATTGCTTCAGCGTAAGTCAATTGATATCCCCCAATTCCTCGGAAGCGCAACTTGTGTAACCCGTCCGACGAGACCCGTTTCTCTAACTGGAATGTGTTCCTGTGCTTCAGTCTCGAAATAAACTCAGCCCTGTTTCACGACCGTTATTCCGACGCGCCCGGCATTCCAAACGCCGACCAACACTCCCAGGCCGACACGTCCGACGTACTGTCTGCCTACTCCGCGTACGACGAGCTGCTGTCCGACGTGACACCGGATGCTGGAACGGTCAAGACCCCTAGTACCATTGTGGAAGATCGGACCGACAAGGACGACGACAACGAGTCGACGTACTCGGATTATCTTGATCAGCGAGCCAACTCCCCGCCTCCCATGTTTGCACAAAAAGCAACTCCTCCGCATCTCCAGTTACAAAAAGTAGACACCGTCATCGCGCAGAACGTGCTGAATGAAGAGCTCGAGGCTGCTTCTCCTCAGTCGATCCACTCAAATCGCAACAAACCACTACCTAAATCCCCAGGCGCAGCATCGCCATTTGCGGCATTCTTTGGTTGGGGAGGGAACCCATCGCCGTCAGGCACCGAGTTCTCGATATCGTCCCCCTCTTCTCCATCCGGAAGAGGAGGGTCAGGCGAAGGCGTTGGAAACAGATCGCGGACGACCGAGAGCACAACGCCCAATGCAGCCTCATCAAATGCTCTCGGATACTCTGACTCCTACCTCTCCGCATCATTACCCTCCTCACAGTCATCATTTCCTATAGATGAGATGGAGGACGAACTAAGAGCCATCAGCCACGAGCTGGCTTCGTCCATCCGGCGCGAGATGGACTTGGAGGATCTCGTTGACCGATTGCAGGAGCAGGCCAGTAGTTCCCAAGCGCCAAGCAAGAGAACTAGTGACTATTTCTCGGACTCGGGATACAGCTCCACCAAGGCCAGTGAATCAGAACAGGCCCGCGATGAAATCGACAAGATTCAACGGCGAGCCGAGCAAGAAAAAGCCTCTATACGTCTAGAGCTGACGACCAAACTCCAAGATGAGAGGGCACGACGCAAAGCCCTTGATCAGCAGATCAAGGAACTTGCAGAAAAAGCATCGCAAATCGACCTCGCGCAGATTAATAATCTGGACGCCAACGAGCGAGTAAAAGATCTCGAAACCACCTGTGAAGATTTAAGACGTCGCTTGTCCGACGAACGATCATCGAGATCGAATTTTGAGGACCTCTTGTCTGCCCTAAAGAGCGAGCTGCAAGAAGCATCAAATGAACGAGACAATCTACGAGATGAGGTGGTCCCGCAGCTCCGTGCGCGGGTTGAGGGCCTCGAAGCGGAGGCGGCAGAATATACAAATCTTACGTACGAGTCGTCGAAGATGCAACAAGAACTTCAAAACCTCAGGTCCGAAAACATGACGCTCAAGCGCAGCTCCATTGTTGGCCCCATCGATGTCCAAAACAGAGCTTCTCGTGCTTTCTCAGGCGGGCTGTCGGGCGGGCTGTCCCGCTCAAACTCGGTGGCTGGAGGGCCCATGCGCGGTCAGAGACCGACTGGCCTTGGACGTTCCAACAGTGTTCGGGGCGGTCCCCAGACGGAATCCCGGGAGGCGCTTTCCGAACGCTTAAAAGACGTCGAAGCCCAGCGTGACGCGCTTCACGGGGCCTTGAAGAGTCTCTTGGAACGTCAAGAGGTTCAGAATCGCCAATATCAGAAGAAGATTCAATTATTAGAGAACGAACGTCAGCGCCTGCTGACTGGCCCTGGAAAGAAGGGCTTCGAGAGGGAGATCATGAACCTCCGAACGGAAATCAATGTACTTCGCCGAAGGGCGGAAGACGCGCTCGACCAAAAGTGGCAGGTTGAGAAGGGCTTGAGTGGTCTCAAAATGGACCTCGACAGGGCCGAAGGCGAGATCGCGTCTCTCCGAGAACTCCTGAATGAGAAGGACATTCTCATCCCCGAGACAATGGCGCGTATGAGTGGGTCGGACGATGGAGAGCGCGAGCCCGTGACATCCGAGTCCCTCAGCCAGGCCTACGAGAAACTGCAGGCCGCCTATGCAGAGTCGCTTGAACGTATCAAGAACCTCGAGTCTGGAATCAATGACGACGAGAAGACAAAGGTGGCCATGCGACGCCTCGAGAGGGCCGTTTCTGTTGCCATCACCGAGCGCGACTTTGCTAAGTCTGAGATGGATGCTATCCGAAACCGCTATGATGAAGCTTATGCAAACGAGACCAGGAGTGTCCAAGCTGAGAGCGCCCTGGCTGATGAACTCTGCGAGACAGCTCGGTATGTCGAGACGCTGGCTTCGCAGGTGCAGCAGCAGCTGAGTGCCAACTCGGAACTTCGAATGCGCCTTGCCGATGCTGTGACACGGGGTGACGCAGACAGGAAGGCAAACAATGATCGCATCACCGCTATGATGGAGCACCTCGGAGCCCTCGAAGAGCAGCTCGTCTCCGCCCAATCAGGATCTGAGGACCAGGTTACCCGTCATGAAGAGGAGGTCTCCAAGCTCCGAGATGCCCACAACTTCCAGCTTCAGCGCATTGGCGGTAGCCCTGGCCTTGGTGGCCTAAGGTCCCCTGCTGTGAAAGGCAGCCGATCAGGTTCCATGTTGAGCAAGTCTCGCTCCAAGATCCCCTTCCCTGACCTCATCGAGGCCCAGAGCTTTGAAGATGAAGCCGAGATGACAAGCCTCCGTGCAAAGGTCGCGGAGCTTGAGAAGGCTCTTTCTGATGCAGAGAATGAGATGCAAGAGGTGATTACTAGAATGAGCACCGCCCAGATCGAAGTCTTGAACCTGCAAGAAGAGCGGGACAGAGCAGTCCGAGAGACTAGGAAGCTACAGAAGATTCTCGAAGGCGAGCAGGCCAAGCCTGTCGATCAGCGATTTACGGCCTTTCGATGAGCTGCAGGCCAGTAATGACCGTTTGGCTTACGAGTAATTCTTTTTCTTTTCTTAAATTTTTTTTTTTTTTTGCATACATTTCTTTTACCGTTTGGTTTTACCCCTTCAGGATAATCTCCTGCATTGAGCGACTGGCGTTACTACATTCTTGGGTTATTATTCCCCTTGTCTTTCGAACGAATATATATTGGCTTGGGCTGATCAAATTTGATAAACGTTGGTATAAAAACCGTGATTACGGTGAAAAGGTGAAACTGGGATGGCTGCTGGTCTTGGGGATGATCGCTTGGATGGGCTGCTTGAAGCATTCACAATTGTTTTCGGGTTGGAGCCATGTTGGCCGGTATCAATGTGCTACTGGTTCTCTTCACATGCCATTGCTTGCTGGATGAAGCTTGCTCTGGCCACTTATATCTTAATGTTTACTTCAATGTTTCCAGATGTATTATATTAATCGTTGTCATGGAGGTAGAAGGATTATCAAGGAACTTAGGATTAGAACCCAATTAAATTAAGATCTTATTTAAGTCAATGATGTCCACCAGATCTGTGTGTATGAAATGGAGTGAACAGAGATGGGAGATGCAAGTCAGCTTTTATTGGGGGCATTTTGTTTGTCACCAGAAATGGATTAAGAACCCTGTTTGCAACCTAACGAAAGCTAATGACAACATTGTCTTACCTCATAGCATGTTTGCTAGCTATCTGATGCATGAATATCGAGAGTTTGGCACCCCGGGCGGTGCTTGTTGGATTCGGTAGGTAGGGCGGGACAACAGGGATAATAAAGTCACCTCGACAGAAGTATTCTGGCAGTCAGTCGCCTCTTAATACTTCTTATTGTGTAATAGTAAGTAGATAACACTGCCTAACAATCTATTGGTTTTATTGGCTATTGTCTATCAATATCGTAACCTGTATTGGAAGGTTGGACAGGTACCTTTGCGGTTCTGACACCCATCCGCAGATCGATACACCTAATCCTCGAGGATTCTTCAACAATTACTTTCTTTTTCTCCAGTGCCGTCGCTGCAGGGTGCGTAGCATCGTGCCTCAAAAACCAACTAATTTGTTGTTGGTTTGTAGTGCGGCGATACACTTTCAGACCAGGAGATCCCAGTATATACTATCCTTGCAACCGAAATCCACAGCAACCAGCAACTATCCGATATGGTGTAACGGTTAGCACACTACGCTTTCAGTAACAACTGTGAGCGCCGTGGAGATCGGGGTTCGATTCCCCGTATCGGAGTTCATTTTGCCTTTTTGCCAGACTTGACCGCTTTGTTTGCCACTTCCTTTTTCTTTTTCCCCCCACTTCAGGGAGCAATGGGATTTGAGTTAAATAGCTCGGCCGCCCAACAACCAATCAGAGTGTCCCATCCGATATGGTGTAACGGTTAGCACACTACGCTTTCAGTACCGCTGTGAGCGCCGTGGAGATCGGGGTTCGATTCCCCGTATCGGAGATTGTGTATGAAACATTCTTTTTGGTCACTTTTTGAAGATGAGCGTGCATGCATAATGAGGCTGGCGAGGCGAATCCTGTCATCTGCAATGACGGGGGGCCAAGCACGACGGAGTTTCATGCACCTCAAGTACCTCCTGAGATGATCATCAGGAGCTCAAGGAGCCGTGCACATGTTAATGTAGGCTTTCTTGTGTCGACCATTCCTGTCAGCTTCCTACTGATATGATGGGCACAGCCAAATCTGCAACGTAACCGCAAGGAGTTATCTAAGAGCCCCCTTAGATGAGATGACTAGGATCCATGATGATCCGATTTCTCTCCTTGTCCCACAACTAACTGCCTTACATGTGAGGAATGACGATGAGGTGATGTGATGGATTCGTGGGGTTTGGGGAAGCGATAAGCCATCAGCCAGGGTGCTCACTAGCATTAGGCAAATACGGGGAGCTGGGATGTGGCTGGTTATCAATGCCTAAAACCGCAATTGGGGTTTTCCTGACTGTAATCAAGCAATATGGACTACACATCTGGGGACGAACTGAAGAGGCAGCCATCCCAGATATACTAATTTCCTTTTTTTCTTGGATGAATGAAGGGGGAGGTCACTGGGACCCTTGCCATGCCTGCCTGTTGGTACAGGGCGAAGCAGCTGATAAAAGATAATAAGGGGCGTGAATAATGGGCTGTGGGCGATGAGCAGTTGGGATGATTAATTGAAAAGAATCATATCAGAGAGAGAGATAGAGATTCCGACTAGGATCTGTGTCTGGGACCAGGGGGGCGATGTCTCCCGATAAGGACAGGATGGTAATCGAATCTCAGAAGCCGGGGCAAATTGTTTACTCTTTCTTTTCTTTTTTTTGAAATTTCCTCCTGAGGGTGTGTTCTACTAAGGCGAATTAGTGTCTGATCGGCTGGGAAAAGTTACTTCGAGATTATGGCGGTGGCAGGAAATGGAGGGGGGCTTCCCAAGGGTCCAATGGGCGAGGTGTCTCGGTATACGCGTGAAAGGGCAATAATGAACGACCAATTGCAGCGAAAACTCTAATAGTATCGTGAGCTCGGTGAAAGCATCAAGACCGACCGCCTCTCTGCGTAGATTTGATCGCCGCAAGGTAGGAGACAGAAAGGAAAATGAGTGACCAGTAAATGGGCTGTCTCTTATCAACTCTGGCATGTACCGTCTAGCTTCCGGGCAGGCTGGGGGTGTGCTGATTGGTTGAGATAAGGAATTTGGGGGCATGGCTGAGAGGAGCCAACCAGTCGATTGGGCTGACCCCCCTGGTCCCGTCCATCGTCAAAGGCTACCTATGCGGGCAAAGCCAAGGGCCGCCCGCAGAGAGATAATAAGACAAAACGGCCGCTCGAGTCAGACGCCAGCCTGGGTCAATGCTTTCCACCTCACTCAACGCGACCGCCGATTTCTATCCCCAGGTTGATCGGTTTGATTGAGCGGTCTATTTTGAGTGCTCGACCGCGCGCCGTGATCAATCCAGCCCAGCAAAAGCCGGCGTCTGTACCTTGGCCGTGATATGCACTGGGGCCCCTCCCTGATTACCGATTTGCCCGCCTGCCTCGAGTCATCTTACAGCAGAGACGGGGCAGCCCTTAGCGGTCCCCCCGACGCTGCCGCTCGCTGTTAGCAGGTCCCACTACCGCTACCGGCGTGACGTACGTTGCCTGCGGCCCCAGCTGAAAACTGCCTATTCGGCTGCTCGACGAGATCAACGCCTCTACTTCTCCTCTTCCCCCTGCTCTTGCAACCGCGACCAAACCTACCTTGGCAGTCATCTAGAAATGGCTGCAGAAATCGACGAACGGGACCTCGACTTCGCGGCTCGCTCCCCGTACAATGGGACTGGCAGTTCCGGGGCGAATCCCCTGGAGTTCAATGTCAACGTTTGGTACCAGGTAAACCACCGCTCTCAGCAGATCCTGGAAGCACGCGACCATGGAAGATCCTCACTCTCGGCTGCTGCCCCTCCAGCACGTGCCATGGCAACTGAACTGACATATCTTTCCACATAGCCGGGCGATATAGGATGGGTTATCACTGCCACTGCTCTGGTGCTGCTGATGATTCCAGGAGTTGGGTGAGTTCTGCCACAGCCTTGCGCAGTCTTAGTACCTGCTATACGTTTTTTCCTACATGGAACGACCAATCCCTCCAGAATACTGACTGTGAATCCCTGCGTCTCAGCTTTTTCTACTCTGGTCTCGCGCGCCGCAAATCCGCCCTCTCTCTGATATGGCTCTCGATCATGTCCGTGGGCGTGACCTGCTTCCAGTGGTTCTTCTGGGGCTACTCCCTGACCTTCTCACACAATGCCGGCCCTTTCATTGGTAACCTTGAGAACTTTGGGTTCCGGAACGTCCTCGCACGCCCGTCGGTTGCATCCGACCGTATCCCCGATCTGCTCTTCGCCGTGTACCAGGGCATGTTCTCCGCCATCACCGTGGCGCTCGCTACCGGCGCTGTAGCCGAGCGCGGACGCATGCTGCCCTGTGCCATCTTCATGTTTGTCTGGGCGACGATCATCTACGACCCCATTGCGTGCTGGACGTGGAACCCCAGCGGCTGGTCGAGCAAGATGGGTGGTCTGGACTTTGCCGGAGGGACGCCAGTGCACATTGCGTCTGGCTCCGCAGCCCTGGCTTATTCGATGATGCTCGGCAAGAGACGTGGGCATGGGACGCACGAGCTCAACTACAGGCCCCACAACGTTGCTCACATCGTCGTCGGGACCGTCTTCCTCTGGGTTGGCTGGTTCGGGTTCAATGCGGGCTCTGCCTTGGGCGCTAACCTGCGTGCTGTTATGGCTGCCGTGGTGACTAACCTGGCGGCTTGCGTGGGTGGTATGACTTGGTGCCTCCTGGACTACCGACTGGAGAAGAAGTGGTCGACAGTTGGCTTCTGCTCTGGTGTTGTAGCTGGCCTTGTGTCCATCACACCAGGTTCTGGTACGTAATAGCACCCCTACTTTTCCTAGGCTGGTCTTTTTGGCCCGTTCGACTTCTTTTTGTTATTAGAAACATTAACTGATATTGTCTATTAGGATATGTTCCCCCATGGGCCGCTGTGGTATTCGGAGTTCTCGGGGCATCGTTCTCTAACTACGCCACAAAACTCAAGTTCCTTCTACGCATCGACGACGCGCTTGATATCTTCGCCGTGCACGGAGTCGGAGGCCTGGTGGGAAATATCCTGACGGCCTTCTTTGCAGCCGACTATATTGCAGCCCTTGATGGAGTCACAAGCATTGATGGAGGATGGCTCAACCATCATTGGATCCAGCTTGGGTATCAAGTTGCCGACTCGATCACAGGCGGCCTGTACTCGTTCTGTGGCACTTGCTTGATCTTGACCATCCTCAACAGAATCCCTGGGCTTCAAATCCGCGCCTCGGAAGATGCGGAGATTCTGGGTATCGACGACGCCGAGATTGGCGAGTTCGCCTACGACTATGTGGAGCTGACCCGAGAAGTTCTCAACGATGTTGATCACGAAGCCGGAAGCCGTTATTCGGCCGACCCGAACGCGTACCACATGATTGAGAAGCATGGCATCCCAATGGTGGATGCGCGCATGTTTGGAGGAGGCGGAGGACCATCACCAGGACCGTCAATGCCCATGGGGCATGGGCAATGAGTCCCTCTTCCTCCCGGTTGGCGTTTTTGATTTTTACACCATATATCTGTTTTTAAACGATCTCGATACCCTGGTATATATTTTTGATTGTGTATTATTGTAGGGGTCACCACGGAATTTTGGATATCCGCGTGGAACCCCTCTCGTCCCTCGCTTCCCTTTTATTTCTCTTCTCTGGGTACCTTGGGGATTTAGGGCTTATATAAAAGTGATATGACTACTTGCTTTTTTTTTTCAGGAGAACAGTGGAAGGGGTTTTTGGGATATTTTAGAAGCGCTTCTGAGTGGCTGGGCGCCTTGTCTGGATTCATGCCTCGCTGGTATTGGGTTGTTATGTATAGGTTTTCGAGGCTATACACTTTTTGAACATAATTTTCAGTATTAGTTAGGGCAACCTAGAGCGTTAATGAGAATTCATATAGAATACGCGATATTCATCCTCCATGCGGCCTCATGAGAAGAGTGAGTGAAGCGAATCGGACTGTTACTCCACCAAAGCTTGAATAGTGGTACCTCTTTCTGTGGATACTTAATTTACCAGCCATTGAGTATGTAGGCATAGGTAGCTTTGCACAAAGATACCTCCATCCACTGGCTCCATCGAGCACTCAGTTGCATCAAGCCGCGTGCAGCCACAGGCAGCAGCTGGTAAGCTTCGACCCTTCACAAGCATCCGTCATCTTCTGCCTCCCAGCCCATTTACAAACAAACATGCAGACTCGGGAGTCACAAGGTTTGCCTGATTTTAATCTTGCCTAAATCTTTTCCGCTTCACTATTATGTAACGCCGATGTTTTCACACTGGCACATGCCTCATAAAACGGCCTCCCTTGACACATGATGGACGCGAAACATTCAGCCTTTTCACAGAAAGTCGACTTTTTCGAACAGTTTGAATCGTCAGTTTCTGGAAATGACGATTTGGCTCTTTCTGAGTTGGCCCAGCGTCGAAAGAGTCGATGTTTTTTCGAGTCGAAGCCCGAGGCCCGTTCGGAGCGCGATGCTCCCAAACACGCGGCGGAAGACGGCTCGATGCTTCGGCCGCTCTCAGTGGCCACACCAGAGCCTGAGGTAGTAGACCATTCGGAAGAGGTCGAGATCATCAAAGCCACACCCACCCAGAGGGTAGAACCTACTCAGGGGGATAATAGAGGAAGGAGAAGGTCCAAGAACGGCCCAAGCCAACGGCGTCCAGAGCCGGTGCCCACCACGGACAGCGATACGGTGATACCAGACTCCACCAAGTCCGCAGGCAAGACGCTGCGGCCGAGCGATCCAGCACCGGCCCTCCCACCCATGAAACGCCGTCTGCGCAATACTCGTGGTGCGACGGCGCCGGCGCCCTCGACCCGGGGACCTGCAGCTGCGAAACGGCGTAAAACGGGGCCCGCCAAGGTTCGCCCGGAGCACGAGCAGATATTCAGAGGTTTGGAGTTCTTTTACATCCCGGACAATGACATCGCGCCGACGCGGCGGCAGCGGATTGCGAAGGCAGTCGAGTACGGCGCGACGAGGACGGGGGCGGTGGACAGGGCGACGCATGTTGTGGTGGACAGGAGCATCTCGTACAAGGACATCGAGAAGATCATCTCCAAGGGTCGCGAGGGGGCGGAGCGGTTCGTTCTTGTGAATGAGGATTACCCCGTTGACTGCATCCAGTTCAAGGCGATCCTGGACCCTACGCAGGCCAAATATCTTCTCGCAGGGCAGCCGCCACCCGTTGTTACAGACGCCAGCGAGGAAGAGGTGTCAGGGAAACCTGCGCATCCTACGACCCCAAAGCCTGAGGGTCTGAATAGATCGCTTCAACTGAAGCCTCCGCACAAAAACCGGAGTAAATGGGATTATGTCCCTCTTGAAGAATCGCCACAGAGAAGAGAGGACTCACCAGCCTCTCAGGCAAGCCATGTGAGCGGGACACCCATCCCGATGGACTCGCAGCCTATTGAGCTCGACATGGGGTTTTCGAGAGATGAGCAAGCAGAGCCCTGCGCAGACGACAACGTCTCTGATAGTATTGTCGTGGCGGTGGATGACCCCGACTCCCCAGTCGATGAACCAACCAGCCGGACCAAGCCTTCAAGCACACACAAGGATGAACTGTCTGACTACATCGCACTAATGCAGGAGTATAAGGACGTTCCGCTAGATGCAGACGAAGAGGAGGAGACGAATGGCTCTGAAGGTTCAGGTCGAGAATCAGGGTCGGACGGTGAGGTATCAAGCAGGAAAAAGCCAGCCAGATCCGACCGGAAGCCCAATCGCAAAGGTATCCGCTTTGAGGATCGATTTGCATGCAACAATGCGGGAGTTAAGGATGCAAAAGGAGGCAACCCCAACTCTAAAACGATTGAGATACTTGAAAAGATGGCAAGCTACTATGATAGGACAAACGATCAGTGGCGCACAATTGCGTATCGCAAGGTCATTAGCACCCTTAAACGGCAGACCGTCAAGATCACGACCGAGGAGGAAGCCTTTCGACTTCCGAGTATCGGCCGGCGATTGGCACAGAAGATTGAGGAAATTGTGACTACAGATCGGCTACAGAGACTGGAGTACGCCGAGGCAGAGCCACTGGACGAAGCGCTGCAGCTATTTCTACAAATATATGGCGTGGGGAGTAACCAGGCACAGCAATGGATCGCTCAAGGATTCCGCACGCTGGAGGACCTGAAGGAGAAGGCGAAACTTACCCCAAATCAGCTGCTGGGTATCGAGCACTACGACGACCTGAACACTAAGATTCCTCGAAGCGAGGTTGAGGCTCTTGGCGTTATTGTGAAGAAGACGGCAGCTACTATTGACCGCGACGTGGAGCTTATCATCGGGGGCAGCTACCGCAGAGGATCAGATAAATCGGGTGATATAGACTTCATCGTCACGAAGCCTGGGACAGAGTCGTCGCTTGAGTTGCGGCCGTTCCTCGACAGATTGGTACAGCGCCTTGAGGAGAGCAGGTTCCTCGTCGCGAGACTGGCCTCCTCGCGGACTGGAAGTGACGGGAGTAAATGGCACGGGTGTTGTGTGCTACCTGAGGGCGCGCGCGGTGCAGACACGGGGGAACATCGCTCGATCTGGAGGCGGATTGACTTTCTGGTGGTACCTGCATCCGAGCTGGGTGCTGCACTACTCTACTTTACCGGGAACGACATCTTCAACCGCAGTATGCGATTGCTGGCGTCGAAGAAAGGGATGAGGCTGAACCAGCGGGGTCTCTACAAGGACGTCATGCGGGGACCTGGACGGGCCAAGGTAACCGAGGGGGAACTTGTGGAAGGCAGGGATGAAAAGAGAATATTCGAGGTGCTGGGCGTAAAATGGCGGGAGCCACATGAGAGATGGTGTTGACCCAGAGGTATTAATAAATGGTTCTTTTCCCCATCTTGGGTGTCTCGGGAACAGCGACATGCATTGAGTGTAACCCTGGTCTCAAAGGCGTCGAGTAGATTTTCATATGGAAGTAATCAAGTGGTGAGGGGTATTTGGGTCATACCGATACCAGGAAGATCTGTTTTGTGATCTGATCTAGATAATGGGGGGATGCCTATTAGTTCTGCGATCTGAGCTGAGAACTGGGGAAGTTCCCTGTGGCCGAGAAATGGTGTTTTCACATGTCAGTCTTCCCCCACACACTATCATCGTTTGAGATCCATATGCCGTCATTAGCGCAGCTAATTAGTGCTAGAGGCCACAGTAAATTTAGTAGCTGGTATGCCACGAGACAGAGGTACCTGTGGGTTGAACACAGGTGTCTCCTGCTAGGGTGCAACGGCCCTTTTCCCCCATTGGTGCTGGCGGCTGGGAGGGTGTGCTAACGGGAGCTACCTCCACATGTACCGCCAGGTTTCAGCAGGGTCTCCCACCTGACTGAACAGCCGAAGCTGGCCATGTCCCGAGGTCCGTCGTCATTGCGTTCAGATGTGAATCGGGCCAACTCTGGAGTTCAATTTCCATCCTCCACACCCTCCGCACATTAGAAGCCGTCGCTATAGATCCCAGCTCCCGTCCATTGCGCTCCGACTCGTGTATCACAATTATCTCTCTCTACAGTCTCTTGCACAACATACGCGGTCTCCCTTCGGCTAGCCTGCGGCCCTCCAAGCTCCCAAGCTCCCTCCTCGACTGTCGTCCTGTGTCGCTTCTGGCTGCCCGTCCTCGATTCTCACAGCGACCAACCTTCATACTCAAGCAGGCGACATGTCATCTTCGGTCTCAGCTTCGATAGCGGTGCTAAAGGTTCGAATCGACCCTGCTCACCGCCCCCTTGGCCTCGCACGTGCTGACTGGCATTGTAGGATGCGCTCGAGCAGATAGTCCGAAACCCTCGATACCACGATGTCCTCTCTCTTCTCAAGACCGCGCGCAATGGTGCCGTATACGGCACCAAGGTCCGATTCCCTCATGCCTTAGTGTTAGTCGGGCCCGCCACCCCGTTCAATTCGACCCGTCTCGACTAACAGCCACTTAGAATGATCTTTCTCTTCCGATCTGGAACGTATGTCCAACCCTTACCGAATACTCTCGCCACCGGCCACCAATATCCCTAGATTCCTGCGCTGTGTACTGTGCCTGGATTATCAAGTCACTAACGGCGATGGAGATAGTTTCCGACAAAAGGCTGGGCTTGTCTTGAGGGCCACGCGACACCACGCTTCCAACCTCGCCCGCTTCGCGACGATATACAAACTCACAATGCTTGCGCTCAAGCACTACGGCGCCACGCCAGGAAAAGAGGGTATGTTTTTGGGCAATCGCTGCGCTTTCCATTATGGTCTCGGCCATGGGTAAGACAACCTGGCTAACTTTGGGCTTGAACCAGGGACCTATGATTCCTTCTTCGCCGGTCTGGTCGGCGGCTACTTCGTCTTCGGCGGGCGCTCCAAGCGGTCGGGCAAGATCTCGTCGGTCAACCAGCAAATCGTCATCTACGTCTTCGCCCGGGTCGTCCTGGCCCTCGCGCGCCTCGCCGTCAAGCCCGGCGTCGGCTTCCCCCTCGTGTCCGCGGAGCCCCTGCACTCGCGCATCAACCACTACGCCTGGCCCGCGTTCGCGTCGCTCAGCTGGGCCTCGGTCATGCTGCTCTTCCGCTACCACCCGGAGGAGCTGCAGTCCAGCCTGCGGAGCAGCATGGTGTACATCTACCGGGACTGCGACGACTGGGACTCGCTGCGGACGCTCCTCTGGCACAACAAATAGAGAGGTTGGTTATATGCGGGCAACCGCCGGGAAACACCGCCAAAGCTGGGATTCTTTCTTGCGTCGGACCTGTCGCCTCTTTTGGTATACCTTTGGCGGTCTGTTTTTCTTGTTACAGGCGTTTCTTGGGGCATTGGATAGGACTCATGAGACTTAGAGCATATATGTGTATGACAAACTCTTAGGCGCTGTTTTAGAGCATCTATCGGCGTCAACGGCAAAGGGACTCCTTGATCATTTTTTTCTTGATCTATTAAACTGTTTTTGCTTCTATTTTACTTTTTTGTGGTTCTAACGATAAATGTGCAAGAGGACTACGATCCCGCGTTCGAGAGTTTGAAAGTCCACTTGGTTCTCTTGATGATCTGCATCTCGTCCATCAGGCAGGAGACGGCCCCGTCGTCATCCATCCGGGGATCGCCGCGGGCAGCAGCCCAACCCCTCACCCGGGGCAGTTCCGGGTTCGTCTCCGCGCCTGATCGGGGTCCTCGCCAGGTCCCCAGCCGGTTGGACCAGACCCCTCTCATGGCTGTGAGCCAGGTGTCCGGGGAGAGGGGGCGGGCGACCTTCCAGCACCCTTCCTTGCAGTCGAGGACGGTGCGTACTGACGATTCTACCCAGATTCCCCTGGAGCTGGCCAGTGGGTTGTCGGCGTGGATGAGGCATCGCTCGGATGCCTCGAGGTGAAGAGCTGCCACTTCGTCGCTGACGCTTCGGAACCTCAGCGGGGAGTCGGGGTCGTAGAAGGGCTGGGCGTCGAAGGCGACGATGCCGCCCCAGCATGAGCGGACTGGGATGGGCGACCCGGCCCACGCGGCGGAGCGGGACGTCGATGAGGAGAACCAGGGCCAGTGGGTGCTGACGGGCAGATGGCCGTGGTCGTCTCGCAGGGTGAGGGCGTTGAGACGGTGGGTGGAGGGCCCGGGTTGGGCAGCACTGCAGACGGCTGCGTAATCACCGTCACGGGTCTCGAGGAGCGCCACGGCATCCTCGGGACGGAAGATGATGTTGTCGTCGAGCCAGAGCACCCGATCAAAGGTGCGACCTTGCTTGAGGAGGAGCTCACGGAGGGGGACGAGGGCCTGGTTCCTCGCCTGGGCGTCAATGGGGACTCGGCGCAGGGCCCACCGCTGATGCTCGGGATGCCAGAGCCATCCGGCCTCGCCCCCGGGATGGGACGGCGGCTCGCCGTTGGCTTCGTCCTCGAGGTCCCATGCCGTCCGGCCGAGGTGGATGGTGTTTCCTACCTGCAGGTCGTCGAGGCGCTGCTCGAGCTGCACGAGCTCCGGGATGGTGCCGTCCGAGGAGGTGTGCTCTGCGGCCGAGAAGTAGACATTCTCCGGGCCGACAAGCTTGATGAGCTGGACGACGGCGTCACTCCACGTGGCGTGCAGCCGGGGAGCGGAATTTCGATGGACTGAGGCTATGAAGACCGTCTGGTTAGGTGAATGGGGGTTCCGGGGCATCCGGCGGCTGCTGGAGCGGTGGGATGGCGGGAGCTGGCTGGTGAGGAGCAGAGTGTCGAGGATGAGGGCGGCCAGGGCGAGGCCGGCGCAGAAGCGGAACAGGGACGAGGGTCTTCTGAGCCGGCGGCTCACAGAGGAGGGCCGCAGAAGCATCCGAGATCATGGAGATGGGCGCCCTCTCGCTGCGGCGGTTCTTCCTTGGGGGGAAGAGACAGGAGACAGGAGGCAGAGTGCATGATGCTGACGACGACGGGAGTCGGCAATGTGTGGCACAGGGCTTGGATCCATTGTTGACATGGATGAAAAGGCCGTCCCGTCCGTCTTGGCTGGCGTGGAATGCCAAGCTGGGAAAGATGAAGGTCCCGAGGGCTCAGACATGAATCGGGGAGAACCCCACAGTAATAATAATAGACTGGGTTTTCTGCCCGTGCATGTTGGCGAGCGTGTGTGCTGTTGGGCAGATGAAGGATGGGCGTGCCTATGAATGCGAAATGAATATTGGACAATGGGCCCCTAGAACGAAGCTATCGAGTCGATGGTGGTGGTGATGTGATTGACGACGGCTGAAGATCGACACCAAATCTCGGCTGGTGCCGGTGGAATCGCGCGAAGCGACGTTGCGATTTCTGCTCGGCCAATGATCTAGTCCCTGCACCCCGCCGCCATGATTGCACAGCGATTTCAACCCCCCTCAATCGGTTGTCATGCTTACTCTTAATCATCAATTAGGCTGTTGTAAGGATCTACGTTGCACAGCAAAATCAATTACTTCAGATCCGTTGTCATGCTTGCTGCCTTGACTTTCAATAATCCTGGAATGGCGACTCCTTACCAATTAGGCTGTTGTAAGGATCTAGGCTGTTGAGCTATAAGAACAACTCGCTGCATCGCATTTGATGCTGGAGAAACTGGGATTGCTCCTTTTACTTTAAATGAAGCCATCTGGAGTTAACTACCATCTCGCCAAGATTAAAATTGCTGTGCGGGTGCCACTTGGTCGTAGTTCAATGTCACATCAACCAGACAACCGCTTTGGGGGGGTTAGAATTGCTGTGTATATGCACCCAAGTGGGTGAAATAAAACATGGCACATCGAGAGAGTTCAGCATTGAATTTCAACACAATATCAGAATTAATAACCTAGTACTGAATATAATATCAAGCCAAATATCATAGAATAGTTTATTGTTCTCTTATTATTCTCTTATTATTGTATTTAATTTTGAAACGAGGTCTCTGCCTTACGCGGAAAGAGCTTTGGTGTGCCATGTTTTATTTCACCCACTTGGCACCCTTATGCAGCCCACTTTTTTGTAGATTCGGTGGTCTCGACAGCGATGATTGCGTGATAATGAGGCTTACTGTATCTCTGATCTGTGGATATAATATCAATTGATGTACGTGCACCTTGAGATACGTCCACATTTCTGAAATGATATTCATCAGTCACATAGAATCATCATGAACATTGATGTGATACAAATGTTTCTGTCAGGGCGGCACCGCTTACCTGGCGATGGCTGATTTCTGTGAAGGAAAAGAAAAAGAAAAGAAAAAGAGTCCCTCTTCTCCGTCCAGATATGTCGAGGAAATACATGTCTGGATTTTGATACTGAGGTTGTCTCCAATGGCCTGCGTTGTAGGATTAGGCAGACAACCGTTGTGGTGGGGTTGAAATTGCTGTGCTCTAGGTACATAGCAGCCTTATGTTGGTGCGTGTTGTGTGCACGGACCACACGAGGGGCTCCTTCCCCGAGCTCTTGCTGATTGTAATACTGCACCGTTACTGCCTGCCAGTCACTCACGACACTCAGACCGAGACAGAACCAGGTAGAACCTCTGCCTGCGTCTCAACGCTCTTGATTCGAGTTCTGTCTCTCAGCCCCCTCGAATCCTCCAACATCATTTGCCATGGCGCCGAGTGCCAAAGTCTCCGAGGCTCTGGCCAGTGTCGCGGAGCTCTCTAGCGACCAAGGCCCCGCCTTCGAGAGCATCCTCGCCCAGATCCAAGACATATCGTCGCCCTCCACCGCCGCCGACGACCTGGTCGCCATTGCCGAGGCCATATTCAGCAATTCCCTCGGTGTGGTCGCCACCCGACCTGTCCTCAACACCTTCATCTCCACTCTCAAGGGGCTCGGGAACAAGCAGGACCTCTGGATCGATGTCGGCACCCGCACCCTCGTTCTCCTCAACGCACAGCCCTCGGCCTTCCCCGATGCCATTGCCGTTGTTCAGGAGCTTATAGCTACAGCCCACGAGGAGAATGAAGACTTTGTCGAAGCCGCCAGGACCCTGTCCGAGATCCTCCTCGATAGCTCACAGCGCCAGGTCTCGGTCAAGCACAAGGCCGAGATCTGGATCCGCATTGTCCGCAACTACCTCGAGGTCGACGACTCCACCTCGGCCGAGACGTATATCAACAAGCTGAAGAACATCATGCACCAGATCGAGGACCCTGACCTCACCCTCCACTTCAAGCTCTCCCAGGCTCGAATCCAGGACGCCAAGCGTGACTTCCTCTCTGCTGCCAACAAGTATCATGAGCTGAGTTTCTCGTCAGCCATCGCCGAGGAGGAGCGTCTCCATACTCTTAGCATGGCCGCCAAGTGCGCCATCCTGGCCCCCGCCGGTCCCATGAGGAGCCGAACCCTGGGACGACTTTACAAGGACGAACGGTCTGTCCAGCTACCGGAATTTGGAATCCTAGAGAAGATCTTCCTCGATCGCCTCTTGTCTGCGGAGGAAGTGGACAAGTTCGCCCAGGAACTCCAGCCTCACCAGCTGGCTACGACGTCGGATGGCTCCACGGTTCTCGCCAAGGCGGTGGTGGACCACAATCTTCTCGGAGCTTCGAGGCTATACAACAACATCGGGTTCGAGGCGTTGGGCTCGCTTCTTGGTCTTGGACCTGAGAAGGCCGAGGAGACGACCGCAAGGATGATCGAGCAGGGCCGTCTGGTCGGACGTATTGATCAGCTTGATAATATAGTATACTTTGAGCGAGGTGAGGCGTCCGGAGAGAAGGGCAGTGGTCGTGCAGAGGTCACTGTGGGCAAGGAGTTGCGCCAGTGGGATGCCAATGTCGAGAGTCTGTCGGAGGAGCTTGAAAACATCACGAATGCGTTGCATCAGCGGTTCCCAGTAAGTTCCACTTACTGTCTCTTACTCAGCCTTTCTCCCTCCTCAGAATTGGGCGTTGAAAATCTACCGATATATGATGCTAACATACGACTAATGCAGAAATTCGTCGAGACACATCTTGCTACCTAGAGCGTCTATGGCTTTAACGAACAGGCACGGAAATGACAGCATGGCACAAGGCGTTCAAGGACAATTGCGATTTTGGAGCGATGTAGAAGATGGACATGAAGTAAAAATCCATTATCATAGGTATCATGAATAACAACTATAAAGAAGAAAGAATATGTGTACCCATTTATCCCATAAAGCCTATACCAGAAATTGCAGTTCATAACCAAAATCCCCTTCTACTCCAAATCCTTCTTTCTAATAATAACGTAGCCCTGGCTGATGTCCTTGATGTTACCCCCTTCCTCATCGAAGACGACTGTCTCCTCTTCGCTTCGCCGGGAGGACTTCTTCTGAGAGGCCCTCTCGGCGTCGATATCAGCCTTGACCAGCGGCAGAAGAGCGTCGGCAATGTGATCTCCCATCCATGAGTAGCCCTCGCCTGTGAGATGCAGGCCGTCGTCCCAGTACTTCTCACGGTCTTCCTTGGAAAGCGAGTGATACGGAATACGTGAATGAAGATCAAATGAATAGCTGCGTTAGAATTAAGAAACGCTGTCAGCAAGTTCCCTGTCTCTGCGTGGGACCGGGGCCTGGAATGGGAAGCTCACAAGTTGGGCGCCTCGTGGGCGAGGATGTCGTCGTTGAGGAGGGCCCTGCGCTCGACGAGCCAGCCGGGCCTGCTGTGGCACTCCGGGACGGTGAGGGCGAGGAGCTTGCCGCCCTTGGAGAGGACCTTGGCCCAGCGGTCCTCGAGGGCCTCGAGGATCCTGTCTTCGGAGATGACGGACCCGAGGTCACTTGTGAACATACCCCGTTAACGGACTGCTGGTGCGGGCTTCCGGGGAGGGGGTTGGGTTGTTACGTACTTTGTACCCCCGAGCATTATCACCCAGTCATAGCGGCGCTTGTTTACTAGGGGAGAGGGGAGAGGGTCAGATATTATTTACATTGATGAGCTGTGTTCTACTCAGTTGACATACAATCGGCCCTCAGGCGGGCGTCCCAGGACCCGTTGAGGACGAGCTCGCCGGGCTCGCCGTCTGTGTAGACGTGGATCTCCCGGCCCGGGAACTCGGCTGTGAGGCGCTGCTGGAGGCGGGCGGAGTAGGGCCGCTCGTCCAGGCCGAAGTTGCAGAACCCGGACGTCAGGGAGTCGCCGAAGCAGAGGATGTGCAGGGTCTTTGGCTTGGGCGACGGCATGGCTGAGAGGGCGGGTGGGTGCAGGAGGGAGGATGCTACTGGGTAGCTGCAGTGGTGAGTCGTGTGCCAGGTCACTGTACAGGCAGATTGGAGCAACAGCGGGCGTTTAAAGGCAGGTCGTGCTTTGTTTTGGCTAACTTTGGCTCTGCAGATGCGTTGGGAGGTGGAGATGGTCTACTCTTTGATGCTGACTACGATGAGGTGCTTACCGCTGATGATCGAGCTATTGCCTTTTGTCCAGCCGTTGCTGGGTGATGTGTTTCTTTTGCCAGGCAGCAGGCGTGATGAGGAGACGCACATGCACTCATTCATGTGGGCAGCGATCTGATCCACTGGATGCTCCAGGGGACTTTTAGTGACCGGGTCAGCCTTGATTCTATGGAGCAGCTGACGTCGATGCAAGTATCCGCCAGGCACAGCTTCGAGTATCATTGATCGATGCCTCGAGTCCTGCCCCCAATTAACATAATGGACTTAGAATATTTAGTGGTGCTATCGATCGTGTTGTTGCATTCCTCGTTCTATGATTGCAGGAGAACTATATTTCCTCTATCTTTTGGTGATGCTGTTGATTGCTGCTCCCAGATCCCCGACATGTGCCCAGTCCAAAACGCCCCGTATATTGACCGTTTCAAGGCCATGTGATTCTATTACCTCTTTTGGTTTTGATTATACAGTAAATTCGAGCAAACGCCCTCTCCATTTCAGTCCTCGATATCATCGTCACTCAGAACAAGCTTCTGCGCAAACCCCGTCGTTACAGAATCCGCCTTGACACCTGCCGCCCTCTTCTTGGGGCTTGCCTCCTCTGATGGCTTGTCCGTAGCCCATGCCTCGCGCGCCGATGTGTCCTCCTCCTCTGTATCCGATGAGCCCTCATCCCCGGCCCCGATTCCCTTAAACGAGACCACCTTCTCGAGGTCCTGCAGGCGTATACCCCCCGACTTTGCACGGTTGCCGCGGGCAATGTGCGCCATGTACGGGAGCCGCTCAAGCAGAAGCTCGCGACGAGCCGCACTCCCCAAGGAGAGGATGGGCACGCCGTCGTTATCGGCGTTCTCTGGCTCGGGTGCCTTGGGGACGGACTGCTGCTGGCGGTTTTGGTGTTGACGGTGCATCCAGGATAGATCGCTTGGTTGCTTGGGTTTCCGGAATGCGCCCGCGCCGTCAGTCAGGTTCTTCGTCGCTGCATTGAACTCGCCCTTGAGAAGCCTCGACGACCAAACATCCACGAGCCCTTCGAGGTTCTCCCTAGCCCGCCAGAGCTTCAAACTCATCGGATAGTACATTTTAAATGCATCAGCCCCCTTCAAGGCCGTAGAGGGCTTTCTCCGTACGGGGTAGGGCAGCGCAAATAGTAACCCGCGGACGGCAACTTGAAATGCTATCTCGTCCTGACGAAGGATATGGCTCCCCGAATCAGCCCCTAAGAACCCGCCGCCTCTGCCTGCTGAGCTGAACTCCCTTGACGGGCAAACAAGGTCGCTGAGTGATAGTGCCTCAATGCAATCATTGAGGTATTCCATTGGCGTTGTAAGATCAGAGTCGTCGGCTCCCTCACACGAGGCAGCAAAGTTCTCATGCAGGGCCGATATAAAGGTTGAGGTGTCCGTCCCCGTTTCATCGATAAGCGTGTCCACCGAAACTTGCGACCTCCTCGGTCTTGAGAGGTGCGAGAGGTAGAATGGTAGGTTTTCGACCTTGTCCCCAGGCACAGGCGGGTCTCGCTTGTTGTACACGACTTTACCCACAGCATGGAACATTCCCAGGCTTGCTTCCCGTTGCGATATCAATTCTAGACTCTCCGATTCGCTCTTCGTGAGCGCGATGCCGTCCCGAACGCTCTTCTTCCCATTGATGAATGCCACCCTTGACCCCCAGTCTGCTTCTTGGTCGCCCTTGAGGCACAAGAACTCCAGTGACGAAATTGCGCTTCGAATATCTCCAATCTCCCCGAGTCTCTTCAACACGGCCGGTCCAGGTGTCTTTTTCCTTCCTGACCTCCGGGCCTCCTTCTGCACAACGAGGTCAAGAGCCTTTGCCAATATCGTAGGCGCAATCGCATTGAATTCGATGACCTTGACGCCGGGATGGCGCAAGAGATCGGGTCCGAGAAGTCGGTGCGCAGTGAAGCTGTCTGCCGAGGATGAAGTAGTCGTCAAAAGCGCTTCTGAAATGATCATTACCACTGGCTTAACAGGGTCTTTCTTCGACTCTGGTTGTAAGAATGAGGAAGACGGCGTGTCCCTGGCGAGATAGCCGAGAAGGGAGTTCCGAAACGAGGTCAGAGCCGTTGACGATCGAGAAAAGGTATTGGGAAACTCCTCTATCAGCATCACCTGCCTAGGCTGATCCTGCGGAGCGCTGTTGTTTGGTGTGCTGAACGGAGTTTGGGAATCGTCGTCAAGATCCAAGGCGCCAAACTTGCTTCCACGGCCGAGGAACTCATCGAACTGGGCTGAAGCCGACACAAAGCCCAGACCGGGCGTGTTCGTAGGATTCTTCCATTCCAGCAGCTCGAAACTCATGTCCTTCGCAAGTAGCCGCATTGTTGTAGTCTTCCCCGATCCAGCTGCTCCCTTCAAGATCAACACCCGCTGATGAAGGCGACCAGCCATCACATCATCTAGCCATCGCTTCACGTCGGAGACCTTTTTCTTGTGAACTGCCAGCTCTTCTAGGCTCCGAGGGCCGAACCGCTCCGACCATGGCCTCGCTTCCTCGTCTGAGCTTTCAGTCCCGAAAGGCTTGGATGGTTTTAAGAATCGCAGGCTGGGCGCCGCGGTGCTCAACGGGGCCGCGAACTGAGCGCCGTTTCTCGCCCTTTTCCTCGCATGCTTCCCGACAAAGCTCGATGTGCTGGCCTTGAGTTCCGAGATGTCGTCGTCGTCCGAGATCGGGTCGCTAATCACGTCCTTCGCCGGCAGAGTCGCCTTGGTCTGGCCAAGCCCGGAAGTCCGTTGCGTCTGGCGCGAGAAGAGGGTCTTCAGGTCGGCGGATTTGCCCTTCTCCGACCCATTGAAGAAGTCCTTGGAGCGCCTCGTGCTGGGACTCGCGCCTTTCTTCTGGGCCTTGGTGGCAGCGGCGGCGGCGGCGGCTGACTTTTTGGGAGAGGCCTTGGTGACGGGTTTTGAAGGGCTCTGCGAAGAAGGCCGTGCCTGAGGCTTGGGGGGCGAGCTGAGCGAAGAGGTGAAGAAATTGGTCAAGGTGTTCGCGGATCGGGGCTGGTCGCCGTCGTCGTCGTCGTCCGAGGCATCGACCGTATCACGCCTTCGACGCTTCGCGGGGGGAGCCATCAACGCGATAGGGCCGACGGCGAGGCGAAACACGTCCTTCTCGTGAAGGCTGCCCGTTTGGGGTGCATCGGATGGCCGAGTACAGCGGTCGTCGAGGGTCGTATTTCGTGTTCTTGTGAGATGGAAAGGATATTATCTAGGACTGATCGTTGGGCTGGGGATGAAGGCCGGGCAACCACTTAAGCGCTGGAGATCAGACCCCAGCGACCGCCGATCGCGTTAAATGGGCCTTCTCCAGGCACTTCACGTCTGACGCTCAGTGACCTCACCCCGCTGAACTACCACCAATGAATGCCAGATCACATCGTCTCACCCACCTACAAATTCAGTAGGTACTGGGATATATCTCCAGCGGTTATGTTTACTCGGTCGGCTTCTCATGTTTATTTCATATCATTCAAGGGATACGTTGAAATGTAAATATTGAGATAT
Organism: Clonostachys sp. G952; assembly: GCA_027569935.1. Lineage (NCBI taxonomy): Eukaryota > Fungi > Ascomycota > Sordariomycetes > Hypocreales > Bionectriaceae > Clonostachys > Clonostachys sp. G952. The sequence goes on from JAPDLB010000028.1 coordinate 139,135, forward strand.
GGTCCTGAGAAACACCAACTTGAATATCTATCGTGAGTCTCAGTGCACGACCCACCACTCCAAGGTGATGGCATGGGTTTACTTCATCTCAAATTTCAGGCTTGTTCATAAAACACGATGAATTGGTGGAGTGAATATCATACTCATATACCCAAATAAATTAAAACGCCCAACCTTCAAAATTATCAACAAACGTGACCGCTGCGCATAGATACTTTTCCTGCGCATCACCCCAGGTCTTGGCTGCCTCCTTCATGGAACGAATAGCTGTAATGAGTCACCATTAGCTGAGGATCTCACGCGGAATTTTGTGAGAAATGACCAACCTTTGACGTAGTGGGCGTCATGGGCCCAGGGTGAGTTGATAGCTCGATCTTGCACATATTTCCACGTTTTCCCGTCCACGTTCTTCTCAACATTGTCAGGATCGGGGCGAGGGCGGTTCTTCATGAGCATGACACTAATGACGAGCAGCCACCACTGGCGGACGAGAGGCACGCGGTACTCTTGGGGGAAGAAAGGCAGCAGGATGCGGACCGCGTGGCTCGTCGTGAGGAGATGGACCACGAAAAAGTTGTAAGCATGTGACTTCGGCGCAACTGTGGAAACAAACAAGGCAACCGCAGCCTCCTGCGACAGCTCAAATGCCTTGTGTGGGTTATCAAGATTCCACCCATTCCAGTACTCGAGGATGAGTTCCTCGTGCTCGTTGAAGATGCTCTCCAGGTCACTGTAGTCTGGGTTGCGTGGCAGGCTCTCGAAGCGCTTGTCATCTGCCATCTTGGTCAAGAGATCCAGGGGAGAACTGGAGTTTAGAGGCGATGGCTTCGTGTAGGAGCTGTCATCAAGATACTTGTGCAGGAAGTTGTATTGGACAGCTAGAAGAGACAAAGCTTCTGTAGCCAGCTCCTTACTATCCACCTCATATGCATATCCTAGATGGATGAGAGGGTGGCCAACTAAATAATATGTCAGCTGTCTAGTTCATCTCGGATTCGGGGCAGTGTAAAATGACATACGGCCGCTGATCAATCCGTGGAGGAGTGGTGTTTCAGCATGGAAGAGGAAATGCTCAACCTCCTTCTTCCAAGCATAAGAGTAGTTCATTACGAGTTTGTCTTCGAAGTAATCCAGATAGGCCCGCTGATACCTCCTGTCCCCGAGGAAATCTTGCCAGTCAAGGTCTGCGACCTCAGCTGGCGAAGACTTCCAAGGTTCTAGCTCTTTGATCTGTTTCTCATATATTTCATTCAGCTGGATGTCATTGGCGCCAAGGAAGTATGCAGAGGCGAGAATGTGTGGGTTGTGGTTGTCATATTGCAGGTTGTGATAGACGACTGAGTAGTTGACATGGTTTGCTTTAATGAGATGCTTCAGGCACCGAGCCCTCTTGTCCGGGTTTGTCTCAACTTGGTCAACATCGACTGAGGGTAAGTTGATGGATCTGGAGCCGGATCCTATCCCCGTGATCTTGCCAAGGATCGGTACTGATGATAGAAATCCTGCCATGTCTGCGATTGATAATGCGAGGAGGAAGAGCGTGCTGATGTCAATGTGACGATCTATGACCACTTGTGACAGCTACCAAATAATTTATATTAGAACAGGTACGTATCTATGGGAATCTATGAGTGGGGTGTCACTCGACACAACGACTTGGGGAAATCATTGTTGGGGATCTCGGCTCTCAATTGAACCCACTGTGAAGACGGCTGACTAAGGCAGCTTCGCCCAACACTGACCTGATTATGTAACTCTTGCTCTCCACTGTCCTTTCAATTAGCATCCGTGAGCGCGTCTCCAATTCCGCGTCAATCCAAGGCATGCATCACAAGAAGATACCAGGGATCGGCAGAGATGATGAATCCATCACCTGAAAGCAGTGCGTACATCTATGCTGAGTTACTAGTCAATATCAGGCAAGTATCCGTGGTGGCAAACCTGCCTTCCCCTGTCGATGGCTCAACCAAGGCCGTGATTGATGGCCAGACAATCCGACTGCAACACCAATCCCAATCCAGCACCTTGGTTATACCCGCCCGGGTCGTAGCACCCCCCATTCTCCCTTTACCAGATCCGAAGGAACGGACGGCAAAGCTAAGTTGGAGACTCCCTTTGTCGGCAGCAGTACCCAAACCAGCCAGTCTCTCGTTGGAAGGCCAAGCTTTGCCCTGGGCTTCCGTCGACATACAGAAAGAATCCCCTATTCAATGCCGAGGATGTCATCATGAGATAGTGGCCCGGGGGGCCATTAAAGAGTGGAAGGATTTGCCCAGTGAGAACTGGGCGGAGATGATGGAGTTTTGGCATTGCCATAAACCCCATGATCATGAGAAACATGATGATGAAAAGCTTACACAACGTGGCTACGGGGCAAGTAATGCGATAGCCGCCCAGCCAAATGTTGGGTTTGTCGACCTCACTTCCTTCATGGTCGCTGAATCAGATTGTAATGGCCTACTGGTGAGTACATACCTCGCCCAACCCAAATCCCGACCAAGCGTGCTCGACTTTTACGACGACGGGGGGGAAGAAGTTGGCCAAGCCGGTTTTCGTAACCTCTCAATGCTGCGGTCAGCGATACAAACCCCCAAGAACGAACTGAATGTTGTTCCCTACCTTAGGGCGGCCGAATCTCCCAAAAACCTTCCCTTTGTCGGAATGGGTTTTGGTAGTGAGACCGAAGACATAGTCCCTTTCTTTTCAACTCGCCGTCCAGAGCTGTGGCTGTTGAGAGATTTTACAGGCGATACATGCAATTTTTTTCAACACAAGCACATCTAGTCGGATTGGATTCGTTCACACTCTCCCTTCGGTACTAATGGCGAATAGTTCTCTCCCTCCATGAAGGAATCGGGGTTCCAGTCTAGCGAACTCGCTTTAGAAGCTGATCCGTCATCGAAGTGGCAACATATATCTTGCACGGCCTGTCAGTCTGAAGTTGGGATCTACAATGTCGCAGCATCGTCACTATCTCTATTCAAGTGGCAAACGCTGTGTCAAACAGAGACACCCATGCCTGTACCCAACAGCATCCACTGCCTTGCTGCTACTCTAACCGCCTCGATCTCGCGGACCGGGTCTTCGAAATTTGTTGTCCTACCGCACCAGCTCTCTCAGAAGAATGAGGACGCGGCAGGAAACCCAGCGAAAGCACTCCATCTCTGGGTTTTAAATCCTTATGTTGTATATGCAAGCTCAAAGCTCGAGACCAAGAAGACGGCCATGAAAATCCTCTATCAATTCCTCGATATCGAGCAAGGTAACAAACTAGCTGATGACCTAAACTCGGATGTCCAGGACATATCTCTGCCCAGTCCCGTTGTGGAAACCGCGGGACACCATTTGGTCTCCAGCAGCCTGCTCCTCCCTGAGAACGATAGGATATTCAGGGAATGGCATGTTGGGCTCCTGGACCGGTGGGATTCAGGTCTTGTAGATTCATAGGGCTATCGTGCATCTTATCCCAAGCATTGCAAATCTAAACACCCAAGACTTATTTAATAAACCTTAGAAGATTGAAAAAAAAAAAAAGGAAAGAATCCCATGTGAGTGACATGGGGAGTGAGCAACAAATGCAAGGCTCTGCGGTTGCTGCCTTGAGGCGTGCAATGGTCACTGTGCGTGCACTGTGCATGTGTGTGCTGGGCTGTGGTTGATGCACAGTGTTATTAATCATCCTTCCTACTCTCCTTACGCTGCGCCTCATAGTTCACACCTTTCACTTACCCAACTCCTGACACCACCAGGACCTCCATCGATATGTCTCCTTAGAAATCACCACAGGTATTGCTACCCAGGCCTTTATCAGATGGAAACGTCCTATTCTTCCGCTTTCATCAGTTGAATAAGGAAACCAGCGGTTTCTAGCATCTATAAGCATGGCGCCATCACCAGCATATCACTATATTCCTGTCGGCTCCGTATCAATTTTACGGGATCAAAGCCATCTGGAAGCCGACTACTGGGGCTCGGATCATCTTCGACAATGGGTATGGCTTTCCCGAGCAACAGATATACACCACCCAGGCGCACCGGCCTACACTCAGCCCACAATCCCTGATGAGGCCCAGAGACAGCTTATGGGCTCCCCAGAACTTAGCCACTACAGACGGCTATTCCAATACAAATGGGCCAACCTCCAATTCAGAGTACACAGTGCCAATCATGGCACCCTAAGGGTGTATCTCCTCCCGGATGATGTAGCTCACCGCGCCATAGACCGCGCCGACGTTGGCTTGCAGAGGGCCAAGCAATCTATTCTAAATTCAATAGACTACTCGGCTTCTGGGTGGAACGGTAATCCCCCAGACATGTCTGCAGGTCCAGTACCTTATCAGACGACTGACATGGATACGAACACTCAAGAGATGACATTGCTTCAGCTATTCAATAGGCTCAACTCACCAAGCCCAGACCCTGACATTGTTTCTAATGCCGGAGCGCAAAACGGAATGTACTGCTTGCTGGAAAGTAGAATAGATGGCTTAAAGACAGATTTATATCCACACCAACGGCGCTCGTCAGCATTGATGCTCCAAAAAGAATCCCAACCCGGCCAAACTCTAGATCCCCGGTTGCAACACGTTCGAGATCAGAATGGCGAAGGTTGGTATGTGGATCTCGTCACTGGCAGTATTCTGAAGGAGCCTCGGTACTATGATGGTATATCGGGAGGTATCTTGGCAGAGGAAATGGGTTCCGGCAAAACCCTGATTTGCCTCGCTCTCATATTGGCAACCAAGCAAGTCTCTGCCAGTGCTCCCGAGATCTATGGGGCAGGGCATGCTCCTACCCGTCCCAAGATCGCCTCGCTAGCTGAGATGGCTGCTTCGTGCGCAAACCGAAATTCTGTTCCTTGGAAAACCTACTTCGACTCTTATGCCTCAGAATATGGCTATGAATTTCCAGAGTGTGTCAATGCACTCGAGAGAAACCCTGGATATTACTTCGTCCCGGCACCAGAAACCCGTCGTTGTGCAAGGCATAGGAGCCAATACCCCCTAATCGCCACCAAAAAGGTCTTCTTGAGTGCAACAAGTCTTGTGATTGTTCCAAACAACTTGGTTAATCAGTGGCGCGAAGAAATTCTCAAGCACACGAAGGGCCTAAACACCCTTATTCTAACCAAACATAACGCCATTCCCCCAAGTGAGGACATTATTAAGTATGATATGCTCCTATTTTCTCAATCTCGATTTGAATTAATCGCGAAGGAACCTGGGGGGATGGCGGGGTCGCCTCTATCAAAAGTTCATTTCAAGCGTTGCGTAGTAGATGAAGGTCACAAGCTGGGCAACTCGAGGATCTCTGCTCGAAGCGTGCTCCTCACCAATCTCGACGAGTTGCAATGTACGTCGCGCTGGATAGTTACGGGTACACCCTCACACGGATTATTCGGACAAGAAAATGATACCATGGATACAGCAAGCCAGGTCGTCTCCAACGGAAATGGGTCTGAAGGGAGCCATGATTCAGATCCACCTTCGAACAAGTTGGAGATGAAGGACCTGGAGAGGATTGGGTCGATAACAGCACTCTACCTTAAAGCTCGACCGTGGGCAAACACTAGTACTGAACAAGGTGATACGCTTGCCGACTGGAAAACTTATCTGATGCTTCCGAAGCACAATTCGAGAAGCCGTGGCCGATGGGACTGTTTAAACACGACCTTGAATTCATTGATCATCCGTCATAAGGTGGCAGAGATCGGAGAGCTTCTGCCGTCTGTAAAAGAAGACGTGATATATTTGGAAGGGTCATACCAAGACCAACTTAGCACGAATATCTTCTCCATGATGATAATATTCAACGCAGTGCAGTCTCAACGAACTGACCAGGACTATTTCTTCCATTCAAAGCAGAGGAGTAGTCTCTTGGAGATTGTCCATAACTTGAAACAGGCGAGCTTTTTTGGAGGTTCTTTCTTTTCAGCACAGGAGATTGAGAAGGCCGTGCATACAGCTGAAGAGTTTCTCAAGGAAAAGAAAGTAGAATGCAGTCTTGAAGATCAGCAGTTGCTTCAAGAGGCAATCGATCTTGGTCATTTGGCAAGTCGAAATGTCTTGCGAAATCTAAGCAATCTATATCACGAGATGCCCATATGCGTTCAAGACCTCCCAGCCGATTCAGGGTCATCCTGGTGTCTAGGCGAAGGTTCTGACAGAACGGGGACATGCACTTCAGCCAGTCTTCTCCTCAGTTTGCAAAGCATAGTATACAATGCATTAAGGGATCCCGCCAAGTTCAATGCGCTTCTCAATGGAGGTCTGGCCTCGGAAGGAACCTTGGAAAAGAAAAAACTTCTCGATTCTCAAACCCCAGCGGAAGAAGCCCCAAGCGAGGGCCGTCGCTCGCCAACCCTTGCTGGCAACACCAAAATAGGCCACGACAACGCTCGGAAACATCATAAACACGTTGTCAATCGTCTCAAACCCATTGATGAGCTGGAATCAAATACTTTCTCGCATGTCCTCGATCCAACTCGAATTACGGCGACGGTCTCGGCGAAATTATCATATTTGCTGGACAATATTATCAGGTACCAAGACGAAGAAAAAATCATCGTCTTCTACGAAAACCAAAACACCGCTTGGTACTTGGCCAGCATGTTAGATGTGGTACGTATCATCGCAGAAGCCGCCTCGATCTAAACGAATAACTAACACGACGGCGCAAAAGGTTCAAGTACAATATCTCATTTATGCCAAGACCTTATCGGTTGAGCGAAGGGCGCAATATATTAAGACTTTTAATCACAACTCAAAATTTAGGTATGTCAAGTCTCGAACCGTTATCCTCCCGAGATCCCCCTTGTATTAACCAAGGGTCTTACCCAGGGTTCTCCTTATGGATCTATCCCAAGCCGCCTTCGGCCTAGATATGCGCGACGCGTCGAGGATCTACTTCATCAGCCCGGTCCTGAACCCTCAGGTCGAGGCGCAGGCCATAGGGCGTGTGCGGAGAATAAGCCAAAACAAGCCCGTGTCCGTGGAGACTCTTGTGCTACGGAACAGTCTCGATGAGGTCATCCTCGAGCGCAAGCTGCAAATGACACAGGCCGAGCATCGGCAGACGAAGACGATCCTGGACATCCCTTCCATTTATAATTGGATCAAGAACGCTAGGATCACGCCTCTTCCCGAGTGCTCGGAAGATCAGGTCTCACAAATGTCTAACCTCGTCCTATCACATCACGTCTTTGGGCGCGGCTTTGGGAGAGTTGCTCACCCTGATGAGGACCTTGCCCCCAGCAGCCCAGTGAGGCCATCGAGAAGCGATCTCGCGCACTCTCATATGGATCCAAACGGCCAAAAGCGACCATACGAAGCGGGCCCCGGCAAGTTCATGCGTCAAGAACGGATTGTTTCAAGTGCGAATAGATTAGAGCTTGAGTTAGAGCTTCCTGCTCGTCCCACACGGAGGGTCAAATTTTCTGTGGATTAGGCACATATGCAAATTGAAGAATTAAAAATCTGAATAGTTGAAATTCCATTGGTGTAAAGGAGTTTGCATGGAACTTCCCCGTGGCTGCCTGTCGAGTTTATTAGGCGGTCGAGTCTGGAGAAATGAGGCTGATGCACAATGGCATGTCGATAAGACAACCTATTTCATTTCATTAAGTGTCTGAGTGGAACAATTCGTAAATTCCTGGGGCCACACCACAACATGAAATGACAGAAAAAATGGCCCAAGACAGCATATGCGCATACCGAGCCGGATGTGCTACGTGTTTGTGTAGCGATGCGGGGGCTGCAGGTGGAAGGCAAGGAATCAATACAAAGCTATTCCTGTATTGAGTTGTCGAAACCATATACTATTCGTTACTGATCTCAACACCGAACTAAGTTTTTCCTGAGCTACGTTTCAGACTTGTTTATTGTTGTTTGTTTTTCTTCATTACTTCGAGTGCTTATGAAGAAGGAACCTTTGAAACTCGGTGTGTCAATTTCCAGGCCGCGCACTTGTGTGGTAAGAAAATACTGGAGCAATGTTGGCTGGCTGGCCAGTAGTTGCTGTTCATTGAAAGCGGCAATGTCTCCAAAGGCCCAATCAACTCATTTCAATGATGACCTGCAGCTGGTTAGTGAAACGATAGAGCAGGTCCTTTTCTGACCAGCCGCGCCGGGGTGAGATGGTGACCAGTCATGACTTCAGCCAAGCCAGCGCAGACCTGAACAGCAACAGCAGTAAGCGCTCACGACGCGCATAAACTCGGGCATTGTTCCGGCCACTTCATTGGCCACCCAAACCACAAAGCTCCATGCTTTGCCCTTGACTTTACAGCTGGGGGCGGCCCGATGCCACCACAAGATTCTGATCTGGGCTCCTTTGCCTTGACATGTGGACGTGCATTGTCGAGGTGGCCCAAGCAGGTTTCAAGCGCCCATGGCATGTCTTGGGGCTGGCTGGTGCATAGCTCGAGTCGAGGGGACAACGCCGTCCCAATCATTTCCCTCCCTGCCCCCGTTCATACTGTGGAATTGGTGCAGACGTACATAATCTAGGCGGCCCTTTGCCTCTCGTTCAAACGCTCGTCTTTCCCATCCTCACCGACCCTCCCACCACACCAGCGAAGTGCCAGCCGGTTTAGTGTGTGAAATCTGACACTGCAACAGTCTGACTCAACCCAAAGCACGCCGGCCCGCGCGTCGCAGGCTAGACGAGAGAGAGGAATAGAGGGGTCACGCCGGAACAATGTGGAACGACAACGAGCGATACGAGCGCAGGAGCAGTGGTGGTGGTGGTGGTGGTGGCGGCGGTGGAATCATCAGCCGCCTCTTCGGATCGAAACGCAGGTCGCTCCCAGCCCTGGAGGAGCTGGACGAGAAGCAGCTTGCTGAGGATCTGAGGCGGCATGTGTGGGCGGTGGCCATCGCGGGGAACGAAAATCCCATGCCGGTAATTAATAGGGAATTTCCATCCCAGCGATATTCCGCTGATCTTGGGTATGTACCTGCCTGTTTTCCTTGCTCAATCTCCCCCGCCCGAGTCCTGTATTATGTTATCGAGGAAACCTGTTACACTGCATGTGTGTCCCGGCCGGTCGTTCCTCCGGGAGTTGGCTGGCTGCACCTGCACTTTTGGTCCCCCCCAACCTGGTGCCCACGGCTATGGGATCGGGGAAAGTGGCCCCTAAAACCCACTAGGCCGGTACAGGTCGCATAGAGGGTGGTAGCCTCCAGGGTCGTCCACAGGTACCTCGCGCAGCCAGTGGGCTGCAGATCGCTACAGCGGCTGTACTGCTCGGGGTACCCAGCCCTGCGCGGCATCTACCAGGCAGGCACCGGCCATGCACATCGTCCTTGCCCTGCGAGGCAGGCAGAACATGGGATGGGGCGATTTGGAAACCTCCCATGGTTTGAATGGTGATGCAGAGCCTGGCGCATAGGTCAAAGCGGACGGCCCAAGCAGTCGACTTGCCCATTGCGTGTGCGTGGTCAATCAGACTCGGCCTGGCCTGGCCCGTTTGATTAGATTTCCACAATTTCCTCCTTGCGATCGCCCATGCCACCCCATGCGCTAGGTGGTGCCAAGCAACAAGCCAGTCAGAGCTGGACTGGCTGACCTGAACTGAGTCTGGGTGGTGCGCGACGACCCTGAATAAAAGGACCGGCTCAGTCTGCAGTCCAGTAACTCAGCTCTGTGGGGGAACGAGAATGTCGTGCGACTGCCTACATCTGCATCGGGCGCGAGGCTCATTCGTCCTCCATCGTACTGCCTAGCCGGAGTCTGCCCTGCAGTCGCCTTCTCGATTCTTCATTTCTGTTTCTTTTTTGTTCTCGGCGCCTTGTCACCTCCCTGCAGATCCAAATCTACCTACCTACCTAATGTTTAGCTAGCTAATACCACCTGCAAGACGCCCCAGGTCAAACAAATCATACCACAAGCGACGTGCGGCCTCGACATCTACACTGCCAATTCTTACATCTCGACACATCGCTGCTTACCCCCCACCCGGGTCCAAACCGGTAAGGAGCAATACCTTGGCCGGCACCATGGCGCGAACAGTTACGATCCAGCCCATAAAGACGTCGCGCTTCGACAATGGCCCTCCTTCTCCCACCTCCCCCTCGTCGCCAGGCTTGGATCCCATTCGCGAAGATGATTTTTTCGCCGAGATACCTACTCGCCACTCCAGCATGTCTCAGGCTTCCGTCGTTCAGTCCCCAACCCTGAAGTCCTCCGAGTCTTTCCCCCCAGTTGCGCTCAACTCACCTCGAAGGTTCTCGAGTGGTTCCTCGGCCACCTCTTCGACTATGTTATCGCGGGAGAGTATTCGGTCGGAGATGGCACGCAGTTCTTCTTGGAGTAGCAAAACCAGCTTCGATTCTTTCGAGTCCAGCCAGTGGAAGCCTGGGGACCCACGACAGCAACGAACATCCCCGAGCACACGGCAGCGATCATTCTCACAACCCAACGAATTGTTTGCCGCGCTGCCCGCTGAGGTGTTGGAGGTCATTCTGGGAATGTTGAAGCAATCGCATATCGGGAGGGGTAGTAGCAGTTGCGCCACATGCTGGATGCGAGACCTGTCTAACATTAGTTTATGTTCACGCAAATGGAATGCATTTGCGCGGGTTGCTTTGTAAGTTGTTACACTACCTATCCCTTGCGGGGTTATTCAATTGCCCAATATAGCATGTGCTAACTTGGCCACCACAGATACGAAGACATCCGACTCGTTGGTGCGGACTCGGTGGCGCACAAGAAACGGTTCAAGCAGCTTCATGGCGCACGACTTCTCCTCCTACGCCAAACTCTCCGAGTGAATCCTCGTCTTGCGAGCCTCGTGCGATCACTCAAGGTGCCTCGGCCTGATACAACACTCAAAGGAATGAATTCCAAGAGCCTGGAACAGTACGATGACTTGGTAGCGACCATAGTGATGGCTTGTCCTAATTTGGAGTCGTTGCGTGGGCCCATGTTTGGATATGACGGCTCGTTCAAGAAGATTTTCCATGCGCTCTCAACCAGAAAGCAACTCAAGGAGATGGACTGGCTGGTTGAGCCCTCTATATTCCAAAGGCAACAAAGGGGAGCTCAAGGATCGATTACCCGAAACAGCAACGACTCATCTCTCCCACCCAAATTGGAAAGGCTACAGGAAAGGACCTTTTTGGACCATTATCGGAATTGGTCCAAACTAAATAGCCTCTCCGTGCACTGCCTTCCCGGCGCGACCCTCGCTCCCGATAACCTTCTTACAAAAGCTTTCAGGATGCTTCCTTCGCTTCAAAACCTTCATTTGTGCAGTGTTCCGCCAAACGTTTTCAATGATACCACTCTACTACTGCTTCCCCCGGTTGAGACCCTCTCTCTCACACACATTACTGGTATTACGTCGAATGGTATCTCGGCCTTTGCCACTTGCGCCAGCAGCCAGCCATTAAGAAAGCTATATCTTCACCATACGCCTATGACCTCCCTCCCCGCCCTGGCTCGCATTCTTTCCAACCTTCCCAAGCTCACAATCTTTTCCCTAGCTCAAGCTTTCCCTCCGCTCATGCCGGAGGCTGATTCGTTCATGCTGTGGATGATGCCTTATCTTGCATCGACGAGTGTCACTAAGCTTCATTGGGATATCACAAGCGACAGTGACTGCGCCAATTCGGCAGATGACATATTAGCAAGAAGTATACAAACTGGTGGCTTCCCTCAGCTTCGATTGCTTAGAACGCCAAATGACCCAGAAGGCATATTCCAGGATTTGTGCCGGCCAGTGGAGAGGATTGATCTCCCCACCGATCGCTTCAACATTGCCGAGGCACCCCTGTCGCCCATCGAAGCTACGGTTCCCACATCCCCTCCTCGGTATCTCCAGAAGCCGCCCATGTCACCCAAATCGCCACCCCTGCCATCACCAACAGAGGCTTCCAACAGAACGGCGTTTTGTACAGACCTTCGCGCTGCCCGGCTGGCTGCTCAATCTCGCCTCGAAAAGGCCGAGACTAAACCTCGTTTTAGCGTTTTTGTTACGGATGAGGCTGGCTCGATGGTGGATCGGTTTGGGTTAGCTGGGTTCATCGGGACCTTGGGTAGTAATATCAGGTACCATCTACTGCCTGATGCGGGTTCGATGGATAAGAAGGGCGGCATGGTTGATCCTCGAGATCTAGCCGGCGACGCCGGAGAGGATCTCGCCAACGGCAAGGAAGGTTGCACTGGCACCTGGAACCAACGCGAGGGTGTCATTGCTGACAAAAAGGAGAAGGAAAAATGGTGGCATACAGAGAGGGGTCGATGGACAAGGGTCGAGATGCCATCCTAAACACCTCTAAACGATATCTGCCCCAGTACGGTCCAAGGCTCAACCCCAATTGAGTATCGGCCTGCGGTCCAGTTTTGATACTGGCCCTAGAATTCCGGGCTAAGTGGTCTGTTGGACATGGACTTACGAATAAACACCTTCCAAATTAGCACATCAAACATACACGAATATAGCGGATGATTAAAGTAATGAAATTTGGGGTGTGTGAACGGGACATTTTTTTTGGTTGTCGCTGTCGGATTGGAAACTGCTATAAACCATTTAAAAGAATATCAGGAGATAGAGAGAGAGATACAATAAGTGTATCTATCCTTTTTTAATATTTAATGATCAACATAATCCAAAAATGTTCCTCCCATCTCATTGACATTATGCAGAAAATTACCATATATGCCTTCTTGTGATCATGATGCCATCCATGCTGTAGTAGTGATGATAATAATAATAAAAATCTTTTTATCCATCTTTTTCCCAGAGGTCGAGTGAAAATAAATGACCTCTTTTCCAGTTTTCCGAAAAATCATAGTCCAAGAGAGAAGAAGCAAGAGCGAAAAAGGCAAAAAAAAAGATAACGGAGAAAATGACAGGGCAAATGTCAGCAAGACACACAAAATGGCAACTCCATAAACACTCGGCCAACCCTTTTTTAAGTATGGAAACTCGTCTTTAGTCATATTCCCGGACTGACCAGTAGAAAAAAAAAATGCCGGGAAACCGCTCCATTACAATGCATATTAAAAGAAAAACCTCTTCTTTGCAGGCTGCTTCTTCTTGTTATTATCCTGCAAGATATCATCAAATGTAGCACCGCTGTCCTCGTGGGTGGGTGACTCTATTTTGTTTTGTTGCTGCTGTTGGTGCTGCAGATTCAAAGCCGCCAGGTTACCGACAGAGTGGCTGCTCCTCATTCCAAGCGCGCTGCTCATAGGTCGCGGTCCATGTGAGCTGCTACGCTGGTGGCCGCCAAACACGTTCGGGGGCTGCATTGGTACAGGCTCCAGGCCAATGGCGATACTGGACCGGAAAGCGTGGCTGGCGCGGCTACCAGCCGGTGAGAGTGTACGTGGCCGTAACACGACAGAGGGCGAACGAGGGGGCGTTGATGTGCCACCCATAGATGGAGGACCTGGGGCATAGTACTCGTTGGCTCCGAGGAAAGAAGGAGGGGGCTCCAAGGCGCCCAGGGCAGGCTCTTCAAAGACAGGAGCTTCTGCACCAGGGACGCCATCCCAGGATTTTGCAGCCAGCCAGCAATGGCTACGATGATAAGTAGCCTCCACACTGAAAAGAACGGCATCTGTGGAGAGCTCAACCAGACCACCTCCTCCAGCAACTTCATACCACATCTTCTGCACCTGGCGATCCTCGATCCACGGTGGGTTGCCCATGGGGGGTTCGCAGAGGAAATATTCGGTACCTTCGGTGAATTTCACGCCTGGAGCATCAATGACCAGCATGGGAAGCGACTGGATAACGACATATAGGAACAGCCAGTAACCGACACGTTGGTCCGCCATTTCGCTCTGGGTCTTACCACGGGCCTCACGCACTTCGAATGCTTTGAATTGGTCCAAGAAGGGAAGCTTGAGACGGTTGGTGTCATAGTTGTAAGCCTTGTTCAGAACCAGGATCAGTTCGTGCTCTTTGATCCTCTTGTCAAACTTGAGCTGGCCCTTGGAGCCAAGACTGTTATACGCCTCAAAAATTGAAGTCATTGAGGGCAATTGGGGCAGATCGTACGGAATGGGCGGAAGAACAGGTGGTCGAGATCGGTCAAATTCCGACATGATGTTTCGAAGGGCCGACGTGAGCATCTTATCCGCATCCTCTGACATGGCTGGTACCTCATCCATCACTCTTGAAGTCAAATTCGTGCGATCAACAAGCAAGTCGTACAGGGCACACATGTCCGAATACAAAACCTTCAGTACAAGTCGGTTCAAACCGCTTTCTGCGAACGGGTTCTTGCTGCTACTGGCCTTCGGGGGCCAGTTTCCGAACGTTGTCTTGTAGTAACTCAGAACGAAAGATCGCATCTTGGCAAATGACTTTCTCCATGTGGCAAAACCTACTTGCCTCAGCTCAGCCGATGAGGTCGAGTTGGCGATACCAGCAAAAAGCGAAGGAAATTCGAACTGCTCAAGATGCTCATTCACGTTGTGCTGGCGTTGCACAAGGTCAAGGTAAGCCTTTTCCAGTTGAAGCCGAGTAATCTTGGAAACCATTCCCAGCACTGGGAGCTTCAGCGCCGTGATGGCCGACCACTTTCCAGAAGCATGGGCAAACGCCTCGCTGTAGAGATCCATTGATCGCATGCGTTCACCAAGAACGATAGCCTGTACCGTCTTTTCCCTGCTGTTGCGACAGTCGGCAAGCTGCAGCTGCTCCACATAAAACTCGAAACTTAGATCTGCTGCATTTCCAAATGTGTAGCCGTCATCGCTGCAAAAGCCAAATTCCTCTAGCAACGCAGCAATCTGGAGGAAGGCGTGGAAGACAGTTGGGTGTTGTCTTGTCGCGACAAGCGGCTGGCCGGTCAAGAAGGCGAACAGATTCCTAATAGAGATCAAGCGGTCCAGTTCAGCATCAGAGGCTTGTCCTGGGAGGGCCAGGTTGCTGTTCTCAGCCGTGGCTGTCGGAAGATAAAGCTTAATGTCCCCAGGAGAATCGGGAATTGGGGGAGACTGAGTGGGCGATCGTAACCGAGTCGCATCCTCTGCGCTGAGGCTGTGGCGGCCACCAAAGCTTCTGGTCCGGCTTCGGCCGCTGGAAGAGCTGTCAAGGCTAGCTTGAATAAGCTCGTTGAAGACGTATGAACTGCTAATGGTGAAGTCCATCACTTTGAAGGAGGGTCCAGCGCCGCTGGCGCGAGGGTACAGATAGACCAACACATTGCCGCTCTCGTTCCACAATTCGGGGACCTGGAGCAAAGACGGTCAATAAGCAGTCACATGGGCAAGATGGATAGATGCAGAACCCTGCGCAACAAAACAGAAATCGCTCATTTCTTACCTTCTCGCCGTGTCGCAAAAAGTTGGTATTGTATTCGGCCTGGGTGTCATCAGACATGACCCAGGCATACGCCTTGTTGCCCTTTTTGCCGCCGTCGACAGAGGTGGATCGGGATCTGTTTCCGCCAGTGAGCCAGCTTCGTCTCATGCGGCCCCGCGAGGGACTCTGGCTTGTGCTGGCGCCGTCGACGGGGGAAGAGACTGAGCCATGTTTGATGGGAAAAGTTGAAGAGCGGTTGGTGGCATGTGCGGGGGACTGAGCTTGTGCGGAGACGCTCCGTCGGCCCCTCGACTCGTTGGCCAACATGTAGAGAGTGCTTGAAGACTGGTTATTAGCTGGGGCTTTCTCGAGAGAACTGCGTCGTGAAGAGTTAAGGTTTCCAAGCTTGGGGAGATCGTCCACTTGGAGGGGGTCGAGAGGTGGTGGTGAAATCCGTTGTGTTCCGGCCTTGGCCGCAGGTTCCTGTGTGGCCAGGGTAGGGCGTTTCAGTTCGGGAGAGGGAGGGATTGGTGCCATTATCTGGGGACTGGACAGGGTCGCATTGGACTGATTGGTGTCGTGGAAGCCGGTGGTAACGGGTGGGGGTGGTGATGGCCTATTCGGGCCCTTGTCGGTTGGACTAACGGATTCGCGATCTCGGGATGGCAGAGGAGGGCTCGTGTTGACCGGCGGGGCTCTCTTGACGGACGACTTTCTGCTACCACTTGAATTGCTGGCGGCAGAATCTGCGTCGCCGGCCGACAGCGAAGGGAAGAAGGAGGAAAGGCGATCACCCCAAGTCCTGGATTTTTGGAGGGGCCGTTGGCGAGGAACGGGAGGAGGAGCGTCACCATTGACAAAGTGCCTACTCGAAGATGGAGGCCTGGAGTCGATAACAGATTTCCGCCTATTCTTGTCCCGGGGTGGCGAGGCCTGAGGATTCTGTTTGTGGGAGAGATCCGTCGTGGAGGCTGATCGGAGGGCAGAGAGGGACAAGGAGGAGGGCATTATAGACGTCCGGGAAGACTTGTTCGACGTCATGTTGGGCAACACGACAGCTGGCTGGTCCCAGTCCCTAGTCCGGCCGCAGCTCTATGCAAAGCAAGGCAAAGGCAAAGCAGAGAGCTAAGCAGAGCAGAGCAGAGCAGAGAGGTGCAAGATGCGGGCACCAGGTGGACGAGTTGGAGGAGGGAGGATTGACAGCGAAGCAATCACAGCATGAAGACGGAGGGTCGAGATCGTGGAGATGCTCCAGCCAGAGGAGGTGGATGAGGTCAAGAAGAAAGAGAGGGCATGAACCTACAGAAAAGACTATTGGACACTCAGACAGAGTGGACAAGGCTTGCAAGGCTTGGAGACGTGGCGAAGGGCCCTGAGCAGATGTGCCGGGAAGCTATTCTTGGCCCCTTGGGGGGGTTTGCCTATGGATGTCGCGGCTTGGTCTAGGATCCGCTACGACCTAGGTTAGTAGGCAGTAGCTTGGGCGGAGGGAGGAGAGGCAGAGTGACTTTGGCACTGTAGTTGGCGGGATACATACGGTACGCAGGCTGGTGCGAGCGAGATGAGGGTCTGTGGACTGTGGACTGTGGCCTGCGAAGGTATCAGGTTGGTTGGCTGCTGGCCTAGCCCCTGTCTCAGAACCGAGAGAGCATTCGCTGGCGGGATGGACGGGACACGGGCTAGCAGCTGGTAGACAGTTACAAATTGGTACCCGTTTGTTCCGACTTCGTGTTTCGCCTGGATCAACGGTGGATCTAGGCAGGCAAGTGGCTTTTGAGTTAGACAAGACAAGAGAAGGCGTGGCCAATGGCCCAGGTGGGCTGGCAATGACGTTCTTGCCCTGGGGTCTTGGGTACGGACGAGTACTTGTCTGGCGGAGGGCTCAGGTACCTTTTTTTTTCTTCTTCTTTTCCAGAACCGCCCCTAACACGCCGGAGATTAGGGCACAGGTGAGCCACTATTGGAAAACGCGAAAATTCAATAGCCAGTCGTGATCAATTAGCTGCCTCTACGATGTCAGGAGCTGTCGGGATTCCAGCTCCTCCTTCAAACCATCATCTGTGCCTCTCTGGTCTGGGCGACGCCAGGTGCCAAGACCGCTGTGTGCATTATGTAATTACTGCCAAAGGGAGCTGTCACACAAGTACCCAGATCCTTTCTTGGGCAGGGTAATAAAAGGGACGGCATGGCAATTGGGCATGTATCGGGTTTTTTTTTCATGGCCAAAGTACAAGTAGGGCCAATGCCAAGAAAGCCATGTCTCAGCGGGAAAGGCAAGCGAAGGTACAAACAGATCTGGACGGACGGGGGGATCGGGGCGAGACCAACGCAATAAAAAAAACCGAGTTACTAGAAGGCCGGAGAAGAATACGGAGAAGAGCCAGTGCTGGCAGATGGGCGGGTAGGACCAGGGGTGGCAGTGGGCGAGTCGTGCATACGAACTTACGAAGCCGAAATGCATGTCCAGGTCAGTGGGTACGCAATGGGCAGCCGTATATCCTTTTTGCGGCAGCACCTGAGCAGGTTTGTATAAGGAGGTAAATGAACGCCCAGGTTGCTACACGGGTTTGAGAAGTTCGTACCTCCCGACCAACGCGGAAGGAGGGGTTTCGAGAACCCCGAATCTCTTGAGAGAAAAAATCCACTGTAGCACGCACTATGTCGAAGGGTGCAAGAGCAAACCCACAAACCCGCGTATAACAGCACTCAGGGGTTCTTAAACGGACAGCCAGGATGTGGCCGTGTCATTAGCTGTCAAATTATATAGCATCAGTGCACAATACGACTACATGCATAGAATTACAGGTCAACAATATCAACAATAGCAGAGGTCAGCATTGTAGGCTGCCTCAATACCAATCGCCATGGCGCTATTAGTATTATCCTGTACCTCAGACTAGTAGCCCCCATATTGAATTGACTTTGGCTACTAACAGCTGGTTGGTGACATAACTGCTAGAGTCGCCAGCCAACACCGATGATCCTGGAGAGCTGAAGTAATCGCAGTGCTAACCCACACGGGCCTCTCGGGGAGCCCAGAGGCCGAAAGGGGGATGGGGAAACGAAGGGATATGGTCCAATTGCAAACTGGCTGGAGGAAAAGCACTCCCAGAAGAAATGGATTGGCCTGCTCATCATCACGTCAGTCTCTCCAGTAATTGCGGCTGAGGCATCGGGCTAACTCTAACTAGCGAGCCCGTTAGCGCGTTTGACACAGCGTTTTAAACTGGTGCGCACGCACGTATGCTTCTTCCACGCAGCGCTGTCCCCGGACGTTGCTCCGTCGTTAGTTTAGTACCTACCAACTAACCCACTTCGGTTTAGGGAGGTGCCAGCAAGTACATGCAGAGCAGTACACAGCAGGTAGCGCCTGCCACGGTCGCCCTCCCCGAATGGTCGGGGCAGGAGCTGTTTTGTGTCAGGACAGGGCAAGGTATCCATCGGTACCGTTCATACAGCACATAGCGGAGGAAGGCCGCGCGCACACAGCGAGAGGAACGGCATTGCCAACTGCCTGCCAATGAGACGGGCCCGTACCCGCACAGGGAGAGACCGATGGGAGGTGGTGCAATTCGGCAGGCAGAAAGACAGACCAGAGCACCTGCTAGCGCTGGACCATCCGCACCGGCCGATCAGAGCAAGGCAAGTAAGCGACAGGCGGCCGGCATTGAAGATGGATTTCATTTCCCTGTCTCAACGATGCATGGCTTCGCTGTCGCAGAAGTGGCTGAGAGCACAATGCAATTCCAAGCAACTCCGTATTTATTTTGGCGACAAATTAACCATAGACGGGGACCAGGTAGCAAGCAGCGAGGTGAACTATACGCAGTTCGCCCCCGGTCTCCAGTTCTCCGCTTTTGACGTAGAATCTAACAATAGCACCTGTAACACTTCGTGTTGTACATTACAGGAGGAGCAATCTGGAAGAGCATGCTGGTCCGAGGCGCGATTGATTACAGCGGCGGGTGCGTATTAACCTTTCGTGCAACCACTCCCCAGCATGCAGATGCAGGATCACAAAATGCGATTGGGTCTTTCCCGCCTCCTCCTTTCACCTTTCGCCTGGCCCGTCCGCCGAATGGAGTGAGATGCCGCCGGCCACGTTGACGCTTGGTTGGTTTTACTTGGCTGCTGGCCACTGAACCATCCACACCCCCTGCCGCTCACTGTCCTTCCAGCGACCGCAGCCTTGTTCACCCTTGCCCCGGATCGACCCCAAGGTAACATTCCATTTCTGCAGGTTGGTAGCTCCCAGGTACAGTACCTCCAAGCGAAGCCACCCATACGAGATTTTTCTGGTTGGTGATACATTATATATCTATTTACCTCAACTCACGAGGACGCACTCGGCCAATTTCCGTTGGTTGTTGGCTCGTCACGGGAGGGGGAGGTCTCAACTCAGCGTATTCCCTCCACGGACGATGGGCACTTCTGAATCACGAGAGTCGCACACAACTTTTCGCGACCGGCTGGCGGGATGGTGAGCTCTCAATGCCCATCTCATATTGCAGCGCATGCTACCAGCACACCCCTCCATGGACCAGGGGGGGGGGGGGACAGAAAATCTCTGAGCCAACCTGAAAGATTGCGGTCCACAGTGGATCTTCCGTCTTATACGGATCTCCAATTCAGTTGCGAAACAGCACGCGACAAGAGCACAATGAGGGGAATAAGAACCGCCACTCAGTTAAATACTGAGTGATCGTCCACTGCGCTCTTGGCCAAGACGCCTGTCTGACAGGCAAGATGAATATCTACGTCACAATGGGGAAGTACTCAGACCCATGCCGCTTGATCAATTACGGCTCGTGGTCGACATGACAAATCGGACGTCTTGCTACAGCACCCTCTCTGACTTCTGTGTTATTAGCATGTGCTCCCTGCTTTAATGCTGCGTGTGAATGTGTGGATGGAATTCCACGTCTGCTGACTCCGTCGAGGGGGGACGAGGTGAATGGACCCAGGGCATCTACGGAGAATTTCCCGTCCCTGCATGGTCTCAATTCTTGCCCGACCATGATAATGCCGACCAAACACCTTGCAAAGTCCCGAGGGAAGGGGGGGAGCCGGAAGCACATGAGCGAAGTCGAAGGGGGCAAAAAAGGGGTAGCGAAACTCCCGACGCACTATTCGTCATACCGCATACCAGTGTTTGTCTATCCAATATATCGATCGTTCGGGGTAGGTTCCTAGAGCCGTTTTCGCTTCACCGGCAACCAGTCTGGACCCAGGCCACGTACGAGTGTCCTGAGGGTAAGCTGCACGTGACGACCTGTTGTCATAAGTGCCCAGCTGCAGCATCTGCTGCATGTCTTGCTAATACGACGCCACACCGCAACATCTCAGCAGTGTAATTTCCATGTTGAGAATTGATGTATTTCATTTCTTCCTAACCAAATTCCGCCCTTTTTTCAAATACGACATAGGCTTTTTTTTTACAATTGGTACGGCAGCGGGAACTCCGACTTGTGCGTCCTCGGATCACCAACATCCGTCACGTGCTAAGCCTCAATCAATGGCACGACAATGCTGCTTTTCGTTGGGCACAGTCAGGTCAGCAACTTAACATGCCCTCTGTACCCCACAAGCCGGACAGTTCCACACTACCTACGTGGTGCTATAACACGCTGTAGCACGGAGCAGCCACTCGTTGCCGTGGGTCGAGGTCAGCCTCATTTTCCCTTGATGACGATGCAGTTTGGGGCATGATGATCAATGGCCCAAGGCGGTGGCACTCTTGTGCCGCTCAATGACTCTTTACGCCTCTCTGACCACGCTCTAATCATTCTCGTTGAATCAGCCCATTATCAGCAACCGTGCAGGCTTACTTCCGGCTGGACAAGTACCATGGACCAACGGTATACTTCATCAGATATAACTGAATCCGGACCATCTACCATTGTCCCCTACACTACTGCAGGCCCTTGTCGAGCCTGCCCGGAAGCCACTCCCGCGGCACGGCAATATCTTGTCTTCCCTGGACATGGCACAAGGAGACCTTGAATGTACAGCCACGATATAACACGTAAGCTTATATAACTGCTGTGTCGAAGCTACAACCCATGACTGCCCGATCTAGATGTGAACTGTATCCAGCGCCGGTGGTCCCACATTACATCGCATCTACTCCCGGTCATGAACATAATTTAGGCGTTGTTAATATGCAAGGTGCCCATTCTGTGTACTCTGGCCAGCCTGATATCTAGCCCAACTCAGGACCGCCTGTTCGCCCAAGCTTACTGGCCATCCTGCAAATCGCACAGATGTAAACCCTCACAAAGGGCATTTTCGGGTCGCCTGGGCTTAAAATAGCCCCCGGGAGTCTACCCCGCGAGTGGCGTGGGAACAGGCCGGTGTTGAGGTGGCAAGTGATGCCTCATTCTACTCGTCCGGATTCACTCGGCTCCGGAATCAAACTTCCAGCTGCTGATCTCATCATTGAAAGCACGCTATTCTTAGTTGTAAGATCGATGATAAGAACCTACTACGCAGGAGCACGTACCTCGTTGGAGAAATACACCCGGTGTGGTAACTTCCATGTACTCTTTGGATACTGCGTTGAGCGGCCTCTGGCGCAGAAAGCATAACATTATGAGGACAGTAGCATTTGGCGAGCCATGGCTGTCGGTTTGTGGCGGTATTTGAGACCTAGTGGACGAATTCTCCTGGCCCTCGAGGACGTTCATTTCTTTCCGCGACTGCAAACCTGGCAAGTGTATTGATATCTCTGGCATGGACATTGTGTGCTTCAATAGGATCATTCTGTCTTTAGCTAAGTTCTTAGTTTCCATGGTATCATATTGATCTTCATATCAGCACGACGAGCCAAAGCAACCATCATGCCTTGGTGTCCAGCTGCGTCCATGTTCGTTTTGATCACACCCTCGATTTTCTTGAAACTTTTATCAAATTGGGCAAAAGTGTCTATAGTAGGATAAAATGTTGTAGCTAAGGCGCCGCCGCCCTGAGCCGTGCTGCTTCTCGTCGATCACTATCAAATCTACGCGTTTGAGGCAGGCCAACTTTTGTGCGTCGTGACCATCAAAGGAAGAAGCATTGAGATTCCGAAAGGCCAGGAAATCAGCAGCCTTGCTTGGGAATTCATCATTGCGGTTACTGGCCTGGTTTCTATCAGACTTAACCTTCATCATCAGCGTCATAATGGCTGCTTCTTCTTTTACCACTACCTTGACCGAACGGATCAGGCGCTCTCGGATGCAGATGCGGCCTACTTGTGCTAAGCTTTATTCCGGGTCGCACTTCGCGAGCTCCATCTCCAAATACAAGGAATCCGTCGCAATGCTTTTGCTTTTTCGCCTGGATGCCAGCACGCGACGGGCCCCTCTGGGGCAGTTCTCCATCCGAATGGTCTCCCCCGACTCTGTAAGCCCCATCCACTTGGGCAGGATTGATATGAAGTTTCGGAATACTGGGAATTCTGTCTCTGCTCGGCTAAAAGGAGTTGTGAGAGAAGCCATGGCTGCTTATATCAATCAATATCAACGAGTGGCGTTGACGGCTTCAACCCGCTTTCCCGAGCCCGATGAGATGGCCTGGAACCCGCGCCGTCATCGCTACGAGAAATCCATCATGGATCTACCTTCAGAGTGTGACGGATTCTTCATCAAGCGCTGCCGTCTCACCGGCACCCTTGCCCGAGGCTGTTTTAGATCTTCAAAATCCGGAGAATCGACAACGGTAGCAGCGGCTTGATTCTGGCATACGATGTAACCTACCCGTTCTTTTCGTTTGCTTGGTCGTATTTACGAAATTTCTGGATTTAGAAGTCGTTGGTACTGGACTCTGCTGCGTTGTCGTTATGAGATGAGAGTTTAATGACCGGGCTTCAATATCACCCTTTGCCATGCAGCAATAGGGTCACCAATAGAGCGTGGCATGAATGGATTCAGAGTTTTAAGCGTATATATAGCATCACGAATCCTTCCCGGAACACATTTTGTCTTTTTCCCGCTTGAAAGCTGCCATCGCCGGCCTGGTCCTGACCGAGGTCTACAACTCAAGATCGTGCTATACAAAGAAAAATCAACCTGAAAGTCTTCGTTCCCACGATACCCAAGACCAGAAGCACGTGTTTTCAAATTAATGCTAGATACTACATGTTGTATACACAATAATCTAGGCTCCATACTTAGTGCCCCAAGCACAATATTCTAGATTCTACACTCGCTACTCTAGGTTCTATACTCAATACTCTAGATTTCATCCTTGATGATATGAGTTCCATGTTCAATTCTCAAAGGGTAATACTAGAGTCAACGTCTGATACTCCAAGTTTAGCCCTCATACTCTGGGTTTCATGCTCTACAATCTAGGCACGATACTCGAGGGTCGACGCTCAAGACTCCAAACACGATACTGCGAAAAAATTGCTCATGCCCCCTCCCTCCCTCCAATCCTTAATCTAATCTAACTTTCGCATCGCCACCGTGTGAAACCATGTGTGCGTGATTGAATAGGCCGTAGGCGTCCTCATTACTCTGAAGACTTTTTATGTTGGCGAATCCCGCACCGAAATGTGCCGGACAGACATTGACGAAACCATTCACTTCAACCTTCCCGACAATCGACAAAACTTTCCCGAAGAACTCTTCCGCCCGACACGTAATTGTCCGGCCCCCATCCAGGAAACCCCAAGCGCAATCGCCAAAATCAATATTACACTACTGTACGGCGAAGCCAAGCGCGAGCTGCTAGGAGTTCATGAAAAAGATGAACATCGTGAACGAACGTGGAAGCAGATGAAGCATCAGAGACACACGGGAAGTGGCCTATGATTATTTACATGTCTACCATTTAACATTTCGGTCGTGTCATCCCATAACGCGCCGTGCTTTCTCTCATATATAGACGTTTTCTGCAACCCCAGGAGACGAGACACTTATGAGAGGCCCTGGCATGTTCCCTACGGTTACGAAGGGAATTTACATCAGTTTTCTCAAAGGGACCCTTCCGCCCCACCATCCATGTAAATTAGACAGGAAACAATCGTGCTCCAAAACCCAACATTTTCCCACTGGGTACATGGTGTTGTTCTGCTCATGGGGGGGATTGAAGACAGGAGTTTCTGGGCGGACACAGAATGATGACGAGCCGAGCGTCATGTCAAAAGTCGAGGGTTTTCTCCACGATTGCGTCCTGCTCAGCTGCGGCCTCCCACTGGCATGTTAAAGGATGCGAACGGCACCTCGCCTCAACTTCCTCAGTCACCAAGGATGGTCCGACCACGTTCTGGGCATGTTTGCGGGTTGCTGTTTGACCATTTACACTGGCCCCTTTCGCCACGAAGGTCACGAAGGTCACCCTGGCCAAATAATCCTTACATCATCTCAGGGACGAACCATATGTTCAATCCAATGTTGGAGGTCTTCTACCATTTCCACTTTCGAACACCAGAGAGTTTAGATCTGTATCCAAACTGGTCAACCTGCCCACTCCAGATTGTCAGACAGGCCGGCACCAAGGGCGTGTCTATGGCAACTTACCGTCATTTATTCCGGGATGGACTTCCTATTGGGTCGTTCAGCCATTATCCAGCGGATGGCACACTAGGCTCATGAGGGCTCTCAGGGGCCGCCGCAGGTAATATGATGTTACCTTAACCCAGTCCCAAGAAATATGCTTCGTACAACATCCCCCTATGTGTGGCCCTAACCTCCATACCACTTTTTTTCTTTAAACCCCTTTATTTGCCTGCACTCGTTTTAGCTCCCCTTTCAAACCGGGCACCCGTGCAGAGAATTTCAGAGGAAGCCTCCAATTCAGGAGATCATAATTCACTAAATCATGCCTAACGAGAGGCGCACGGAAGCCTCAGGTGGCTGTCTCTCAGAGAGTGAATTGGCACTCTCTGCCTTCTGCTCTCGTTTCTCGAGAAGGAGCGGAGAAACAAGGTTTGGCACGTCTGGTCTTCATTCGAAAGAACTTCTAGCCATGAAATCATACTATGATAACTGTTTCCCATATCTTGACACCACAGGGCTTGTTGCTATGGCTTTGCTGTGTGCAAAAGAAGTATTCCAGCAGCGGGTGTAGGGAGACCTGGAGATTATCGACCGCAGAACCTCCAACGAGCCATCCTCTTATCTGCAATGATTTGCTGATCACTCATATCGACAAGGACGAATCTATATCAGAGGGCAAAACACAGCCACCAGCCTGCTTCCTGAAGAGCAGCCCAGCGGTTGAGAAAACCTCATTTTCCCCATTTCAAGATGCCCCTAAAAAGCCACCAACGCTTCTATCTTTGCCGGGAGAGCACCAATCTCGCGTCCCAGCCCCGAAATCGGTTGCCCAAAGCCTCAAAAAGCCTCGCCTTCACCGGGAATGCAATCAAGGCCCTGGTTGGTCGAGACAAAGCGGATCAACCCACACACACTACCCTCAGTCAATCGTAATCCCTGCTCCTGAGATCCAATGACAACCCCTGTTGAAAGTAGCCAATCATACCGGGCATTTTCACCGAAATGTGCAAATGGAGTCGTTTGGAGATCGTGTAAGTCGAGCGGCCAGTCTAAGGGCCCATATGGGATGTCGAGTTATAATTCTCTTGCGTCAAAGCCACGTCTTTTGATCCGTTTGAATATTGCACCAAGATCCCTTGGGAATATTGGGCATCTTCACCTTATCGACAAAGACATTGGACGCAGAAAGCTGCAGGCTTTGATTCGGGCAGCCAAGGTTTCACCAGATCCCCGTGACTTACACACGGATATATCAACATGGATTTCGCCAGGGACTTTCCCCAAATCGGTCAAGAAAACTCTCGTGTTCACTCCTCTCCTGACCTGGATGAGCTATTCCACTCTTATTTTGACTGGCAGGCTTACCTCAACGATACTGAACCCTCCCCCAGGGCCTCCCCACAGAGCCTCAACAAGCTCATCACGGAGATCTCTCCGCTTATTGACAGCATTGAAACCCATCGGTTTTTCAGGATGAAGACTTCGTTCGGCCCTGATGAAGAGGCGGTAACTGCGTCTGATTATTCGGGCCATCCCTCCCCACCAGAACTTGTTCAAGGGGAGGGCAGCACATCTCCTTCTGATCACTCTGGCCCCATCCTTCCTGACAGGATTGAGGAAGCATACCACCGTCCGGGTGCTAGCCTCAAGGAGTTCAGGGCCCAGGATGATAAGTGGACATACCCTCAGACAGAACATCCCCAGCCTGCACTTGTAGCCTATTCGCCCAACCTGCGCGTCGCTGAGGACGCTACTGTGAGACAGGCCGGGCACAGCCTCGGGCTCAAGCGTAGACGTTCTGATCAAGCTCCTGAGAAGAGACCACGGCAGCTTGCACGCCCTGAACAGGTGGCCGACGTTCGGAAGAGTGGAGCCTGCCTCCCATGCAGAGTGTCCAAGACCCGTGTAAGGCAGCCAACTTTAATATTGTTGTTCCCCAACCAGGAAGCTAAGACAGTCTCAGTGTCACGAGCATGGCGTTTGCCCCACGTGCAGAAAAGCCTTCCCGAAGCATTCCCACCTGGTTTGTACTCGTATGAACCTTGCTGAGGCATGGCCCGTTATTAGCAAGATCCCTGGTACGTGCCGCCGTTACCCTCTCCGAGATAGGATAGTGGATTCCCACCTCGCCTCGTCTGTTGCACTATTGTTTCTAACAGAGTATGACTTGGGTGTTCAGATGTCTGGTCCAAGAATCCCGGAAAGGAAGAACATTTCACAGTAAGCCCTCATCTCTTCACCGGGAAACCGAGGGACATACAAATATTCTTCTCGCGAGATCATTACTCGCCAATGCTGCCGGCTTCTGTCCAAGCCTATCGGTGGAGCAATGAGAAGGAAGACGGGAGACCAGAGAAAGCTGCGTTTGCCCGCCATGCCATGCCTACACATGAAGACCTGGTCTGGTGGGTTGAGAACCAAGTCGTGTATGAAAACACACCAGGCTTTCCCCACTCAGTCCACAGATTCCTCATTGCCTACTCCAGGGGGGGGACTGGACTCCCAATGGTACGTACTATGGTGTATCATATAGCACTCCATTAACCAGAAGGCTGGGTCGTAACTAACAACGTCACAGCATGGCCTGGTGACAAGGGTCAATAAGATGGCCTGCTTCTTCCGAATATGGAAGTCATCGTCATTCTTATGCCGTGACCCATCTGGGAAGATTGCCAACCTTCCGCTATCGGTCCAGGCTGAGCTTCGCACAATCGCGCGAAATGCGTTGCATCGCATTGAACATGATATTCTTAAAGACCTCGACGAGTGCCTCACGCCAAGCCGAAGCCCCAAACCGGACGACAAATTGGCGTTGTGGGCAGCTCTGTGGCAGCTCTTGTTCATGTATCGTGAGCTCACTTGGTCTGTGACAACGATGATGGCACGCCATGGCCAAGGATTGGCAGACCCTCAAAATCGTAAGTGTTTTCCCGCCGTCGGCTTGGCTAGGTTGAATATGTGCTAATGCGGAGCGGGCGTGTAGCACACAGATCCCCAATTGAAAATTTCTTTGGGGTCCTAGCAATCTTCTATCACTACCACTTTCGAAACAAGAAGAGCTTGGAAGTGTCATTGGACTGGCTGAAGGCTCCGGGGTACCCAGCTCATCTCTGCCAAGCAAAACAAGCTCTAGGCCCTTTGACTAAAGCGATGCTCGGCGACAGAAAACCGTTTTGTGAGTTTGATATCCAGTGAATTGATTTGAGACTCCGTTCATTTCTAACAAGAGCCAGTGCAAAAACTTCAAACATCCGAGCTTCCGGTTGACCAACTGCTATGTGTCTTTGTGGTAAACCATGAGCTAAAGAAGCTCAACACGCGATCGCGTGCCATAAAGTCATCCCAGTCCAAGGCAGCAACATTGCTTGATGATTGCGATGCCGAGTAGACTGAGCTCGATTTGATTAAGCGATCTCTTTGATCTTGCTCGTTACTCTTGTGTGAGGGGAAGTATAATGACGGATGTTTTCTTTTTGGGTTTCTTGTCTCCATTCTTGAGTATTGATTTGAACCGGGAGGAGAGTTCTTCCACGTCAACGAAGCGGAGGATTTTGGGGTGAATGCTGATTGAAAGTTGAAGACTATCCTTCTCATCTGGCACCTTGAGAAGGCGTGCTTCAAATCTGTTCCCATGTCAGAATGAAATAACGATTATAATGAACTTGAACAAGATAGGCTATTGCGAATTTGACTTACCGTATGGACTTTTGCAAAATCTCAACGTTACTTGGACGCACAGGGACAATTGTGACTAATGCGTTGGCAACCGCACCAATGTACAAAGCCCAAAATATGGCTTCCTTGCTGTACCTCTTTAAAATGCCTCCGAGTAGCTCTGCCAACTTCGCATCGACAGGTCCCATGCCTGATCCCCATCTAGCTGCAACAGTTGTGCCCAAGAGGGCCCTAGCCAGATGGCTCAGACCAGGAGCGTCAGCATCACGGCAAATAGCATAATGAAGAGAAAACGAAGCATTAGAGTCAGCCTCGTGACCTGCTCGAGCCCAGATCTCCTTGATAAAAAGTGTCCGAAGTCCGTCAATATTGAGAACCGTAGGGACTTGATCAAGCTGTGCTTCAGGTGGTATGGCCTTTGCGAGGAGGCTCGCCACTGCCTCGAACAAAGCTTTGTCGCCAGTATCCACGTTTGCCATCACATCCAGGGGATTGCTTTCGCGAATCGCTCGTGGCAGTTTCATCATCAAAGCACCATCACGGTTTGATCCTTTACAAAAGGTAACATGCCTGATATTTGGCACGGCTGTTGAGAAGGCCTCCATGACAGCTGAGATGGCATCAAACTGCTGCCGGCGTCTCTTTGACAGCCCAGGGATTTTCCCTTCGTAGGTATCATTGATGCGACGCATCTCAGTGACCTTCTTGAACGAGGCTCCGGTCACAGTGTAACTACCAACCGTGGGAATAGGGTAGGGAGATATCTCATCATTGTGCATGAGCATGCTGCCGTACCCTCGGCATCCACCACCGCACATGTATACATTGACTTTGACATCTTCGCCCCTTTCATAAGCCTCTCTGATTTTCTGTAGCCTGGGAAATTGAGAGCACAGATTGTCGAACGCAGCTTGCATAGAGACCATAAGCTTGTCTGACTCGGTAGTCTGGATGCCCACGTCGCCTTCTCGGAATACTCGGGTGAGCTTTGCAGCTCCAAATGGCATGCTGTTGCCGGCCCGGGCAGCAAGGATCTCATAATCATCGAGCGAGGTGTCGACCCAGGTGATCTGAACACTGCCACCGCCAAGGTCCAGGAACAAGGCGCCATCACTAACATCAGTCAAGCCGCTTCTTGAGCCCATCACGGCCCCGAAGAGAGTTTCCACGGAAGGCTCCAGGATCTGCACCCTGAGCCCACCCGTAGCCTCAGCAATGGCGGTGAGCATGGCAGCAGAGTTGGCAGCACGACGCATAGCCTCGGTGGCGAAGACCATGACATGCGATGGTGGAACATGGTGGAGGTCTGCCAGCTCCTTGAACTGCGCCAGCGTTGACGAGACTGACGATATGGTGGACTGAGGAAACAACAGTTCACCTGTACTGGAGGGCTGTAGGGCATCGAATAAGGATATCCCAGCACGAGAAGAATATATGGGGGCGAGCAACCGCGTCTGAGGCGGTGCTAGTGATGTTATAGAGAATCGAATCCCATTGCTAAGGACGGTCAGCACTGCCGCGACATGGCATGGCACAAAGATGAGCGAACCACGCAACTCTTGGTCAGATGTACTGACCTGCCCATGTCTACAACGGCATACAGGTGATTTTCATCATCCGGGCTCCATTTTGGTATCGCCTGGGCGAGATTATCAAGTGTGACGATATCCAGGGGGCTCATGATTTTCACTTGGAAGATGAAGGTTTGATCGATCTCTGGGGCTTGCCAAGTAGTGTACCTCCTATCTACGAATCCTGGGCGGTCTGAGCAGGGGAATGGTTGGGCCGCAACTCTTTCTCCGAATGATGCGCTGGACGGGCTTGGCAATATTGGATGCTGAGTGGACGGGATGAAGTGGCCGCTTGACTGCTGGAGTTGATCTCGCTTGGATGTAGGTTTGACTGTACGTCAGTCTATATTGCTCCAGCTTGCTGCAAGATGAGTTGTGGTGGCAGGTGGGGCCGATTCTGTGTGCTGGTTAGGTCAAGACGGGACTTGCGTGCCTAACCGCCTGCAGGTACTGAGAAAGGACCCGCAATGTACTTGCATCTTGCGGAGGATAGCTGGGAGGTCCATGTAGCCATTTTGTACGGCCCTCGTACATCCCATTCGAGCTTGCCGCAGAGATACTCCTACCCTACACGGGAATTACCAATCCTCAGAAACTGAGGCCGGCGGGTCCAGATTTGACTATAGCCAAGGAATATTTCTACCGTTGGTTAATTGTTCCTTTTCCTAGTAGGCTGTGAGGAAATCGACTTATGAGGATCGGTGTTCTCTTGGGGAGGTTATGTGCAAAGCCTCTGACAGACAACGTCGCTGGGAATGTGGCAATGTCGGCAGCGAGACCTGGATGCACAAAGGCGGGTTGGAATAAAGTAAGATTTCCTCCATTGTCACATCAAGGACCACATGTCCCCGGGTATCTTACTCTTCTCGAGTCCGAGCACCACGCTGGCTGCGCCGCAAGATGCGCTGGTTACCTTCCCGTACTACTGCGCTCACGGAGGAACTCGGCTGGCCGGCATTCCGAGCGACTGTCTCATTGACAGCAAACAGACGCATGTCAGCAGCAGCATCAGTAACATCGAAGTAGGGAAACAAGGAGGCACTAGTTCCCAGAGGAGTTATAAACAGATGCAATCCTACGTCGTGGGGGTTCGCAATGACAGAGCTGGCACCCTCCCAACATAACATTGCTACTACGCTATGGTAGGCTATGAGGTATCGCGATGCTATGCAATGAGGCAATGGGGTTAGGAGCATCGAGTGCGTATCACATTTTCTTGCTTCGAGAACGCAATCCACCCCAGCTATGCAGGTGTCCCTGTACAGTATAGGACCTACGTACGTTGCATGTCTCCCAGTTTCGACGGGAATGCGACGAGACATTGTGAGTGGTCGAGAAAGCGCCACTCAATAATGAGACGTATGCATAGGAAGCGGGCCGAGCGAATGAGAACCGGACCCAACAATGGCGACCTCTAGTAGGTGGACAAATGTTGCCTTGACAAGTGTAAAGTCGAGGGAATCGCGAGGCTTCGGAGCGAGTGGGTGGTGCGGACCTATCTGGTTGTCCCGCTGGCAGCTCCGTTCTTTCAGGAGCATCGTCGAGCACCATCGCAGACCATGGACAGCTTTGCGGCTTCGCGTCAAAGGGGGCCTTGTCATCTCATCCTGGATTGACCCATCGCAGAGGGTCGCTACGATGGCAGAGATGGGCCAAGGGTCTGGAGCATGGTAGTAAAAGCCCGGCTAGTCCCAACGGCAGCGCCCTGGCGGCCCCGGCGCCAGGCCCCTGGCATGGGCCTTGGGCTTTGGATCGACAGGAGCTCGAGCCTTGAGGCTTTAGCCAGGGCAAATAGTACCTGCTCGTGGCGGACCGACACTGTCCGCAAGGGAATGGAAAAGGAGGGAAGAGAGCACGAGAGGATAAGGGTGCCCGCCTCGTTTGGATAGGTACCGAGTGAAGTAGAATGCGATCTGACCGAGAGTGGGATGGCGACCGGGGCGAGCCTGGGTATTCATCCAGCCTGGGGGCTACCTGCCTACGTATGAAACAACCCGGTGGCATGTCAAGTTTTTGGTGCAGGCGATTTCGTCCATCGCGATCCTCAATACAACGTGTAAAAGGAGGTACATGCATGTCGTGTCTCCTTTCTTAATGGGTAGCATATGTGGCAAAGAAGCTGGAAGGCACATCTGTATGATCGATAGTATCTGCAATTGGTGGTATAGCAGTGGACGATAAGAGGGTTCGTTGCAGATAGGTCTTCTTCTGTTCACCGCGGAGGAATCTGCGCTAGGCTGTCGTACGCCTCGAACTTCTCTCCCATTCGTCCTCCCAGAGTTGCAGCAATAGACTGTTACCTCATGGTGATAAGCTGGCCTCGCGTACGACATGCCCTGGCAAGGCCTAGCCCATCAGGCTCAATCCTGAGGGCCCTTTGTCTCCTAGATAGGTAGGTATCGATCCCGTCTCGGCCAGCTGGATTTCGGTGCGTCATATCTCATGTTGAACAACCGCTGGAGCAAATACTGGGGCTGTAATTGGACAAAAAGCCACTTAAACCCACCAGTCCCCACTTCCTAAAACGCGTTCTCACGCGTCATGATCGTGTGCTGCAAAACGCGTCACTCGGACAACCTCACAGCAGCAGCGGTCGTTCGGCAAAGCCATCCTGATGCCATTGGTTCCTTGGATGATGAAGCCGAAGTTAAACGAGCGTCGCTTTCTCCTAGGAATCGCACAATTTGGGCGAAACACACCTCTACGGGCCGAGCTGGCCTGGGATTGGGATACCCTCCTTCGTCTGATCTTGATATCATTCATGTCTGTCTCGGCAATTGGCCACTGAGAGTGAGACAGAAAGACAATAAAGACTTGACAATGCGAAATATCACATGGAAAATGGCATGTTTCTTTGTTTTGTTTATTTTCCCATGTTTGTTTGTTTTGTACGGAGGAATCCTCGTCATTTGTTGGGGGGTACCGTGCAGCAGCAGGGCCTATTACCCTATGAACTATCCAGCCATTCCACTTTTGTAGAGCGCCCAGCTGCGGAGAACAGACAGATCACACGGGCGTCAGATGTTAAACCTAGCTGCTAATGTAGGTCTGTATGTGCGTGCATATGGGCGTGCATCCTGCGCAAGCCTGGGGAATGCATCGAGCACTGCTACCTACCTCAGAAACGATTCTCAGCTTTGCATCAACTCCACCAGCCTCGTTGACCAACAATTTGACGCACCACCACCCGGGTCTGGCCAAGAATAGCGATTCTTACACAACTGTCCTCCCCTTTGGGCCAAGATCATGGATGGTGCGTCCTTAGGTAGGTCCGAGATAGGCGACTGGGTGGCAGAGACAGAGGTGCTAGATGCAGATGGGTGATGTGATGTGATGTGATGCACTCTGGTTCATCTGGCCGCGCGCTGCAAACGCTCTCACCCCGCCCATGCACACCTGCGGCCTCAAAACCTACCCAATGCCGTCGTCGAATCGCGTCTGATGCTGTGATTCTTGCCCGATGGTGTCCAGCCCACCTGCAGTAGCACCAACGACATTGTGTCAGCCAAACGCTGGCTTAAGCCATTCTGTCCATCCCCCGTTCATGGTCCCGTTTGGTTCAGCAGCCCCAAACTCAAATCGAAGCCAACCTCTTCACCGCGAGTGTGGCCAATGCCATGCTGGTAGTAATCCTCCAAATCAGGGTAGGACTGGAATGGATAGCACGCTGGGTCCCAGTTGGTAGTTCTCACAAAGGAAACAAGCTCTTTTCCGTCCACCGTCTTTTTCGACCCTCTCGGCTCTCCAATGAGCTGTCAGTCCCAGGAAGGCAGGCAAGCGCTGGCCTTGGGCCCCGACCCGTTGCGCTACTATCACGGGGTGTTTGAGTCTATGCCATGCCTGCTAGCGCCCGTCAGGATTAGCAGTATCAACCTGCTGCGCGCAAAAAAACTTCGCTATCTTGAAGAGCCCCCTACCGCCCTCTGGGTACTAAAGCAGTAGCTTCACGGTTCTACGCTAACGGCTGCAGCTGTTGGGGGTCGTAGGCCGGGGACCTTGTCGGCCACTTCACACAATCGAGGTGCTCAGCGCAATTTGGGAGTGGGTCTCTTTGGGTTTCGGGGAGTGGCAGAGGGTTCACGCCACTCGCGCACCGCTGTAGTTCTCTCGTGGCAGGGCGTGTGGGAGCCATGTAGGGGGAGTAGGTACCTGCCGCTGGGTCCAACTGGCCGGTGGGCGTCCAGTGAGGTTGCGCGGTTCTAGCGCATGCCTGTCCTAGGTTAGCACCCAAAGAAGCTACGACCTGCCCAGCTACAGCGGCCTGGCAGGTGAACCCCATCAACGCTTCCAGGTTTGCAGGTTAGGTACCTACCTGCTCCATGCTAGAGGTACTACCCTAGGTCTCCACCCGCAAGGTGCCTCTAGTGGTACCTCCCTGCCCACCTACTCACCTACAGCAGAGGGGTACCTCCCGCCATATGCACACCTGGCCAGCGAGCAGGTACAGTGCCTGACCTACCACCGACAGTTGCTGCACTGCTGTCGCCGCGCATCAGCCCACCCCCAAACCCATATCCTCGTCGCCTGCCCGTGCTCCTCTTCTTCTTCATCGCACTCCC
The DNA here is from genome assembly GCA_027569935.1 of Clonostachys sp. G952. Lineage (NCBI taxonomy): Eukaryota > Fungi > Ascomycota > Sordariomycetes > Hypocreales > Bionectriaceae > Clonostachys > Clonostachys sp. G952. The sequence continues at coordinate 173,684 of JAPDLB010000028.1, forward strand.
CCGTCCCATTCCAGTCTCTCCTTTCACCTCAGCCTCGTCGGAGCACATCCGTCAGGACAAGCCATGTGATCCTTAGGTCGTCGCAATCACCAAGCGAGAATTTATAACCTGTTACCTTTGGGGGAAAAATTATTCGACTCTTGGACTTAATTCACCTTGCGCCCACCTGCGACGGCTTGCCCGTGTGTTCACCGGTTGCGCCCTCACCAAAACAACAGTGCTGGACTAGACCTCGACCACGCGCTGCCAGTTCTTACCCGTGGCGGACTCGCTATTTCCTTGCCTCGTCTTCAACCGCATCTTAACTTTAATATTCTTTCAACTACTTACGACTGCGCTACCGACTGTCGCTTGCCAAACACCCTGGGCCAATTCTCGTTGCGCCGACCGAAACCTGACCTTGGTGTACGACTCGATCGCGTCGCTTCATGTCACTTGAAGGTTGACCTGTTGAATCATAACAATTGGAGTGGGGTGTGGGATCTGCGCCTGGAGATTTGAGACCAACCTGTACTGCGACGAAGTGTTGTTGCGTCACCGTCCGGTTTGCTTGTCCAAACGCTCCAGCTAGTCCTTGTAGGGCTGCCTGTGCTCTCCCTTAAGAACCACGTCCCGTCCCGGGTCCCCTAGTCGCCCTTATATATTTTCTTTAACATGTCTCCCTTGCAGCGGCTGCGTGCAACGCGGCCGCGCGTGCTTCGCAAGTCGGAAGTACCAAAAACACCCGAACCTTTGGCCCAAGATGAGATGGAAGAGCCACCATCACCTCCGCGCCAGCGATTTCGTCTCAAGAGACGTGTCGGATCGCTGCCCAACACAGAGCCCACGCAACAATTTCTTGAGCGCGTCGCCGGTGCTGACGTGCCCATCCCAAGCATTGAGGAGCCTGTTGTCTATGATGATAGTATGGTAGATACTCTTGGCTACGATGGCCACACCTACCCAGCTTCAGACGATGGATATCCCTCAGAAGAGGGTCACTTTAAGAGAAACTCGCCACCAAAGACTCCAGCACCTAGCCATACTCCAGCTCTCTCACCTCAACGTCACCACGACTGGTCGGTTGACTCCTTGAGCGGGATTGAGTCGAGTCCCGAATATGAATCCAGCCGACCATCAACGGCTCGCTCAACCCAGACAAGCGCCTCACTTTTCAGTCACTTTTCCTTCACATCAGAGGAGCTCGGCGAATGCATTAGCCCTGAGCCTGTGGCTCAGGACCGGTATGACACTTATTTGAGGGTTGAGGATGCCGAAAAGACTGTTCGTGCTTCAGACCGGATTTCAGTTAGAAGAAAAGCGCCTTGGTCCAAAGCTATGAATCAGCATCTATGGAATACTTACTTGGCATATCTCCAAGATCCCAAGGTAACGCCCATTCGCATCAGCAAGAATGGCATGCCACCCCAGGGCGTTCTGCTCCGCGTTTCTAGAGAAGCAAGGAGGACTTGGAAAGCAACAGACGCCAAATCACAATCTCTAGAGGCGAACGGTGGCAGTTCAACGCCAGTTGCGCGAATCGCTAACTCCTCCCATTGGCCGCACACTGATGCGGCAACACGCGCGCACCTGCGGGAGCTATGCAGGGCTAATGCTGGAAACACTACCCGAAATGTCCAGTATCTCGCACAGAGCCCCACGCCGTTCGGGAAAACCGCTGCCCGACGCTGGAGCAGGTACAACACCCCGGCTCACTCATCTGTCTTTTCGGGCAACGACATGGCAGTGTCACTTGCTGTTTCCACTGCGGACTCCATGCAGCCCCAGGGACCTCTGGCTGAGCTCACCCGATCGGAACTCAGCCATGACAGACTCTCACAAGACCTTCCACCTCTTTTATCTGCTCCGTTGTTTACACCCATCAAATCTACCGCTAACGAGATCCCTCGCCTTGGCTCTCCCTTTGTTGCCAAGAGCTATGGCCCAAGTTCGTCAAGTACTCTGATGGCTGATTTTGGAGTCGAGGAGCAACGCCAAAGCCAGACCGTTGGCCCTCTATACAACTTAAAGTCCCCAAGCAGGATAAATCGTCCTCGATCTCGATCCAACACACAGAGACGCCGCTCTAGGCAAACACCAGCGGAATTTCGGCGAACAAAACGGCCTAGTCTGGCCTCTGACATGTGGAGCGAACCTGGGGCGAGCCCTGTTCGTCCGCCTTCGGAGCCGATCTCGCGTAGCCTCGGGAGTGAGATTTCAGCACCCCGAAGCAATATCCAAGAGCTATTTGAGGCATCCAGCTCGATTGGACGCCACGTTTCAACTGATGCTCCCGCTCGGCTTGGTTCTCCATTTGGCTCTATACCCAGTAGCTTCTCATTTCCTAATAGGCACTCTTCTGGGCTTTCTGGTCTTAACCAAAGCGCGTCTTATCGACCGTTTGGGAGTGTTCAGCGTCTCTATACGCACGCAGCAGATCAAGAGGACTCAGCCCCACCCCGGTCGTCTCTTGAGAGCCGATTGACTTATTTGGACGAGAGATTGAAGGACTTCCGCCACCGCGATCGAGAGTGGCATCCACGCCGGTCTGAATCGCCTTTTTAGCAGCCATGACTCACTACTGCACCTGTTCTTACATCATTTTTATCCTTCATGCACAAGCATAATTGTTTTTTTATGAATCATGATTATATCCGACCACGAGCTCTTTTTGCAACACATAAGGACAATGTTCCAAGCAACGACTCAATGGCTTTGATCTTCTTGCTCAACATTTTTATTTTGCTTCACGACACTTCATCAAAAAGTATTCTCTTGCATCTATCCGGGTTTCCGGTAGCAATGGCTCTTAGATTCAGACATCTAGCACAAACTTTCTTTTTATCTAAAGCAGCAAATCTCGATCATGGCATAACTCTCCCGCATGGAGATATTGCTTTCCAAGGATTTTCATATTGGTTATGCACATATGACATCCGTTCCATTCTTTTTAACGACGACTATACGATTCAGCAATGAGAAAAATTAGCTACGGGACACATGCAACGCAATGCACGCACTCGCCTCACTCTTTATTTTATTTTTCCTTCTATTTCACCTTGGAATTTCTCTTGTCCAATTGACAAATATGGAATTATGGCAAGCATCAACGACACCACAGACTCACGCACTGCTCCCACCGTTTATCCCTCAAAATGAGCTTTTCACGCGCCCAACATTACGATGGAGACATAAATTGAAACCATTATGCAATGGCTCGAAAGACGATGTTGCTTCAACGAATTGCCGTGACACCGGTGTGTGGCTATCTGGAAAAGACAAGACGGCCGATTTCATCTTTATCTAGGAACTTCTCGCTCTCTCGCTCTCTCGCTCTCTCTCTCTTCTCTCTCTCTCTCTATGTCTCTTTGCTATTCTTACTATCCTCTTAACATTTGGCATTTTCTCACGAGAGTATGATGTACTTACTACATACGAATCGAACCATCTCCACTGGCCACACAGCGGCCTTGGGTGTCGAGAGGTTCACGAATTAGCCCGTTTATATGATGAATAATGAATTTACGATAAAACAAAATTGTCCCCGTTCAGCTACTTATTGTGATGATGTGACATGCAAAGACGAGGAATGAAGCGTGAGAGTTGGGGTGAAATTTGTAAATTTGTGAGAATGGTATGAGGCCATTCGGAAGCTGTCCCTGGATGTATTTTATTATAAGATGAGGTTCAGGGAATAGATGCCTGCTAATATGATGTCTTCCACATGGGGGGAAATTAAAAAAAAAAAAAAAAAAAAAAAGAGGGACAAGAAGAAGAAAAAAGACCTCATCCCAATCGTAAAACGAAACTCCATCCATGCAATGCTAGCTATGTACGTCATAATAAAACATTTCGCAGCATGTGAGACATTCTTTCACCTGAGAGTACTAGAGATCGACCTCATGTGTTTCAGTCCCTGCTCCGGCTCGGCCTCTTCTTCGACGCGGAAGAGGGAGCGGGACGCTCTATCTTGTGTAGTCCTCCAGTTTGCCGAAAGTAAGCTGGAAGCCCGATCGTCATCAACTTTGTCGGCTGCGTCGAGTTCGGTAACCTGAGTCTTGGCGCGTAATAGTCTCTTTCTCTCGTGAGGGCAGCGCTTCTCCCCCACTGTAGCCCGATGAGAGTGAAACGAGCATTCCCGGAAGCCATTTGCACGCTCTTCGTTGCGAAGCTTGTTCGCGGGAATGCGCACTTGTGGGTTTTTGGAGCGAAGTTGCAAGCCTGACACTTGGAGCTTCTGGATATGAATAGTGTAATCCTCACTGAACTCCTTTTGCGAATCGAGCAACTCATGGAATCGCGCGTGATCAGAAGATTCCGACTCATCAAATCGCGATGATGTGGGAGTTGTTGGTGAACAGGAGGAGGCTGCGTAACTTGATCGGCACGGCGAGCGAGAGAGCGAGTACGCGACCATTGCCACAGCCCAGCGACGGAGACGGACAGCGGGGATGCCCTCGCATTTGGTGTAGAGATATGTGATTAGACCTGGGGTGACGTCCCAGTCGCACTTGAGGTAAAGATCCTGGATTGCGTCCATGGCATTGTCCTGGAGAGAGAGGATGTAGAGGTGTGAAGCAAAGAGGTGCAGTCGGATGAGTGCCCAGTGGGTTTCCTGAGCATCTTGATGTCCAGCCTCCTGCGCCTTCTTCACAACATCCTCGAGGTAAAATCGAAAGTTGTATCTGTCGTGGAGCCACTCAACAAACATGGCAAACATAGATGGGGACTCTCCGGGGAGCCAGATGGAAACGGAGCGAGGCTGGGTGGGGTCCTCGATGCGGTCCCGGAAGAAGGGCGAGGCAGCGCAGAGAAGCTTCTTGTTGACCTTGAAACGCTGCTGCTTGGGACCAATGTACACCGTGGTCATGCCACTGGTCTTTGATGATTTTGGTGATTGGGCATTACTCGTGATCGCCGTGGCCGTTGCGGAGGTGGGGCCTTCAGTCGCATTTCCCAAAGCCACCGACTTGGAGTCGTCCACGCTCATATCAACCTTGTGCTTCGCGGATGCCTTGTCCGCGCGCAGAGAGGTCAAATCGACCGACCAGTGGAATGCGCGGTGGACCAAAGAGGGAGCCATGGCGTTCGGTCTCAGGTGTGTTCGGTGCGTGTTGGTGCTGGGGACCAGGTATTCGGGTTCGTACGAGCTGATATTTGCAGAGGTCGGGCACTGATTCCAAACGGGGCGATATAACTAGGCAAGGAAAATCGTGTTGTCGTATGTTCAGTGCGGCCGCAAGGATGAGGTTGGGTCGTCGAAATGGAAAACAATATATGGGCTGGTCCGGCCAGGAGAAAGGAAAGTCGGGATTATGAAAAGGAAAGGAAACGGAAGATCCGCGCGGTATTCCCAACAGGAAACAAGAATCAGAAGTGATCGCGTTGACAGAAGTGACAGAGGAGCAAAGGAAAAGGAAAGAAGAGCGGAAGAAAAGAGGAAACCCGAGTGAAACAAGGAGGGAGGTTTAAGGAATAAAACCGGCTCGCCAACAAGCGTCAGAAAGGGGAGGAGGGCATCACACCTTGACGTGCAGGACCGGCCCCCAGGCCTGGCACCTAACGTCTGCCCAGGTGGGAAGGCTGCGCTGGCTGCGGTTGGCCAGAGGGCATGTCCCCAGGGCGCACCTGCTGCACCAACCAGCCCGTGCCGTGCGTGGCTTCCTTCCTGGGGACTAACACTTCCCCTGCTAATTTGCCCGTTCCTGTCTTAGGGAGGTACCTGCGCAGGCACAGGCTCAGTAGTGTGAGGCACGCCTTGGTCCCCTGCCGCTGTGGGGACTGCCCAGCCGAGCCTAGACTGGCCGCTCGCCGAATCACCTTGGGAGCCTGCCTCAAAATATCCATAGTCGAAACACCGCCCCCTCCGACGAACCCATGCACCAGTGCTACGATCGGCTGTGGCAGCGAATCGTCGCACAGTCCGCCCGCAGTCATGCTACGCTGCTCTGGCACGGCCCCTGTCCCACCCACGCAGGGGCTCTCTGGTTGGGTGCTCGTCTGTTTCATCATGGGGGGGCAGACATCTCAAACGCGTCCTTTTCTCTCCCGCTTGTGACTGACGGGCCAGCCTCCAATGAGCTTGCAATCCTAGGCGCTCACGCGTCCCCTGAAGCACAATCACTCACTGACTAACACGCAGGAACTTGGACGAAGGCATTCTTCTTTGCACCTCGTGCATACGTGAGATATGCGAAGAGCTTCTTGCTGCTCCGGTCGCGTCGCAGACAGTCGTACTCGGATCGCATCCATTCCATCCATCACACTGCTCCTCCTCCTCCTCATCTGGAATCCATGGCTGGCCCTTGCTAGCACGTCTGTAATTGAGGCTTTGGTTGCTCAGGTGGTCGTAGTTCGTCCGCCACAGCGCGGAACTTGGCTCCCTGAAATTACTGAGCCGGCCCTGTAATAATGCGAATCCTCCTTTCGCTTGAGCCGCAAAGGCCACCAGGCACACTGCGAAGGATGGGGTGGGAGGGGAGGGGACCTGACATCATAACCTTAGTAGAATTAAAAAAGAAAGCAGTCATCAAGCAACGCAAAGCATGGCCATGCCTCGTGGCATTTTTGGTGACCGCCCAGTGCCCAACCGGGGAGGGATCTTCGACGAAGAAAAGCTCGGACGCTTACAGCAAGACACGACTGTTGGTTGCAACTGACTAAGAATGTAGCTCGCCCCATTGTTTCCTCACCATCTTTCCTGTTCGGACTGTAATGGGACTAAAAATAAATTAAACCTGCTCTTGGACGAAGCTACGAATGGGCAGACTAATATTACTGGATGGCTCCGAACAGCCATGAAGCACTAAAAACGATCTCTGATGTCCTGGCCCTTGGAAGCAGTCTCCCCATTTACCCAAAGTTCAAAGGGGGGGATCCTAATAATACAAACTCATGCGAAACAACTTCTTGTCAAACACGCATAAAGCATGTGATCCCGGTCGAGGCGGATGATTGATAGCAATGCATCTCGCATCCATCTGCTCCGGTTCGGGTCTGCCGTAACCCCCCCAACCTCGAAAGCGCAAGTCTACAAAACAACAACAAGTGTTTGTTCGCTACGGTGCAATCATCTACGCGCGATTGAATTATCGAGGTCCAGAAGCTTAACCTTCATCTCTGATTAGTCATGTTTCATTAAGTGATTGATGTGGACCCAATGACGGCTTTTGTTTTGCACCGTCTACCATCAAGACTCAGTAGCAAGGTGCCTGGCACGCATGATGGCCGCAAATTCGCTGCTTTATGCTCTAAAATTTTGACTCCAAGTTTGCCCCAAACGCCGGTGTAGATCTCCCTCAACGCCCAGAATCACGCCTTCCGAAACTCCGTGGCAAGCAGGTGCTCTTATTCCTTATGACTTGGAATATCATCTGTCTCGGAGCTGCTGTTGCCAGAGTCCTCATCTTCCTCGGGCTTTTCAGAGCTAGGCCCTTCAATGTCTGCTTCCTCATCGGTGTCGATTGACATGGGGTCATCTGGTGTTGCCCCGCTGGTCGTGCCATTTGCATGTGCCTCACGCGCCGCGCTGATGCCGTTGGGCTGGCTCGATGTAAGAAACGCTGTCGGGTCTGTTGTTTCTACCGATGCCGCTGAGCCCGATAAACCGCCCATTTCCGAGAGGCGCACTCGCTTACGAGGCGTGTCCGCCTGGGCAGATGTCGCTTCTGGCGTCCTTGTCCGTTGGGGAGTTCTGGCTGCTGGCGTTCCCGTTGACCAGATGTTAGGATGATACTTTGCACCGAATAATCGACGCCGTTCTCCTTCTATTTCTTCGGGAGTTCTGTTCCCACGAAGTTTGATACCGTACTTCTTTCGGGTGGTGCTCTGCCTTGTATTATAGCTGTTCTTTAGTTTGGTCAATCTATCGGTTCTCTCGGGTTCCGGCAGATCCAGGGCTTCCTGCATCCAAGCTCCATATTTCCTCTCTGAATCAGCTATCTCATCTTCGAATCTCTTTCGAGTGTCGGCATTGAGATGTGAAAGGAGTGATGCAGGGCTTGTGTCCATGGGTGTGGTAGAATGCTTCACGGAGGCAGAGCCTGGTGTGTGAGCGACGGCTTTCATAGGCGTGGTCAGGTTGTGCGATGCCGCCGTAGCTGGCGTTTGCTGCCATTGACTGCTGGCTGCTTGGGGCGTCTGAGCTTGGTTGTGTGCAAGATATACTTTCAGATGCGCCATAATCCTGTCCATGTCGATGTCGGAATACGAACCACAGACTTCACTCTTCTTGTGATAGTATAGGCCCCCGCCTGAAGTGAAGAGGCGCCCACAGTGAGCGCAGATAGTCCTGTTAACATCATCCATGGAGAAGATTCTCCTGCATGCCTCTTTTGCACGGTGCTACACCCTGGGTCAGATTTTTTCTTAGGTACAATGGTTGCATATCATCACTTACGAATGAGAGAGCTCCCAGTCCGCTGCATGGCCGCTGGCACTTCTCGCAGTGGACAATTGAACTGGAGTTAGCCGCAGCGCTGGGCGACGACAGGCGTGCGTCGGGCTGGGGAACATTAGCATGCGCTGATGGTGGCGCCCCTCCGGGCCACGAGTTCGTCATCCACGGTCGTTGAGGTGTCGGGACGTTTGCTGGTAAGATGACTCCTTGGAGTGAGGGAATGACATGCTCCGGCTTGCCGTTGTTTCTATCCTCCACAATGTCCGAGACGTCATACCCAAGCCGCTCCGCTCTAGCCAGGGCGTTAACCAGGCTTCTTGCCTCAATCGTTTCGAGTCGACGAGCTAGAGCCTTGTCAAGGAACTCTAAGCTGACTTTTGATATGAGAATATCTGCAACGCGATCATAGTCTTCGGTGGTGCAGTGTCCTAAAATCTGTGGTAGTGAGCTCGTCACCATCTTGCTGCCAAAGTCTTGAATCGCCCTAGATAGAACACTTGGCGAGGCTTGGTGCAGCATTGTGTTTAGCTGGTGAAATCGTTAGCTTGCCATGCTTTCGAATTGGGATGGAAATGTAGCATCGGCATAGCGTTTCCCAGAGAAGATCTCTCAACGCGCCAATAACCCCGACTTACAATAAAGGCATTGTGAAAGTCCGAGCCAAGAAAACAAGGTTGCCAATTGTCTCTCAGCACCTGACGGACAACCTGAGGGTTCGTCTCCTTGATGCGCCTTGAGAGCTGGGAGTAGTCATCCGACCCTTGCAGATCCATAGTCGCATGGGCATCGCCCTGATCAGGAGTGACCAACCTGCCCGAGGCCATGGGGGGAGATCGATGAGCAGCTCCGGCCACAGGAGATGGATGGTGTGACCCGGGGGGAGCTGGGACGCTGGACAGTGTGGGAGATGCATGTGAGCTTGTCGGTTGCGATAGTGCCCGAGGCGGCACTGGTGGTGATGGCATTGCTCCTCTGGGACCTGCATGAGGGTGCACACCATGATGAGGGCCAGGCGGCCCGTTCATCTTGATTCCCGGAGCTTGCGAAGCCATTGGAAGCGGAGGGCGTGGAGCTACACCGGGAGGATTTGCCGCCATCTTTTTATCAACGGTGGAGGAGAAATAGTCATGAAAATGGCGAGTTTAAGCAACTATATGCTCTCTGTAAAGAAGGGCGCGACTGATCTGCGACTTGAATTCCTTCCCTGAGCTAGAACAGTTCAGAGCCGGTGCTATGCTCCCAAGAAAAACTTCTCTTTTTCACGAGCACGAAGGGAGATTATACGACGCATGAACGTTACTCAAAGATAGAAAAGACTAGGGATAATTAACGAGAGTGCGGTTATCTCGAGCGCGTGCTGCCCTCAAGAACGCGCTCCTTCCGCGGGCGTGATGGGGCTAGATAATTTGCCAAATAAAGTGGGAAGGGACGAGGGCGGTTAGCAGATAAAATGAATATATGCCGCCTTAGATTTAAGGCCAAATTAACTTATTTGCTCCTCCAATATATAAAACATGAAATCATTAATAAGCAATTATATCTAGACCCTCCTCACTTTCGTGTTTTAACTCCACTTTTTATATAAATGCAACTCAACTTGGTAAAAAACATGCGAGCTAGACGTCTGCCATCCAACGAGGTTTGTTAAACTCCAAATCTTATTAAGGTAATATGTGAGACGAATAAGTCCTATTCGGAACTGGGTCTTTTACTCGCATATAACATAACGTAATGAGTGAGACAGTCCGTCAAGTCTATCAACTGACCAGCACTTCGTCGGTCGCCCTTCTGCCTGCAGAGTCGCAATGCGATTCGACCCGCTTCATTCAGAGTGGACCACAACGGCTCGCCTTGGTAACAGAATACCAGAGATGCTGCCAAAATATGTACATGAGGATGTCTACAAGAAACTAAACTGGGAAATCACCGAACCGTAGGAAGTTTATGTAGCAATAGCGTAGTTCTAATATATTTTCCATCCCATACCAACATACAGGCCTATATTTACTGATATATACAACAGAATTCGAATGTACAAACAATCCATCATTCCCAGGAACAAGTCATACCAAATCAATTGGTATATGAACATTGTGTTAGATGTTTCCACCCTAATTCTTCAAGGAAATTATCCACTTAGTGAACGTGGCGACGGAGCTTCTTGGAGCGCTTGCTCTTGCAGACAGGGGCCTTAGTAGTCTGGGCGGGCTGAGAAGCGGTGCTGGTAGCAGTGGAACTAGCAGCAGGGGCGCTACCAGTTGAGAGAGTGAGGAAGTCACCTGAGGAAGCACTGGCCTGGGCAGCAGAGGAGGAAGCTGGTGCGGTGGTCTGGGCGGCAGAGGTAGGAGCAGCAGACGTAGCAGCAGCAGAGGTGGGAGCAGCGGCGGCAGACGTAGAAGCAGCGGCAGAGGTGGGAGCAGCAGCGGAGGAAGAGCCAGCGGCGGAGGTTGGGCTAGAGCTGTCGCCGCCGGCAGGTGTGGCAGTTCCGGTTGCGGTGGCAGCGGAGGACGCCTGCTGAATAGCGGAAGCACCAGCAATCAGAGCAGGGCCAGGGATAGGGTAGCTGCTCACAGAGCCGTAGATGCTGAACAGAATACCAGCGTCGTTGGCAGTGTACAGCTCCGTGGCAGGAACACCCTCAGGGCTGGAAGTACCTGAACCAGTGATCTTCAGGTTGAAGCACTGGGGATAGTTCTGGGCACCGTTCGCGTTGCCACCGGAGTGAAGAGCAATAATCTCATGACGGAGAACGTAGTTTCCTGGGGCAATATCCGAAGGAATCTCGATCATCCATCCGAGGTTGTTATCGATGAGCTCATCCGCAGCGTAGACTCCAGGAGTGCTTGAACCATCAATGAGACCCGCCTCGGCGATCTTGAAGAACTTCAGGCTGGTCTTTTCAACAGTCTCACAACCAGCATCACCACAATTCGCCAGATAATCAATAACGGGGCCCTTGTGGCTCTCTGGCCAAGTGTTCCATTGAACATATAATTTCGATCCCGCAGCAACGGTGGCGTGGCCCTTGGCGTTGGTGCCATCCCTGTGGCAAACGATGTCGCCGCTGCTAAAAGCATCAGGAGCAACGAATCCCAGATCCGTTGCGGAGGTGCCCCAGCCAATAACAGTAGGAGGGTTGGCCTGGTAAGGGGCGGAGGTCACATCGTAACCGGCATAGTAAACACCGTCGACGGTAAGACCCTTGGCATAGCCGTGAGCAGAGACGGCGACAGCGCCAGCGAGGGCGGAAGCAAGAACTCGAGCAGCAGAAGGCATTTTGTCGGTTTGAAGTTGTTTGGTGATGTCACAATCGATGGACCGTTCGGTTGGAAGTTTGTTTGTACTTTGTTGGTGATCCGGCTAGCGGTTCGAGGAAATGTGCAAGTGAGTGAAAGTGGGACTTCAGTCAATGAAGTGAATGAAAGAATGAAATGTCTTGGACTGCAAGAGCAACAAGAGAATGAATTGAAAGCTGTTGTATAAGCCTGAGGAGGAAGAGAGAAGGAAACTTCAGACGACGGACCAGAGAGCACGTCTTATACTCGTCCTTGAAACAGCCATCTACAAGATTCTGCGGGCCAAGAGACTGACCATGGTCCACTTGGGGCCGACCAGGTCCCCTCGCATGGCAACTCTGCATGCAGAGCGGCGAGTGAACGGGCGCTTGACAGATGAGGATTTGGTGTACGGCAGATACAAGGGTAAGGTAAGGAGGGCGGATCACGACCTGAGGGTTATTTCTCTCAGATGACGCCAAGCCCTCCCACCACTTCGAGACTCTTTTGCGCAGATAGAGTTGTCTTTTCTCCCGATCCTGATATACTATGGAGGCGGCCCGGGAGAATTTCATCGGCCATCTGGAGAATTCTACGGCGAGATGAATCGAATCTGCGAAGAAGTGTCCGCAAGATTCAATAATCGCCATGGAGCCATGGCCTCTGAAATGAAGACCACGCGATAAAACCGCATGAGAAGACCACTTGCACTCATCACAGTGATGGCGTCAGCTCCTGTCAGCTCTTTTCGAAAAATCGATTCCAGGGGGAGCGGCTACAGCACCTGAAACTCTTCAGGTGGTGACGATGGGAGAACATGGGAGTTCGGGTTGAAACCAATCTCGACCTCTTTGAGAAATGAAGGCTGCTGCCAGTCGCTTCTGAGCCCCTGCAGCCTTGGCCAGGGCGGTGGGAACCCCCTGTGCCTGGACTTGTTCGGATCTGGCTGGGACCTGAAGGAACAGCCCTGCAACAACGTTATCTGGAACTGCCTAATAACCGGAACTTTGATCCTCCGTCCAACCCAGTCTTGAGTGCAGCGGCAGCGGTGGCAGAAGAGGACGAAGCGAAGGCGAAGGCGGCACTAGGCAGGTGCGGCCGTTGGTTCTTGCCTCTAAGCGCTCACGATATTATTGTGCAGAAGGAGCTGCCCCGGCCTGCTCCTGGCCAGAAGACGGACGTTCCAGGCGGTGGGAGGTGGTGCCTTGCTTCGGCAGCGGTCCATATTTCTGAGACGCCACGACGTCCCCGCATGCTCGGTACCCGGCCACTACTGCCAATTAGCGCTAGAGAATGCGCCTTAGTGCCACATAGGGTAGCAACCTCCGTTGCTTCTTCAAATTTCGGCAAACGTGAAACGATCACTTCTTCCGTTTGGACCCCATTTCGCCATCAAATCAGGATTGGGTGTTCTGCTGATGAGTCGGTGGACCAACCCGGACGCTGTTATTCCAGTCATGGTCATCACCCCTCGCGGCAAGATGGGCCCTTCCTGGGCATGTCAGCAGGCCTAATCACGTCGAATCGCTTTCTTGTCATGGAACCCTGCTATCACCTGGGATGGCAATTTCCGGATTTTCTCTTGCCTCGAAACTTGGATGCGGTGTCGAGCCATACTGCATGCGTGCACTCACATTCGGTTAGTGTTCGCACGCTCGATAACAGAAGTCAGGGCAGAAGCAGACCTGGTCCTCGAAGACTTCGTGCTGGTCGTAGAAAGGGAGGGGTTTGGTAGGATGAAGTATACCCACGTGCCACGGGCTTAAGAATACCGCATGGCATAGTTTTGTTTAGATCAACACGGTGTTACATGACTAGCGAGAATCCGATGCTCTTGCTCTTCCAGCTTATGTATAATACATTAGTAAGTAAGGTGATCTGGCTTCGATACAATCTGGTGATCTGTTCGCTTAACATGAGAACCCATATTCCTTCGTCAAGTCCGCCGTGGGTTCACAAATCGAAGCTCGTCTATTCCGTCCTCACAACGTAGCCCGGGGGACGGATTCCAAAATTTGTAGAAAATTTCGTCCGAGCGCCCGGGAAACTGGCGTGCCAATCTCCTCAGAAGTACATTCACCGGCTGCCACCAGTCACAGCGGAGTTTGATGCTTCGAAGCCGCCCAGATGAATCATGAGCAAGGATTGCCCGGCGCGGGTGTTCCGGTTCTTGCCTAAAGAACCGCTCCCGCATTGGTTTCTTGATGCCGATCTGGGTCAGCCGTTTGTCTATGATTTTCCGCCGCTGCTCAACCAGGTATGAGTATCTGTTCTCCCACGCCTTGTCGTTCCACGTGGAGATTCCCTGGTGGCATGTCCTCAACTGGGGGTAGCCAGGCAGGCCGACGATATTTAGATCGACGGCCTTTTTGTGGTTCTCTCTCCAGTCTCGCAGACCATCATCGGAGTGATTGATTTTCCTTTCGAACGGTACGATCAATTCATCGAATCTTATGAGCGTCCTCAAGGCTATGACTACAGTCGTAGCGGGTTCTATAGGCAGGCCTCCGAAGTCGCGGAATATCATTGTAGATTTGGTGTCTTCGTCATTCCATGGAAATGGTGGCACGTGAGATGGGATGCCAGGCTCATATTCTTCCTCCTCCTTCACAAAGTCGTCTTGCTTGATAAAGTCCATGGTTGAAACTTGGCAGGACCCGGAAAGCGATATTGGCGGTGAATATGAACACTGGCAAGGCTGGAAATGTAGATTTGGCGGGAATCGCCCTGGGTAGCTGAGAGGAGATGATGTGGATGCTGTGTGGGTGGTTCTTTTGTATCTCTCCTTGCGGAGACAGAAGGCTCACTTTCATTTTGTCAATCGACATTATAATGCTGATTGAATAAATTGATTCTCAGCTTGAAGCGAGATTATCTCGTCATTTAGTAAATGGATTGCGAATAGGCAGTTGCGAGCCTCTGGGCAGGCAGGAACGATGGGGGTTTGTCTCTGCCTGATTACCTTCGATGCCTAAATCGGCGCTGGCCTTACAGTGGCCGACGGCCAAGAGAGTCGGCATCAATTAAATAGATCATCGTTACGATTTGAGGCTACTCCAAATTACGCATCTACTGGGCTTATATTTTGTAATTTGGTTAGATTTTATGATCGCCACCGCCCTCATTCGAGGAGCAACTCTCACTCATCTAGGCTTAGTCGTCTCATGCGGATGCTATGAGCTAGGGGTTTTCCAGGGAGAAAGATCTCGCGATCGAAGGAGCTACTCAGAAGGCAGACCCAGATATAATGGGAGACAATTACTTAAGTACTGGTATGTAGGTAGGTTGTATAATTTGTTCTCAACATGGGCATTTAGGGTAGGTAGTTGAAAGCTCACTTGAGCAGCTGGCAGCACAAAGTCGGTGTGACAGTAGGAAGGAAGAGGGAGAAAAAGTTATTTTTAAGTATCGATAATAAATTTGGAGACCCACAGCTAATAATTGTCATATCTCATATTATTGATAACGTTATTGTGTTGTTTTATATATATATTCATACAGGGTATCACGACATCACATCTCACTCTCCAATAATCGCAAGCATGAGTCTCTGATAGTCCCCGGAAGTCTCCCCCTTGACCCGACTAGCGAGACTTCTGCGATAACGTTGCTGGTATGCTGCCTTGACGTTGGCCAGGAAGTTTCTGTCCCAGTGGAAGCGAACAAGGCGAGACACAAGCAGATGGTCCTTGGTTCCCATGCCGGCCATAGATTCTTCTAGCAACACAGCGGCGTGCATGTACTTGTCCACCGCGTAGCGAAGTTGGTGGAGCAGGGCGTCTTTCATGTGGCCTGAGAATTCCTGCTGAGAAAGTTAGAATATTGGGCTAATGTTGGGACTAGGAGGGTCAACTCACGCTCTTGATGACATCATCAAAGTCCTTTCTGAACCTCTGCTTATATGAGTGCGCAATAGCTCTGATCTGGTCATTGTTCCTCGAGGAGAGGATGCTGCAGACCAAGAGCTCATCTGTGCCCATCTTTCCTTCGGTTGCCTTGTAAAGCTGCAAAACATCGTCCTCCACTTGTTGCTGGTTCACAGGTGCCATGTCCTCCGCCCGGTTCGCGGCCAAGACCATGACGAAATGTCTCTCAGTCTTCATACTTAGATCGCCCTTGACGACGTCTTCGAGGCTTCGGTTGAATGTTTTGTAGTAGGCGCTCTTGATGGCCTTCATATCGGCATTCGACCGGGACAGGAGGACATCGTTGAGGATGACTTCTTTCGTTCCTGGTCCATCCATGGCCTCGTGTAGAAGGTAGACATCGGCCAGCAAGGGGCCTCGGCCCAATTGCAGCAAGCCCTTTTGAAGCCACCCGCTTGTTTCGCCCTTCATGTCTTGCACAAGGTTTCGGTTAAAGTCGCGCTCGAAGGCTGAGCGAATGTACTCGATTTGATGCGGGTCCTTGTCGCACAGGACCCGGATGAGTGTCTTCTCGTCCGTTCCGAATCCCTTCATCGCGGCACGAAGTGACTTGGCGTCAGCTCCACCGTCCCATTGGATAATCTGGGGAGGACCATAGCCCGGCGATGCAGGCGTCGGAGGGACAGATGAAGCGCCATAGGGTGCTCCGGGGTGTCCTCCCGGTGGTGCACCTGGCGGCGCGCCGTAGTGACCACTGGGAGCTGGGGCATGGCCATATTGTTGCGGTGGGGGTCCTGAAGGTGCGCCGTATGGTCCAGGAGGAGCACCATATTGTTGTGGGGGAGGCTGGCCGTATGGTGGCTGGTGGTAACCTTGAGGAGGATACTGGCCTTGACTTTGCGGAGGATAATGACCTTGGCCTTGTGGAGGGTAGTAGCCTTGGGGCGATGGCGCGTGAGGAGGCTGCTGATAGTAGCCACCCTGCTGCTGGGGAGGATACTGGCCATGAGGAGGTGGGTAATGGCCTTGGGGAGGTGGTGGCTGTCCATAGCCCTGGGGAGGGGGAGGTTCTATGATATAAGACCAGTCAGCCACATGAGCTTGGGATTGTAGATCAGTGTCTGGGAGGGGTAGCAACTTACGGCCGTACGGCGGCTGGCCGTATCCGTGATAAGACATGACTAAATCGATACTGGTAGTGATTGGGCTGCGAGAGGATACTTTGTACAGGATGGGCTGATTTCACTCAGTAAGCTTGAGAGGTGTTGCTCTGGGCGCGCGGAACGGGCTCAGTATAGCAGAACCGCGAGCTGGCAGATGCGAACCATCGACTAAATATTTAGGTGGGCAGTGGGCTGTGCGATGTTTGTGACGCGTGATCAGTGGCGGGGTGCGCCTAATCGGACATAGACGTCATCTAAACCGGTGCGTGGCGGTGCGCCTAATGGGTAATGGGATGGGCGGTGCTTGGTAGCAATTGCATGCACGCGAAATTGGCCACACAGACATTTTCTGGCGATTGGCCGTGTCGGATTCATTGCCAGGTGGACGGCGGTATCATGACTGGATATTTTGCCTGTTTCTTTAGATGGGCAGGGATCGAACTGGCTTGACAGATGCCACCTGATGATGCTCTCTCCTGGCTCAGGGTGGACGCGTTGGTTCTGGCCTGCCTAACACCCAGGAGCGGAATAGACTGATCGAGGTGCGTCTAATAATAATCGTGTGAATTCGGAGACTACTACTGAGGTGCTCCTGCTAGTGCCCGACTTTAACACCATCAAGGTTGTGTCGTGATGGAGCTGTCTATGCAAAAAACGACACAGATAAACCGCGTCCGAACACCCGGCGCTGATCGGACCGCCCCGCATTTCAGAAAGATTGATCATGACGCTTGGTCCAGCCAGTCAGCCTTACTGGGTGCTTCCAGCTTAATGCCTGTCTGTCTGTTTTCCGCCATCAGATACCTGCCAGGAGGCATGCCACTCCCAACGTAGATAGCATGGGACATGCATCGCTGCCGCCCACCTTATCAGCAGTGAATTGGACTTGCCATGGATCTGACGCACAGGAATTGATGTCCTGCAGAAAAGCTTGTGGGGCGCAGATGGTGCCTGTTTCGTGGTCTGAAATCTAGACTTTAGGGGTCGTGGCATGGAAGCTTTCCATTAAGGTGGCTGGTGAAATGGCCCCATCAAAGCCACCCATCAAACGCGTTGGCTTGCCGCCTGTTGTGTCCTGGGCCAGGCACCTGCTGCTGCTGAACGTGCTAGGACCGGGCCCCCTTGCACAGTGGATACTCAGGCACCTCTGCACTAACCCCTGGCGCTGGCCAATGGATGCGACACCCGGGAGCTTAATTTTATCCACCCAACCACCACATATTCGCCCGTCTCAGTGGCACCAGCCTCCAGCTTTTTGGTGTATTGAAAATGGCCTGCATCTGCACGCTCCCGCAGTGGAAGGGTTCTACTCTCTGTGTAAATCTACTGGCTGAAACTCATAACGATCACCAATACTGTTCGTTTCATTCTGCTGATCATTTATGTGCATGATTTATTTTTCGGCTGAGGTTTTGCATTTCAATCGCTGACGGTGGCTTGAGACGGACGGGGCGTCTTCCTCTGCTTACACGCACCCTCGCACCAACGAGCTTGAGAAGCTTCAAGATGCACGCCTCAACTCGACGTCTGCTTGCACTCTCAGCGCTGCTTCCGGCGATAGCTGGGCTGCCATATCGAGCACTACAGCCTCGTGCAGCTCTTCCTGACAAACCCAAGTATTCAGTCGTTCCTCTCATCCCCGATGAGAATGACAACCACAACGGGGGTGGAAATGGAAGTCCAGGGGACAATCCCAGCAATGGCGTTGTGACAGTTTCCTTAATAGTCACCAAGACTGGTGACACTGTCACACAGACCGCCGAGCCCACCACAGTCACCCAAGTTGTGCCGACCACCATTATTTCCGTCATCGACCTTGATGACGATGTCACAACAACTGTGTATGTGGCACCCTCAGTGGCGCCACCGGCTCCCTCTTCTGCAGAGCCCACCACAACCTCATCAACAACTTCATCTACATCTACCTCCTTATCTACCAGCTCATCAACGTCAACGGAAGCCAGTTCTGTCTCCTCGGCTGTTTCCACTGCCACCGAATCACTCGCCACAAGCACAACTTCCTCTTCCACCAGTGTGCCCCAGCCCGTTCCCACCTCTACAGAGGTTGCGGCACCCAGCGTTCCACAGACCACTTCAGCGCTTTCCACTTCTTCGGCGGTTCCCTCATCGCCAAGTCTGCCAAGTCTCCCACCCAGCAGCTCTCTGCCGACTGCCACTGTGTCATACCCCCCGGTGGTAACTCCCACCTCATCAGCAGCCACCACACCGGCGACGACGAGCACCGTGCCTTCATCGGTCTCGACCAATGATGGGCTTTGGCAGACGACATACCCTCCGTGGAACGGCACAGTGGCCAGCTGGAACTAGGGGGAAACGCAAGCAGACTAACTGTCTAAACTAATTACGGAGTGGACGACGCATAGAAGACTACCGTTGATGACCGGGAAGGGAAACGATCGCAGAATGAGACAACGCGCGCGTGTATTTTTATGCCGGATGACTGGGCTGGGTATTTTTTTTTTTTCCCTTTTCTTTTTTTTTCTTTTGTGACAGGTCAGGCTTGGGTAAACCGGGACGGAGTTGGCGGATCTAATTTGGGATAGAGCCTCAGGCTTTTGGCTGGGATGGGAATAATGGGATGGAAAAGCCTGCCAGGCTGGATTACGGATTTATTAATGTACTATGTACCGGCGTATCTACTCGCTGGTTAGCACATATTGGATAGATGTCTCAAATACAGTATATCACCATGCATATTGCGAATGCTGAGCCAAGTTTGGAGTGAGAAATGTCTGCGATACTCCCCTGTTCAAGTACCCAAGTATCCAGCAAGGCATCTCTGAACGTAGGTGAGTACTGCGGACGATGACTGGAAAACGTCGTGGTGGACACGGAGGCAGCGACATGTGGAATGAATGTCTACATTTGTCGTCTTGAATGGCTTCTGTCCACCCCTGCAGGTAAAGAGGCGCCGCCGTCTATATTTCTTATTCGAGATAATTAGTGTGAAACCGATGCTCTCCTCATATTGTTCACACCTGTTGCCTGAAGAATAATGCAGAGATCGGCACCGGCCGCAACCCTGAGCCGTTGAAGGTTGTGGCTGCGACTAGACGAACAATACTAAGAGCGGCTCACCATTGCCGACCGACAATACGAAGATGGCACTCATTTCCTCTCTCCTAACTCTCCGATCAAATGTACACATAAATATCTGAGTTGATCTTGCTGCATCCTTCTTTCTTCTTCTTTTTTCATTCCTCCATCTACCTTCTATAATTTCTTCTTCGCGGGAACACTCATCGCTGGCGACGACAAGAACGGTTCTATAATACTTGAGGTACTGCGCAGTTCATTCCCATCACAGTAAGTCAGTCTCTATATGATCTCACCAAATTCAAAGACTCCTAGAGACGGCTTACATGCTAACACTTGTGTTACACAGACACCCACGTACCACTCTTTCCTAGACGCTGTTCACACAACGACACTCACCATGGACAGTTCGCTCAGCTCAGTCCTCCGACCTTTTCTCTCCGGGGACCTCGGCTCCGAAGCAAAAATCACCATCACCGAGCTTGACGCGACCACCTTCTACAACCCGTCCCTCTTCATCGTCGTGTTTGCCGGCTTCCTCCTACTCCTACTTCTGGCCTTCATCGTCTTCGCCTTCTGCGAAAAGAGAGACCGTCGCATGAAGTGGCTCAAGGCTGCTGAGGCCCGGGCCAAATGGGGCGTCTAGGTCCTTGATAGGTGTCTATCAACCGGTTGTTCTATCATAGGTAGAGACCAACTTCTACAACATGCACATCCAGCTGCACATAACCGGAGTTCCGGTAGAAGGCTGTGGTTATACAAAGCATTCACGCATCATAGACTAGGGATAGATGGGGGTATTGACATTTCCTAATTCAGTTTTTCATCTTGTCATATGTAATTCCATGCGTGATTCCATGCCTCAGTGGCGGTTGACACCCACTTCAAGGCACTGCTGGTGTGATTGCATGACAGACACGGCACTTGCTCATGCACGCAACACCCAATCTCGTGATGCAATCCCCGATCTCTTCTTAGATTTACCGATTCAGGTCTCACGATGTCTGCGCACTTCTCCTCCTTGGTTGCTCCAATGAGACACATCCACGTCCAAATCGACCCACCACTGGGCACCAATCCATTCACCTACACAGAGACATAATCCAGCAGTGATTCAGATGCGAAGGCATAAAATCTCCCAGGAAACCAGAGATGGAAATATATCTAGACAGATAAACCAGACAAAGAAGAGCAAAAAAGGCAAAGAATAAATCTCGGTGCTTTATCATCCTACTTGGCATCGGTGAGTGTCCAGACCCGAGGATTCAAGTTTCGCCAAGTCTACACCGCTACCCTCGCCCAGAATAATGATTCTAAACCTATGTGACGCTTAAACAAATTAAATACGTGCTAATGCTTGTAGGATAGTAAACGAGACCGATCATCTAAAAGAGACAAACCCAAATCATGAGGATCCTTCACAGATCTGGACACCCCTCGACGCTGCTCCCCGGCCTTGCAGTCCTCATACTGATACTGTCACAGCTGGGCCTGCAAGTCCGTGCCGGCCCTGTCGGCCCCGGGGGCATGGAACTGGTGACCACGGCAGAGCGCCGCCGTGCTGAGGCCGAAGGAGCCGACTGCTCTCCCGAGGGACAGTGGAACTGCATGCCCCGGACCTGGCAGCGGTGCGCGGACGGGAAATGGACCCAGGTCATGAATCTCTCAGACGGCACCATCTGCACGCCCGCTGGGCTGACCGAGGAGATCACCATCGAGCACGACGGCTCGGTGAACGGCACCGATGATGGAGGAAGCAGCCAGAGGACCAGCGACGGCACGCGCAACGCCGTCAGCAGGTTTCTGGTACTATGGGTATCAGCGATGCTGATCCGGTGGAGATGGAGCTGAGGCTTGGTCCCGGAGAAGTCCTTTAGATGGAAGGATGCAGGGCCAAGGGATCAAAGGAATGCTTCTACGGCTGCGAGGAATCGACGGCCGGGGGTGTTGGAAGCAAGCCCTTATTGAGTCGGATTGGGGGCGACGTGATCATCTTCATGGCGGTGGTCTCAATCCGCAAATGCCCACCTGGTTGGTGGAAATTTCGAACCCTATAGAGAATTAATCAACTAGTGAAAATCAAGCAACTCATGCGTTCGGGCTCAGGGGGATCGAGATGATCCAACTCCAAGCACGCGATGCTTGTGAGGATCACGGGCACAGATTGGGGGAAGAACTTTGAAACGTCCCGTCATTAGTTGAGCCGAGTTGCAATTTGACGCCGCTCTCCCGAGAATGCCCACCCATTGTCTCTGCCAAGTCGTCACTGACAGATCCGTTGCAATGTCCAGTTTGTTTCAAATTTCGGCTGGACAGCCCAATTGAGATAGGCCCATCGTATTGGGGGATAAGCAGCCCTTCACCTCAGCCTTAGTTCAGAAACAGAAACACGGAACCATAGAAGCCGTCCAAATCAGGTAACGTGGGGTTCGGCTTCGGCTGTCAGGGCAAAAAACTGCCGTTGTCGTCTTGTATCAGTGGATAATAACTAGGTCAAGCATGGGTATTCCGGCGAGATTCAGGGGATTCGTCAAGGCATGCAGAACTGACGAAACGGCATCCAGCTCTTGAGCTTATTTCTCGTGCCAAGGGTGAGATGAAAACGCGCGTAGGGGAGAGATGCAATGGGACGATATATATGATCTTGAGGGTAGCCGCATGTAATCTGAAACTTGAAGGTTGAGAATCCAGCTGCTTGGGTTTTCTTTCGTCTACTTTGCTTCCCTGTCCCGTCTGACCCGGCAGTCGTCTCCGTTCGCTTCTTTGCTGTGCAATGGTTCAGTTCAAGTACATTGGGGCGCTGTTCCTGGCGTGCGCTGCCCCAGCTCTAGCAGCATTTGGTGTTACAGAGAGCACTTCAAGCTACGTTGCGGACTCTGGAAGTTCCGATGGCTTTGTTGTGACTATCAGCCGAACCGATGGTTCTATCACATCGATCAAGTACAGAAGCACCGAGCTCCAGTACGGGTCCAAGAGCTCACACATTGCGTCTGGCCTGGGCTCGGCCACTGTATCCTATAAGATTGTTGATAGTGAGACTTCCAAAAGGTATCTCCCCAACATGAGAAGTGGCTAACCCAGGCAATGTAGACAAGTACATTGTTGTATCCGCGGCTGCGAATAATGCCGATTTCAAATTGACTCATTATTATGTCTTTACCTCGGGTTCCAGTGCCATCCAGATGGCCACTGACACCACCTCTGAGCCAGCAATCGGCGAGCTTCGCTTCATTACTCGTCTGAACCCCTCGGTCTTGCCAAATGAGTTTCCCTTTGGCGATGTGTCCAACACAGCGAGCGGTACAGCGATCGAGGCGTCCGATGTATACCTCGTCAATGGGCAAACACGTTCCAAGTTCTACTCCTCGCAGCGTTTCATCGACAATGGGGTATACGGCTTCGCAAGCAGCTCGGGGGACCTGCACGCTAGCGTTGTCGCGCACGCCTCCCGATCCTACGAGAAGAGTTCTGGAGGGCCTTTCTTCCGTGACATCAACACAAACCAGGCTGGTGATGCGGGCTCCTTGACCTTTTACATGAACTCGAACCATGCGCAGACGGAAGCCTACCGACAGGGATTCCACGGCCCCTATGCTTTCGTCTTCAGTCGATCAGGGATCCCGAAGCAGTCCGAGATCGACTTCAGCCCTTGGGCAAACCTAGGTATCTCAGGTTACATTGCGGATTCGGCCCGTGGTTTTGTTAGCGGCAGTGCAAGCGGCACAGATTCCTCCTTGAAGACGGTTGTCCACTGGACAAATGCGGACTACCAGTACTGGGCATATGCAGGTACGTCTAGTAGCTTCAAATCGCCGGCCATGGTCCCCGGAACCTACACGCAGATCCTCTACCAAGGTGAGCTTAAGGTCGCCTCGCAACAAGTCAAGGTCACTGCCGGGGGCACTACAACCTCGAACATTGCCGCGACCTCGGATATTGTGACCGCGAAACGCACCACCCTCTTCCAGATTGGCGTTTGGGATGGTCAACCCACTGGATTCCTCAACGCTGCTAACCAGCTAAGGATGCACCCCAGTGATGGACGGATGGCAGGCTGGAAGGCAGACACCTTCACGGTTGGCTCAGATGACGTGAGCTCATTCCCAATGGCACTCTTCAAGGCGGTGAACAGCCCAGTCACCATCAAGTTCAACCTCAATGCTGCCGTTAGTTCTGAAGCAACTCTCCGCATTGGCACCACGCTTGCCTTTGCCAGTGGCCGCCCCTCAGCCAAGGTCAACAGCTACTCGCAATCATTCAGCGCCCCCACCAAGATAGACTCTCGAGGTGTGACCCGTGGCGCATACCGTGGGTTGGGCGAAGTGTATGATGTGAAAATCCCGGCTGGCACACTGGTCGCTGGAGCCAACACGATCAGCATCGAGGTCATCTCAGGCAGCTCAGGAGATACATTCCTCAGCCCGAACTTCGTGTTTGACGCTGTCGAGCTGTTTCACTGATAAGGGGCCTCGTGAATGGGCGGATACATGTTGATCGTCGTCCATAGTAGTAGCTAGATCTGTATATTAACACGCATTCATCAAAAACCAGTCCCTCTCTTGCTTGGCGTCCTTTTCGAAGGATCAAAATAGCCCCAGTCCTTATTGCTAGAACATTAGTCCGCAACTTTTAGCCGCTCGGTAGTGTGCCCACATGATCTGGGTAGGGACACGATACCAGGCCCGAATGGGCTTGGCTGACGACGGTGCAGCCGTAGGTGCTTCAGCCGCTGATGCGCAGTCCGCTGGCTGAATGGAGTCGCGCTGGCAAAGAAGGTCTCTAGGCCAAAGAAGGGATGGGGAGGGCTTTCGAGATGAAACAAGGCACTCTTCACCCCACAAAGTCTCATTCCCAGCGGCCCACACTCTCCTCCTGTCTTATCCTATCCTCCTCAATTCTATCTTTGCAAACATTGCCGGCGAGTGTACCCTGCGCCGTGCGTATACTAGTGGTGCATGCAGGCTGGCAGAGTTGCAGCATGATTGGCCCCCCCTGCGCTCAGAGCGGAAGCAGATGGGATGAGTTGGCTCCGATAGCAAGGAAATCAACCAACACAGCCCACTCTGCAGTTCTTACAGGGGGGTGAGAGGGTCATGGGCGATGGCCTGACAGCCGACAAGCCCGACTTTTCCAGCTTTTGAAACAGACAACCTGCGGGTCGTGAAAAGAAATGAGCCAGTGGTTCTCACATCAGAGATGACTCTTCAGACCGCATGGCGCCGCGACATAAACGCTCGGGTCGAGCTGACAGTGGCCTCTCGATCTGCTTCTGTTTTCTTGTTTTGCCCTTTCGTTGGCCCCCGCCTGTTGGCGCACATCTCGCAGTGGCATGGACCTTTGTGAATAAGCACCGGATGCGACTGGCGTAAGCGTCCAGCCAGATCCCTGCCGAGCATTGGAGATCCAACGATGGAAGGGACGTGACTCGGCGCGTGCGGTAGGTAATTACCTTCTTGGTAGGTATTCTTTAGCTGGATTCCCTTGGAACTTGGAATGGGGCAAGAATCTTGTCCAGGCAGATGGGCTAATTAACGGTGCTAAGAATAGAACGCAGAACGCCCAAGTCCCCACCTCAACCCAATACCCATCCTACTAGGTAGGTAGGTCGGTGGGCAGCAATAATGATGTGTAATTAGCTGCGTCGTACTGCCGATGCTACCTCCTGCGTATGTAGGCATCTCTCCATTGCCAATTGATGATGCCGCGGGATATCAATAGGTGCTGCGATGACCAGCCATGGTTCAGCCTGCATGGCGAGCCGGGAGGGGACCTGCATTGCAGCACCTCCA
Source organism: Clonostachys sp. G952 (assembly GCA_027569935.1). NCBI lineage: Eukaryota > Fungi > Ascomycota > Sordariomycetes > Hypocreales > Bionectriaceae > Clonostachys > Clonostachys sp. G952. Next base: position 199,211 of record JAPDLB010000028.1, read on the forward strand.
CAGTACTGCACGGCACCTCGAGAGCGTACCGCCGAGTAGCCCCAGTGCCTTTGTCGGTCTGTTGCACCTGCAACTGCCCCTGCCTAGTACCTCCATCTACCTGCTGGCTGCTCACGCGCCGCGACCTCCTACGTAACCACCTCACCCTACCTGCTGCTCATGTACGGTAAGTGGTTGCGAGAACGGCAGCAGGTACCACCCGTCCCTCCCCCGTCGCTCCTTCCCACAGCCTATCGCCAGGCCGCAGATGCCTCCGGCTGCGACTGCTGGCCACGAACAGGTGAATGAACAAGGCCGCCGATCCGCGCAGGCTACCCAGTAATGTAGAGATTGCCAATTGGAGCACTGGCTGGGCGGTCCCGGGTGCCTGGGTATTAGTCGTAGCAGCACGGCAGGTATGTGGACGTGGATTATTTCAGCTCTGGGCGGCGGCGTCTACCAGCTGGTGGAGTGTGCCGCCGCCGGCATGTCGCTTGACGGTTCGAGTTGGGTTTAGCACCTTGGTATTCTTAGCCCCGATGATTCTGCACTCCTCCTCCAACTTCTTTTCACATTCATCCACTGCACTGGCTTGGGGCTTTCCTGGCCCAAGTGGAGCCCAAGCCAAACGGCCACTAGGTAGTAGGTAATAACTAGTGGGATCGCTCTCTCATGCAACCTCCAGCTCTGAGTCCCGTCTCGACCTACTTGCTAGGGTAGGTAGGTAGCACCTCCAGAGCACCCTCGTATTTGTGCCTTACACCATCCTCACGGATCTTCACTATTTACCTTGCCTCCCTCCCTCGCCCTCGCGCCCAGTCCCTCTCCCCCTTCTGGTTCTCCTTCCTCCCCTTCCCCTCCCGTCCTCACCTCGAAACGCTCTCTTCTCGGCAACGCAGCCGTCGGCACGCTCCACTCGACGACAGCAGATTACCGTACCTTACCTCGACGACCTCACGACACCCCTGGTTGATGGCCACTTGACCCTCCGCAGGCTTCCCCCCGACGAAAATAGCAGTAGCCAAACACAGGCGGGGACCCTTTGTCAATGTAAGTGGCTAGTTATTATTACTTCTCTTCTCTCCTCTCTCGTCGGCGAGAACGTGCCCGTGCATCGTCTGGTCTTGTCTGGTTTGTTCAGGCAACACGCGCGCTGGCCATTGGGTCAGGCTTGTTTTTCCTCCCCCGTCACCACCACCGCAGCACAGCCGCGCCGATCCTGCAATGGTTGTCGCACGAGCACGACTGTTGGCAACCGTGTAACCTCAACATCAGAGTCGCACCCAAGGACACACTGCAAAGTCCTTTAATCTGCACCTGTCCATTAATTTCACGGCGCCACACCATCATCCCACAGAAATTTGCGGCTGACCCGACTTTATCCTTCTTTCCTCCAACAGGTCGAACATCGTCACCACCACCAATCTCGTCCCAGTTTCTCTGTGGTCGCAGCAACAAACCCAGCCGCCATTCGGGGGCCATCGCCATCCTAAATGCGTCTCCGACTGGCGTCCAGCTTCCTCCGTCTATCTTGATGACCATCAGCTCAACGGCATCGCTCATCTCTACCCGCAGAGCACCGTTATGTATCCGTACACGTCAGGTTCTGGAGCAGCCCTAGAGCCCGTATCGCCTCCAAGTTCACCGGAACCGTTTGATGGCAATAATGAGTACGTGCCACATTTGACACCCCATGTTATATTAACTTCCTACTCTACGTACCAACTACCCATCTGTTCGCTTAATCTCACCCCCGCTCCGAAACGTATCGTGTTGGGCCCCCCCTTGGCAGCTTTTTAAGCCCCGACAGTTTCCTCTCACATCCAATCTAACCTGCCCTCTTTTCTCATGCTTGCTTGCTCGCAAGAGCCTATCGTTTTAGGTTCAAGCCTCGGCTGACCGCTCATCAATGTGCGCTAGGTACATGGACTACGATGTCTCACCGATTGACGACGAACCTGATGTGTTCCAGAGACAGCTAGAAGCAAATCAACCACCAACAACACAACCATCATCTCAAGCACCAAGAGGTGTGCATACACAACTAACTGAAGACGACGATTACCAACAACAACCTACCCAAGTAATTTCAGGCCCAAGGTCCGGCATTGGCAAAACGAGCATTCCCACGATGCGCCGCGAAAGACGAAAACAGCGAGATGCTGCTCACGCCCAAGCAAACAAAGACCACCGACACAGCCCGCGACCCGGCGACGAGCCATTACCAAAGCCCTCTCAGCCCATGGGCTGGGACGATCCGACGAATCCCAAATCTGTGGCACAGGCAGGACCACCAGAGCTTGCCCCAAAATTTGGGACCACGACAACCGTGATGTCGGGATCTCAGGATCGACGTCAGGCCAGTAACCCCAATACCGCTTCCTTCGGACAGCGGATGCGTCACCAGTTTGGTAGAGGGAAAGCAGAGCCTGTCCAGAACCGGCCGGCATGGAACGGGGCTAGCGGCCGAGAAGCACAAGTCTCACCTGTCCGAGATGACCTAAATGCTGCTCCTCTCAAAATTCCGCCCAAGAGTGCCAAACGGAATGAGCGTGCCAGAGCCCCTGTGAACTTACCAGTCACGGATATCAATGAAGGTGCTTCTGCTGCAGCCACTGCTGCAGTTCGAAGGCTGATGCCAATAAAGACGGCCCCAGCTGCAGACAGATCGAGGGGTAACAGTCCTGCATTTGAAACTCCCAAGTCCGGTGTTTCCATCACACCTCAGGCATATGCAAATGCGAAACCTACGCAAATTGCAGCATCACCTCAGCAGTGGCCGCCCCGAGACTCGTCAATGTCCACACCATCCGCAACCACAGCGCCCTCAAATCTTGGTGTGCCTGGGCAGTTCAATATCCCAAGAAAATCAATCGGTCATCCCAGAACTCCTGCTCATGCTCCCCAACTCTCTACCTCAAGCTCCATATATTCAGATAATCCGGCAAATGATGATGATGATGAGGCCACCTGGAGAAGGCTGGCCAGTGGAGATCCATTTGGACGACAGCCTCCTCCACCGCCACCTCCCCCACCAAGAGACGAATGGTCCCCGGAGACCGTTCCATCCAACTCTGATGAAGAGGAGGTCGAAATACCCATCAAGAGCATGCCCATCGTGTCAGTCATGGAACGTAAAAGACCGATTCCCGGACGTAATAGTCCTGCCGCAATGATGGACAACGCCATTGTCATCTCTCTCAAGACGGCAACGATCGCTGAAAAGGAGGCCGAAAAGGAGGCGCAGGCGGAGGCGGAGAAGGAGCTACCACCAGTGCCTTCTGAACCACTTGAACCTGAGGATCGCATTGCCTTCCTCAGCTCTCAACTAGAGAGCCTTGCAATTCGACGTGTTAACCTGACTAAAAGCATCAAACAGTTGACCGAGTTAATGCCCAAGGATATGTTGATTGTCAGTGCCGAAGTTCAGCGAAAGCGCGAGGAGGAAAAGAGAAAGGTCGAGGTGATGCAGCAAGAACTCTCAGACATTCAACAACAAGAATACGTGCTTGGCTTGAAATTACATCGTGCCTATAGACGACAAGATCGAGAGTTGGAACACAACACCGGAACACTATGGGTGAGACGGGTCACAGGTTAAGAACAATACCAATGGAAGAACCGACCAACTACGCACGTTGTTTTCCTTCTTTTTATTTTGGGAGTTTTCTTACTTTTGCCTTTTCCAAAAATCTACACCGCTCTGGATAGACTATACCACCCAGGGTAGATTGTATGACGATGAGCAGCATGGGAACGGATTTTGAATGCGAGGCGCAAGACCTGGCGTGCTGTGGTTATTACTGTTTTTTCTTACCTAACATGTGTAATGATATTGGCTAATGGTGCCGAAAAGAATGAGTGTATTTTGAGCATTTAGAAGCGAATAATGTATGGACATTGCTATTTTCCAAGATTCATTTCATTCATATGACTAGACCGCCGGCGGTACACGTTTCCCATATTCACATCCATCAGCGCACTCTTGGTGGTGATGATGAACAGAGCCTCGTTTCCATTGAGCCACCTGATATAATACACTTTGCTACTAAGCAAACACGGATACATGCCTTGCGACAAGGTTTCTAACACGGACAAGCCAGTATCTATTTACTGGGCTGTGATTTCCAAGAGTTGAGCCGCGCGAAGAGAAGAGCTGCCAGCAGCACATCTTTGCCCTCGGCAAGACCAACAATAACCACCCTCGCTGGAGCTCAATATGACGGGGCACTTGCAATCCCGGTTCCAGGTATGCTTGCAGTACGTGGGGCTGTGGCTTCGGAGCTGGTCTTCTTGCGCTGGCTGGTCGGGCTCGGAGTCGACGGGGGACGAAGGGGCCGACCATGCCTTGGGGAGGAAGTGGGCGAGGCGGGCGGACAGGTTCCTGCGGAGGCTGGGCCCGCTCCCGTCGTTGATTTTGGTGTCCATGGCGAGCTCTTCGCCGGTGATGTCCCCGTCGTTGGATGAAATGGCGCTCTGGTGGCTGTCTACATCATCATCGTCGTCCTCTGGTAGGCGTGGGAAGAGGTCGAGGCCCGTCTCGGGATCGAAGGTCGGCAGGGCCAGGTCATGATGGATGGCTGTGCCGGCAAAGATGGGACCGGCACTTAGTTGGGGGCTGGCGGGCCTCCTCGTGTCGGTGTCGGGGAAGCTGAGGGTGGAAGAGAAGTTGGTGCAGATTGAGAGTCTTGACATAGTGAAATGATTTTTCCAGGAGAGGATTGCGTATGTAGTCTGGGAGATTTCCCAATAGAGCAGATTCAAGAAGATGAAGAAGAGTTTCAGGCGCCTGACTGTGTCGTTTTGAGTTGGAATGTCAAGACTTGAGGGTGTGTATCACTGCGATGTGCTGCTACCAGAGCAAGTTTGAATTGATGTGGAGGAGCTGCTCCGCGTTGCTCTGGTAGGGAAGTCTTCATAAATATACCATTGAGGGGAGGGTGACTATTCTAATGAAGGAGGAAATGTTTGGAGATCTATCAAGAGGTGCGCTCTGTTCAAATTCAAGGTTTCCTATGTTTTGGGCGATGTTTGTCAAGTAAGACAAAGAACGGGGAAGTGGGTTATTTGCCCCGGTGAGTGTGTCTGTGTGTAGAAACAGCTCCTCTCAAAGGCAGCAAGTACATGGTTCATTAGTAAACTGTGTTTGTACTAACAGTTGAGTTCCCAGGACACACAGAGGTGGGTTTCTCTCTGCAATACCTGTGTCACGGTAGAGATACGATTTCGCTTCTCTCACACTCAACCACCGAGGTTTGTTCACTATCTACTACAGATTTGAAACTTCATTAGCAAGCAAGACTATCGACTCCCAGTGGGAAGAGGATAGATAATGCTAGCAGCATAAAAAAAAATATTATGTACAGTGGGTGGCGCTCGAGAACAAAAAGAAATTCTACAAAAAAGTATTCAACAGCTGAGGCTGTCTGGCGGACTCTCCCGCCGGGAATTGAACCCGGGTCTCAAGCGTGACAAGCTTGCATACTGACCACTATACTACGGAAGAACTTCGACTGTTGAGCAGTCGCTGTAGTGGAGGCGCTTGCAACGGTTGAGCTTAATTTTCATTATGGACCGTTCCAAGCCTATCGCCTCCAACTGCCACTTTGCCACATTTAGTTTACCCTGTAGTGCAACAGTCCTGCACGTGAAAGTATAATCATGTCGCCATGATTCTGAAATGTGATTAATTACCTACCTACTGATTCATGCATATTGCGGCTAAAGTACTTGCCTCATTGGTAGTGTTCCAGCTTGATGCATGAGATCCAATTGGCCCGATGGTGAGACTGATGAGGAAAACCCGCTGGCGATCATTTTTCACATGTGTGTGTGTACTTTCGGTCTGTATTGCACCAACCACCTAAGGTACAAATTGTTCCAAAATACAGAGTCATTAGCTGGGAAACAGGCCCATCTCTTCACAGCACGCCGGTTTATTCCCCACAAAAGCCACTCCAGGAAGTGTCGAGAGGATTTGCAACAGCGTCAATTCGAGCTTACCCTCCATGTTAGCCAATCTTCCGCTGACACTCAAGAGCCTGGGCTTGGCATGTGATCACTGCTATCTTCTATTGTTACGATCCATTCCCAGCTCCCAGAGCTTAATGGTGTACTCGGTCACAGCCAAGAACCCCATTCTCTTCATGTTTCTGACCCACCCGTCTAACGCCGGTGATGTCGAATAACCTCAGAGTGACCTCGCCGCCTGGGTCCCTGGAGGCAATGTTACGGAAATCCATCACGAGGATGTTAGCCTCTGATTCTTGTATAAGTGAAACTTGGACAGAATCGAACTACTCGCTCGAGGGGGGCGTTTGGGTCCGAGTCGATCTTGAGTATCCTGCCATAAGGCATCCTATAAGCCTCGCAAGGGGTGAAGCCGTCTAGCTGCTCAAAAGTGAATGAGAGGCATTTGGCACGTGGATTGGATCCGTCTATCATCTCTCTATACCTTGGTAACTTACAAACCGAGCTGTACGGCTATTCACTGTACTGATCAACGTCGCCACCATTGGAAACTCGGAGCCCAACACTGGGGGAGCTGCCCGCTTTTAGCGATGCTAAGAGTGGCCGTATGGAGATCACTGGAACGTACCGATGGACCGTATTCCAGAATGAGGGTGTTCGACTTCGACCCGATGAACTTGAAGGTGCGGACGAGGACCAAATCCCATATGAGCCAGCGAGGGAGCAAAAAGAGTCAGCTTATCGACTCCCAAGCTGGTTCTGGTCCTCGATAATGTGTATTCGGAATTGCCTGGCGAGGTAAGTTATTCTTCAGTCGTGGTCTCGATCACACTGCGCTTTGGCTAGGTTTTTGTTGTAAGTTCCACATGATCTGATAGCTTTGAACAAGACGGGTAAGGTAACCTCGAGCGGGCAGGTTCTCAACAACGAAAAGTCCAACTTTCGCAACTGAACCTACCCCATACCCCGCCCTTCGAACAATCTGAGCGTTATGATGAGGGCAAACCATTGGCATGTGCTGGGTGTTGAAGCTGAGTTGACACATCGGGTCTGGTGGCCGTACGTTGCCAGCTGTAGAAGGGACAGGTTGATTGATGAACAAAGAGTAGGGAAAGCCGTCAAAAGCGTAAGGAAGGGCCCCGAAGCTATCGAATCCTATGAAGGATAACCAGCTAGAAATGATCATTTTATCATGGGCTCCTGGCTGGAGCAACAAAACTTCTAGGCGCTTTTATTATTGTAGCACAGCAGCTGCACCTGTGCAGACGAATTCAACTAGAGTCGGGAGATGGTTATTGTCATCCCTCGGTTTGGTGTTCAAGCCTAACCCATTCCTCAGGATGTGTTCCGATACTTTAGAGGCCAGCCAAGTCAGACTAGCTGATACTAGTGCTGAAATTGAAACCTTAGAACTGAATCCTTTGTCATCTCTTAGTTCTGAAAGTACTCTTCTTAGTTTACCTACCAATAAAATCGTGTGTATAGGTTCATGAACCCTGATAATTGGAACAAACAGAGCCTCAGTCTAGCGAGGCGAAGGACAAAGAAACACTAGGAATATCCTCGGCGATTAAGAAGTAAAGCCCATGATTACTCACCGGGATTAAGATGATTTTGGTTCTAGATTTTGTTCAGTCTCCCAACCGAAGTATCCGAGATTGCATGGCAACACAACCATGGACAACTCTGCAAGTACCAATATTTGATATGTTAATGCCAAATATATTTTCCCTTCAGTTTGAAAAGAGGTTATTCACGTTGTAATGTCTAACATCCTTGCGTCAAGGTGGGTAGCTATTTCGATTGTAGCCCCATAATGTTTCCTCGCATCTGTTTGGGTTGAGCTTTTTCTTGTTCAACTCGCAAATGTCTAACATGTCTCTGGGAGTTGCCGCCTCCTCCTTCTCTTGAATATATTTACAGTTTCTGATGCTACATAACCAGACAAATGGAAACATCAACATAACATTGTGCCCGGCCAGTCTTAGTTCATACCCTCCATGAACTCTACCCGATCTAGGATCATCTGCCTGTATCCCATATACTCTCTCAAGCCTTCCCAATCCGGGCCTGATTCCTCTCCGTGCCTCCATGACTCCTTGAAACCCCACGCGCATGCAATCTTGTCCAAGGCCTCTCTCTCTTCCTCCCTCATCCACCGGAAGCGAAGCGGGGTTCCAGGCAGCCACGTCACGCGGCGCATCTGTTCCTTGGCACTGAGCTTGGCTATTATTCCTAGACCTCCGGTGACGAAGAAATATCCGGAGATACCTGCTATACCGACACCCGTGGCTGTAGTGACGTCCATGGTGTTTTGCCAGTATGTGGCATAGGCAGTGGCCAGGCCATAGATGCCGAAGGGAAGTGAGGCAAGACCAATAGCAGGGGCGGTAGCGTTCTTCAGCAGCTTCTGGCGCTTGAATGCTTTGACGCAGAATGCAGCCTCGGTGATGCCCAGGGCGGCATCAAGATTTCTGGCGTCGATTGCTGTGGCCAGGGCGAGGTCCGCAACGGGCTTTTCGATTGCCTTCTCGGCCCCGTTGGGGTTCTGGGGGATGTACTGCAGCTCGCCGTTGCGCACCTGAGGCTTGGGCTTGCTGGCATAGAGTTCAAAGACGGCGGGGAGTGTTTCGGGACGGCCCAGCTGTGCTTGCACATTGACATAGAGCTCAAGAATATCCGAGGTCATCTCCACGTTCTTATGAGAGACCAATTGGTAGGCTGTCTGCGAAATCTTGTCGCTTGCCGCCATGAGGTCGGCATCGATGGCGAACTTGGCTCCCGTCCTCTCCGCGCCGAGGAGGGCAAGGCGGGAAGCCGACGCCTGTGCCTGACTTTGAGCCCGCCTTAATTGGGGATGGAGCGCTGACGCTGCTTGAAGACATGACTGAAGGGCGTGGGAGGCCAATTGATTTCCATGGATATTCTCAACTCCAGCCAAGAACTGCTCGCGGCTTCCGTCTATCGAGTTGGCCAACTCGGTAGGGGTATAGGATTTCCGGAGTGCTTTGGTAGGAGTTATGGCTTTCGAAGACTGAGGCGATTCGGATTGAGAAGAAGCGGTAGCGAAAGCCCTTGCCCCAATTAAGGACGACGGCGCAAGTCGACGAGTCGTAGGAGAGCGAGAGATGGTTGTTTTGGTGTTGAGGGAGCGTACCAGTAAAGGTTCGCGGGCTGCTCGGGGGAGCGTGGGAGAGCAAAACTGGCAGACAGAGCCAATTCTCCGAGGCTGTAGGTGGCGCATTGTGACGGTCGGGGCAGAAGGATGCCAGGCCTCCTTGTATCCAGATCCTGGCTGTGGTTGACAAGCCGCGAAGGTGGAATCTTGAAGGGCTCAACTTTTGGATCGCAGGGTGGGGCATCGATAAAAACGGGGACCAATTAGGGTGCTGGTGTTAAATGGTGGGGCTTTCGGTCGCTTTCCACTAAAACGCAGGTCCTTCAGCGCTGTGGCTTGGAGGCACGCGCAATGGAGTCCTGCGGGTCCCTGTTGGTACCTAACACACCGTATTGTTGCAGGGTAAGCAGGCAAGTCGGTGCCTGCAGAGTGAATGGGATGACGAAACCTGAGATCTACATTAAACCGCCCTCTTGTTCTCACATCTCTCACACCAGACCTTTTTCTTCGTCTTGTGGTCGTGCCCTGGCTTAGAAATACTGGCCATACCTAGGCCAGACCTCTGGACTGCAAAAGACTGGGGATTATCACTCATCGTCTTCCCCTTCAGCGCCCAATCCATAGCCTCGTTGTCTCAGCCAATGTCTTCGAGATCTCTCAACGACTCGATATAGCGGAAACACAATTCACACGGAAACCAAGAAGGGGATCTAGATATCGCCTGGAGTTGCGACTCTACGATGCCTCCTCCTCCACCTCCCCCACCACCTCCGCCCCCAGGTGCTGGAGGCCCTCCTCCTCCTCCCCCTCCTCCTGGCGGTTTGCCTGCCCGACCGCCAGCCGGCGCACCAGGCAGGGTACGTTGCGCTCCCCCGTCTACCTCAGCTTGAGCCAAGAGTCTAACCTCCGATAGGGCGCTCTACTTTCAGATATTACCAAGGGAAAGGCGCTGAAGAAAACCGTAACGAACGACAGATCAGCCCCCCAGGTGGCAAGTGGCACATCCTCCTCATCAGGTCCTCCAGTGGGAGGTGCACCCCCGATTCCCGTCCTTGGCGGAGCACCGAAGCCACCGGGTGGTTTGGCCCCCCCAGTGCCGGGCAATCGAGCGAGAAGTAACAGTGATCATGGTTCCGCTCCGGCCGCACCGAGTGTTGATGCGGCACCACAACTGGGAGGTCTCTTCGCTGGAGGCATGCCCAAGCTGAAGAAGAGGGGAGGAGGAATTGATACAGGGGCGAATCGGGACTCGTCATACCTCTCTGATCCCGGGGAATCGAATTCGTCTGCCCCAAGGCCGCCCATTGGTTCTGCGCCAAAGCCTCCGACCAGCTCTGCGCCAGCTGTTCCTGGGAGACCGAAACCACCAGCAACAAAGAAACCTCCTCCGCCGATAGGGAAGAAACCACCGCCACTCCCAACATCCCGCAAACCGTCTTCCTTGGCCTCGCCTTCACCCACATTGGCACCTCCGCCTCCGCCTACCGCCTCACCTCTCGCTCCGCCTCCGCCACCTCCGTCTTCAGCTCCAGCAGCACCTCCTCCTCCTCCGCCCTCAGCGGTGCCTCCCAGGCCAATTCCTTCCCCAGTATCACGAGCTCAGCCCCCCCCACCACCACCACCCCCGCCTGCTGCTGCTCATCCTCCTGCCTCTCTCGCTACCCAGGCTGCCATTCGAGCTGCAAGCCAGACAGCATCCCCAAACTCAGCACCTCCGGCACCTCCTCCACCACCGCCGCCATCAGCAGCACCAGCTCCCCCAGCTGCCCCAGCGCCGCCTGCACCAAACTCACCACCGCCGCCCTCGGTGTCAGGCCGATCTCGGGGATCTTCCCTCCGGCAGACAATGCTTGATCCCAGTGCGTTCACACTCAGTGCCAACGGCTCCAAATCTCCAAGTCCTACGCCCCAGCACAGTCATAGTCCAAGTGGCAGTGCTGTTGGAGGTGGGTATGGGAGAATTGTTGTCACTGATAATAGGTGGATATTCAAAGACGAAAGCCTGCTTCCCAAACCTAGGGACTTCATCAAGCGTCCTAGAAATTACAGAGCCGGCCGGGGCAGCAGTGTGCCATTGGATTTAAGTGCCCTCTAACTGGGATTGGTTGTTGGTCGTTGATGGGATTGTATGATTGTAGTTTAGAATTGGGTTCTCAGGAGGGAGTGTCACGTATTTCTTGGCTTGTACAGAGCGATCAATTCCAATATAGATACATGGGCTTCCAGGAGACACAGCTACAGATTAAAAAAAAAAATACCGACGATTTACTCTCATTCCCCTGACTTCTGAATGACGACATTTTGCTTTGTGAAGGAGAGAGCATCAACCTTGAATCTGTATACCAAAACATTGGCTTCGATGAGATGGGGCTTGATGAGATGGGCCTTGATATCACGCAACCCAGTAGCAAGACCAATGCGCTTCATTATGAATCATTTTCTAGTACAAGCCGCTGGCAATATAATGTACATATGTTCCCCAACATGATCTTTCATACAATCGAGGAACCACTTCATATACAGCTACCCTTTTACATCGACTTCAGGTAGTTGGACTCCTTGATCTTGGCCTTCCTCTCCTTCCGCATGGCCTTTCTCAGCTCGTTCCGCTTCTCCGCGGCCTCGATGTTTTGTTGCACGGAGCTGTTCTCCTCGCCCGGCAGGTTGATGGACTGCTGTGGCAGGGGGATCTTGGGGGCCAGGGCCTCGAGGTTTCCCTGAGCGAGGAGTTCGGCCTCGAGGGCTAGCTTTCGCTTGGCGGCTAGTTTTCGTTGCTTCTTTGACTTGGCTGTTTTCATTTTACGTTAGTATGAGAGAAAAAGTAGATCTCCAAGCACTACATAAGTGCAGGCGGAGGGGCTTTTTAAAGAAGGAATGGAATTGGCCCCGTACAGAATTCGTCTCCTGCGTCATCGGCTGCTCCGTCCGAGCTCTTCTTCATCACGTCCAGGCAATCCCACAGCCATGCGGGGTACTCCTCGTCCTTCAGCGCCACTGGGTCCTGGCCGCTCTTGAGAAAGTTGAGGCCTGTGAGGACGGTGCCTTCCGGGCAGCTGGACTTGGGTATCGCTGCCGCCTTGGGCTGTTCGCCGGGGGCGGTGGTGGGAGTCGAGAGGGGTGGTTGCTCGACGGAACGGAAGGGGGTGGAAACCGAGAACTGGCGCACGGCTGGGATCTGCCGCCGAAGCACCGGGCTTCGCAGACATCTGGTGCAGAACATGGTGGTGTGATTTGTCGTTGTCGCGTGCCGGTGATGGAGGGACGTTTTGACTGGAGACGAGGCGCAAAGCGGTTCCGGGAGAAATTTTGGTAGTGGTGCTCTACTGGCCAATCAAAGCGGGTCTTGAGCCGGATTATCAGCCTCGTGGGTATGCAGCCGCTCAACCAGATTTCGGGAAGAGGATGCAGGACGCTAGGAAAGTGTTGGACATGCATAGATTTACGTAGATCTGCCAATTGGTTGTGTACACAGAGTTGGTTTCAAAAGTGCGTCTTGGTATTACAGTCATACAGGTCATCAGCCCGAAGCGCTGGCCCGGGTGAGATATCCTGCTATCCATCCTCTTTTGCCAAATCACTTGGGCTCCCAATGGCAGCGCCGATCGAGGGAAAGAACCCGTCCCTTTCAGAATTCATTCAACTTAGTCCATCTCTTGATACACTTATGGCCTGGCGTTCTTGGGGTCCTCCCTTAGCTTGGCGATCTTGTTGATGGGGTGCACCTTGGCCTCGAGATCAATCTCCTCATCTCTCTTGGTGATGTAGTTTAGTTGGAGACCCTTGGTTCCCGCGATCTTGTTGGTCTCCAAAAGCTGAAGATATCTCTCTGAATAAGAATTGTCAGCTATGCCGCCGTGATTGAATCCGCAAACAGCCCAATCCAACTAACCTCGCAATTTGCCGCAGTTCTCCAGGTGGTTGACGCCCTCACGGTTGTAGCACTTGCCCAATTCCTCGCCAACCAGACGGATCATCATGGCGCCAACCCATTGCTCGCGAATGATGGCATCCTCGGCAGCCTTGAAGGCCTTGGTGTCATCGTAGTCGACTCCATTGAAGGTGGGAGGGACCTTGGGCTTCATGCTCTTGAAGCTCTCGGACTCGGGGGTCGGCATTCTGGCGGTATAGTTTGTCTTGGACGGCGGGGAGATCTTCCAGTATCCGTTCACGATGCGATATAGTTGTCGAGGTTGATTGCGTTGGTTCCGACCACTGACGACACCTGATTGTTGCGGTTACGCTCGAGCTTCGGCCGGTTGCTTGGAGCCAATCGTTGCGACCTGATTGCTCAGGCGGAAACTCGGTCGTTGGAAGTACCGAAGTACCTCTTGTCACACACTCATGCGACCCCTGGTGGAGCGGCTATTCTCACCGCTTTCGCCTGCCCCACCTTTTGGCTGGTCAAAAAAAAAAAAAAAAACTGATCAACGCCAGCCGCCATAAAACCTGCGCGAAGGAAGCGAATTTTTCTCCCACCCCCAACCTCTCTCCCATTTCACCTCTTCCCGTATAAAATTTTGCCCTTGGGACTTCAGAAAGATTATTCCTTACATTTTCTAAGTTTAATACACATTCCCCTTTCAATCATTCACAATGGGCAAGACGAAGACCAAGGAGACCAAGGTCAGCAAGAAGGTCGCCCCTCCTGCTGTCAAGGATGCCGGCATCAAGAAGGCATCTCAGAGCTCCAAGTCCAAGTCCAAGGAGCTGGCCAAGTCTGCCGCCAAGAAGCTTGTGAAGGAGGAGAAGAAGCCCAAGAAGAAGGTCGTCGAGCCTGAGTCTTCCTCTGAGGAGGAGTCTGAGGACTCTGAGAGCGAGTCTGAGGCCGCCGACTCCTCGGACAGCTCTGACTCTTCTGAGTCCGAGGCCGAGACCAAGAAGAAGCCCGTCGCTAACGGCAAGAAGGCCAAGGCCGCCCCTGCCAAGAAGGAGGAGTCTTCTGAGTCAGAGTCCTCTGAGGAAGAGGAGGAGGACTCTGATTCTGACAGCTCCGACTCTGAGTCTGAGGAGGAGACCAAGAAGCCTGCCGTCAACGGCAAGGCCAAGGCCAAGGCCGCCCCTGCCAAGAAGGAAGAGTCTGAATCCGAGTCTGACTCCGACTCCGACTCCGACTCCAGTGAGGATGAGAAGCCTGCCGCTAAGAAGGCTGAGAAGAAGGTGAGCAAACATGCAAATTGTCATTACCGGGTTCAATTGTCTCTAATATCTAATAGGAAGCTTCCTCCGACGAGGACTCTGACGACTCCGAGGACGATTCTGATGACAGCAGCGACGACTCCGAGGAGTCTGAGAAGAAGGCTGCCCCTGAGGTATCCAAGAAGCGCAAGGCTGAGGATGATGAGAACGACGCCAGCGCCAAGAAGACCAAGACTGACGCACCTACTACTCTGTTCGCTGGCAGCTTGAGCTGGGGCATCGATGACGACTCCCTCCACGAGGCCTTCAAGGACTTCGAGGGTCTCGTCGGCGCTCGTGTTGTCTGGGACAAGCACACCGGCCGCAGCAAGGGCTTCGGCTACGTCGACTTCGCTGATGCCGAGTCTTGCACCAAGGCCTACGATGCCATGCAGGGCCAGGACCTTCAGGGCCGTGCCCTCAACCTTGACTACGCCAACGCCCGTCCCGCCGAGGCCACTCCCCAGGCTCGTGCTGCCGACCGTGCCAAGCGCCACGGTGACAGCGTCAGCCCCGAGAGCGACACCCTCTTCGTCGGTAACCTGCCTTTCGACATTGACCAGGACACTGTCCACCAGTTCTTCAGCGAGGTTCGCGAGGTTGTCAGCGTTCGCCTCCCTACCGACCCGTAAGTCTTTTTCTCTTTTGCAACTCAAAATGAATCTACGGCTTGCTAACTCATCCCAGTGACTCTGGTAACCTCAAGGGCTTTGGATATGTCTCGTTTGCTTCTATCGAGGATGCCAAGGCTGCCTACGAGGAGAAGAACGGAGCCCCCATCGGCGAGGGGCGCTCGTCTCGAAACCTGCGCCTTGACTATGCTGGTGCCCGTCCTCCTCGTGACGGTCCTGGCGGTGGTCGTGGTGGTGGCCGTGGAGGATTCGGCGGTCGTGGCGGCGGCCGTGGTGGTGGCCGTGGCAACTTCGGTGGTCGCGGTGGTGGTGGCCGTGGCGGCGGTCGTGGTGGTGGCCGAGGCGGCTTCGGTGCTAGCCGTGGTGGCTACTCCGGCACCAAGGTCACCTTTGACTAAACAAATGATGGATCTGAGGGCTCTCGGGTGGTGGTGTGAAAACCCAGTGGGACGGGTCCTTGTTGACTCGCCCTATCTATTCAACGAGTTGGTAGCTCCGACCTGGAGCTGTGGGCTTTGAGATGTCGTTCACTTCCCTTACGGGGCGGACGATGATAGACCTGGGGGCTTCTTTACTTGAACCGTTGGCTTGTGGGTGTCCTGTCTCAAGAACCGGCATGACCGGCTCTCTGAGCATTCTGTGGCTTTTTGATCATGTACGCATCGCATCACGTGGGACGCAGACGAGCGTTACGAAGTTGGTTCTTCGTATCGTCTCAACCAGTTGGCTTCTGAGGGATCTGACGGCGGCTGGCCTACCTGGATATCAACCCAAGATCTTCAGACTCTCATCTCTTGAGATGATAGTTGGAGAGGGAGGGGTTGAACACCAGGTCTTGGCTGGCCTGATATTACTTCTCTTGAGGGTTATCTGGGGGCTCATAAAAGAACGAATCTTCGGGGGCTTTCTTTTTAACCCATACGCTACAGACAGATCAGACGCGGCGGCGCATCCAACTCCCCAATCCTCTCTCGTATCCTGGCACCCATCAATTCTGGCTTACTTTCCCGCCTCGGTGAGTATTACCACGATTCCTGGCCCTCCATTTCCGGCATATTGTATTATCATCAGTCCATCTTTTCGAGACTGCTCGGCGTTTGGGAAAAGTTGATTGTATTTCGCGTTTTCTTTTTTTTTCTCTCTCAATTCCCACTTAGTTTTATTCACGTTCGCGGCCCGTAATCGAACAGAACAGCCTGAATAGAATCCACTACATCCAACAAAACGTGCCTTTGTCTCTTTTGCTCTGTGAATCGTGTATCTGATAAATAACTGCATCAGCAGCCGGGCTGAGCGCACCCATGAAACGTGGCTTGGTTCCCATACAAACTACTGCTGGTGGGCCGTGTCTTGGATTACTAGCTTAATGGGCCATGCCAGTGAGTGGGCCCGTGGTCGTGTGCTGAATCTCAGCCATCATCAGCAAATCCAGGCACCCACCGAGACCAGCCTGCGATTCGCTCCTGCCCAAGCCACCGGCGATAAGTCGCTAACAAATGCGCTCACTATTGTGCAGGAGTTGGGCGCGTATGTATGTGCTTCAGATGCGATGCTACGTGCGTCGTTCTTGGACCTGTCCACTCATAATCTGGCAGACGACAATCACCTCGCCATCCCTACCTATTTTCGTTGCATCTTCTCTTGACAGGTAGGGGATGGATATGTACTGCTACGGGGGCAGATGCCTGCCGGGCCTGTCTGTGTGTGAGGTGCGGGAGGGGGCGAGCGCAAGTAAACATCCGACGAAGCGAAATCATGCGGTTACGTTTATGCATGTATGATCTCTCTGCCTGCAACAGGGGGAGGGTCTCGCATGTCATGTAATGGGCAAACCGAGCTAGCTGGGTCGTTAAAGTCGAATGATGTTCACATTTGGGAGGGGAGGAATGATGACGATGGTGTGCGCGGGTGTGGGTGTGACTGAGATTGTTGGGGAAAAAGAGCTCATCCCGCCTGTTCCTAAGGTTCCTGCTAATAGCAGCCCTCCCTTCTGCGTGTAAGCTACTAACTAGGATCCCGCTCACGGCGTGACTTGCATCTCAGGTCTCAATGACGAAGGGTCGCTGTTGGATGAATGGAAATCCAGCTCAGTACCCCGCTCTGGGGCCCATGCGCGCACGACTGTATTCCCTGCGCAGACTATCTATAGGCTGGTCTAAACATGGATGGGTATGCGCAACTGGGTCCCTGAGATAATCAATCAGTGAGATCAGCTACCTGCTCTGGTAAGGTCAACGGAGGTAGATGTACCTTTGGCGGTGCCCGTGGCCTCATAGTGCAGTCACTTGGCGCATTAGCGCTATTACCTCCCCTAAGCCACGGCTTGCGACCTCCTGCCTGGAAGGGGTCGGGGTTTCATTTACATACAAGGCGGCCTGGAAGGGTATGTAAGAAGACGCGGCGGGTGGTCAGAGGCTGGCAGAGGCGTCATCCACGATTAGCCCCAGCGCAACGGGCGCATCAGCATACGCTAGCAGTAGACCCGGAGAGGTAGAAGAAGAAGAAGGAGCGTGGCATCTAGCAACTCTGGCAGGGCTTGTCCGAGGGCTTGTGATATGCTCCGGGATGGGGAAACCTTGAACTCTATGTGCCAATAACGTTCCCGGACGGGCCTCGAGTCCCGCGCCTGGAGGCTGCCAGTGTCCCAGAGCATGTCTCGCGGTGGTTGAGCAAGTGAGGTGGTCATGCGCTGGTGCTGCACGTGTGGTGCAATCACGCAAGTACTGCTACCGCAGTGTCTATCAGGGTGGGCTGATGAAGGGAGATCCCCCGTGTGTCATCCACCTCGTCCATCCCGCCTTGCTGCTGTGCCTACGACCTACCTCAAACTGCACTATCCCTTTCCCACCGCTCTCCACCAGCAGGGCGGCCCAACCACTTTCCCAACACATTACGTTAACCCCGACATCGCTACATGCGATCTGTCTTGCGCGCATCAGCTTTGCACGGTTCCCCCTTTCGGATTACGCTTCCTTTTTCTTTTTAATTTTCCAGCTCGCCTTCCTGTGCTTGTTCTCCGCCCTCTCGTCTCCAAACCACCCCCTCCGTCTTACAGCATCCGGGTCTCCTTTGTTTGTCTCTGGTTGGGTGACGCAGGCAACGGCAGCGCTGGAGTCGAGCACGCGGGGGTGGCTTTCACCGACACCTCCATTGTCGACTCGACGGCTTTGTCCTCGAGCCTCGACCGCGTGAACCTACAACAATAGTTCTTCGTCCACAACCACCATTCCTAAGAATACTGTCGCATATATCCAAGCGAAATATCCATCATGGAGGAGCACGCAGCCCATAACGGACAGCAGTCACAATCACAGTCGCAGTCGAGTAGAACGTCGCACCAGCAAGTTGCGCCTTCTCAGAGACGCTTCGAAGGGATGCCTGCCACCGACCTACACGTCTCGCCGGGCTCACCCATGATCAACCCGGAATCATGGGTGGAACTGTCCTCGCAACCGTCGTCCTCCTCGTTGTCTAGTATTGGCGACGGCATCGTCACAACCGGTTTGCGAGTCGGGGCGCCCTACCTACGACGCCGTCGACTCCTCGCATCCGCCCGATCTCTCCCCCAGCAGCCAACGGCGATCCATAGCAACGATACGAGCAGCCAGGAGGAATATGAGGAGACGGAAAGCGAGGACGATCACCTCATGATCAGCTCTGGCGAGAGAACGCGATCCTCCCCGGAGGTTATTGGATCTCCCCGAGATGAATCCTCAGACAGCGAGTCGGATGGCGACAACGCAACCGCTTTGGGAAGGGCGCCAGATCGCCCAGCGTTCCGCCCGCAGCCAAACGTATTTTCCCACCCTCACCCTCAGAGAAGTAACTCGACCAGCACCGCCATCCCACCCCACACGCACAATGAATTTACTCGGCCGTCTTTCTCTCAGCGATCCCAGACAAGGGCTTCTCATCAAAGGCTGAACTTCATGTCCCCCTCGCGCGAGGATAACGATGCTGCGCTTCGGGCCTCCTTGACCACGCTCTTGTCGTGTGCAGCCGCGGCGCGCGGCGCCTCAAAGGCAAAGGAGGAGCTGGAGACGCCACGGACAGCAGGCACTGGTGTCGGCCCCAGCAACCAGCCCATGGACCTTCGTTTCGTCCCGGAGTCTGAGCTTGACCGGGCGCAGACGGAAGATGTGCAGCCCGGTGTCGCCCCTCCACTGAAGCCAGTACCTGGTGCAAGATCCTCCTCGAGGACAGGGGGTACCAAGACAAAGCGAAGCACATCCGCCGGACAGGGCCCGCGAACGAGTAGGAAGAAGAAGGTCATGGTGGGTGAAGACGCTTTGGTTTCGCCTACGCTCATGACGTGGGTTGTCAGTGCTGGCGTTGTCGTCCTCGTTTCGGTGGTTGGCTTCGGAGTCGGCTATGTGACGGGAAGAGAAGTTGGGCGCCAGGAGGCCTTGGCTGCTGCCGGCATGAGCACGGCCAACGATACCTCATCATGCGGCCAGGAAATGATGCGCAGCTCCTCGGGAGGTCTGAGGAGACTAAAATGGGGGGCTGTGGGCAAGAGCCTTGTTGCCTCCAGCTGAGCTCGCCTGGAGCGCATCCTAACGAATGTGACTGTTGTAAGTCGAGACGATATGATACCTTTGCTTGTCAGCTGCGGGCGAGGAGCCATTTGAAGGTGGAAGTTTATGAAATGATTTCTGTGACGAAACATGAATCATTACGGGGGGTTTTTATTTTTATGACGGGTTGAGACCTCATTTAGCTGTAGAGGAGGCGTTTTGCAAGCGATTCGATATGATGACTTTTGAGCGGGTTGACTCCGTCATGATATCTGTTCTTGAGGTAGATGACCCATTTCGCCGGCAAGTAGTGGCAATGGATAGCGAGTGACAAGATTGAATTTATTCTGCATGTTATCGGGTTTGGTAGCTTTTGAACATTCCTCTCAATTAGTTCCTGGGCGGTAGATAGTCCAAGAAAAAAAAAATCGAATAAACATTGAACGAATCTCAGACCATCTTGGCAGGCTTCTCGATTCTGATCTGAGATTAACCTCGGATATTGACGTATCACCCAGGGATCTCCTCCAGAATTCGCTTCCCCTGGACGCGGGAGACGGATACGATATGTCAGCCGTTTCCGCGGGCTGTTTCTCGAGGAAAAAGTGCGTCAACATGGTATGATTTTTGCCAATGGAGAAATTTTAGCATAGATCCCAGATCTGCCATCTCAAGACGAATCCGAATACGAGATGTATCTCGATCTCGGGTCAGGGCGATTGGCCACCTGCCATTGGCTGATCTGCCACACCGCCCGGGGGGACCCAGCGGATTGCAACAAGATTCAGCCACTCACGGACCAGGAACCAAGCTTTTAGGCCAGGGGCCCAGCCGAGGGGGATCTGAACCCCCAAATCCAGCAGCGACCGCCGTCCGTGTAATTAAGAATTAATATTTGGTTTTCTCCCCCTCGAAACTCAACCCAACGACAAAACCGACACCGACTCTCCTTTCAATTCCCTCCCCAAGTTTTTGCTACAGTCGTGCGCGTACAATATCCAAGCCCGACAATTACATTTCTGTAGCAAAAAAAAATCATGGGTCTTCTCCAAGAGGTGGCGGGACATCCGCTCGCCGAGCACTTCCTGGGACTCGGCCTCGGTGTGCAGGTGGCCGTCGTGTTCGGAGGGGTCGTCGTCCTGTCCGTGATTCTGAATGTTCTCAGCCAGATCCTCTTCAAGAACCCCAATGAGCCCCCGATGGTCTTCCACTGGTTCCCCTTCATCGGCAGCACCGTCACTTATGGCATGGACCCCCCCAGGTTCTTCAAGGAGAACCGCGACAAGGTGAGTTTGAACCCCCCTCCCTCGAAAGTTTAACTGCGATGGAGATACATCGCAATACCCAAAAAAAAATTATACAGCTTAGCTCTAACAGTCAATTCCTAGTTTGGCGATACCTTTACCTTTATCCTGCTCGGCAAGAAGACCACCGTCGCCGTCGGACCGGCTGGCAACGACTTCATCCTCAACGGCAAGCTCAAGGACGTCAACGCTGAGGAAATCTACACCGTTCTCACCACCCCTGTCTTCGGCAAGGATGTCGTGTACGATTGTCCCAACGCAAAGCTCATGGAGCAGAAGAAGGTATATTGCACCTTGAAATACCAACCTATTTGGCAACTCTATATATTAACAATAATCTTTCTCATCGCAGTTCATGAAGATTGCCCTCACAACCGAAGCCTTCCGATCCTACGTCCCCATCATCTCCGGCGAAGTCCAGTCCTACTTCAAGAAGAATGCCGACTTCAAGCCCAAGACCGGAATCATTGATATCCCCAAGAAGATGGCCGAGATCACCATTTTCACCGCCTCCCACGCCCTCCAGGGGAGTGCCGTCCGCAGCAGGTTCGACGAGACCCTGGCCGCCCTCTACCACGACCTGGACATGGGCTTCACCCCCATCAACTTCATGCTTCACTGGGCCCCTCTCCCCTGGAACCGCAAGCGCGACTACGCCCAGCGCACCGTCGCCAGCATCTACATGGACATCATCAAGGACCGCCGCGCCAACGGCGACGACCACGAGGAGCACGACATGATGAAGCACCTGATGAACTCGACCTACAAGAACGGCACCCCCGTCCCCGACCACGAGGTCGCCCACATGATGATCGCCCTCCTCATGGCCGGCCAGCACTCGTCCTCGTCCACCAGCTCCTGGATCATGCTCCGCCTCGCCCAGAACCCCGAGATCATGGAGGAGCTGCTGCAGGAGCAGATCCGCGTCCTGGGTGCCGACCTCCCCCCTCTGCAGTACGAGGACCTGGCCAAGCTCCCCCTGAACCAGGCCATCATCAAGGAGACCCTCCGCATCCACGCCCCGATTCACTCCATCATGCGCGCCGTCAAGCAGCCCATGCCCGTCCCCGGCACCAAGTACGTCATCCCCCCGTCACACGTCCTCCTCGCGGCTCCCGGTGTCAGTGCTTCGGATCCTCAGTACTTCCCCAGCCCAGATGCGTGGGATCCTCACCGCTGGGAGGCCGACTCCCCCAACGCACCCAGCATCGTCCGCAACGGGGCCGTGGAGGAGGAGGAGAAGATCGACTACGGCTATGGTCTCGTCAGCAAGGGTGCCGGTTCCCCCTACCTGCCCTTCGGCGCCGGCCGCCATCGATGCATTGGTGAGCAATTCGCCAACGTCCAGCTTCAGACCATTGTGGCCGAGACGGTGCGCGCATTCAAGTTTAGCAATGTAGACGGTAGCCGGAACCTTATCGGCACCGACTACGCCTCGCTCTTCTCGCGCCCGTTGGAGCCTGCCAAGATTCGTTATGAGAGACGGGATTAGACAAATTTATAGATTATGACTTTTATTTTTCTTTCTTCATTCATATTTTCCCGAGAGCAGACGAATGATAATGCGAGTGGAAGAGTGGGGATTGTTGTATGTATGAGGTGGAAAGGGGGAATGGGACCACTACTATCGGCATTTCGTTGCCATCCGAACTAAAATTGATAATATAGATCTGGGATCAGGACCCCAAATAGATTTTAATAAGTGAGAAAGCGAATTCCTGAATGAAAAAAGAAGGGTCTATTGAGCCGATTAGTGGGGCGACGGCTGATGGAGTAACCGCTTTGGGCGACGGCTTGCGATTTCATGTTGCAGCGTCCGGATCAAACGGCAGACTCGGAACTTCGAAGCCGCAAAGCACTGGTATGACGGTATTGACCACTTCAGAAATATGCTGGCCATGCCGCACTTCAACTTGAGACACCGAGTCACGAGGCAGGGAGGCTCTTGTCGGCTCCTTCCAGATCCTCCTCTCGCCCACCGTGCATCTGCATCGTCTCTGAGTGTCTTGATAGACCAGCGTTGAAGAGCCTCAACACCATTCGAAGCCCGCGTGCTATGTGCAACAGCCCTCCGTGGGAGCGGTGTGAAGGATTTTCTAAAAATTCCGCCAGAAGCAGGCAGGACCCCCAAATAGAGTCGCAATGAGCCTCGAATACGGTCCCCTCATTCGCCTTTGGGGCATTCACAGCTCACAGCTCCCAGCTGTCTCTGCATCACCTGATGAGCTGACACCATTCCTCTCATCAATCTTGCTCGAGGCCGCACCCTTCATCAGTAACGTACCGTCGCCCGAGCGTTCACCATTTAAAACGGCATGGCAGTCAATGGGCAGCAGAAGATTCCTGTCGTCTAAGTCGCCCGTGTATATGTACAACCGTACTGTGCATACAGATGTCTTGGAATCGCTAGCCCAGCAACATCATTTACCGCAGCTCAAGGGAGGGCGGCTCCAACCTGAAAAATGGTACCTCCGTCGCAGCACACACGAGGACAGCGCCGCCCCCGGTACCGCCCGCTGGGACGAGTGGGTTAAATGCTTCAAGGAGCACCATTCCGAGGCGGAAAAGGAGTTCACGCCGACGGTTCTGGGCACTACCGTGCACCAGGAATGGGACTGCCGGGACGTAGAGGTCGAGTTGGACGGCGAGATCTGGACCGACTGGACCCTCAAGCTGGAGGAATCTGTGCACCAACTGCCTCCCCCTTTCAAGGACCGAGTGTTTCCTGTGCTACAGGCCACAGCAGCCGTTCGGGGTGGGAGGAAGTTCATGGTTGTCCAGATAGCGGCATCTGACTTGAACACGGACAAGCAGCGAAGCAAAACGGTGCGCGGCGCCTACACAAGCATCGAGCGACTGATGGAGACGCCCGACGGCATTGAATGGGTCATGGCGACGACGTCGGATGCGAAGGGCTCGCTGCCACCATGGATGCAGAAGATGGCTATGCCAGGTCCAGTTGCGAAGGATGTTGCTCTCTTCTTGTCTTGGATCGCATCTCAGCGAACAACGGGGAAGACCAGTCTAGATTGGAGCGGAGGTCAGGCTACCAAGGGAAAACAAGTGAGGGTATAAAGGATCATTGTCTATAAAACACCATATGAGGCCAAGAATTTTCGTCTTCTGTTTTCCTTTTTGATTTTAGCGACAAGGCGTCTTGTGCCCTTTCTTTTTTATTCGGTAGGGTGGAAAGAGTTTCTTGTTCCTCCCCGCTTCTTAGCCAACCAACAAGTATGCAGGTAGGCAGGCGCACCTCGGCAGGCACCTTCCCGTTGTTATACCCATCCGACATCAGGGAAGGCGTGCACCAGGTTGCTCGCTTAGAGTCTTCCTACCTACACTCGCGGTCATTAAAGGCCCATGCATAATACCTACACCTGCTAGATACCTACCTTCTTAGATATCTACCGAAGTACCTAATCCAGATTGCTCCTATGGTACCTAAATCTCGTTCCTCAAAGACCTTGACCGACGTCCAATTCAACCTTGGCTTTCTTTTCCTCGCCATGTCTACTTCCCCTCCGATTTGAGCTCTGCCGAAGCGACGAATGTACCGCAACTCAGATGCTCGCCGCATTGTACTTGAGTGTTCTGCAGACTTTCAGCAGCGACGTTGCCAAATTCTAGACTCTGCGAACCGTCACACTCAAATCAGGCAAAGGGAATCAGATCTGGGTCACCAGGTCCCCGGTTGTCAAGATGGTGAGAGCCACAAGACGGCGTTCTCTACCTCCTCCAAGAAATACCACCAGCGATGGTTCAACCAATTCACTCGTCGAGGCTGCTGCCGTGAGCACATCAACGTCCACTTCTGCAACTTCGGCACAAACCCCCCTCCAACCAAAACATCCCGTCGCGCGCGCCGAGGCACTTGCCAAGATGACCTTCGAATTGAGTATCCGGCAAGTCAGTGCCCAAACCGATCGGCTACAACGGGACCTGCAAAAGCTCGTGCACTCCACGAGCCAGGACAAGGAATTTCGAGAACAGCACGAGGTCCGCCTACAGAAGCTATGGCAAGAAATGCTGGCAGTGAAGCAGCACATGTCCCAGGTAGATGGCGGCCAGAAGGGGGCGGAAGAGCTGAGGGCGGATTTCGAAAAATGCCAGCAAGAGACCAAGTCGCTCATCTCTGAGTTTCAGCACGAGATCAAGGAACTCCGAGAGCTTTTTGATGGGCTTTCGAGGCAATTGGATCAGTTGCCGACGCTGGCGGATTCGATAATCGAGTCGGGATACAAGTCTCAGTCCACCACAGTCACCAGGTCGACACTTGATTCTCAGACACAGCCTTCTTTACAACGCGGGTGTTCACTGAACAGCCAAGACAGCTGGGGCACATCGATGGATCAAAGCGTTGAGGAGCTTGTACAGGCCGGGCATGATAAACAAGCTGTCACGGACGTCTCTATTCGTGTTATCGAAACAATCAAGTCGACTCGTCGATGGCATCGCGACCACAAGGCCACTATCCTCAGTGATGCCGAGTACACCGCAAGCTATCTCAAGCAGCAGTCGAAGCGCGATCCGGATCTCGCCGTTCGCATACAGAAGGCACTATTACGTCGGGTTCGACGGAACAGAAGGCTAGCGAACCCACCTCCACGGTCACTTGCGGAATTCTGCAAAGATATCAAGTGGCAAGATGTGATCGATACAGTTCAGGACATGCTGGTGAAACATGAGAAGAGGACAATGATGGAAATGTTAAAAGAGTCTCAATAACTGAAGCGTATAGTAAAGACTGACTTTACTTTTATGAGAAGATAGTCGAGTTTTGTAGTTTGAAGATATCATCCTTCTTTCTTGATGAGCTACGTCTTTAGCTAATCACAGATACACCCGCCTAAAGAGATAAAAACTTAATGCCATGTTTTATGTCGGTTCCGACTTCGACTCCAAAACGCCTTGTGACTATCATGAAAACCTATCCGTTACCAGTGCCATGCTGCAACTCCAAATACGAAACAGGCGAGAGAAACAGTGTTGTGGAAACTGTCGTAACCCCCTCCCCTTAATGACAAACGGTACAGCGTCCATTGTTACAGGACGTAAATTAGTGTCGAGTTGCATTCTTAATCATCCACCTCCATGCCGATAGACGACATCTTGAGCTCAATCTCAGACTTGAGCTGCTTGATCTGGGCCTCGATACGGGACCGCAGAATCTGGTTGTTGGTCTTCTCCCAGTCGGCGCGGCGCTGGGCGAGCTGCTTCTGCATGTCGGATATGATGTCCTTGATGCCCTGCTCCTCGTCCCGCTGAGCCCGCTCGTCGTCGTCGAGATCATCGTCGTCATCGTCGTCGTCGTCATCGTCATCCTCTTCCTCCTCCTCATCCTCCTCGGATTCCACGCTGTCCTTGACGACGTCCGGGGTCCCGACCTGCGTGCTGGTCATGGGCGTCTCCGCCGTGACGCCCGCAACGGGAGTCTCGGCCATGAACTCGTCCGCAAAGGCGGCCTCCAGATCAGCCTCCAGGTCGACGTCGGCGATGTCGTCCCCGGCGTCCGTGCCGAAGTAGCCGCTCTCGTCCACCTCGCCCTCTGCGTCCTCCTCCTCTTCCTCTTCGTCCTCCTCGCCCTCGTTCTGGCGGTCGTCCACCCACTCCCACTTGGTCGACGCGGCCTTAGCGTCGTCGGCAAGCAGGCGCTCGACCTCAGCCTCCTTGTCCTCAATCTCCTTCCGGCTGATCGTCTTGGCGAACCTCCGGTTCACGGCGTCGTGCATGGGCGGCGTCAAGCCGTGCGGCCACTTGAAGTGGCTGTTCCCCTCGAGCACCCTGGGCAGCGGCACCTTCTTCGCCTCCTCGTCGCTCTTGACCTTCTGGAACACGAGGAGCATCTGGCAAATGTCGGCCGACTTCATAAACGACTTGCGGTCCCAGGTCTTCATCGCCTCCGTGATGGTCGGCAGGTCCACCATGACGGCCGCGTACGGCTGGCCCTTGACCACCACCACCGCGCGCCGCCCGTCCTCCTCGAAGAACTTGATCTGCAGGTCCGCCCCGCCCTGGCTCTTGGACACGCCCACCTTGCCGTTCTCGATGCACCACCGCACGTAGTCGGCGTGCTCGCCCGGCATCATGCGCAGCACCAGCTGCTCCTCGATGTGCGGGTCCCGCTCGCGGTCGCTCGCCTCCGAGTCGTACCCGTCCCCCGGGGGGTGCACCGGCGGCCGCCCCTTCTGCTTGATGAGGAGCTGCTTCGCGCCTCCGCCTCCCAGGCCCGCCGTCTTGATCACGGGGCGGACGACGCTGAGCTTCTTCTTGGGGGGCTGGTGGTGGCGGTGCGCCGCGGCCGCCAGCGGCGCGTCCTCGTCGTCCTCGAACGGGCGCTTCTTGTTCTCGACCACCTTCTGCGACGGCTTCGGCTGCCGCCCGGCCTTGGTCTTGGTCGGAGGCGGGGGCTCCAAGGGCGTCGGCGGCGCCGACGAGTGAATCTTGAGCGTCACCTTGCGCTGGCTCTCGGTGCGGGGGGTCGCGACGGTTGGCGAGCCTGCTGCTGCTGCTGCTGCTGCTCCTCCTCCTCCTCCCGCCGACGGTAGGGATGTCGCATTCGAGTCCACGGCGAAGGACGACGACCGGCTGGGGTTGAGCTTCAGACGCGGCCTTGGTGGCGCCGGAGCGCCATCAGGGCCGGGCATGTTGGATTGAAAGAAAATCGAAATCTCTAGCCTCGTTGTTGATTTGGATTTCGGATCTGGTCGTGATCTGAGGCGGGAGACGTGGGCGACGTGGTTTTGCAGAGTTCAAAGAAACGCGTGAGAGCTTGGAGTTGCACTCTAATCGCTTGAGCCGCAGCTTGGCCTATCGATTGCAGGCAGTTACTCACTTGTGGGTCCCACTTTAGTCTACACCTCTCACTTATACTCAGGAGGGAAAAGGCGAAAGGGCTGGCAAACACTACTATTTATATGCTCACTACCAAAAAAAGGCTTTTGTATTCTTGTACTTGTGAACTCTAAGCCTTAGGCAATTCCGTAGCTTAGGTTTATGGTAAACTTAAATTAAGTTGCGAATGCAAGCCGAGTGCCACATTGAACGACATCTGCACTTAGCCGTTGCTACGCCCTGATTGTTAAATGTCATCATCCCCTAACGTGATAATGGGAACTTCTAATTGATTCAAGGCCAACTTTCTCATAAGTATTTAGTATGCGGCTTATGTCAATCAATGTATGTATACAAGGAGCACAATACATGAGCAGCGCATCAAGGACTCAATCCCCATTTTTACACTCAAGCTTTATTGGATTAACTTCAACGCCAGATTTTATTTGGGCATAATACTTATAGCAAACATAGTGTCTTTACCAGTCAATGCCTTGCCAGGACTGGTATCCCCGGTCGACATTTATCCAATGGCCGCCCTTGACACCACTCTCCCAGTCCATCATCACGCCAAGGAGTCTGCAACCCATGGCGCTCACAGCGCATACTATGCTATCGCTTGCACCTGCTATCACTGCTAGGTCCATCATATAAGCACGGCCAATAAAGGCTCGCAACTGCATAGTTGAATCGGAGGGTGATGCCATCCGTCTCAAGACATCCTCAGGGATGCCAGTTTCCACTCCCTTGGGAGCGTTGGCGGCATTATTCTTGCTCTCGGTTCCCAAGTTCCAGAAAAGGGTCGCGAAGAATCCGCCCTCCCAACCAAAGGCCTCCTCGATAAACTTGTGAATGAATGCAACAGGCTGGCGTGTCTGGGTCATGGATGTCTTGGATGCCAGTTTGATTCGATCCTGGGCTACCATAGCCCTTTGCAGATCAGGCTCCTCGTGAACAGTAGGATCGTCCGAGGCCAAAACGAGAAGAGCCTCGTGGGGCTTTCCCTGGGTCTCCGCATCTCCAAAGTGGGCATTGGCAGCCTTCTGGGCGCTCTGGTGGAAGATATCTGCAGGGATATAAGTATCTTTGTACTGATATTCCTTGGGGTGTCTATCTCCTCGTCGAATATGCAGGCCGACGATGGGTGTGTTGGGGCTTGTGAAGTCAGTGATGGCCTTGTTCTTCATATCCTGGATACGAGTCTCGACATAGTCACTGTCATCAGCATGGAGGGCAAAGAGTGAATCATAGCCAGACCGGGCGAGATCCCACAGGTCACGGGCTTCATCGCTAGTACCAAATGTGCGGCGGTACTTGGCGAATAATTCGGGGAATGAATCCTGTGCGGATGAGCTCGAGACAATCAAGTGTCGTGCCTGGGATGGGCAAGGCAGCATGTGATGTCTAGCCGGTGGCTGGCATTTTGGTGATGGGAGGTTGTCGAAGACGTCAGAGTATTTTCCGTACGCCCAGCGTGAGTCCTCAACGAAGAAGGTCCGCCCCTCTTTCTTTGCAAGCCCGTAAAAGGTCCAGAGCATCATCAGAGTGTTTCCCAAGCCAGCATCATCACCTTCCAGAACAAAGGTCATCGACTTCTTGCAAATTGACATGCCCTTCATGGCTGCCGTATCGACCCCCGCAAACCTTCCGGTTTCCTTTGAAAGCTTTCCATGGTGTGTTCGTAGAAGTCCCTGGGTCTCCGCCTCTTCCACGTCCAAGAAAAACTCATCAGAGCTGCCTGTAGCAAGAGGGCCCTTGTGGTACATCTCACGTGTTCGTGCCGAGACTTTCTGGCACTGGTTGTTCATCGTCATCATCTCCTGAGATGATGGCGGGAACTTGGTGTCGGGTGGGATAGAGACTGTCCATCTTGTCTGGCCTTGTATATCCGGAACAATAAAAGGCGTGGGGTATCTCGGTATCGAATCAAGCCCCATCATTTGATTGTCCTCATTGGAACTGTATCGCCAGAATCCATCTATTCCGCCACGAGAGCGGATAGCATTGACAACTAGGTAGCCGCCGATGAAAAGAGATATCAAGTAAAATGTCAACCGGGCGAGCCGGCTTGGTCGAGCCTTTAGGGGGTTCGAAACCCTCCGCTTCCGTCGAGGAACAAGCGCAGGGAGGCCAGGCGAGGGAGGAGGAGAGAAAAGTAAGTGGTTGAAGTTGAAAGTGGCAGATGAGGAGGAAAGCGGTCCCCGATCTTGTGCGTTATAGGCAGCGGCGCGTCGAAGGTTGATCGCAGGGGGTGCGACAATCACCTTTGCGTGAGTCGTCCCTGGTACCTGGAGGGTGTTCGACATTGTGAATGAATGATGTGGGTTGCTGTATGTGAAGATAGACACGACGTATCCAAACAAGAGAAAGATACCAACTCGTCAAGAGGGTCCAGCGCTTAGACCGAAGCGAAGAAGCAAAGGAAGGAATGTACAAGAGAATAGAATAGAACTGAAGAGATTCAAGTTGTTGAGAAGTAGCCAAGCATGCTCCACGCAATGATTCGGGGGAATGGCTAATACGACAATCCAGCTCCGTGCTGGGAAATGATGTGTAACTGTGGCTGCCGGGCGGAATCCCAAGAAGGAGAGGGATAGCAGAAATGTCTGTCCCAGGTCCCGGCTGGTCCAGTAATATTGCCCGTGGTTTCGGAAGAGGGATTCTCGGATCAAGAAAATGAAGGAAAGATGAGGTGCATGAGACCGCTATTATCGTCATGCATTGGCGCAGCCGTAATAACAGGAGGCGTCCAGTCCTGTCTCGTAGGTCGACGCAGCAGAGTTCAACCCCGCAAATCCGAAGTCAGCTGCTCCTGTGTATCGGGCCAAACTATCGAGAAGAAAGGTAGGCGTGTGTTCAACAGGTGGGTGATAGAGGGAGTGATATCATCCGATCAACACTGGTTAGGTAGTCAAGCGAGCCTGCCCTTGACAACCAAAGTGTGGATGAGCGTTCAACAAAGGAAGGAGAAGACGCTTAGACGAAGCATAGACACCGAAGAGAAGAGAAGGCGGGAAGGCACGGCGATCCAGATGCAGGCCTACAGTGACGAAGAGAAGAAAAGAAAAAAAAAAGCCACCAAAGGCGGGACTTGTTTGATGAGAGGCACAGAACAGAGTCAGAGGCGACAGAATCAGCAGAGCCGGGCTGGACTGCATCGTCTTGTGGACGGGGTACCGATGTCACTTGGCGGCGATAAACTGGTCCTTCGCTCCAGATCAGGGACGCAGGCCATTGAGTCGCCCAGGGTCCCACGGCTCTGGTACATAGACGCCTGCTGGCTCATGTCTCAAGCCAGCAGACATTGCATAGAGTGCGCATAGCACAGCGCGGACTCGCAGTCCTCAGCATGCCCGCCCAATAGCCAGACCTGCCGGAAAAGTTAGATTGTGGCCTGGGTCCAAGACTCTTGCAGACCGGACGTTTCATCTTCGCTCGGCACACCGTTAGAGAGGCCATGGCGCCAATCAGCGCAGAGCAGCCCCCTGCATATTTTGTTCCAGGCGGCTCCCCCTTGGCACCTTGCTCGATTCCAAGATCCCCATAAGTGGGGACGACTGGGTTAAATCAAACCGACAGCGTCTGGGAGACTGACAGCTTCTCAGAAAAGGGATGGATCGAGGCCACGAGGCGCTGCTAGTTGACCGATAGTCTCGGTTTCAAAGAGGGACAAAGACACTAGAGAACAGGTCCAAGAGCGACAAGAAGAGCCCCGGAAAGATGCATGCAGTTCTCGTGTCGGGCTGAGCAGAAATCTCGCTTCTGGCAGGGTCTGAAGCTCCCTCATCAATTACGAGGGAGGTACATCGTAGCCTGATGAGCTCCTGCCTCCTTCTCGGCTCCTCTGATCCCGCTCCTTCTCTGGGCAAGTTTTACATCTGCTTAGTAACATGCTAATCAGGGTCCCAAAGGCAAGTGGGCAGGTGCTAGAGTCTCGGCACGCAGGTACAATGGCCCCACCCGCCAGTACCCGCTGGCCGCATTCCACCCACTGACGACCTTCCATTACTCGCATGCCTTCCCTTCCCTTCACACACGGCGGATAGGAATGGTGCAAGACGCTGACGACGGCCTCCACGCAATCGGCTGCCTTTGTTGGTAGGTCTAAACTATCTACCCGCCCTCCATTGTGCTATATATAAAACTTGCAGGAGGTAGATCCCGTCACCAACACCGGACCACCCGAGAACAAAGACACTTACTTACTCGTAGCTCCTCCTTCCCCCCGGCAATGACTCGCCACAATGAGTTTGTAGAAGATGACAGTGCAATTCTCTAAACCCGAGTACCTATATTACCATCAGCCATGGCACCATCACGTACCCTCAGCTCCCAGTGGCTTTTTTTTCAGCTTCCCTCAGCTTATGCGATCTACAATGCACGTAAACGACGTGAAACCAATAACCGCCCTCGCTAGCGCCCTTTCCCAAACCCGATGTCTCGGCCAGGGCCCAACTGCCCTCCATGCCGATCTCCCAGCCAGAGCGTCGCAGCTGTGCGAAATCGAGGCGACAGGGGCATCTGGAGATCTGCATGCGTATCATGTGTGATGTATGTAAGTAGGTGATTTATTTATTATTAGAGGACAATAGACCCGGCAAAAAGCAATTCTCGTTTATGCACCCCCCCCCCGTCTCACATCATACTTTGAACTGCAATTGGACAAGCAAGATCAAGCCATGAATTTCGAGGCTGAGGTCCTCTCCCCTTTCGTCTTCGATATATTCACTTGTTCCTCCCAGATAGACCAATCAGTACGGCGGATAGGTTGGGAAAATAGATAGAGAAAAAGAAAGCCTCGATAGTGCCACTAAGATTCTGGTTTATGCGATGGAGATTAGGACGGAAACTATATCAATGGTATAAGGAGAAGAGACAAACCCGAAAAGGGACTTTCGAACCTCAGCCGACAATTTCTCAAGATGCATGCATCCATACAAAGTTACACAAACATGCACCCGCTCGTAAACAAACATACGACAAACACACATATATAATTTATATTATTTACAATACACACAATTAAGTCCGAGTCTCATGTGGCCGTTTCCTATCAGCAATCATGCCCTGTCAGTCTCGTCAAATCAAACAGTCAGCTCGCCGCCCGAATCATTGAGGCAACCAGCCAATGTCCGTTCCTATCCCGCCCATAATACACACCCAAAACGTGGCAAAATACAACAAACAAAAAAAAACACAACGGGTATAACGCAAACAATGCCAGACTGTGTCAAGTAACACTCCGAATGCCAAAAACGCCAATATTTCCTCCAAGTTCCCTTCCCCAAACTCAATGGTTCCGAATTGACTGAAAACGGTCTAGATAACCCGTGACATATATAGGCCGACTCGTTTCTCTTTCTTTTTCATATACCAGTGTCTCGTCAAGCTGCTTCCGGCACGGGTGTCCTTGCTCTATCGCCCAATGGAGTGGGACTCCGTCTCAAGGGTTCAATGTGGCTCTGCGGCTCCTTGAGGGTGTTTGGCTTCTGGCCTACAGGAAGACGCACGCTGCCATGCGTGCCCCGTACGATATGGCCTGTCTCGACCCCGTCTTGAATCATTTCGTCCAACATTCTGTTCATTTCATCAACACTCCTTCTTCTTGGTTTCCGTTCTATTTTGACCACGGGAAAGTCGGGAATTCCCTCTTGCGAGACAGGCGACCGAGGCTCGGAGAGAGCTTCAGCAGTGTCGCGTGAGCGAGCTGCACTGCGAAGCGCTGCCAACATACGATCCTTGTCGTCTAGTCGTGCCTGGAGAGCAGCAATTTCTGCATCCTTCTCCTTGAGGACAGCAGAAACGCTGTGGTCTTCTCCAACCATTATCCCTTTGGTTGATGCGCCGATGCCAACCGAAGTACGTGACGTGCTCGCTCTACGAGCTTGAAGTAGTCGTTTCTCTAGTGTTGCAATATATCGGTTCTTATCGACCAGATCCGCCTGGAGAGCCCGGTTCTGGGCACTGAGCGACGCATTCCCATCTCCAAACTCACCCATACTTTCCTCCTCCGTGGAGTTGGTTTCTGTGCCTTCTCCTGATAACCGAGGAGAAACCTTGGCACCTCCGGCGCTCGATCGTCGGCCAACAGTTGATGATGCCGAGGTCATGGAAGACGACCGCTCCAGGAATAGCTTGCTTCCGTTGGTGGTCGTAACTGATGAGCGAATAGACCCAGGTAAGGAAACTTGCGAGTATCGTCCATAATGACCCAGGGCACTCAAAGATCCATTTGAATTTACTCCGATAGACTTGGAGCTGAGAATCAACCGGTTGAGATGATCGATTCGCTCCTTCAACGCAGTCCTTGCGAGTTGCATTTCCAAAATTTGCTCCTCGTGGCGCTCAGCGGCTTGGTGTTCTCGTACCTTCTCGTCCTTTTCTTCAATTTCCAGGTCATCGCTCTTCTTCCTTTTCTTGTCCTTAGCCTGAGACTCGAGTTGACCACGGAGCTCTTGGATCTCCATCCGGTAACGCTCCAACAACACTCGAGCACCACCATCGCCCCCTGCTCCAAACGACTCCTCTGCCCGCTTCGCGTGGCTCACGATACTGTTTTTGGCTCTCGACGCGAATTTCATAGTGTTCAGCGTCTCGGCAGTGTGGGTGTTAACAGCTGCTGCAGTCCCTGAAGCACCAATCTGAATGGTGCAAAGAATGCTGACAAGAGAATTGCCAGACAACGCGCCCTGAAGAAGGCGTGTCAACTTGCTATTACGATATGGCAAATGCTTCCCCTCTTTATCGATACCCTTGCCCTCCTTGGATTCTGAAAGTTTTGAAATAACAGTTCCCAAGGTTAGTAGGCTTTTGTTGATGTGCGCACCCTCCTGTCTTCGTTCCTTGGATTCTGCAGCCTTCTCAGACCCAGCCAAATCAATCAGACTGAGAGTAGATACTCTCACACCTCCAGGAGCGATTCCTGAGCGTTTGTTTGTCTCGGCTCCAGAAGGTCCTCCTGGCATGCGCTCTCGGCTCTCGACCACAATCTGAACGACAGCATGACTTCGGGAACTTCGCGCGTTGAATTGTGTGCTCGCGGTTCGACGAGCTTGGTCTCCACGCGCGATTACCCTGAGTAGTTGGGTAGGACTCTGCACAATTTCTTCCTTCAGAGGCGTTGCATATACGCCTCTTTTGCTGTCCTCTCGCAGCTTGATTTCCTCCTGCTGGACAGCGCCGCCAACTGAGCTCGCCGTGGGCATGCTCAGTAAATCGTGGATCTTCTCGTTGTAAATTTCCAGATAGCTGACTCGAAGCAAAAACTCGCGGGACGGGGTTTCGCGGATGTATGAGAAAATATCGGTGATAGCCAACGGGATGACACCAGGAGATGAAGCAGTTCCCTGCATCGAGAACGTTTTTCCTGTTCCTGTCATACCGTACGCGAACACCGTGCCGTGATACCCCTCCATCACCCTACGAACTAATCGTTTCGCGATATGATCGTACACACGAGAATTGTTGTCGTGAGTCGTGAAAACATTGTCTAGAAGCCCCATGAGGCCGAATCGTCAGCATTCTCAGTTCGCTCTTCCGAAAGAATCATGAACTAACCGTAAATATAATTTCCGCCTTCCTTTCCCTTGTACGAAATCAATGATCGGCGGCCATCCACCATCCACTCGCCCTCGGGGCTTCCGTGGTCTGCGTTCGTCGAGGGCCTCACTCTGACGCTCACCAAGACGTTGCCTTTGCCATCATGCTTGCCTGCTGGCTTGTCGCCTATGGCCCCGTCTGTTTTCGATGCTGAACTGTCGCCAGGTTCATCGTAAGTCGTCGCGGATGTAGAATAAGAGTCCTGTGCCGATGAACTTCTGCTCTGTGGCTCGGAAATAACGCTAACCAATCCATCCGACATACGAACGCTGGTAATTGACTTTCCTTCGGCACTACCATTCAGGAAACTCGGGGTCGACGCATCAAAGTTGCGCATTGATTCCCTAGGGGCCTTTGACTTTCGAGACGATCGAGGCCTGTCGCTTCCCCGCGGACTAGGCGGTAGACTGGACCCAGACCTGTTGTCGCCCCTGGGAGGGTGGGGGAAGGAGTTTATGCTCACAGCCTTGCGCAGAGTCTTCGAGGCCGTCGAATTCGCAATCGCGGTGACCCTCGGCTGAGGTAGTGCCGGTACCGGTGACGGGCTTGAAGGTTGGACAAGATGCGATGCTGAAGGTGCTCGAAGGCCGCTGACAGGCGTGCTTGGTGCGGATCTAGGCGTGGGAATATTACCGGTGCTCTTTCGGGATTTCGATATAGGCAGCGCCGGGAGGGCCATATTTGGCGGTCCGTTCGAGGGCCGCGCTGGCCTTGGGAGTGCAGTCGTCATGGTTGCTTGGCCGAGTCGTAGAAGCGATCGCTTGGGATTTAAAGGCGCGCGCTCAGGGGACGCCTGATACTGAACGCTGTCCGGCCGGCAAGAAAAGGCTGCACCCAGAAGGTGTCTGCCATGAACCGGAACAGGTGTCGGCAGCCTCTCTCAAATATTATCCCAGTGTGAGATTGATTTCCCCCGTTCTCACCCCCGGGCCTCTGTAATGATGAGTGTTGGCCTGGAATAGCGAGCGGACCAGTTAGTCAAGAACCAGGCGTGGGGAAACGAACGACCATCGGAATTGGGGGGAATGCGAAGTCGCGTCGGGATGTTGAGGTAGTATAAGCCAAGGAGGATAATCGTCGCTAACGTACCGAATCTCGAGTCAAGGTGATGAGAAATGCAACGGGACTCTTGTGCAAGTGAAAACAAACCCGGATGCTAGAACAGCCCCCTGGGACAGCGGGAAGCGAGATGGTGTCGACGATAGTACCAGACACTAGTGGCGTCGCAGGTGGTTGCTTTTTCCTCGTCTTGTTCTCTTCCACAGTGCCTTAGCGGTGCAGCTATCATTTAGTGTTGGATCAAAAGCGCCCTTGCACCTCCTGCGTGTCTCGAAATCGAAGGGGACGGGCTTGTGGAAACTGAAAAAAGGATGTCCTCTACGACGGTGTCAAGAAGGCCCGAGACGACGTGCATTGCCTCATGCCGCGAATCAATCAATGCAAGTCGAGAGGGGCAATTGGTGTTGTACCGATGGCGATTCGTGACCCGCTGACAACACCTCAATCGACACTTGGCACCTCGAATGCGAGAATTTCTGGATTAGTTGTGTACTGGGGATAAAAAAAAGTAGAAGCATTAAAAAAGGGAAACCCGAGACAAAGTGAAACTTGCAGTGATCCGAACTGCGGCGCTCCCTACAGCGAATGATTGGGAGGTAGAGAGATGGTGGAAAAGGAGGTCCACGATGGAAGTTGGGAGGCTGGCGCAGGCTCATCGACCCATGATCTACGCACCCGATGACGCTTGGGCGCTCGTCCAGATCAGTCCAGTAGCGAACGGGAGGCCAAGAATTAGGTGCCTCTAGCTGTCATCCAGCCTGCTGCCAGGCCTAATTACGTTCCCTGGGCCGGTCGAGCGCCGCACGGTGGCCCCAAACCCTTTAGCGGAAGGAGGGCACTTGATTGACTGAGGAGCAAGCCTCGAGGTGCCTCGACTCCCCACCGAGCGATGGGACCTTCACTGAGATGTCACCGGGGGGGTAATTACCAGCGGTAATTACGATATGCAGGCCTGGCGCACCTCCTTTGTGCCGCTGGGCCAACTAGAGATGGCACTAATCGCTATTGCCGTCGAAGGATCCCCGGCATGCAGAGACAGCCAACCCAGGGACGACGGGGCTTTCTTTTCGTCCCAGAGCATTGGATCACAGTCCCTTGGGTCGAGACTCTACAGGCGTATACTCGAGTGAACTAGAGGCCAGGGAAGATGCGACACAATCATTGCTTTGCCATCCCTTGACCATACGCAGATCTCGCTGGGCATACTACACTACCTTACCAATACTCATCAGATTCAGGGTCCATTCATAACAATCAATTACGGCAAGGGCAGTTGCTATGAACCTGTCACTTCCTCATCCAGCCAAGATCATTATACAGTCCCCGGGCAGGAGAGGGTACCAGCAAGGTATGTACCAGAGGGTCTTCTTATATTAGGAGGTCCCAAATACATGGTAGGCTTTGGCCATATCACTTACATATTGGGCCCAGGTAGCAGAGCAGACACCACCGCGGAATTAATGAGGTTGCAGCGCTAGGTTCCACGCAACATATGGGGAAGCAAGTGTGCGCTATGATCGAAGAGGGGGGATAGGAGCAACCGCTGTGGAGTTGATTGTGAACTCTACCACAAACCAGGGACTAGCCTGTAGGCCTTGCCATCTTGGGAGGGGCGGGAGCTCAGGGTCAATTACTCGGAACAGTTAGCAAAATCAGGTCCAGAGGTGCAAGGTTTGTTCTTCGAGTAATTTATCTCGCGACCCTTTAAACTCAATTTTCATATAGATAGGGTGAGACTCTCGCGAGACTATGCTGCCATCACTATCTCGTCGGCCCCAGCCAGGTGGGTGGCGGTCCTCTCGGGCTCTCACTGCTTATAGATGCCCGACAATCGTTTCGGTCATCGGCGCTGTGGCAAGTCAGATGCCGATGTCGACGATGATGAAATTGGGCGTCCAACTCGGTGCCAACAAGCCAAACGCTACCTAGCCCACGCCCCCAAAACGGAAGAGAATGCAGCAGGCACGTACATTGTGCATTCGGGTAACTGAAGAATCAGCCAACGATAGCCCTTTCCTGGGGTCTGGCCGGCGAAGAAGGAGCAGCGCACGCGTTGCGATAACTGCTTAGCCTCTGGTTCGACAGGGGAACTGCTGTGCCAACCAACAGCAAGGGCCATCCAAGCGCTCTCCTGCCAATGGTGCCCTCCATCCACTTTGCACCTCGTACTTTCATCACCACATGCCATGCACAAGAACAGTGTCCATTGGCCAGTACATGCCGTCTTTGTACATGTCTGAGTGGTGGGGAAGCAGGTACCCTCGTAACAGCACATGATAGGCCGGGGAGGTGGAAAATCGTACCGACATGGATGTCAAGGCCAGCCAAAGCCATGTTTTCTTTTTCGTCGCCCTCGTGGACGCCAATTGCTCCAACAGTGTTGTTTCACCTGCCTGTCAGCCACGCCACTGAACCGCCCAAAGCCAACCAGCAGCCCGCCTTTCAAATGAGGGAGGAGAAAAGCTGATCAACCCCGCCATGGACCGTTAGACCCGGCGAGGGAAACAGTAGGGTGCTGGCTTCTCCCTCACGTTTCCCATCAAGCCCATGTATAAATTAATTAGTTCACCAAGGGGCCAGGGTCTTAGCTTCCAGGACCAAGGATCAAGTCCCCACGAATCGACAAGGTAGTGTCCGGAACAGCCTTTGCTCGCTTACACTTTTTTTTCCCATCCTTCACGTCACAACGAGATGGCCTGTGCAGCAGCAAGTGTGACAATGAAAACCATTGGTCCAATTCAACACGACCCTGTCCCGGGTGGGAAGTACGGCCGTGCATGCCCAAACTAAACCCCCACGATTGTGGTCGCCCGGTATTGTTTTCTTCTGGTTTTTCTGACCTGCCAAGCCTGCCTAGATACGACGATAAAGTGATTTACTTTGGGAATCATGCAGCCGGGCATACCATCGGTGTTCCGGCATATGCATTTTATGCATCAAGGCCAGCAGTGCCTATGCCGGGCTTCGGATGTGAGAGCAATATGCACAATGAGGGAAAGGTATTTGCTCCTCTCTGCTACCTATGCTTAGAGTTATGCTCAAGGTGGCTATGGGCCCACTCTGGCTATTCACCTCGGAGCAGGCTTCTTAGTATTCATCTGCTATCGATACCGCATCCGATGATGATGTCAATTGCTCCCACAGCATCTCAACTTCTGTAGTCGAAGCCAGCTAAGGATGCTGAAGCTGATACAACGACTAGAGACGCAAGTTTAACCTTGTGAAACCATTAGCACAAGTGCTAACTCTAACAAGGCAGGTTTTAGAAGTGCCAGTATTTTGAAAAGGTAATCGGGGAGGCAAAGCATGGCACACCGTAAGTAAAGTAAGCATGGGCTAGATTCCATGTTGAACGGATCTAGTTTGGACATTGCTATCTATTCAGGAGTACTTATTCCGAACTCTATACAATATTCAGCCAGCCTTCCATCGTACCTGCGGTCTCAGCCTTATATTGGTAGGACCGTACACAGCTTAAACGACTCTGCTCGCCAAACCAAGGCCGCTAAAACAAAACTTCCAGCAGCTCAACCAAAAGTCTCAGTAACCACGAGTTCAGTATGGGAGTCCCGGTACTTCTCTTTCGATCCGTAGTCCTTTTTCAATTCATTCGGCATACGGTTTCATAAGTCTGCCAATCAATCAACCCAAAGCTCTCACACCTCGCCCTACGGTTCCAGTCTTGAATATCTCCACCGCACCCAAACCTACAGCTTCACCCAATACCCAGTCCCATTCTACACCCCAAAAGTCTTTCCACCGCGGCCCGTATAGACCTCCCCCTTCAAACCGCTCCTTGAGCCAGCTCTCTGGGCACTCCCCCCATCGCGTCCGCCCCAGAGCCTCACGCACCCAGTCTACACAAGCCGAGGCCAGCTTCAAGTGCCGTCCATGGCCCGGAATCGCCAGCTTCAGCTCGTGCAAGAGCGACGAGGATGAATAGGATGACGGCGTTCGCGACAGTGCCATGGCGCCGCTTCCTCCGCCCGAGAGATGGATAGCGTTGTGACCGCCGACGGCAGATACACTCCCCGATGCATGACGGGACACATGATCAATAGACACGAGCGTCGTCCGCTCCTCAGGTCGCATGTTCAACCGGCTGCTGGGGTCGGCATGCGCGAAACTAGTCAGGAACCCAGCTCGGATGAGTTCGTCCGCCTGGCCATCCGTCAAGGCATCACCAGGCAGCTGTTGCACAGTAGGGTTCGCCCTGAGGAACTCTTTGAAAACCCTCTTCGTCTCGGCCGACACGCCATCGGTGCCTAGGAGCAGCCTCTCCAGCTCCGGCGTCTCCATCAGCCCCTCGCCCTGCCCGCCCCGTCTCTCGATGCGGACTCTCCGAAGGACCCCTCTGTGCTGGAGCTCGACGGCCTCCCGCTCCACCCTCGTGGGGTTGCCGCTGAGGATGGCGTTGAGGTGGCCCATGGTGACGATGGGCGGCATGGACGCCCTGAACGTGTGCAGCTCCGCCGTCCGCGTCGAGCTGAACCCCCTCTCGGGCACGGGGGTGAACATCCTGGAGCGGATGTACCGCATGGCCTGCACCACGTCTCGGAGCGTCAGCTCCTCCGCCAGGAGCTGCGCGAAGCCATTGTCGTCGAGCCGGTCCTGGAAGTAGTCCTCTTCCTCTTCCTTCTTCTTCTTTCTGGCCCCGTCTCTGTTTGGTGTCGCCCGCTTGCGCGGCGACGGTGACGATGTCCCGGAGCCGCGCTTGGCTGGGGACGATGGGCGTGAGGGCTTGCGGACTCGGTTTGATTTGCCGAGGATGGAACGGATGCTCTGGGGCATTTCTCTAGATATGACGTGAAGATCCTTGCTCTATCGTATGTACAGAATGAATGAATGAAAGAGTGGCTTTTGAGAGGGTTGAAGGCAATGTTCTTCAATTAGCCTTCATTCATTTGAGTGGCGAATTTCATACCCAGTACAGAATATCAGTTGACTGCCCCGATACCAAAACCCAAACCACGAAACGAGGAAACCCCCAATAACAATATTCTATTGAATAAGAGAGAGGCAGCGCGATAGCGAATAAAGATCGACACATGCAACACAGGTAAACAGTTGAAGAATGTGAAAAGTCAAGAGCGCCCTTGCTGACTAAATGAGACGATCTGACTCGCATTGTTGCCTTGCAAGGCAAACCTACAAATTGGATATCGAATAAAGTGAAAGCGGATTTCAACCTGAAGAAATGATTAAATATTTCAATCTACCAATGATATCCATACTATTTTTTGTTCGCATGTAAATCCGCCAGATGATTTGCGCCAATGCCAACTCCAAGATACTATATGCAACAACAGCAGGCAAAAACCTGCCCCATGTTACGCTTGACTTTAAATATGTAAACAGCGAACATGCGAACCAGGCTCAACTAACTCGGGAGATGCGTGACTCATCCTGCTATGGTCATGGTGTACGATGTGATGGCACTCATGCGCTCGCTCGTCAGCTTGAGGGAAACCGTCAACAACTCTCTCGCCACCTCGGGCTGCTCTCTCTGGACCTGATCCCAGTAGTCCCTGTCCATCAGCCACACAACGCAGTCTTGTTCAACTGTTGCTGTCGCCGTCCTTTCCGTCTCTGAGAAGAATGGCAGTTCGCCACACGTGGTGCCCGCCATGATGCTCTCGCATAACCAGCCCTGGGGCAGGTCATATTCGACTCGCAAGATGCCGCGTTCCACCAGGTAGAACCCATCCGCCAATTCTCCTCGTCGGAAAAGCACAGTCCCGGCCGGGTACTCCCTTCTCTTGAAGTAGTTTGTGGCGGCAAACCAGACATCCTCGTTCTTGTCGCTCAGCCCCTGGAAGATTTGCATCATCAGTCTGAGCGGTTCCTTAAAGCTCTGCCACTTCTTTGGTCGCTGCACTTCGAGGCTCTGAAGGGCATCGCTTGCCGCCTCGACGAGATGCGTCCTGCGTGGGGAATTGAACGGTGGGTTGAAAGACGACAGGGAAGATGACTTTGGTTTCTTGGTGTCTGGGACATCTAGACTTGCCGTCGCGGTCCTCTTGGATGAGTTGATCTCCTCTTGTCTAGCATATAGGGTCTTCAAAAGCTCGTTCTCACAGCTTTCGAGCGCAGAATTGAGGTCGAGCAGCATCAACACTTCGATGTCATTCGCGCCAAGCCCCACGGCTCGTAAATTCCTCCCCAGTTGGCCATCGGCATCAACGCCGCTCAAGACAAAAACGACCTCTTTCTTGTTCAGCAGGCGGCTGATCGTATTAAACACCTCACCAGCGGAATAATCAAGGCCCGTGACATGCCAGAGGTCCAGAATGAGAAACTTTATGGGTTTCTTGGCAAAGGCATTGTTATCCAGCAAAGCCCGGATCTTCTCCTCAACACTGACAATAGTGCCAAAGAAAAGATAGCCAGTCAGCTTCATGATGTAGATCTGCCCTCCAACATTCTTTAAATAATGATGCTGCGAAGGATTGCGTCGGACAGTAGAGGTGACGATGTCCCCAGTATAAGAACCTCGTATCGCAGAAACCCTCGACGTTTGCACGATCATTGTGACGAAGGCGAGTAAAATTCCAACACCAATGCCAACGACAAAATCATAGATGCCCATAACCAGAACAATGACAATCACGGTCAGGTATTCAGAGAGCTTCATCTTCTTTCGTGGAAGCCACACGGCTTCGATGAGCAGTTCAAACCCAAGATCGAAGATCAGCGTCCCTACCATCATCACTGGAATGAACCCAATCAGGGACGGTCCTATCACCATGACGCCAAAAGTGAGTGCCGCAAGCATAAACCCGGCGAGCCTGCTGTCACCGCCTGAGCGCATGAAGAAGACGGTATTGGCATAGACGAGATAATTTTGAATACCACCCAAGCATCCAGAAATGAAGTTCGAGTACCCGTGAAGCTTCAACTCCGTATCCAAATCAGCATTGTCTTCTCCAGTCTGGAGAGCCAGAGCAGGCACATTGATTGGCACGTGCAGAATGCCGAAGAATGTCAGGGCGAACATAGCTGGAATAGTCTCAGCCA
Organism: Clonostachys sp. G952; assembly: GCA_027569935.1. Taxonomy (NCBI): domain Eukaryota; kingdom Fungi; phylum Ascomycota; class Sordariomycetes; order Hypocreales; family Bionectriaceae; genus Clonostachys; species Clonostachys sp. G952. The sequence continues at coordinate 242,412 of JAPDLB010000028.1, forward strand.
GCGCATCCCACCGTATCAGGTGAAACTCTATCATTCTGGTTAGCTTATAGAATCCTTCAAGGCTATTTTAGCATGAGTACTTACTAAATAGAGTATAGAAATACCACCAAGGCTCTCCGGACGGCGGGCCCTCGAAGATCCAGCCGTCGTCCCGCAGTGCGTCGATGTCCAAAGCATCGAGAGTGCCAACGAAGAAGTAGAAAATCAGTGGGATGGAGAGGATGTATATGGGTAAAAAGTATTTGGAAACCCCTCTTGCCTGGCAACCGAACAACACAATGGCCAGAGTTAATGGGAATAGCCACAGTAAAACCGTATCGGCTTGGAACAGGCGGTGGAGGGTATCCAAGTCATATTGGACGCTGCCTTCCAGCCGAGCAGAGACTTCAAATCCAGTTGCCAGCAAAAACCAGCCAACACCTCCGATGCAACCGATGAGGATGTGTCGGGGGATGAAGCCAACCATGAAGCCGAATTTGAACTGTCCAATGAGAAAGAAGACCAGACCGGTCATCATTGAACTCAGACAGTAAGCTGTGATAGTCGTTGCGATGACCGCATCAGGATCATCAGACCCAACAACATCCGTGATCTTTTGTGCCATGTTGTGGAAAAAGGGAACGACCTCAATCTAGTCAATTGCAAAGCAAATAGAACATTAGCATAATGTCTCAAGCACCCTAGATGAGCAGGCATATCATACCAATTCGGAGCCCACAGCGCCTCTGAATATGCTACCAGAGGAGAATGTAATCTGGGACACGATTGTGCTGACATAGAAGATGGAAATCCCAGCAGAACCCAATTGTGAAAATATGGCCTTTCCGAGAGGGAAAAGCACCATACCTGGACATGATTGTTAGCACATTGATATTTCTTGTCCATCTGTTGACTAAAAAGGGCTTCCTCTCACCATAAGACAAGGCATCCAAAATATTCAAGAGAAGGCCCACGCAGACCGCAGGAAGGCATGAAGCTGGCGCAATTACAGCATGCTGTGCAATGCTCTTCCAAGAAAATGAGGATTTGCTTTCGACTTCCACATAACCTTGCGCTGTCGTTGGCGTTGGGCCAGTCGTCGAACCAAAGAGTTTGCGGAGCCAGCTCCCACCAATTTGGTTCGTCTGACCCTCAACGTCAACTTGGTGCGTCCCTCCAGTAGTTTGACGTCTCAATAAGGGTGTACGTTCCGTCTCATTCCCTGTAAGACTCGGTTGGCGTCGGGTCCGTGGAAGAGGAGCTTCCGAGATCTCGCCGTCAGTTTCGGTTTCCCACCCAGTCCGGTCACTTGGTTGTATGGTCGATACACCCTCTGGCGCCAATGACTGGGGAGGTGACTTTCGGAGCAGATTGGCTAATGCGGATGGACCTTCTGACGAATGATCACCATCGTTGTCCTCAGGTGACGGCGGCTCCGAGACTTCGGGAATCGCATTCGAATCATGTGTACTCGTTTCGGCGCTCTCGTCTTCGGGGGGTTCGAAAAGGGATCGGTGCAAGAAGGATGGGCTTCTCCTGCTTTGACCACCGGAGAGATAGTAGCTAGCAAGCTCTGCGGTATCTTGTCGAACAGTCCGGGCGATCTGGGCGCTATCGATAGGTGCTGGAAAGTTTCAGTTCATTAGTCGTTATAGACAATTAACGGCGACTGCGAATGCAGAAATTTGATAGGACATACCTAAATTTTCCCGGACAGAGCCATGGATAAAGGATCGCACGGGCTCCCTCTGACCAGGCCCAGATCCTATCGAGGAGGATAACCTGAATGAGGATGCAACCGGAGCATCAGAGGGGGCATTGATAGCGCTGGATGTATCGAATGGTTGGTGGTGATGGTTCGGGTCGGTCGCCGTGGACGCGCTGGAGGCTCGTCGAGCTCTCCAGGGAGAGAAGCTTGTCATGGGAGAGGACATTTGCTGGTAATTGATTCTGGCGAACCAGGCCTTGTCCTTGTCAGAGGCGGTTGACAACCAGATATTATCCAACTGAGCGCCGCATGGAGGACGGTACGCGTTGTCGCTAGGCCTGCCTATACGATGATAGTATGGGCGTAGTGTCAACTAATATCGATCCCGATTCCAGTCGAGATAAGAGATCCAACGGACCCACTCGTTCGTCGAATTGGTTTTGCTTGGGAGGCGATGACAAGCTAGAGAGCGGGTATAGATTGCATGCCGCTGATGAATTGGTTCATCCTGGCGGCCGGGTAGGATATATGGAGGCGCAAACGAGGAATGGCCGGGATCGTCGACGAACCAGGCCCGTGGGGAACGAGTCCTGAGCAGGTTTGGATGCATGAACTAACGGGTAAAATTCACTTCTGTCTTGCAGGGCAGCGCAATCACCGTAGCAAATCGGATGGGTCAAATGCCGACATGAACTCTATTGTGGCCTTACCTGGGGCATTCGGTGGCAACAGCAGAGACGAGCTCGGACAAGAGGCCCAATTCAAGCGATACCGGGGCCCCTCCAAGCTGTCACTGGAGGCATAAACGTCTGCCATCCCACGGTAGCACTACATAAAAGGTGGTGTTCAAACCATGTTTCAATGGGCAGAGTGCGACAGAGCGGTTGGATGTCATTGCTTTCTCACCCCGCCATAAATGCTACCGGTCTGGTGCGGCTAAGACAAGTGCATGTACTTACTCACATGCGTTTGCAGCTCTAGGCGATTGCGGCATGCACCCGGCAGCCGCTCAATGCAAGATGCCATCATTGTGACAGAATTCCTCCAATGTGCTCTGTCCAGGCGAGGTTATGTAAGCCACATCCTAGCACAGATCAGCATCTAGAACCCAATAGCCAGTAACGGTTCAATCGGTATCATTTCTGCCCAAAATTACTCCATATGTGAGAAATTTTGCAATCCCTGAGAAATCTTTGCACATATCATAGCTTATCAGTACCAATGGTCGTGCCAATCTGCAGCTCTCAGCACGAGCGCTAGCCAGCAAGAGACGTAATGCTGATACATAATGGTTTCCAACAGACAAGATTCCCCATGATATCAGAATAGATGTAGTGGCAGGCATTCTATTTAGTTTTCGTCGAGCGCCAATCCTAGTACCGCTAAGTGAAATATCATAAAGTCATGGCTGGGGAGCTCTCTATCCAGCATCCAGCCAGCCCGTGACAACGCGATGAATTAACATTTACCCGCCCAGTGCATCAAAGATTATTGGACCCTTCGAGCGAAGGCTCTATTATATATGTGAAACGGCCAGACCAGCATTAGTCCGTTCAAAGCTAAGGGCATATGAAGATATGGTGGTACCTTGCTCAGCTCAGTTTCTGCAGGTATCCTTGAGCAATGAGTCTTTCCACGTCTCCCTGTCGAACATAGAATTGGCTGTTTTTCGTCAAAGTGATCGCCCTAGAATCAAGTAATTAGCACATGGTCACGGGCATTCAGTGTATCCTTGCCACAAGTTTGTGCTCACCCGTATTCAGTCTGGATCTCTCCAGCGTCTTTGAGAACGCGGACATCGATGAAGAGATCACGAGGAGGTTCCAGACTCCCCGTGAGATCAATGTCTGTCCATTGTCCTTTGTAAGCCGCCAGTAAATCGCTGTATTGCCGCACATAGTCCTCCTCTTGTGGACTGAGACTGCTCGTCGGCGTATCCTTCGCATTGGGATCCCCTCGAACTTGCTGGCCGGAAAGGTCAACCACGTCAGCACCCTTCCAGACGAGTTCCTCCAGCTTGTCGGTTCTAGTTCTATGATATGCTAGCAAGCATCGTTTGTTTCGTCGCATTGACAGATGGTTGACGAGGAGCGTGCACGCGACGGCCTGGTCAGCGGAAGGGTCGAATGAGCCCTGGAACGGCTCTAGGAGTTCTGTGACATCTTTATCAAGATCTCGGACTTCCCGGGTAACGGCGCGAACAGTCTCGGTCTGGTAGGGGGGCAGATGCGAAAGATTCAGCGTCCTCTTGGCATGTTGAACCTAAAGCATTATCGCGTGTTAATCTTACCTGGCAGATATTCATGAGGGGTGAAATTCACTCACCAACTTGATGCCCTGCTCACCGTACATGCCGTGCAGTCATCACAAAACTAATCCTCGTTCCTTGTTTCCTTGTTGGCAATGCAGGGTGGTGAGGTGGGTTCTGCCAGACGGGACTCGAGCTATCGTTCCTCAACACGCGTCTTATCGCGAACACTCCTACCCCGCCAAATATGCAATAAAGCATGAAACCACACAACCTGCACCACTATGCCAAAAACCAATTACCCCTCCTTTGCCTCCACACAAAATTAATGAGAGGTATGAGGCGAGTACGCCGCTCCGAACTAAAAGTCGTAGATGCCTCTACAAAGGCTCCTTGTCACGTCGAGTCGTACCATCTTGAATTCTGAGTTTTATTTTCTTTATTTTGTTTGACATGTTCCATTGTGGACAGCATTGAATGATAGTTATATTTTTTAAGCCATTCATCTCTATACGTCGGAAATCGAAGGATTGCAACTTTCATGGCGAGATCCTTTTCCACACATCGTGTCCACATGACTTCTCTAGTACCATAGAGCCTTCCATTGCCATCCGATCATTCCTCATAAATGCGTACCATGCCTTTTCAGATCAATACCTTACAGCTTCTGCATGGCTGCGACGTCGGTAGACTGAACGAATTCCTCGATCTCCTGGATCGTCTCCTCAAGTTCAGACACCATGACCTTGTCATCCTCGATGACCAGGTTGATCTGGAGCTTTCTGACACCGAAACCAACGGGGACAAGCTTGGAGGCACCCCAAACCAGACCGTCCTGCTCAATAGCACGAACAGCGGCCTCGAGGGCAGCCATGTCGGTCTCATCATCTATAACAGGGTTAGTGCTACGTTCAGCAGATATGGTTGTTGGTGATATATATTAGGCTTACCCCAGGGCTTGACGTCAAGAGTGACAACAGACTTGGCAATGGTCTTGGGCTTGGCGGCCTTCTTCTCGTGGTAGGCCTTGAGGCGCTCCTCACGGACGCGAGCAGCCTCGGCATCCTCCTCTTCGTCGTCGCTGCCGAACAGGTCGACATCGTCGTCGTCCTCGGCCTTCTCCTCGGCCTTGGCGGGGTTGATGGTCACCTCGGCGACCTCGGGGCCGTAGACGGTGTAAGGCTTGGAGGCATCGCCGGAGAGGGTGGCGAACTCGCTCTCGAAGGTAGCAACGTGGCTGTACCAGCGGGCAGCGTGGGGGTACTTCTCCGCGTCAGGAGCAGATGAAAGAGCCTTGTAGACGGCGACATCAGCCTGGGAAGGAGAGTGACTATTGTGACCATGTTAGCTTCCGTTGTCCAAGGCGGCTTATGGTGCACAGAAAAAAAAGTTCATTCGAGGAGTGGTGTCAGAGATGCACAGAGTGCTTGTTGCTTCGTCAAGTAGCGGGTCTTGAGGCCGCCTCCGAAACACGGACCAATTTGTCTCATCATATAATCGAGTAGGGGTAAGAGGGTGGATGGTGGCGATGGCAAAGAGTTCAACATACCCAACGATGTAAGATCGGGTGGTCACCCAGCTGTTGAGCGCTGAATCAAACGGTCAGTGTGCGATGCGTCGAAAAGAAGCACAACAAAGGCAGCATCGACGTACTGGTAAGTCCAGCATCGGTAAGAAGATCGGCGAAACCCATCTTGACGATAAATTGTGAGGAGGATGAAGAGGAGGTTGAGCGAAAAGGTCCTGGAAATTCTGCCTTTTGAAGGGGGGAAAGAGAAGAAAAAGGAAGCGTGGTTGTCTGGTCGATGGTTCAAGGTGGGGTATAGAGATTTTTTACACTGTTAATTTCCTTGCGCCACTGGGCAGCAGTGGACACCACCTTCCTTGCAGGGGTCCTCTGACTCCTCCAAGTACAAGTCCAAAGAGGGGTCCTCTCCCCCGGTCCGATGCTTTTCCGTGCTTCGGCGCCCACATGCTTTAGGTTCGATGACAAGGTCCCTTCCAGATCAGCAATAGCGTCAGAGCTCAACAACGTAAGAGCTTCTGTAGCCTGGGGCGGAACCAGATCATCGACCCTTCAAACCGTTATTGCAACCTCCCCCAGCGAACAGAGCAGAGTCTACAAGATTGCAGCCTATTGAACAGAAATTTCTATTTTCTGCTACATTGACCATAAGAGGAAAATTCAACAATCTTGAAGCCTCAAAAACATGTCGATTCAGCCACTGATCACGTTCAAGGCTGGGCAATGTGAGCTCGACGTAAGTGATCCGTGTTTGGCAATCATATCCCCAGCAAACGCAATAGAACTCTTATGTTGATATGATGTGCAACAGACATCACGTAGGCCCTACAAAGCCAAGCCCCTCCCCGAGCTCGGATATGTCTATCTCTACTCGGAAGACGGTCGGTCTTACAAATCTACTACTTCAGCTGGTCATTTCGAAGCTAATCGGTCGTAGATCTGGTACACTTCTGCTGGCGTAAGCGCGACGACGAAGCCACGAACCCGGAGCTCGACCTTGTCATGATTCCTACTGATGGAAGCTTTCTCCCTTACGATCCCAAGTCAACACCGCAGCCCTCGGCAGCAAAGACCAATGGTCGCATTTACTCTCTGAAGTTCTCATCGTCCTCGCAAAGATATCTTTTCTGGCTGCAGTCAAAGTCTCAGGCCCGGAATAACGACCCCACCTACTTGAGCCCACGAGACCGCAAGATCGGTGATATTGTTCACCGTCTGCTTCAAGGAGAGGAAGTTGATGTCACCGATGAGCTAGCTTCGGTTAACAACACCGACCGCCGACCGGATGTTGATGACGATGATGATGACGACGATGAGACCATGGAGGATGTCGAAGGCCACCACAATCAGCACGAGCACCGTGGAACTGGAAGCGGTGGAGCAGGCCCTGGCGCAACGGGCGGAGATGTCAGAGAAGAAGGCGAAAACTCGAGAGAAGGAGGTGCCGATGGGGCTAGAGCGTAGGTGATTCCCTTTGAATGGTCAACTTATGGATTACCCTACCCAAGTGATTTTCCATGCATCACGAATATGGCTGTACCTTAAATGGGCGTTGGCAAAATAAACCAATAGAGCAATCATGAAAGATTTCCGCGCGGGAAAAGTATGGCGATTTGTGATGTGTGATGGATTCACCATGATAACTACTCGGGGCTGTACATTAGCTAACAATCCATTCTAGAGCGCCTTCATCCTCATCTGCTCCAACCGATGCCTCTGCTGCAGTTCGGAACTTTTTGGAGTCTCTCAGAGGCCAGCCAGGGCTCTCCGGAGGTCAGCAAGCCCAAGGCATCGACAAACCGTATCCCCATCTGAGCCACCTCCTCCCAACTTCCATCACCGTCGCAGTGATTGATGCGATAGCCGCAAATGCCCCTGAGCGTCTGGACACGTTCCTCAGCTTCCTGCCACCCGCTGTCATCGTATTAGCAGGCAATAACCCGGACGCTTTTGATGGGAAAAATGATCCCTCAGCTCAAGCGGTGGAGGAAGCAAAGGCATCGCTGTCATTGGAAGCCAAGAAATCACTGCTCAAGAAGGTGTTGAGAAGTCCTCAGTTCCACCAGGCCCTTGGCACACTGACCCAAGCTCTTCGGGACGGTGGCTTGCCCAGCATTGCAGATGCTCTTGACATCAACGTTGAGAATGGAGGATACTTGAGCAGTGGAGGAATGCCTTTAGGAGGTGGGCAGGCCGTGGAGGCCTTTGTCGAAGGTGTTAAGAAGACAGTCAAGGACAAGAAATAATGGGTAGCTAGCTTTCTAGTTCTACTATGGCAGGTAACACAGGTCGAAGGGCTCTGATGCCCAAATTGGAAGCAATAGGACCTCCACGACAGTCTAGACACACAAAGTATGTGAAACTTACCTAGGTCTCCTCTATTTTGATTAATATCCATTTCCTGAAGTACCATATTCTCCGTCCAAAACGAAGTAATAGGCCATAATATTTATTGGTACCCTTAACTGAAATACTACTTAGTACCTTAATAGCCCATGGCACAACCCATCTATATTCCTGGTGTTTTATTGGCTTATTAGCGTGCAGGCACCAGGTTGCAGCGGCCCCACCATGACATCGGTGGGCTGTAACTGGTGCTCCCTCATCTGATCCATTCTTAAAGTTCACATACTTGCCCAGGCACACTACACTAGTAAGCTCCAAACCAACAACTCGTCGCGACCGTTTCACACCCGCCTCCATTTGGTTTTATTCGCGGTTTTCTATTTCATCGAGGAGCATCATGGCGCTGCCTTTCCCTACCGATGTGCCAGATTTCGATAACGATGATCGAATTTCCTTCTCCAAGCTCGACAATAAGTTCATTGCCGTTCACGATGACGGGTCCGAATTCGAGTTCGATACAAATTTAAGGCGATGGGTGCCGGCAGAGTACGACGAGCAGGTGGAAGACGACGATAGCTCGACTTCCAGAAAAAGGAAAACCCCTTCTCAGAACGGTACAGAGGTAAGCGATGTATCACCAGCGAATTCGCCCGCTCCCTGGAACAATTCTTCTCCCTTTCTCAGCTGCTCTTCTCCTCAATTCGAGGATATGAGGGTGCTAATATTCCCGGGATCGCAGTCCGAGGCGCCCAAGACTGCTCGCCCCAATAAGAAACAAAAGGCACCACCCCAGCCCAGACAGAACACAGCAGTCTATGTAACAGGCCTCCCGCTGGATGTCACCATCGACGAGGTCCATGAAGTGTTCTCGCGCAAGGCCGGCGTCATCGCTGAAGAAATCGACAGCGGCGCACCACGTATCAAGCTCTACAATGACTCGGAAGGCAACTTCAAGGGAGATGCTCTGGTCGTTTTCTTCAAGCCGCAGAGTGTGGAGATGGCCATTATGCTACTCGACGACACAGACTTCCGGATCACATCCAATGGTACCCGGGATGGCAGAATCCGAGTTCAGGTGGCCGACTCAAGCTACAAGAAAGTCCAGCACGACCAAGCCGCAGGTGAGAAGGGCAGCGACAATGGCCAAGGTGATAAGCAACGGCAGCAAAAGGATAGAGACAGGCAAAAGATCATCAAGAGGACCCAGAAGCTGGACGCCAAACTTGCCGACTGGGACGACGATGATCCGTATCCAGCTCGTACAGAAGCCCCTAACAAGCGGGACAAGACCGTCATCCTGCGGCACATGTTTACCCTGCAGGAGCTGGAGGAAGACCCCGCCGCACTGCTTGAGATTAAAGAAGACATTCGAGAAGAATGCGCCAAGCTGGGGACAGTGACCAATGTTGTGCTTTACGACGAAGAGGCCGATGGCATCGTCGCAGTCAAGTTCAAAGACCCAGAGTCCGCGCAGGGCTGCATCCGTCTCATGCATGGGAGAAGCTTCGATGGCCGGGTAGTACAGGCATCGTTAGCGACAGGGCGAGAAAAGTTCAGGCAGTCGAGGAACACGCAAGGTGAAGATGAGGAGGATGAGGATTAATGTCTACTCGTAAGTTGCTGCACCCACACACGCACGTTTCCACAAAACATGGTCGTCGCCAGGCAGGCATATTGATACCCTAAGAGAAAGAAGAAAGAAAGAAAACCTTTGTGAGATAGTTTGATTGAGATTAGAAAGAGTATTTTCTTCTATACACAAAAATGACAAGCACAGGAACAAAACTCTCAGCTACATTCCCTACGCCTGTTTGTGATCAGTGATGCATAAAAGAGGTGGATGACCGATGAGAGCTTTAGTCGATACAACCTCAATTGCCTACCTGATTCAAGTAGACGTCAATTTCGGTTTCCTCGGCGATTGAGTACCAAATGGCTGCCTCCACGATCTTGCAAACAGTGCGAAGCTCGTCATCATCTGCAAAACCGATCAATACTTCAAGATCCAGCGTGGAATATCGAGCATTTACTAAAAAGCAACCTACCTCGTGGCGCATATATCATGACAAAGTCAGTAGCGACTGGCATGGTGAGGAACCACCACTTCCAGGCCAAGGGGTGCCTCTGGCCCCATCCTCTTGAAAGAACCTCCTTGCTATCGTCAGGGTGCAGGCACATGTGCATGGAGTGATCTGAGTCATGGACGTGGCAGATTTCTCCCTGGCAAGCCGTCTGCACGGGGTGCCTTGCGAACAGGGCAAGCCCGTGCTTCTCGATGCATGATCGCTCAGTCCCAAACTTGGCAGGCTTCTTGAGGCTGAGCTTTTCCAGCGTCCTCCTGAGGGCCTGGTAGCAGTAGCGGGAGCCGGGCTGGTCAATCTGCCTTTGGGGCGCGATGCCCACGACCCGGGGCTTTGGTCCCAGTCTAAAGGGGAGGGCCTGTTTGGATAGGATGCCCTTCAATGGGAGGCAGTTGGGGGTAGGCTTTGGAGGGGTAAAGGGGTCACGCAGCGTCCACAGCCGCAGCCAGGAGATTCGGAGGTAGCCCCAGAGGGTAGACGGCGTCCCTCCGGGGCCGAGGCTGATGAAGTTCTCGTAGTCATTGTGCACTACGAGGAGGAACGGCACCAGCACCAGGATGGCCTCGACAACCAGGGCATCTGAGAAGTGCACCAGGCTAATGAGACAAATGGACAAGATGAATATTCGCAGGCTATCTAGAGTGATGCACACGGGGCGCTGCTTGGGCATCGGGGTGAGGTTGACCGGTGAGGGCAGCGAGAGTGCGGCTATCGGCAGACTACTCTTGCCGTCGTCCTCCGCCTCAGTGGTGGTGGTGGTGGTAGTGGTCGAGGCAGACATGGCAGCAAGTCTTGACCCAAAGATGATGATTTTGGTCCAAGATGGCAGGGCCCCAACCGGTCAGTCTGGGCGAAAGCCTCCCTTTTTAAGATCGTGCAACCCCCTCCCCCCTCTTTCGAAGTCGGCGGCGCCATGAAGCGACTGATCAAAGCGAGGTGTCATTCCAAACTTACTCCTGCTCCAGACCACGAAGCACAGCAGCTACGCAATGCTGACAACACCTTATCAAGTATAGCCCGTTGAGGAATGCAGCCGGACCAGCGAATCAGGAACTGGGGGGTAATACGGGAGAGAGACCGGGCAAGGTTTCCGTGCCACATACGTGGTACGTCATGAGGAGCTTGAGGTGTAACCAGCTGAGCATATCGCGGTCGGTGAACGGAGTAAACAGCCACCCGGGGTTTTAGCTCGGATTAGTCTAGTTTCTGTGCTCAGCCAACCAAAGATCTTTTCCCGCTGCGTCCCTCCTATCACGGCTCTGCGTTGGGACTCAGTCGGGCATGAAATCTGCAATACCGGACAGGGACGAGTCGTGTGGCGGTCAGTCTAGGACTATTCTCCCTGCACTGCTAGCACGGCCATCGAGGCGAGTCCCATGTCCCGGTGAGACCTACCAACGGGACTGAGCCGAGAACCGGGTGCAGCCAGCCGCTGCAGGTTGAGGAAACAGCATATTGTGCGAACATTATCCTAAATCGGAGATGAAACTGAGAGAGATGCATCAGGTATGTGGTCAGGATGGCTTGCCCACGTGATAGGGATATAATGATATCTCCCCCTCCCGTCGTCTCCTGCAGTCCTTCGCTCTCGCCTCTTCTGATGTCATTTTTGACTCTCCTCGGATTCATTTACCCTGTTTGCTTCACATCATTGCATCTCCAAATGAGAACCTGGTCCAGGCGGGTGTTATTGGAGTGAAGCATATATCTGATGGCACGCGACCAGAGTATGACAGCATTTAAGATTCACATTCTCATCCCCTAATGCCCATATTGAGAGTAAGTAAGATACATTTGATTTATCTGATGAGGGCTGATTCTTCCTCCTGTCCTGACAACAGACAACGGCCCTCGTCAATGCGATCTGATGAGAAGGTCATTGGACAGCCGGGAACTTGTGAAGGCTAGTCGCCAGTGTGGGTCACATTGGTGATAGATGCAACCCATTATCTGCTAATCATAGCCTTGGCATCTATGTTTCTATTGTATGCACATATGGGAATGACATGACCTTGTTGTAACCATTTACTTTCGCTTCACCGTAGATCTTCGTATCGCTCGACGAGCCGTTCCCCGTCTGCACCTGAGGTTCTAGCCCCGTCTAGTTCGCATTTAACTGGAGTTTGTGTGGGTATCATCACCCCAGACGCCATGAGACCTGGAGTCTCCCGGCCAGGATGTCTCGGCTGTCTGAACTTCTACCGTTGAGATGGGTATTGTTGATCTGGGATTCTCGTGATAGGGCGGGGAAGTTGACGCTATTTGTTCTTTTCATATCATGGCACAAGCTTTTGATCACTTGGTGATCTAAATCTTGCTACGCTATGAGATGGCTGTCGAGAGAAAGGCTAAACCTCGTAATTATGAAAAGAATTGTCAAGGTTTGTAGGCACCGTCAAATTCATAGCTTCTAGATACTTACGATACCTACTCACGATTTCAATAAGCCCTATTCTCTATATTTGCACACAATAAATAGTATCAATGTATTGGGCAGAAAGCAGGAAGGCGGTTATCGTGGGAGCATGGTGTAGGGTAGACAGACTTGTACCTGGCCAGGCACAATGACGGGCAATCTTAGCTAAAATAACCTTGATTCAACAATAGGAAGGTGGTTGCTCCGCAACGTCGCAGTTCAAAATACTCCTACTAATATATCCACAATTTATTAGTTGTTCTTTCCAGGGGTTCCACCCCTGTGTCAGAGTTGAGAGCCTTCAATTAATTGCAATCATCCCACCGCTCGCTTCAGCAAGCATTGATTTCTTGAGACTATATCGCGATTATCCGAAGGCCGCAGCTTTGTTCTCACCCTTCATCCTTGGCGCCGGCCGTCAGCCTCCCCTCAACGAGACATCTGACTTGGTTGTGTCAACAACCTCACATTCCCGACACGCGTACTCCACAAGACATCACGACGGCCCACGACCAAATCCTTGGTATGCAGCATTCCATTCAGATCGCACCCTTCCCGAAATAAGCGATCGACTGACAAATTTGGATCACCAGGGTTTTAAACCCGCCCGCCGGCCATTATGGGCGTCTTTCGCAAACGTGAAGATCGTTTGCCGGTCTACGAGAGGCCGTCCTCTCCAGCCAAAGAACGCTACTCCAACGATGGCTACTCTTCAGATGACGACTACCGACCGCATAGACGAGATGTGTCGTCGAGCTCGTCAACGAGCGCTTCAGGCTCCAATGCGAGCGCTACGCCTATGCTCTCAAAGCGGCGGCAGCCCAGGCTCCCGCGCGTCGCCAACATGTACCCATACCGATTACCGACCAAGGTGACGCGGTACTTGTGTATTGCATTATTCGGTACCCTCATGCTCATAATCCTCAGCTTGATGAGGGCTAGCCAGGTCGAGAACTGGAAAGTAGAAAACGGACAAACAGAGAACCGACCGCCGCCTCCGCCTGTGTGGGAGCGGTTCCCATTCATAGAGCGATACTACGGTGGTGTTCGTCGCTTGAAGTCTCTGGAAAACAGCAAACCCGAGTACCCTGAATCCGACCACCAGCCAAACTCTCAATCGCAAGACTCGCAGGAATATTCACAGCCCGAGAGCCAACCTTGGAGCAAGTACAAAGGCAGGGTCGACGAGCCTGATGTTGAAGAGTGTTTCCTCGATGCTGCTGGTACAATTCGCGTTCCCCAAGTTCACTTCTACAACGGCCGCCCCGAGGGTTACCCTCGCCATGTCTCTGGGTCATATGATGTTCTGGACTTGCCCGAAGATATCTGCTTTGAGCGCTATGGAAGATTTGGTCCCTATGGCTTTGGATATTCCGTCAATACTGGTGGTCTGGGCACTGGTGAGAACGGAGATAAGGAAGGCGCTGCTGCCATCTGGCAGTCGTCTCCTCGTGTGGACTACAAGTCCATTGACTGGGCTGATGTCCAACGGCGATGCTACAGGTCCAATGCTAAGCGTTTCAAGGACATGCCTGCAAAGGTGTCCACGCGCCGCGGATTTTATATCGACGACGCTGTGGTGAAGAAGACCAATGCTCATAAACGAGACGCTCCCGATGATGGGCCCGAGAAACCCAGACCAAGCGGCCAAGACAAGGAGCACAAGACCGAATCCGATGATGGACCGGAGAAACCCAAACCAAGCGGCCAGGACAAGGAGCATAAGACTGAATCCGACGATGAAGTAATTCGTATCCCACCCGTGAAGAAGTCAAGGACTGCTGTTGTCATCCGGGGTTATGACGAGTACTTCTACAGGGAAGACGACATCGCAGCGATCCGAGCTATGATTTCTGAACTTTCTTTGGCATCTGGTGGCCGATATGATATTCATCTCCTGGTCCAGATCAAGGATGACGCAAGACACCCTATCTGGGCTGACGAGGAAGCTTACCAGGCGAGAATCAGAGACACGATTCCTGAAGAATTCCGTGGACTGGTCACTCTTTGGACCGAGACGCAAATGTTGTCACTGTACCAAGGCATCTATGATCTTTATTCCCGAGGTCCAGATCTGCCTGTTCATGGTGTGTACCGAGGACTGTCCATGGCTATGCAATACTTTGCCTACCTGCATCCCGAATACGACTACTTCTGGCAATGGGAATTGGATGTGCGCTACATTGGCCATTACTATGATCTATTTTCCAAGATTGAGCGATTCGCCAAGGCACAACCTCGAAAGGGTCTCTGGGAGCGGAACTCGAGATTCTATTTTCCTGAAGTCCATGGTTCATGGGATGATTTCAGTCAATTGAGCCGAGTCCAGACCGAAATGGGAGCCGCTGGTGCAGACAATGTGTGGAAAGATGTTCCAGGCGTTGATAAACCTGAGAAGGCTTCGAAGCCAAGGAAGATGGTCTGGGGTCCTCTGCGACCTGCCGATGATAATGACTGGTTCGAGCCCGGAAACGACCCAATCCCACCAGCCGGTGGCCCAGAGAAGGACCGCTTCGAATGGGGCGTTGGCGAGGAGGCTGATTACATCTCACTTAGCCCTATGTTTGATCCCGAGGGAACGACTTGGGGACTGAGAGATGATATCACCGGTTATAATCGAACAGAGATGCCCCCTCGTCGAGCCAACATTATCACCACATCCAGAATGTCGCGTCGCCTGCTTCTGTTGATGCACAAGATGACTGCATATAAGAAGCAATTTGCCTTCCCTGAGATGTGGCCTGCCACAGTTGCTCTCCAGCACGGTCTGAAGGCAGTATATGCACCTCACCCAATGTTTGTTGACCGGAAGTGGCCATTGGACTATATGTCCCAAGTTTATAATGGTGGACGTGATGGCACTAGTGGTGGATCTCGTGCAAGCATGTTTGGCGACAGAGAGCATAACATGCACGGAATTTCCTGGTTTTATCGATCTGGATTTGCACCAAACCTTTACAGAAGATGGCTAGGCCTCAAAGTCAATAATGATGGTGGGGAAGACTTTGAACTGACAGAGGACAAGACGAAGAGCGGTGGTTCCGTTGGTGAGATGCCTGGAGGTGAAGGACGAATGTGTCTGCCTCCAGTCCTCCTTCATCCTGTTAAGGAGGTTGAGATACCGGTTGAAGCTCCTTTAGAGGCACCACCCCAAACGGAGGCGAAAGATGATGGAGGTCAATATGATATTCTGGATCCCGGGGCGTAGTTTGGATATGACGACGAATTAGACGAGCGGGCGGGCGTATACATGTATATAATTGGCACACATCATGGGATGGCAAGAGGCGTTGGATATTGTCATTTTCGAGCGAGATAATGAAGCATTTGGATGAATTCGCAAACTTCTTTATTAGAGCTATGATAACTCTGAACTTGGACTCTATACGCAATAATCTCCTTAACCAGGTTTTAAGTTAATCTATACTGTTTTTGTTCCTTACTCATATTTATCCTATTGAGAATTGAGTGGCATGGACAATGTCCATGCGTAGCAGAAGATACTTCACTTATGAGGATTCTCTCACTTTGGCCGATCATAACATACTTTGGTCTCTTCTGTGCGCTTTAACTTGAGGAGTTGGCGACATATGCTTATCCATTATATTGATACAAATGTATCGGCTGTTTCACGCTTGTTCAGCCAGCTTCAACCAATTCCCAGAGATTTTACCTTTTGCGCCAATATGCTGAAACCCAACTCTAGAACTAACAACATCTCTCTTACAACAGCAAACAGGCCGCTTTCGAGAGTCACCTTGTTGCCTGCATTTTTATTTGGTGGTCCTCAGTTCCCTCGCCTCCCCTGAAAAGGTCATCATACCACGCGCTTGACCTCGAAGAAGCGGCGCAGCCACCAGACCTGGAACAGCGACTCCCCAATGACGATTCCGATGACGAAAAGATTCCACCACTTGACCCGGCCGTTGGTGCTCTCGGCAGTGTTGCGGTGGGTGCGCTCGCGAATGACGATGTACTGCTGCTCATCCTTGACCTGGTCGAGGAGGTCGCTCAGTTGACGGACTGGTGATTGCATGTTAGTAAGAGTTGTTCTGGATCGTTATATTGTTCTTTGCTACTTACCCTCCTTCTCCAATGGGTCGGCTGGGGCGTCGGACTCGCTGACGTAGACGATGCCGTGGACGTTGAAGGAGACCTCCTTGGTGTTGGCTCCCCAGTGCTGGTTGCCGAAGCAGTATCCGTACTTGCCATCGTGCTGGGCGGTGAAGGAGTGGTCACCGGACGTGACAGACTTCTCGTTCACCTCGTACTGGTTCGCGGGGTTGATGATCTGTTGATCCCTTCGTTAGCAACCCATGCACGTGCAAAAACCAAGGGTTCAGGACACATGTCGGATATCACATACCCAGAAGTCGATTTCGAGGTTGCCTGCTGAACCAAACTCCCGGTCGCCCACCAGGAAGGTGACTGTCATGGTGTCATCCTTGTGCAGTGTCTCGTGGAAGCACTCGACGCCGTGGGAGCCCAGGGCGATGTTGTGTGCGACAGCTGTCTGGAAGGCGACAGCTCCCAGGAGCAGGGACTTGGCCGCCGACAGGAAATGCATTGTTGTTCTTTTCTCGCAGGCTGCAGTGAAAAAGAAACCGGGAGGCTGAGTGGTGAGAGAGGCCTAGTCCAGGAGGTTTTGGAGGCTGCCTGATGCTGGGACCTCGAATTGACACCTTGGAGGTTTCTGGGGATAGTTGCGGCTCGGCGTCAGGAGAAACGGGTATCCGATTCCCAGTATGGCGTCGCTTGAGCAAGGGGTTAGATGGTGGTCGAGCTTGAGGTACGTACTTGCGGTCGAAAAGGACACTCTTGCACCTTCTTCTTTGTACCCTGCAAGTACTCTGGAGGTGTGGAATCGTTATGTGGATACCTCGAGTATACTTGTATCGGCTCAGCTTTGTTTCTTGCTCGATAACGTGTCCGTGTTGCTGTTGGTACCTCTTATCAAGATTGCGAAAAGCACGTCTTGAGTGGCATGTACAATCTCAGTGGCTGCAATAAGGGGGTTCATAGGGCGAGTGGACCTGCTGAACCATGCCGTGCAAGTACCAATTACCAGCCTGTGGCAAGCTCGCCAGTGGGCCAGCCTGTGATTAGCGGCAGAGCCATGCCCCCCTCCTCTGCGTCGTCCCCCCAAAACAAGAAGCCAGGCCGGACTGACCTCACCATCGCCCTGGTACAGCGCAAGTGCAGTGAGCATCGCCTGCTGAGCTAAACATTTTCCTCTCCTTTGCCCGGCCCCAAAATTCAACGCCTGCACCCTTTCTCACCCCTCCGACCTCCCATCCAGCATCCACACCGACTGTCAAAACCCGCGATAGCCTCCCTCGTCATCCTCCGTGTCACGTTGAGGATTCTCTGACGAACAGTAAGTTCCCCCGCGCCTTCATTCTCCCCTGCCTGCTCCTTTTTATCGATGCCTGCGCCGGGAGCCGTGTTATTGGGCGGACAGGAGACTCGACCTCGCCCGCTACGCCCCCCCGTGATTTGCAGCAGCCTAGAGTGGTCCCAGCTGGTCTTGACGATGTGTCCTCTGTCGGCGCATGGCAACATAAAGACACACCACGCGGGCCTCGATTCCAATCTCGAGATCAATTGCACGCATCAACTCGCTTTCACCTCGTCTGCTTTTCGCAACCTGCACGCTCGATAGGGGAAAAAAAGCCCTCCTCTCGCTCGCTCACCAATACTGACCGCGTGGCTCACTTCAGGACAAACTTACGCCGCCCTTCCTATTCCATATCGCAATAGGCCTCGGCCGCAAGAGTCGCAAACATGGGTCTCGCCTTTTCAAAGATTTTCGACAAGCTGTGGGGGAAGAAGGAGATGCGAATCCTGATGGTCGGTCTCGACGCTGCCGGTAAAACCACCATCCTCTACAAGCTCAAGCTTGGTGAGATCGTCACCACCATCCCCACCATCGGTATGTCCTCGCCCTCCCTGGCCCGTGTGGCCGCTTATCAATGAATCGCTTCGTTTTTCTCATGCGTCTTCTCAGGCTTCAACGTCGAGACTGTCGAGTACAAGAACATTCAGTTCACCGTCTGGGATGTCGGTGGTCAGGACAAGATCCGTCCTCTGTGGAGGCACTACTTCCAGAACACCCAGGGTATCATTTTCGTTGTCGACAGCAACGATCGTGATCGTATTGTTGAGGCTCGTGAGGAACTCCAGCGCATGCTCAACGAGGATGAGCTGCGGGATGCCATCCTCCTGGTATTTGCCAACAAGCAGGATCTTCCTGTAAGTATCCCAAAGCAGCGCTCCCCTGGCGCGCTCTCTAGTCCAGCAAATACTAACTCTGCCATCTTTAGAACGCCATGAACGCTGCCGAGATCACAGACAAGCTTGGCCTTCACAGCCTGCGCCAACGTGCCTGGGTAAGTCGCCTCGGCAATCTTGTAGATTCTGCTCTCGTATCCACTGTGCTGACTCTCCTCCTCCCAAACAGTACATCCAGTCCACCTGCGCCACCTCTGGAGATGGTCTGTACGAGGGTCTCGAGTGGCTCGCCACCACCCTCCGCAAGGCTGGCCACCAGTAGAGGGACGAATAGAAATCGCATTCTAGTCAACATCACCACCTTCCTGCTCTCTCTACTACGTGCTCCCCACCTTGCCGTAACGAAGTTTCGGTTGTAATTTACAATGTCGTGGAAATCCCAATCGAAATTAGTTGATAATCCATGTCGCTATTTCCCTCGCGGCCTCTGCGCCCTCCTTTTTTCATCTTATAGTGCTACTGTTGTGAGATTCGCCCGGGCCCGTCCTCGCGCGACTTCCCGGCCGGGTTTTAATTTTGAGGGGCACTACGTGCGTTTTGGAAGAAAGACTCAAAGGAGGACATTGGGGCGTCTTGGGAAGCTGGGAATCAAAATTGAAAATTTGTACACAGGGGAGTCGATTATCACCTTATCATCTTTTTTTTATTTTCCATGACTCGGGTTTTCTAAGTAGATCCTTGAAGCTTCTGTTTTCTTTATCCCACTCTCTATCCTTATCTGAAACAGGCAGTTAAACGTCTCAAGGCTGGGAAAGCACAAGACAATATGTGATTGAAATGAATCTCAGTAGTGAGAGGAAACATTTAACGTAAACCACTGTAACGCCCAGACTCCCAGGTTATCATCCCATTCTTTTGGCCCATTTACTACTTTCATGATCGCGGGAGGGATCACATGATAGCCTGCCGGAGCGTCTTTCGGAGTGAGGTATCATCGATCCCAAGTTTTTCAACGTCGAGAGCGTAGATGATTCGAAGCATTTCTCGCCCTAGAATCGAAATAATTAGTATATGATGGCCTGGATATTATAGTATTGCTATCGAACTTACCGTCAAGCTCATTTAGAGCCTTTAGGTCATGAGGGAAGGATGGGATTTCTTTTCCTGTCCTGATATCGACCAGGGGCAAAAGGGGCAACGATGGATCTTTGAGCACCCGCTCTCGATTTAATTTCTTTGTATCATTATTTTGGATCCTGGGGTAAATTATTAGCGACACGACCCAAAAAAAAAAAAAAAAAAAAAAAAAAAAAAGGTGAGATGGTGGTACAAACCGAGCAGATCTCGAAATGGCCAGCCGATTATCCCTCGAGGCCTTGCCTCCTTTAAAAATATCGAGCACTTCGTCGAACGATTCAGATACGTTTTTGGAAGCACGGTCCATCTGAGCTGAAAGTTTATTGATCTCCTCAAGGATTTTGCGACATTTCTCTGGAGGTATGCGTGTAACCTGCGAATCACCAGCACGTATTGTAGCATCTGAATCCGAACGGTGTCGAGGCATCGTAATAGCCAGGATGAAGATGCCGAGTATAAGATGGTGGAAGAAGGAGGTATGGAATCCTCCAGGGCAGGTTGTTGAAACCAAGTGATTCTGTTTGCTTTCTTTTTTTGCGAAATGCAGAGAAGAAAAACTGTCGAAGAAGCTGGTAGGAGGTGGTTTTACAGCCATCATACTTTCGTTCATAGGTACCTAGGTGTCGCTCTTCATACTAGGTATGCAAACATACTTTTCTGGCGCCGGCAAATGTTCATAGCCATGGCCCTGCCGGTCTTTGAATCATGCAGTCCGAGGCGTGTTGTATGGCCACTCACAGCACGCTTTTCTTTGGTTCAAACGCTACATGCGGCTTTGAGCTCAACCCAACTGTTCATTGGTGCCCAGAGTCTACAATGGAAAGCTTAAATTATCGTATTCATGTTTATTATTTGACAATCATCCTTAGGTTTAGGCAGCAGGCAGGTGATGATGATATTGATAATGTTGGTTCGAATTAATGGTATATCTAACTAAGATGGGTATCTGGAGATGAAAAATGATGGTACAAATAGGAGATATGTGATATAGTACATGGTAATCATTAAAATCAGTACACTTCGTAAACAATCCCGTGCCATAGCTGGAGATGTTTTTTTTTTGTGTTTATTTTTTTGAGTAGTTTCTTCTTCTCAGCGTGTCAGACTTGATCAAAATTGACCTCAAGTGGCTGTAGCAGCCTCGAGGATCTCGAGACCCTGATTGTCCTCTCTGATCTTGACCTCTGCCGTCTCACCCATCCGCAGCTGGCCCCTAATGATCCTATCGGCGAGGCCGTTGGCAATCTCATTGGTGATCAGACGGTTGAGCGGGCGGGCACCAAACTTGGGATCATAGCCGCGATCCGCGAGCCAGTCCTTGACATCGTCGGGCACGAAGAGGACGATGCGCTTGTCGTCCAGGCGCTGCTGCAGCTCCTTCAGCCGGATATCGACAATGTCGCGGATGGCATCCCTGGCGAGACGCTTGAAGATGATGAACGAGTCGATGCGGTTCAGGAATTCCGGTGGGTAGGAGTTTGAGACGACGTCCATGACGGCGTTTCGGACCGAGGGGTCGATGTCGCCCTGTTCAGTCTCCTTGTACGGGTGGAGGGGGTTGTGGCCGACGAGGATATCTGCGCCCAGGTTTGACGTGAGAACGATGATTGTGTTTCTGAAATCGACCTTGTGGCCCTGAGCATCGGTGAGGTAACCCTCGTCAAGAACCTGCAGCAGCAGGGCAGAGATATCTCGGTGGGCTTTCTCGAACTCATCAAAGAGAAGAACAGCATACGGCTTGCGGCGGACCGCCTCGGTCAACTGTCCAGCATCTTCGTAGCCGACGTAGCCCGAGGGTGCGCCGATGAGTCGGGAGATGGTATGCTTCTCCTGGAACTCTGACATGTCGAAACGCACCACGGCTGACTCCGTGGAGAACAGGAAGTTGGCGAGCTTCTTGCAGAGTTCCGTCTTTCCGACACCGGTTGGTCCTAGGAAGAAGAAGGATGCCAGAGGTCGGTTCTCTCCGCTGAGACCCGCACGCTGGAGTCTAACGGCGTTGGAAACGGCCTTGATGGCTTCATCTTGACCTTTGACCGACTCTCGAAGCGAGTCTTCCATGTGAACGAGCTTCTCAATATGCCCGGATGTGAGTTTCGACACTGGAATGCCCGTGATACGGGACACGACATTTGCAATGTCATCTGCCGTAACAGAGTCGTGGATGAGGACATCATCGCCCTGGGCTGAAACAGGTT
Organism: Clonostachys sp. G952; assembly: GCA_027569935.1. Lineage (NCBI taxonomy): Eukaryota > Fungi > Ascomycota > Sordariomycetes > Hypocreales > Bionectriaceae > Clonostachys > Clonostachys sp. G952. Next base: position 264,281 of record JAPDLB010000028.1, read on the forward strand.
CGCCCTCCTTAGGAAGTTTCTTCTCCAGGTCGGGGATAGTTCCAAACCTCAGCTCGGATGCCTTGGCGAAATGTCCTTCTCGCTGGGCCTGCTCGAGCTCGAACCTGGCCTTGTCCAGATCTTCCTGGACCTTCTTGACAGACTCGATCTCAGCCCTCTCCCTATCCCAGCGGGCGTTGAGCTCTGAGATCTCCTCGTGGTACTTCTTGAGATCGGCCTCGAGCTTCTCCTTTCGCTCCTTGCTGGCGACGTCCTTCTCCTTCCTCAAACTCTCAAGTTCAATCTGGATAGTCATGATCTTGTGGTCAAGACGCATGATGTCTTCTGGCTTGGACTCATGCTGCAACTTCAGGTGACTGGCTGCCTCATCCATAAGGTCGATGGCCTTATCAGGAAGAAATCGATCGGTGATGTAGCGGTTCGAGAGCGTGGAAGCAGCCACGAGAGCGCCGTCGGTAATGCGAACACCATGGTGCACCTCGTACTTGTCCTTGATACCGCGCAAGATGCTGATGGTGTCCTCTACAGAGGGCTCGTTGACGAGGATGGGCTGGAACCGCCGGGCCAGCGCAACATCCTTCTCGATGAGCCGATACTCGGCGAGCGTGGTGGCGCCGCAGCACTGGAGCTCGCCGCGGGCCAGTGCCGGCTTGAGCAGGTTGGAGGCGTCGATCGACCCCTCTGCCTTGCCCAGCCCGAGCAGGATGTGCAGCTCGTCGATGAACAAGATGACCTCGCCCTCGGCCTTTTGTACCTCGTCCAGCACCTTCTTCAGCCTCTCCTCAAAGTCGCCGCGGAATTTGGCCCCCGCGATGAGGGAGCCCAGATCCAGACTGATGACCCTCTTGTTCTTGATGCTCTCTGGAACGTCTCCGCGCACGATCCGCAGAGCGAGGCCCTCGAGGATGGCCGTCTTTCCCGTGCCAGCATTGCCGATCAGGACGGGGTTGTTCTTCGTCCTCCGAGACAGGATCTGTATTGTTCGCTGGATCTCCGAGTCTCGCCCAATGACGGGGTCGAGCTTCCCATCCTTCGCCCGAGCTGTCAGGTCAATGCCGAACTGTTCCAGAGCAGGCTTCTCCTCCTCTCCTCCTCCCATGTTCATGCGGTGCGTGCCGCCCGGCGGATGAGGGCCTCGGCCATTGGCGTAGGTTCGGATGGCGATGCTTGGGAGCGGTCTTAGGTGCAGAATTGCCGGGCCAAGAGCCTGGCAGGTCGCTGCGCGGGTAATTGGTCGCAGCGTTCTCGTCGAGGCACCAGCTCCAACACGCCGGGCCGTGGTTATCAGATGTCGTCTTGCTTGCATGGTGTGAACGAATGGAATATTAAAGTAGGATTGATTATTTACAAAATATCGTGTCTCGAGGGATGGGTGAATAATACAAAAGAAAATTGAACAAATACAGGTTCAGGTCATCCCAGGCTCCAGCTGGTCGATTGAACCCGTAGATATATCTAAGGCTCATTCGCCGTTGCGGGTCTAGAAGCAACGAGGCCCTCCCGTCAAACCACCAGAAGCGTCATGGCCGCCCTCGGCGCAACTTCTCGCATCTTCCGGCACTCTCGGTCCAAGTCCTATCTTATCGCTGATAAAGGATAAGAAGACAAACAGAATTCATCACGTGCGTATAGCCCCATGTTGTGGTGGGCGGTCGAAAATCGGAGTACGTATCTATTCTAGAAGCGGCTTAGCGCCAGAGGGTTCACATTTTGATCCCACACAACTCGCTAGCGGCGTTCACAAACAATTCCCAACATTTCGGGCGACTGCTATCACCAAACGCTTCCTTTCTTCACATCCCTCCCCCCAATTCGACCACTAACCCCCCGAGAGACAGTCACAATGTCGGCGAAGCCTCAGAACAAGACGTTTGGCAAGTCGACCCGGGCGGTCCCCGCCTCGACGGAGAAGGCCAAGAAGTGGTATCCTGCCGAAGCTGATGCCGAGAAGAAGCTGGTGAGTCGGAAGCGACATGTGCTTTCCCTATATGCCATCTTGATGCCATCATTACTGCGGGAGGAAAAGCATGAGGGAAAGGGCAATGGGTTGCGCATTGAATTGGGATCGATGACGGGACAAAGTGGTCGGCGGTTTTCACAAGGCAAAATTCTTTGATATCAAAAAAGCCACCAACACCAACATGCATCGACGACGACCTCAATGCAACAAAGACAACTGAGGAAGATTGGAACACCGGCATCAAGATGGCATAGTTCCACCACACACCCACAAGAAAACAATATTAACAGTCGTGGTCTCAAATAGGTTCGCAAGGCCGTCCGTGCCTGGGCCCCTCGCAAGTCCCTCCAGCCCGGTACCGTCCTGATCCTCCTCGCCGGCCGCTTCCGCGGCAAGCGTGTCGTCCTCCTGAAGGCTCTCGACCAGGGTGTTCTCCTCGTCACCGGCCCCTTCAAGATCAACGGCGTCCCTCTCCGAAGAGTCAACTCCCGATACGTGATCGCCACCTCTTACAAGGTCGACGTCAGCGGTCTTGACCTCAAGAAGGTCGACGAGGTCGCCCAGCCCAAGTACTTCACCGCCGAGAAGGCCCAGCAGAAGGCCGGCGAGGAGGCTTTCTTCAAGCAAGGAGACGATCCCAAGGTACGCTAGGATCGAATTGCTCGCACGTATAATTGAAAAGAAGACCAGCTAACGTGAGAATTTTTTCCCCTGATGCAGAAGAAGGAAGTCACCAGCAGCCGCGCTGCCGACCAGAAGGCTATCGACAAGCCCCTCATCGCCAGCATCAAGAAGATCGAGCTTCTCCCCAGCTACCTCGCTAGCTCTTTCAGCCTGCGACAGGGTGACAAGCCCCACGAGATGTCGTGGTAGGCAATTTCTGCTTCGCTGTAGGCGTGGGGGAAAGGAAAATGGGGGCGGCAACGACGGTGTTGTAGAATGGGCAGGGTCTCCGAAATGGGCTAGTTAGGCCAATTGCATTTGGAAGTCGACGGCATCGGTCACATTTGGCGTCTGTAATCAGGTTTTACAGTCAAAAAACAAAACGATCATGAACACATTTCTTGGGCTTCCTGCGGGAAGCTGTGGTGTCGGCGTCCAAGTCTTTTTTTTGGTATACTGCTTCAGTCCTATGGTGTGATGATAGCCACTTGTCATTGGATCCCTGAGCACTTTCCAATTTACCTTTCCCTTGGACTGGAGCCAAGGCACAATTGTTTTAAAAGGATAAAAAACTGATCATTCATGCGTTTATGATTTATTTTGTGTTCTACATGGCTAATAGGGCAACGCTCTAATAATTTTACAAGTTTCGATCCACCCAACTTTGTACCATGCCTGCCAGGGAAGCCTCGTAGTGCTTGATTGATACCTTTCCGGATGCCTCGTCCAGAGTGGTGTTGGCTTGGACGAAGACCTTGCGGGGCTGCTTGTTCTTCAGCACGATGTCACGAACCTTGGTTCCCCAGAAGTCCAGACCGACGGTGGTCATGTCGACGTAGAACTTGTTGCCAGTCTCCACATCGGCCGTTGACTTGTAGATGTGCAGCTTCTGCAGGTACTTGCCGACGGCTACGAATCGTTAGCGTCAAATTAACAAGGTGATTACAAGTTGGGGTTTAGCTCACCATCGCGACCAGCGGTAAGAATCTTGGACCGATCCAACTTGATGGTCAGGTCGGAAAGATCCTCAGCCGTGTAGTCGAGCTTGCAGAAGTCGTCCCCAGCCTCGAGGAAGCACTTGAGGATAGAGAAACGAGCCTGGCTGTGTGCCTGTCCCCACTTCTGGCTCTTAGGATCCCACATTTCCAGAGAGGCAAGGCCGGCTCGAGCCATGGAGAGATATGAGGCGTAAAGCACATCTCCAGCCTCGCCGTCCATATTTATAGATCCATCGCCAAATCCGAAAATCTTGAGCGCAGAGAACTCGCAGCTGAGATGCATAGCAACTAGCTCAGCACGGCATTCCTCGTATGAAGCAGCGATGCTGCCGAAAACAGATCCCCAAGTCTGGCCAGGCTTGTACCATGTGGTGATGGGCTTGCCGGTCACAGGGCTGACAGGAGGGTTCTCCTTATCGAAGTTGAAGACTCCGGGAGATGTTTCTTGGAGAAGCTTGCCGCATCCGTGTCCTATAAATGTTAGCAACACTCGGATTCCAAGAGATAACTGTGCCGGGCCATTTAGCTACCTGTCAATTCATGAAGACCAACTTGGACTTCGAAGGAGGCGTCGCGGTATTTCCTGTAAACTTCTAGATCCTCCTCGCGAATGAAAGGGATCTTCTCGTTGGGAGCCTTGGCACTGAGGACGTTGCCAAGTGATACATTCTTGAAACCCTCTGTTTGGCGAATGTCATCGTAGTTAGGAATGTTGATTCCAGCGGGAATACCAGACCCTCCAAAGGTCAAAACTTCCAGAGACGTGAAGTCAGGTGACAGAAACTTGTCCTTCTCGAACTCCTTCTCCCATGGCAGAAGGGGGATGAGAGCAGGTGCTGATGCCACAAGCTCACCGAAGGCTCGAGTTCGTTCTATGTTGACCATTGAAGCAAATCCCTCCCATTCACCACGGATACCAGCCGGGTCACGGTAGGTTTCAATGAATCCAATGTTACTCTCCACCATGGGGCCCTTGTCCTTGATCCAGTAGCGCTGGCTGTCCTTGAATGCTTCCAGGGAACCAGTCTCGAAGGACTTGGCGTATGCCTCATGCATCTTCTCCTGGGTGGTGTTGTCTGCATTTGCACCAGCCTGCTTGATGTATGCAGTGATGTTCTTCATCTCATCGGCGTAGTCACCGTATACGAGGCTGATGGTCTTGTCTTTTAGTAGACCATCCTCAACAGTGAACTTGGTCTCCTTGCCGATATCACCTCCCTCAGCCGGGGCTTGGGTGATTGCTGAGGCGATCAGAATGTCAAAGTTACCATCCTTGTTCTTCCGTAGACGGTTGTTCTCGGGAAGCAGGCCCTTCTTCTCCATCCAGGCAGAAACAGCCTCAATCTCAGCCTTGGTGATATCAGGAGAGTCGGGATAGTAGGTTGTCATGTGCCCAGCATCGGGGAACCCCAGGTGCAGCGAGGCCGGGGTGTCGGCGCTGAAGATGGCACCCTTGGTAGCAGCATAGTACTTGGAGGCTTCCGGGCAAGTGGCAGCAAGAGCAGCCACGCTCTTCTCGGTGCAGCGGGGGATAAACTTGGAATCACCAAAGCTCTTGTAGTTGCCGGAGTTGCCCAGGAACATGACGGCATACTCGAGGAAGCTGGTCAGCTCAGACTGGTCAATGCCAGCCTTCTTGCCAAGAGCATCCCAATCACCACCAGAGCTCTTGTGAAGGGAGATGATCAAGTCATAGATGGGCTCAGACTCTGGGGACAGCTGCCGCAGGACGATCCTGGTGCCAGCAAATGAGGCCCTTTAACAATTACGGCTCGGGTTAGTCTCCAATTGGAAGGACGAGTGGGCACTAAGCTACGCTGCGACGGCTTACTTGCTGATGAAATGGGCATAACGCTTCTGCTTGTCGTTGAGGGCCTCGAAGTGCTTCTCAATCTCCAGTCTGACGACGGTGGGTGGCTGGTCAGCCAGGTAGTGTACAAGCTCCTGGGAGTTCATGGTGGCAGACGCAGAAAATCTCTGATAGTGGGCGAGACTGTTTGCGAAGCGGGGGACGGATCGGCGCGGCAAACTGGCAGGACGAAGGGCTGCAGTTCTCAGGGCGGGAGGCAGTCTTCTGAGAAGAAGAGAGGGCTGCAGGAGGAGAGACATGAGGCCGTACGACGGTATCTGTAGGCCGTTTGGGAGCCCGCAGACTGGCACGCATTCATTCGCTTGTAAGAAAACTCTCCTTAGGTAAGGCGGAGTGCTTTGGGCAAGTACACCTTCCTCCTGGGTACCTCCAGCGCACCATTTAGTGGGGGCTGGAGCGCTGTGCAGCCACTGAGAGCGCGCCTGCCCCCAGTGCTGACACGCCTAACACGCCTGAGCCTGCTGCTTTGAGGAGGAGCACGTGTGGCCCGCCGCCATATGACGACACCTCGCGAGCAGGCGAGGGTGAGACGGGCATCAGGATTCAACAGCCCGGAGGGGAACAGCGATGGGCTTCACTGGAGCGTCAAGCTCCCGGCTGGAGTTGACAGAGCTTCAAGTCTATGTACTGAAGCATACGCCACCCCAATGTACCTGCCTAACATCAACACGTTCGCGCCATCAATTGTGCGGTGAGGGAGAGGGCCTACTCGTAACTGATAGCCATCTTGGGGGCCGAGACGCCTAGGCAAGTAGCTGGTTCGGGTACCTTTGTCATGAGAACGACAACACAAGTGAGGGGTAGCTAGTGGGGAGCTTTGATCATGGCGGGGTTCAGGGTTCAGGATTCAAGACCAGGCATTTGCCCAGTGCGAGCGGCTTCATGAAGTTGCAATGTGTGTTTAGCTTCTTCTTGACTTATGTATCTGGAGCGGCCAGTGCCTATTGCCTCCTCTTGCCTACCTATTCATCTCGAGACCATGCCCAATCTGTTGCTGTGAGCATATTTCGTAGCCCCTCATTTCGATACTTGGAGTGAACTTGCTGGGCTTACTAGCTCCTTTTAAACTTTTGGCTTCCCGTATTCTAGATTAGATTCTCCCAGTTTTGCTCAAGGCGATGACTGGAATAGACGACCGAATATTCAACCTGATTTTTCTATCTTATTTGTTTTCTTTTTCTTTTTTTCTTCCCTTTGCACTTCTTTGTTGTCAAGGTTCATAACAACGAGTCAGGTCAGCACGTAAGACAGAGATACGCACAGTATGAAGACTCAAACCAGTCAAGTGCCTCCCCGCAGAGCAACAGCTGTGCTCCTTCGGAAAGCTCTGGCTCGTTTACGTTCGGTTTCCATCTTGCAGCTACCCAAATGTGGTATGGAACCATGAGTAAGATCTTCCTTTAAGTCAGTAAACAAGACAATGGTCAACATTCAACGCCTATGAAACCCCTCGATGCCATCAGCGTGTCCACATAAGATGCTCATAAGGCTCTATATTGGACGCTCTTGAACTCCTTTCTTTAATTTTACAACAGGCCAAAATCCAGACAATATACAGTAGGGGCAAGGCCAATAATTGTTCTTGGGTAATGAGTCAGGCCCACTAAGAGGTATTGGATGGATCGGTTAGCAAACAGTGTACATACTTAGTGCGTTAGATGACCACCCATGTAATGCGGTTAAATATCTACTCTAAGTCTAATTCTATGCCATTGCATGATCCTTGCAGCTCTCAACTGTACGAACCATTTGATTAGACATGATATCAACCATTAATCTGGCGCTTGTGTCCATGTGTCTTACGCAACGTCTCTCCTCGGGAGTAACAAGCGAGTCCTTCTCGTTAGCATATATCATATATTAGTGCTCGTGTGCTCGTCTCCCAACTCAGTCTGCTATATGAAATGGCGAGAAAGGGGGAATTTGGCACGAAAAACTACAAAAAAAACTCATACTACACCATCTCAACACAATTATAGAAAAACATTAGGTATGCGGTCCTTCAATTTGAAATCCATGCTCAAGCTACTTAGACTTACGGAAACAACTCGATTACAATGAGAAACCGAATTAAACTAATAAGTTCCCTTTCAAGAATTCTGTATATTGTCAGTAATTTAGAGAGTCCCAGCTATTTATACACAAGTGTACATCATAGCCAGTTTGGAGAAAAAAAGCCGAAGGAAATTTGAAAGAGGTTGCACTGCTTGCTTGCAGCAAACAAAACCCGTCACAACCCCGGAAACTACCCTGGGGCTGCAGCAGCTTGCATGGCTCTGTCCGAGTTCGATCATCCTAGTGCAGGTACTCTCTATCATGTGTTCGTCCTCAAGATTACAAATAATATAGGAAATACTCGGCATGAAGAATTGCCGATGACCGTCTCCGTGGTTGTTGCGTGTAACAACAGCCGGCACATTGTCGTTCTTACACCCAACATGTGCCGATGCGCTGGCCAGGGCATACCCGGCACAACCTATTAATCATGTTTCGCTACATACAAGTATGGATAAAAAAGTCCGAGGGAAAATGCAGGTCTGACCAAAGGAATAAATGAAGCCGGCCGGGAGCCGCCGACAAGTTGCCACGGTCTGCCGTCCTAAACTGATCAATCACACAGCGCGATGTCACGCGACAATGAAAATGTTCACATATCCTGTATAAACCACGAACTTCCATGGCAGTCCAGCACTTCTACGAGCCTAAGCGAAATGTCCTCGTCATACCACATAGAAGAAAAAGGCCTAGGATGCTGGACACCTGCCGTGAGCAGCTGCCGGAAGACGGAATGAAGCACCTAACCTAGACCGTGCATACAGTGCAGAGAATGAGGCACGATGGTAGGTTGGGTTGCGGAGGATGAGGGGAGGGTGTTACAGTGAGTTGCACTGGATGCGCCCAGCTGCGTCTTATAGGCAGATGTATCCTTGTGTCGGATACATATACATATACGACACAATGGTCAGCACCGGTGCAACATGACCTCGTGGGCCGCATCAGTGCCGTACCACTGCCGTCGCCAATTGCTACTCTTGAGGAAAAGGGCGGCGACGCGAGAACCAGCAGCCGGCCGGCACTAGATGCACGCTGGCTGCATGATAAACCGCGTTGGGAGGGTGATGGTCAGGTCAAGGCCGACGCTGCTGATTTCCGTTCCGTTTTGTCCGGTCCATGATTGCATCGGAGAAGACCAGGCCTGGACCCGAAAGTCTGGCAACTGGCGGCGATCCGATTATCGGAGATTCCGGGGAGGTTGGCCATAAAGTTCCCCTTTGGGCTAAACCCGCCGGGACACTCCTGGAACCGAACCAGCGCAGATTCCGGGTACCTGTTGCTGCGGCTCTTCCGCCGTGAGCCCACAGCCTCGAGGGAAGGGGGATGGATATCCTGCAATTGTACGAGGGCAGGGCAACCCATGCAGTTTCGAGATCGAAAGATCTGGGTTATACCGTCGTCAACCACGCCCGCCGGGATGGTGAAGCCCTTTGGCCTCCCCAAGCCCTATAGCACCCGGCCCTTCCCCCCCCCCACGAGCGCGCGTGGGGGTCGGGTTGCGGGGTGAGCTTCTAGAAGAGCACAGAGGAAGTACACCTCTCGCGATACGAGGCAGAGAATGGTGGCGAACGGCAGTATTTGAGCCATCGGGTCGGGCCCAAGCTAAGGACCTCCCCTGGCCGGCGAAAGCCATGCATGGCTTAACAAAGCCTTCGAAAACACAGGCTCTGTTCCTGTGGTTCCACGGCCCCTGGTTCATGCCTGCGGTGGGTGTCAGCGCTGGGGTGGATTGGAGACTGGGCAGCCTTTGCTGGGTCAGCTGATCACAATGTCGATGGTTGACCCCAGCTTCTCATCCCATCCCGTTCCACCCAGAAATGAAGACAGTCAATAGTCATGGAGCGGTCAAACTCGGAAGGGGAGTCCCAGGACCCGTTTGAGGTTTTGAGTAGAATGTTCCACAGCCAGACCTCCACGAAGAGAAGCTATTTGGGGCCGGGCCTGAGGGTGTGATGCTATGTAATATACCGAGTCACACGCCCATGTCCCAGCAGAGTGGAACCTAACCGAGCCGACGGCGTGCGAATGGAAACACATTGGGAAAATTGCCCTTTTCTTGTACTTTGGGCAGCCAGCCCAAAGGCAGGATTTGGTGAGTTGTGCGCCCAGAAGGGTCACATGAGGCTCCGCCGGCTGTGTAGCGCGCTGACCAGTCACTTCTCTGCTGGGCCATGAGCAAATGCATTGGCTATGACTCGCCCGGGCCCGTCCACGGCTCCAACAAAAGTGTCCTGCAATTGAGTTCCATGGTGCCTAGAAACAGCACCTCACCGCCGCCCCGCTTGTGGTTGGGGACTTGGGATCGCTGGTGGGACGGCCGCCTTGATTCGTTTTCGGTTCGGCTGGCTTTTCCCCGGGCTGCTGTATCCAGAGAGAGCCCATGCAACGATGGCCTCCTCCCAGGAGAGTCGGTAAGCAGGGACGGGGTGGGGATAATTTAGACCGACACCTCTTACGTAGCTGTGAGGATACCCTCCTAGTCCCTCTTGTTAGTCGCCCCGAAGGCCCGACCAACATCCATTTTGTACCAGGAGGCACCAATTTCCCGGAATGGATACGTGCCAGGTTTTTTTTTCCCTTTTACCACAAGCAGCGGCTTCACGGACCCGGGACCACTAGCTGCTTTGCTTGCTATCCCCCGGAGGAGGTCCCCATGGTCATCGCCGGCGGGTGGCGTGGCCCCCTGGTCAGGCTCGACTTATACATGGAAATTAATATATTAGCTGGAGAGACCGCACACCTCTGCCCGCCTCGGCCCTCCCATCTGCCCGTTCCCATGACGTTTGCGTGTCTGCCGTTTGCTTAAGAACACACTCGTTCCTCCTCACCTTTCCTTTTGCCTCTTAGATCGCCTTTAAAGTTCAACGCGCTTCCATCCATGAATAACAACCCTTCACAACGTCACCCTGTATGACATTACTCCCCTCGGCTGAAAACCTATAGCTCCTTGTGCGACACACCTGTAACGGCTCATTTTGTTTGCTTCCGGTTTTCTTCTGCCTTTTCCGGCCGGAAGAGAGATAGCGAGCGATTGTTCTACGACCAGGGGAACTTAGAGAAAAAAAAATATATACAAATACTTGAAGAAATGCTCTCCTACGACTCTCCAGTCCCCGCCGGCACAAACGGCCACACCAATGGCCACAGGGACGCCTCGTCGATAACGACCGACCACAATGGCAGCATGGCCTCCATCAGACCGAGGAAGCAGACGACCAAGCACCACCACATCTGGCTGGTTACTGGCCCTGCCGGGAGTGGCAAGACCACCGTCGCCGAGTTCCTCGCCGACAAGCTTCACCTCCCATACATCGAGGGAGATGCGGTACGCACACATCCCCCAAACAAGAAGATAGAAAGTCCAGACGACATGTAAAACTAACTCCTTCCTGCAGCTCCACACCAAGGCCAACGTCGAGAAGATGAGGAACGGCACCCCCCTCAACGACGCGGACCGGTGGGACTGGCTCACCCTCCTCCGCGACGAGTCGACCCGGCAGATCGCCTCCGGCTCCGAGGGCGTCGTGGTGACCTGCTCGGCCCTCAAGCGCAAGTACCGCGACGTCATCCGCGTCGCCGCCTACTTCGACCCCCTGATCCGCGTCCACTTCATCTTCCTCGACGCCTCCGAGGACGAGCTGCTCCGCCGCGTCGCCGAGCGCAAGGGCCACTACATGGGCGCCAACATGGTCCGCAGCCAGTTCGACATCCTCGAGCGGCCGGGGGCCGACGAGGGCGACGTCATCAGCGTCGACGTCGGGCGGTCACCGGGCGAGGTGGCTGAGGATGCGCTGAGCCGCGTGCACAAGATCATCAGTAGTGACCGGTCATATTGAGTTCCTCCCCCCCCTGCGAGGATTAAAAAGCCGTGCGCAGCTTCCGCCCTTTTGCTTTGAGGGGTGTGTCTTGGCATTGGCCTGTTTCCCCTCACCAAAGGGAAAAATTACCTGGGGGTTACGTATCATTTTGGGAAAGAAGACGGCAGCAAAAACGGCGGGCAAGGCAAGGGGGCGGTGTGATATCATCGGTGTTTGTTAAAGGGATACACTTGGGAGTTCTTTGATTCGGATGGGATTTTGCAATGCGCCTGGAGTTGGGTAGTTTTATGATTCAGATTCTGTCTGCCAAGACGGGGTGGCTCGCCTGTTTGAATTCAGGATATTTTGGATTATCTGCGTCTTTCTCTCGACCACCCTGAGACCGACTGCGGTACAAGCCACGGATATCGGCCCAGAAAAGAGAGCGGGTGTCTCCTTTCCGACTCCCTGCTGGAGAACGAGTGACTGGGCCAAAGGAGGGAGGGGGTGAATCAAGTGGCGGCCATGGCCGGAGGAGGTGGTGTGCAGCGGTCGCTAATTGAAAGGGGGTTTTCCTTGGAAATTCCTCTGTGTTAAGTGTCGATCGTATAGGATGACGAGAAAATTCAATAATGATTATACCACTATCGGAGGGACGCCGAAGCTGACGGCGGGGGGACCTTTCCCTCGCGTCGCCTCCTTGGGCGTCTGTATGTCCAATCCCACTTCTGTCAAGCGGCATGTAGGTAGATACAACTGGAAGGGGCGGGATGCAAGGTCCTATGACTGGTGTTACACAGCATATCGTAGTCGGGGGAATGTGTACTTTCTGGCACCCTTGCGAGAGAGAGACGGGGTTGTGCAACCACCCACCCTCGTCATCGGTTTAGACTCCCAAGTAGTCGTCCGGCACCAGATGGCCAAGTGCAAGAGGGCAAATGAGGGCACTACTCCCCCTCAATGCTTATTGCTAGAATGACAGGATAACTGATTCGCCCTACAAGTTGCCTACATGTCGGCAGGTATACATATCGAGTACTTGAGGTGGGTGAGACACTCGGTGATATTGGCCTGTACATCTGCACTTGCTTGGCATCTCGGATAGCGTCACGGCGTCCAAGACATACCATCATGGTCCCCTCTCCGAGACCCCTTGTCAAACATGAAGACTCACGGCCCAAAGCTGTTGTTATTGTGGGGGGCGGGGTTTATTGTATTTGTGCACGCTGGAATGCAGGTCGACGAGGCCGAAATGTGCAAACATTGCACACCGCATCGAAGAGCAAAGTCAGATAGATACACGTCCAATGTACATGGTGGGAAAAAGGCATCACATGAATACCTGGTGTGGCCAAAACCGGCGACATGCAGCTCATCTGCCGCTCCGAGGCGAGGGAGACGCTCCAGGATGACCGACCATTGTATATGTATTCTTTTCACATTGTAGCTAGCCTGCCCATCTATGCTTGCAGACAGGCTGATTAAATGGCAGACCCTGTCACCGAATGCTACCTACCTTAGATGCATTACCATAACATCCGGCTCCTCCACCACTCTCCGCACCACATCGGCGGCCCGCGCCATTGTGGCTCCATCAATGACTCTGTGATCTGCGCTCCAGCTAAAGTTGCAGATTTGCTTCTTGACAACGTTGTCCTCCTCGTCGAATGCGGGGACGGTGCGCATGCGCCCGATGCCCAGTATGGCAACCTCGCGCTCAACAATGACTGGGCTAAGGTATGTGCCTCCTATGTTCCCTATGTTCGAGACAGTAATGGTACCGCCCGAGAGGTCCTGAGGGGAGAGCTTTCCCTGGTTCGCCAAGCCCTGAAGACGCTGCAGCTCCTCGGCGATGCTCAGGATGTTGAGGGCACCGACGTTCTTGATCACCGGGACGATGAGGCCTTGGGGTGTATCCATGGCGACGCCGATGTTGTGCAGGGACCGGTGGACGAGGGCAGGCTTGTTGGTCTTCTGATCCACGTCGACGCGGGCATTGAGACTGGGGAATTGGTAAAGTGCCAGCGAGACGGCCTTGATGATGAACGGTAGGTAAGAAAGTTTAGCAACCTGGGCCCCGACGGCGCTTTCTGGTGACTTGGTAAGCACCTTGTTCAGGCGTGTGCGCAGGTCGACAAGCGATGAGAAGTCGACCTCGTCGGCATAGAGGAAGTGCGGAATATTCAGAGACCGGGTCATTGTCTTGAACATCTGATGCTGTGTATTTGACAGTGGTACCGTGGTCTCTGTCTGTACTGTCGGTGTGTCGACATATGATACTGATGAGCCGCCGGACGAAGGTTTCGTGGCGGATGGAGGGGCCGAGTCCCTCTGCTGCACAAACTTGTAGATATCCTCTTTCAGGACGCGGCCATCCTTCCCTGTACCGTAGATGTCATTAATGTCCACCTTGAGCTCCTTGGACAGGTGTCTGACTGCCGGCGTAGCCAGAGATGCGCATTTTCCCTTCGGCGGCCGTGGCGGCGATTCTGTCTCGCCTACCGCCGCCTCAGGCGGTGTTGTGCTTTGTTGAGTTGATGATGATGATGATGGTGTTGGGGCAGGAGGAAGATGTGCCACAGGTTCCTTCTCAACTGCCTCTGGACTAGTCAAGGCTTCAATGTCCACTGACTTGGCATCTCCCTGGATGTCAATGTCAACAAATGGCTTCCCGACACGGGCCATCTCGCCGGCCTCGTAGTACAGCTTTTTCACAGTGCCGGAGAAGCGACTTGTGATTTCAACCGAGGCCTTGTCGCTCTGCACCTCGCAGAGCGGAGAGAACTCTTCCACAGTTGCACCGGGCTCGACAAACCACTGGATAACTTCACACTCGACGATGCCTGCATTTCGTGTCAAGTTAGTAAAAAGAGTGACTGGACGGGAGGAGTGGCATTGTCATCTCACCTTCTCCAATATCAGCGAGAAGCACCGGCTTAATAGCCCAAAGCCGCCTAGATTCTGAAAACCATCTTGTTGGATAACTCTGCCTCATGTTGCCCTCAACCGAAAGCTTGGTGAATGATTTGGAAATCTGCCATTGCCTCCGCAAGGCGCGTGAGCCTCGCTGCAGAAACATTGCCGGGGTATATTCGAGATATAGATGGTGGTTGATGCAAAGGTCCCAAAAAAGCAGCCGGAATAGAATGTTTCGCACCACTAACAGAGGTCCTGGCCGAGATTAATAAAGCATGAAGGGAGGCAGGCAGATACGATGAGGTTAAGAGGACGAGTGGCCGCAGGTGCTTAAGCCGAGCGGATGGGTTTGGTCGGCATTGAGGAGAGAGTTCACGAGGCCCCGTGGCTAGCCGAAACGCCTCTGCCCGGTCATGGTCCTTCCAATGACATGGGCCGGCACAAGCAAGGTTGGTGTGGCACAAGCATGCCTAGCATCCAGGGCGCCGCCCGCTATTAGTACCCCAAACGCAATGCCGCAAGGGCAAACTCTCCTGGTACGTCTTTAATTTACCCATGTCCATCGGCCGGTTTGTGTCTGAGCGTCACTGAACGCGGAGAAGAGACACACCCAAGTGGGTGACATTGAAATTGAGACACTCAACCATTAAGCTGCTTATTCTCGAGTCTGCGACCGGTATTGTCAGATTATTGAGTCGCAATAATATACAATACTGTATTTATTATCCCTTTCTTCTATTTTTATATTACTGAAATTCTCTATTTCTTGCAGAAAGTAGTCGATTAATAACCAACTCTTCCATTAGGTGTCTCATCTCTCCTGTCACCCACTTGACACCCCACACCGATCGGGCTAGTCCCCTTTCGGCTGCCGGTCAATCAGACAAGTCTAACTTCAGCGAGCTCGAATCGACAAAATCTCAAAAGCCTGCTCGTCACGTCACTGAGCGACATCTTTGGCTGAGAGCCAGGCACGGCCACGAACCCATTCCCGCGACGGCATTGATCCGAACCAGTCTCGGCCAGTCCAGCTGAGACAAGCCCAATATGAGCCATGTTGTGTCCTCGTCCAGGAGGCTCGGCCCGACCCTGGCTGCGAATGCCATGATGCAGCGTCCGATTATGTGCCTCTTCTGCCAGCACCGGCGCTCCTTCGCCGCATCCGCCATGCGCCATGCAAAGCCCGCCGCCGGTGCGTCCCTCGATCCCCAGAGCAAAATCAAGGGAACCCCCATTGAGGCCCCGCGGGGCTACGGCAAGCGCATCGAGGGCGAGTTCACCCCAAAACCGCTGCCCCGACCCATCGGAATGCAGGACCCTCCGCGCTCTGGCGAAAACAGTGGTGTTGACAGCCGGACCCTCCGCCAACGTAGGGACGACTTTGTGGACTATGACAAGCACCTTGTACGGCGAGAGGAACTGTAAGAACCGTACCCTCCGAGTCTCGGGAACTATATGCCAGAAACTAATGGTTTGGGACAGAACTGCACAGCTCTCGAGGCCGTACTTCCGCGATTGGGGCAATCTCAAGTTCCACGAGGGCAAGTCCTTCATTGCGCCGCCCCGTCTCTTCAAAGCCGAGCTCTCCCTCTTCTTCCCCAACTTCATCGGCCAGACGATCGAGAAGTCGTCCAAGGAGCCCAAGGACACCACCCCGGTCCTCTCCGGCAGAGCCTCCGTCGTGTCCTTCTTCAGCAGCCAGTGGGCCGAGAACCAAGTACACTCATGGACGTCCGAGGCCGCCAACCCGGAGCTGCACGCCGTGCTGGCCCAGAACGAGAACTTCGCCCAGATGGTCAGCATCAACTACGAGGACAACAAGGCCAAGGCGTGGATCGTCCGCATGTTCATGGGGACCCTCCGGAAGAAGTTCCCCCAGAAGGACTGGGACAAGTACTTCCTGGTCAAGGGAGGCGTCACCGACGAAATCCGCGAGTCCATAGGCCTGCTCAACAGCAAGGTCGGCTACACCTACCTCGTCGACCAGCACTGCCGCATCCGCTGGGCTGGGAGCGGGACCAGCCACCCCGACGAGCTCGAAGGGCTGAACAAGGGCCTCGCTCGCCTGGCCGACGAGATCAGGAAGGAGGCCGCGCTGCCTGCGAGTGCGCGGGAGCAGCACCCGGGCAACAAGCGTGTTGGATAGAAACTAGGGTATATTTTGGCCGCTTCTTGTACACTATTCCCAATTTTTGTTGTAACAATCGCGCTACTGCAGAACGAACATATATACATTGGGGGAATACCCGCGAGGTTGCTCCCATGCTGTACAATATTAATTAGACGCTGATACCCCCCTTAATAACGCCCTGTCCCAGATGCTTGCAAGAAAACCTAATAAACGAAAAGTAGAAAACAAGTCCTCCCCCCCCCCCCACAGCCCCAGAACCCCTACGAGAGGAACCAGAACAGAATGAAGCAGAACGCGATGAAACAGCCCATGATGATTCCATCGCGCCTCTTCTTCGCAGATATCCTGCCGATCAGCGTGTTGATCCCCGGCACCTTGGCCGCGGCCAGGTTGATCCGCCGGTTGATGCTCGCGATAGTCTCCCGCTGCGAGAGGAAGCTGTCGTTGATGGCGTACGCCTGGCTCAGGACCCCGTCGACGACGCCGTGGCTGTTGTCGATGCGCCTGCCCTCGTCCGCCATGTAGTCCGCCTCCGCGGCCTCCGGGTTGCTCGCGCGGTACGCATCGATGTCGGACCGGACGCTGGAGAGGAGGTTGGAGCGGTTGCGGGCGTCCTCGAGCTTCGTGCGCAGGCGGAGGAGGTCCCGCTTGTGGTCTGATAGCTTGTCGCGGAGTAAGGTGACGTTCTGTTGCTTGAGGGCGGAGGATGAGAGGGCCTGGTCCGAGTCGAGCAGTCGGGTGAGTTGTGAGATTACGGTAGCCCGCTATTCCAACAGTTAGCCGACCCTACAATTACCCGTCCACCGGGTCTCCATTCTGTACCTTCTCCAGAAGCTCCTGGATCTGGATCTCTGTCGCGCGCTCATCATCTGAAGGCTTAAGCGGGATGTCGGCCCCGGCGGCGAACTGTGAATAAGTGTGGAAGGCCGTCTGGGTCTGGAAGTAAAACGACGTCAGTAAAGTGGTCGCATCTCCCGTCAGTTGCATCGGTAGCTCACATGTGTCTCCAGGTTCCGCGCCAGTTGCCGTAGCTGATTATAGCCTGCAGCGCCCGTTGGTACAGACATGATGGTTGAAATGTGGATAGGATTCGTTGATGGAGGGATGAAGCTCGTGAGTATTGCCTGTTGTCATCATCATCAAGTGCCGGCAGTTCCCGTTGACGCGCCACAGCTTTGCACAGCCATGGCAAGGCCGCGCCTCTCAGCCACAGTTACAAGTCCGGCAAACTGGCAGAATTACACACCGCCCGAACAACGACACACTTTCGGCGTGGATCTTGCCGCACGTGACCAGCACAACGGAATTGCAAAAATTAGCACCTCAATGTCCAATCAGAACCAGCAATGAACCCTGTGAAGACCCGCTCGCACATCGCACACAACCAAGCCCTAGGGCAACTTTTACACTCTTCGAGCAAACCTCTCCCAAATTCCTTGAGGCAGCCCCATCGCGATATCCAGACGGTCCCGATCAACATCATATTACCTACGTCGACACACTTCGCAACTCCCATCGAAGGAATATCAAAATGGTGAGTGACAAAAGCAGCCCCCAATCATCATCACATCGAGCAGAGAATCATTCGGGCCTGTGAACGGTGGCCAGCGGGACGAAAGTTCACATCACCATACTTTCCCCCCCCCCCCTCGAAAATTCGACATCGAGCATCTTGCACACGAAGCACTCGCCCGCTGGCTGCGTACCACGCTGCGATCCCACCCGTCACTACCGATCATCTGTCTCTTTGTTGCTGCCACACCAAATTTATGGGAAGGGAACCGAATTGCTGACATGGTGTTTTTTTTCCTATCAATTAGTCGTCGGGCAAGGTTAAGGCAGTCCAGCTCTGGGACAAGAGCAAGGATGATTTGACAAAGCAGCTCGGAGAGCTCAAGACCGAGCTCGGCCAGCTCCGCATCCAGAAGGTCGCCTCTTCCGGCTCCAAGCTGAACAAGATGTGAGTCTCGCCCGGACAAATCCAACCGACTTCTTTTTTTTTTTCCCCGGATAGTTGTAGACTAACAATTTCTTCCCTCTCCATAGCCACGACCTCCGAAAGTCAATTGCCCGCGTCCTCACCGTCATCAACGCCAAGCAAAGGGCCCAGCTGCGTCTGTTCTACAAGAACAAGAAGTACGCCCCCCTCGACCTCCGCCCCAAGCAGACGCGCGCCATCCGCCGCAGATTATCACCCGAGGACAAGGCCCGCGTCCTGCAGAAGGCCAAGAAGCGCAACACTCACTTCCCTCAGCGCAAGTTCGCTGTCAAGGTACGGCTTTCCCCCCTTATCATCCTGGCGCAACGGCAAATCATCTGACATGTTCTGTTTTAGGCTGCTTAAATATCGTCCGCAGTGCTTGGAGTAGGATCTGGGTAGAGGGGGAATCGGGGTTTGGAGGCGTGGCGTGCTTTTTCTCTGAACACACAAAAAAAAGAAAGACTTCGAAATCTGCATCGCATGGCTCATGGGAATCTCGGTCTGACTTGTACTTATTTCCCGTTTAGGGCCTCGCTCGGGGACGGGCTTGTCCAAGGTAGTCGGCGTGCTATTCTTGCCTGCCCATAAAATACAAATGAGGTCACGATCAAGATCATAAGTAATGTCTTGGATCAATGCAAGGCTTAAAATATCTAACGCGTATGGAGTTCATGTGAGGACATTCGGTGGGCCAATACACTACCCGTTCATCTACGAACATTTTTATGACTCCATATCGTTCAATGAATTTCGTATTCTCTTTCAAACATTAAACTTTTCGTTCTCGTTTCCTTGCTTTCTTTAAACTGTCAGACCTTTGGGTATTCTCCGTGGTTATACAGGCATGCCATCCACCTGCAACCATGTCCGATCCCCCTCAACGCCACCTTCCGATTCCTATGTACGAAACCAACCAAGACGCCCCATCGTGTTTGTCTGAAGAGTTGCGACGAATGCAGGTAATCCTCCCTCGAAATGCAAACCAGCCGCCAAAATGTGTATACACAACATTTCCACCCCTATATCCTACCCCAACCAATATGGGAAACCATTACTGTTATTTGCGTTGCCAATTCATTTCTATGCTTTGGTGCTTGTACAACCAAAGCCAGACGTAGAGGCGAAAAGAAAAATATCGATTATAAATCATCAAAAATTCGTATCTTCGTATCTGCCGCCATGTCTTGAATCTCACAAGATATGGTGATCAAAGAGTATCACTCGTTGCCATTTCATCGAGAAAGCCATGTTGCTCGCTGCCCTGAAGCAAAGGCTCGGGGCTAGTAGAGGGGACACCAGTGGGGGACGGAGCAGAACTGCTCCCGGTGCGGTGTCGGGCATGACGAGCATGGCGCCTCCCCACGTTGGCTTGCTTAGAAACCGGCTTGGCATTCTTCAATGCCTCACTCACAGCCTCTGGCATGTCTTTGTGGTTTGAATTCAAATGCCGCCTCAGTTGGTCCAGGCGATTGAAGTCTCTTTTGCAGATGTCACACTCATACATGCCTTTGTCATTGTGTATCCGACGGTGCTTTGTTAGGTTGGATGATTCTCTAAACATGGCACCGCAAACGTCGCACTTCAACGGCTTTTCTCCAGTATGGGTTCGGTAATGCATGGCTGCAGCTCAATTAGTCACCAATTCATTTACCAGGAACGGAGGTCGGGACATGGCAAATAGCCAGTGTAAGGACAGGGGAACCATACTCAAAGCACTGCGCTGCTTGAATACTCGATTGCAGTCTGGCCAATCGCAAACATAAGGGCACTCGTTGGTGTGAAGCCGCATGTGTTGGTCCAGAGCTTGCTTTGCAGACAACTTCACACCACACACGGGACATTCGGTAGGTTTCACTATAAACATGTTAGTACATCCCATCTCGTGGTCATCGCACTTGGCGGTTACTTACAGCCTGTATGGACTTGTAGGTGTCGATTCAGCTTGCCGCGCTGACTAAAACTTCCGTGTTCGCGTTTGCAGTGCTGCCACATGCATGGGTATCCGCCATCGACCCTTTGCATAGACTTGACATGGTCTCTTCTGCAATGCGCATCCAACTCCTCGCTGTCGTTGAAATGCTTCAGACATACCTTGCCTGATCCTGGGTCTTTCCAAAAGCATTGGTAGGCGTCGTCTTGGTCTATTTGCATTCCCTCGACTTCGCCTTCCGAAGCCTCTGTAGTCTTCTGAAAAATAGACAACTTGGAATTACCATCTCCAGGGGGCGGCGGTGTTGCTATTGTGTCGGGTGTGGGCATAGGGGATGTTCTCACTGAAGCATTGGTTCCAGAGGAAACGGATGTTGATATTGCCCTAGGCTTGATTGAGTCGTTGGCAAAGTTGAACGAGAAAAGACCCGATGTATGCGTGTTAAATGAAGTCTGAGGCTCTTCAAGAACAGTATCAAGTGTTGGAACGAGATTGCCAGTGTTGATGCATGGCGCGAACCCGGGGATATGAGATAGCAGCGTTCTATGCTGAGTCAAGACGTGTTTGTGGTACATGACTGGATCTTGGATGGGGAATCCGCATTGATAGTCCGAGTCTGTGTTCAAGAAGGTGCTGAAGTCGAGTCCATCGTTGCCTGTAATTACAGGTAGTGTACATCTTGATAATGCCAGGTTGGGGTTGTCGACTATGCAAGACTGGCTATGGTCAACCTGGCTCTGATTCGGATCGTGATAGTGAAATATGTGGCTGGCAAATGCCAAACCAGGATTCTCTTGCCAGAACTGTTCTTGGAAGTTATAGTCAGCCGCAGGGTCGGCTGTGGTGTCCATCCGCATCCCAGTGCCGTTGAAGGGCGGGCCCATGCGATCCAATTGTAATTCGGGTGCATGGTGTGTGCACGCTGAATGGCTATGACCAAAGTGGAATTCATTGCCAAACGACGGGTGCAAGTGGCTACAACACCCGCTGAAGTCCGGGAGGGCGGCCGAGCTGTTGTCCCCAAAGGAAGTGAGCGCTGCGGCAGCGGCGGTCTCGGCCCTGGTGCCCATGGGAAGCGATACATCGCTAATACACTTTACATCTGTGCAAGGATCATGTGCGGCTTCGCAAGCCTCGTCGACGCAAAGGCTATCCACACCACAGTCGTCATCGGCGCAGCATATACCAGGGTGCTCTTGCGCAACACAGTCATCGTCAACACACACTTGGCCCTGTCCGTCCACACCGCAGTGGCTCGGACAGCTGCCTACACAAGAAGAACTGCAGGATGCGGCGTCGTCTCCAACGCCGGGGCGAGAGACAGTGCGGCCCCGTGTATCTAAACCCCATGCGCTGAGGTTCTCGTCGAAGGCTTCGCGAGTATCGGCCTTTCTAGCCTCCATCGAAGTCTCGAGAGATGGATCTATCATCTTGGAAGAGTGATCATGGTCTAGATGTTGGGATGAGGATTGTTGTAGAGGATTTTGGCTCAAGAATGGGCCGTTGTCGAAGGCAGTACCGTATAATGACCCTTGAGTTTGGGAGAGCGAAGTGGTCGGGGTCGAGGATATGGCTGGACCGTGGGCTAAAAGGTTATCAAAGTCTGGCATCATGTTCATGAAATCATTTTCGGATTCTGGATCTTGACCCCAATGACCGTTAAAGGCCATGTTCGGGTCATCCATCACAACAGGATGGTTTGGGTGGCCTGGAATGATCAGACAGCACGATGATTCTCGAGGTCAGTTGTCCGCAGGCGGGGTGTTGGCGGCGGGATTCTGACAGGAGGGAAAAGAACTGTCTCAGGAAAAGGATGACAGTGCCCCGAGTCTAGTCGCCTTCTGGGGGACGGCGGTGGAAAGGATGGGCAGTGAGCAGTGAGGAATCGAGGTCAGAGTAACGGCCCTTGCTTGGTCAGGTCGAGAGCATGGCAAGGAAAGTCATGGCCGCAACAACCTGTTCGAGCTAGGAAAGATGAAGATGCAGAGCAAAGTGGCCTGCAGCTCGTCTCATGGCCCGACCAACCGGCAGGGTCCAAGCAGTTCCCAACTTCGCGCAACAATTCTCATCACCACCCAAGGACTCGAGTGACGGGGCATGTACCTCTACCAGCAATTTTACGTGCAAAGGTACATTTCGCCCGCTGTGTCGTGGGGCAGAGGCAGGTGCTCGTGAGAACCCTGATGGACAACCTGCCATTGACTGAGGGGCGCCAAGGACGGTTCAATTTGTGGGGCCTAAACTGTAAGGAGACCCACCGCGCTGCATCACATGTAGCAGGTAGCTGGCCCAGCCCAGTCAGCAAAGGCGCACCAATCTTGCCTGGTCAGCCTATGTACGTGCAACAATTACCAAACCTGACTGCCTATCTCCTGCCTGCGTAAGCCATGCGCTTCTCCAGCCACATATCAGCCACACCATCGACAACCTGAGCTCTCCTACCATTCTTTTGGGTATTAGCTCGCTGCATAGATATGGACGAGTGAACAAGGACTTAGTATTCGGTTTCAATACCGAACCATAGAATGGCAAGCACAGAAGTAGCCAACTGAGGTCCTGACGAACAGTAGTAATGAGGCCAGCTAGTCCGAGGCACTATCAAATGCCACCAGCAAGTACAGCCTACGAGAAGAGGAGCACAGAGCTCAAGCCAGCAGCCCACGGCCAAGACATTGCTGCTTTGCCAAGGAAGTCCCTGCTGAGAGCTTTTATCCGCCCACAATCCCCACGGCAAAATTGTTATCGACATAGCTAGCCGGTAGAACCTCCAAGTCAACATCGCCTCCTTGACGTAATCAGCAAGCAATCAACGTGCAATCATGCCAAGCCCAGCTCAACCCTCATGACCTACCCTGAACCAATCCATTCACCAACCACTGCCCATACCTATCGTATGCAATCCCCTCTCCTGCAACCCGTTTAGAACCTAGTAGCTTCGAAGATCACCTCTCCATCATCGGAACGGCCAATCATTTCCTGACATAAATCCACATTCGGAAACCCAGCTGTGTGGGTGGCTTCCCGCGTTGCTACAACTCTGCATACCGAGACCGTAGTGCTTGCGCAACCTCCCCCGCATTCTCGATCTCTCTTCCCGCCCCCCCGAAGAAACCTCGCTCCTATTCCGCCTTCCCGTTCCCCAGACATCGCCAATTCCACCATGGGCAACATCTGCGGAAAGACCGAGTCCGATAATTTCTCCTCCCCGGGCCGCACGGTTGGCTCTGTCCCACCCGATCCATCTGTCCCGAAGACGGCCCCCGTGCCGCGAAAGGTCGGAGGCCCGCCACGCACGCTCGGAGGCGGTTCTGACAGCCAGCCGACGAAGCCCACGGCTGGGGCTGCGGACACTGACGCCCGCAGGAGGGCTGCCGAGGCTGCAGAGGTAAGGAAAGCCCCTCAGGTGAAAGTCTCCATCATCATGTCTCTCACTTGCCCATGCATCCATGTTTTCTTTTGTTCATATATTTGGAGCACTAATAAACTCTCCCCTGTGCTATCAACTCGTCCGGTTACGCTAATGCAGGTGTGGTGCGATATGTAGGCACGCGCAAAAGCAGCAAACAAGCCAGGTGGTAAACTGCAGTCACAGCTGAACGCGCAGAAAAAGCAAACCAGAACAGACACGCTACAAGAGAGTAGCAACCAGGAGTTACGTTCACGCGACGCAGATGAGGCCGCGAAAATGCGAAATTGGGACTGAGCATGAGGTTCACAGGAGATGATGCATATAGACCGGGGCAAGGTGAAGTTGTGGGTATTCACCCGCGTGATTTTGGAGTTTGGAGATGTTCACTTCTTGCCTTTGATCAACTGACATTTGTTCCCTATTCTTTTTCCTTCTTTGGGTCACACCTGTTCCATTTATTGGTTTTTACTTCCCGCCTAGAATCCTCCGTATCTAGAATCCAATAAAACCTCTTCCACACGAGGTTTGATTGCTCATTACACCATTCCCGTGAATAGAAGGAGAGCTTTCGAACAAGTGTTCGCACACCGTCCTTCTATAATATAACAACCAACGCCTGCTGCTCATCATTTTTTAAAAAGTGCCGTGCTTAAATACACTGGCACATCGCATGAAGAAGGAGAACATAGGAAGGCTGAGCAAGTAGACTTAAGTGACTGTATAACGTCCACTGCCAGGAGCCCTGTTGTCCGCATCTGCGGCCGCAATCGTACCTTCTCTCAATAATCTTGTCAACTCCGTCAAGGCAGAGCTCACCACAACCTCTGTGTCACCCTCAATAAGGATGTACAGCTTGGGTTCGGCTCCCGAGGGGACTTCCTTGCCAGGCGGATAGAAATTGCCCTTGGTAGTGATGGATGTCCCAGTGGCATCCAGGATTTTGGAGACGTTCGTCCGGTTGGTGACTGCCCATCTGGCCTTCTGGGGGAAGTCGTTGATCTCCAGCGTGGCATGGAAAGCACCGGCATCAGGCCCTTTGTTATCGATGGGTTGGCCAGCCCGAAGCTGACCCGCCTTGCCGAGACGGCTGTTGATGGCACTAACGGCAGAGCTGACCTTGTCTAGAGCATCCTTGCCCTTCTCTACGGTTGGGGCAGCTGAGACTTGACCAGTTTTTGGATCCCCCCCTTCAGTCTTTGACGTCTCGCGGGAGTGAATGGTCGAGGCAGCAGCCCTGATGGCGTCGAGAGCCTTCTCAACCTTTTTATCGTCGTCCTTGTCCTTGTCCTTCTTATCCTCCTTAACATCTTCCTCTTCGCCTTCGGCCTTGTGGGTCTTGCGCTCTCGAAGGCGTGCTGCTTCTCTCTCCTGGTCGAGCCGATCAAGACCCTTGCCGCCAAAGCCAGATGTATCCTTCGCCTTGCCCAACTTTACCTTCTCGCGATGGGATTTCCTCATTTCGGCGAGATCTTCGGGAACGGGCTGTCCACTCTGTTCGAGCGCTTTAGCAATACCCGGCGCGCAGTTCTCCTGGGTGGGGGTGACAAAGGTGACAGCAACACCCGTGTTACCTGCTCGACCAGTTCGTCCTGCTCTGTGGACATAATCTTCCAGGTGATTCGGGGCGTCGTAGTTGATAACAAGCTTCAGCTGCTTGACATCCAGGCCTCTTGCTGCCACGGACGTGGCAATCAAAATCGGAACCACGCCCTTCTTGAAGTCTGAGATGGTGGAATCACGGTCCACTTGATCCTTACCACCGTGAATAGACATGCAAGGGTAGCCCTTGGTCAACAATTCTTTGAGTAAGTCGTCGGCCTTCTCCTGACGCTCGACGAAGATCAGGGTTCTGGCATCCTCATCTCGATCATACAACTCGCCTAGGAGCTCGAGTGTTCGCACGAACTTGCTCGTCTCCTCGCGAACTTCCACAATTTGCTCAATTTCTTTGGCCACGACGCTACGACCGCCCACAGTGATCTCAACAGGACTCTTGAGCACCTTTTTGGTCAATGAGTCAATGATACGGGGCATAGTGGCCGAGAACAGGATGGTTTGTCTGTCGGGTCGCATATTGGCAAAAATCTTCATTACTTGAGGTTCGAATCCCATGTCAAACATACGGTCAGCTTCATCTAGAACGACGTATGTGACTCGCCTGAGATTGGTGACACGGCCTTGATTTGCTGCGAGAAGATCAATCATTCTTCCAGGGGTGCAGACAATGATTTCTGCTCCACGCTTGAGTTCGGCTATTTGGTCGCGGATAGGCGCACCTCCATACGCACACACAGACCTCAAGCCCATCGACTTAAGGAAAGGTTTGCAGTCTCTGTGGATCTGCGTCGCTAGTTCTCTGGTCGGTGTCATAATAAGAGAAATCGGCCCATCATTTTCTTTGAGAGGCGGCTGGTCTTTGATGTGCCGGAACATGGGAAGCAGGAAGGCAACTGTCTTTCCAGAACCAGTCTTTGCAACGCCAACAACGTCGCGACCGGACATCAGCGCCGGGATAGCCTGCATTTGAATTGAAGTGGGCTTCTCGTAACCCAAATTGGCGATTACATCCAATGTTTGGCTTGTTAGACCACATTGCGCCCATTTCTGAACGGGTTTCGGGACGTTCTTCCCGTTCACCTTAATACCGTCCAATTCGAGTCGCAACTCAGCTACCTCGGCTTCTGATAGCATACTAAGCTCCGCAGGCTCAACCCAAAAATCTTTTCGGATAGGCTCGATCTCGATTTTGGTGTAATCCACAGAGGGAATGTCTTTCTTCTTTCGTTTCTGTGTTATGGAAAGTAAGGCATTGGCATCGCGACTCTCGTCTGGATCGACACCAAACTCGTCCTCACTAAAGTAGGCCTCGGGCTCTTGTAACTTATTCATGGATGATTTGAGGACTGGCTTGACGGGCGCCTCCTGCAGGTCGGCCATGAAAGCGTCTAGAGGATCCACGTCTTCCTCTTCATCAACGTCCATTTGCTGGTTAACATTCTCCTGCAGGGGAAGGGTGTCACTGGCATCGCCGTTGGTATCTGGGGCATCTTTAATTGAAGTGTCAGGTCCCTCGTCGGTGTCCATTTTATCAGCTTCGGGTTTATCGGTGTGATTCTCGGCTTGCAATCTTCTTTCATGGGCTGCCCGGGCAGCAGCGGCGGCTTCCTCCTCATTCTCTGCAAAAATGTCGCCGTCGGACTCATCATCATCATCTTGGTCTGCGTATGGCGTATCATCGGCCTCAATAGGTAGCGTGGGTAGCTTGGTCAATATTCGCTTCGTTGTCACTTCTTCGTCCAGATCTAGCTTTCGCTTTGTGGTGAGCTTGTCGTCGTTGTGCGACTTCCCAAAACCAAAACCACTAGTCTTGGCGCGATTCGCAGGTAGTGCAGAAGCTTTGCAATTGGTGTTAGCAGAATGTATGTAGTTCGGGGGATGCTGAAAGCAGTCATGCTTACCAGTGGTGGACTTGTTCAGTGGCCCTCCCGGTGGTTTTGTCTGCACATTGACAGATCCTAGAACAGATTGTGATGCATCAAGAGAGCGTGCAGCCGACTTCTTCGCAATCGCCTTGGGGTCGAACTTTCCCGGGTATTGAACAGTAGGACTGTTAGCAGAAGGGGATGCATTGCCCGATTCAGTCCTGGCCAAGGGAGATGCGCCTCCAGACGCAGGTGCAGACGAGTCGCCTGTCACCTTCTTGTCCATCTCAGCTAATAAATTTCGAGTCTGGTGGGGGTTAACCTCTTTTTGCTTTTGTGATACACTCTCCTTCTTTTTCTTCCATGCTTCAAGCTTGGCCAGTCGTTCAGCCTTCTTGTCAGCCTCGGACTTGACCTCGGGTTTCGGTTTCTGAGGAGAAAAATTAGGATTAGCCATGCGCTTAACCAATGGACTGTCTTGACGAACCTCATTCTTGCTTGCTTTGGCACCATCTCTCACAGGTGATCTTGCACCGTTGTCTCGTCGGCTGCGGTTATGGGAATCGGGACCGTCGTCACGGCGCGTGTTTGCCCTGTCACGGGAATCGTCCCTTCTTCGATAGCCTCTATCATCATCGCGGCTGCGTTGGCGTCGTCGGTCAGGAGATCGGATCCTATCGTCATATCGATCTCGAGATCTGCGACGGTCCCTGTCGCGATAGTCGCGTCTGTCGCCACGGTAGTAAGCGTCGTCCCTGCGGTCTAATGACCGATCTCGTCTCCGGTCTCGTTCCCGATCTCGGCCGCCATGACCTCTGTTTCTGTCCCTGTCTCTGTCGCGTTCGCGTTCACGATATCGATGCTGTTGAATGAGGATGCTGTCAGAATAAAGACCTTGGGGGCTCCTATAGTTGCGGCTTCTCACATCAGGGCTGCGCGACCGTGATCGACGGCGGTCGTCGCGGGGGTCCCTATCTCGTCGTTCGTCATCCTTGCGGTGGCGACGAGAGCTATGGTGGCTGCCTGCAGGACTTGGTGAGCGCGAGTCTCTTGGCCGAGCCATGGTCTGTCTTAATATGTCCCAGGTCTCGCGGGCTCAGCAAGGAGTTCTACAATGGTGAGCAGTACTCTTTTCCGTTTCCTTCCCAGAAAATCGGCCGAGGCCATGCGACCAAAAAACGACCCGCCACTGAAAAAACAATTACAGAGGTGATCGGTAAGAATCTGTGAGCACGGGCAAGGCGCGAGAATCTAGAGAATGTAGAAAATACAACCCTCGTCTGTTGCCTGATGACGATGCAAGAAGTAAAATGGCGTTGTGGAAGTGCAGGCAGAACTTCTGGCATTCTCAGAATTGATTCAACTGGTCGAGGCGATCAGGCAGAGCGGAGGCTTAGCCGTTTTTGGCAGCCGCCCCAGGTACCCACTTGCATGGCAAAGTTGCGCTAGTCCAAAAAGGATCTCACTCGCTTGCTTCAAAGCTTAAGTTTCAAACACATCTGATTGAGGGCGCGTTCTGCTTATCAGATTCCACGCCCGCGCCATTGGATGGGCAAGGGCTGCTAGTATGGCTGGTCTTGTAGGATACGCAAGTAGCGACGAGGACGAGGAAGTCGAGCAGCCCCAGCGGATTCAAGTATGTTCTCTTGCAGTTGAACTCATGAAGCCTTGCACTACTGACACACCTGTAGCCAGCTGGTAAAAAGCCATCTTCAGAGACCGCCGCAGCGCCGGAACCGCTGCCACCAGTTGATGAGAGCGGTAAGTTCCATAAAACTCCAACTCATTCAACCATATTCGATGAAGAAACTGACAAGCTTGAAAGCTAAGAGTGTCCCATCTGAACAAGCCCAGGTGCAGAAAGATGCTCCATCTACTGAGGATAAGGGCAAGGTGACCATTGGCCCTATTCTCCAGAATGCCACCCCATTAGGGCCCAGTCTTCCTCAGGTGGGAGACTCATATCCGGGGCCAGAGAATGATGCACTCGATGAAGCACCGGGCTCGCCTTATTCAGCGAACCGGGCAGCCTTGCACGATCTCACCCTCCCTTCCATCCCAAACATGGACATTCCCCCATCACCGCCAGGATCGCCAACCGAGACGACCAACAAGAAATTTGAACAGTTTATACAGCTAAAGAAAAAGGGGGTTCATTTCAATGCCAAGCTGGAAACTTCCATAGCTCTTAAAAACCCAAGCTTGATGGATAAGCTCATGGCCTTTGTGGATATTGATGAGCAGTCTCAGTATGACACCACACTGCCGGCGGGCTTGTGGAACCCTAAAGGGTTCCCCGAATGGGCGTACCGGGATAGCCTGAAGAAGAGCCAGGATAAAATTGCACGAGAGAGGGAGTCAGAGAAGGGTTCCGGCACCAGGACTGCGGTAGATTTTGTGCCAGCCGTTGGGTTGGGGGCCGGAAACTCTTCAGCTGGGCTCGTCTCAAGGAGTGAGAAACGGGAGGGTGGATGGTAATAGAATTTAATTGGGTGGAAGCAAACATGGATCAAATCACAAACTATAGCCAAGTCGAGTACTTGGTCAAGTTGTATGGGAAATGAGAATGCATTTTTGAGCAATGGAAGATGTCCTGCTTTCCTTGCCCTCTTTAAAGGTGAGAAGAGTAGACGATGGTTTGTTAAACTGATTGATAAAGTGATTTCTATGACACCTCTTCAGAAAGAAAGGTGGCAACTGGGCGACATTGACATTGATGAGCTCAGGCGTCATACTTCTCGAGTCTTTGATCGGCACTTTTGCGTTATTGAGCGCGAATAACTAAATAAAGAAATAGCCAATAGATTGCCAATTATAAGATTGTATTTTTTTATTGTTACATTACATTAATAATTGTAGAAAGTACATTATTACCACCTAACTACGTGCTAATAATGTTGGTCGACAGAATAAATAGAAGGAAGCTTTTCAATTTCCTTTTTCATAGCAGCTTCATATGCCCAATTTATATGTATTCTGGAGCCGGCACATCCTAGCTACCATTCCATTATTGAGGTATCATAAACTAAGAACAAAACCCCACGACATCAGCCTGACCTCTTACCAATACATGGCTGCCAATACCGGAATATACAAAAGTCTCATCATATTTACGTTGCCTTTCTTTCGTATGCTCCTCATCCGACCCAATCATGATTAACATGCTTAAGAGCTGGAGCAAGAGACGTTCACGTTGAGGGAACTCTTGATTATTTCACCAATGTTAACGTCGACAGTCACGTTGCCGCTTCCGAGAGCGGTAGCAAAGTAACTGAGACTTTGGCCGTTATTTATGACGGACTGGCCAAGCATTTTGAGGGGGATGACGCCAGTCTGGCAGTAGGCTGGAGATTGGACCAACTGCAGGATGCCAACCTGGTTTAGGCTCCCTTGGATGTCAAAAGTATTGTCGCCAGGAGCTAGGAGCACATTGTCCATGGTGATGTTGCCGTACTGAGTATCGCCGATGTAGTTGGCAAATGTAATATTTCCCTGGATGAGCAGTTAGCCTATATATTTCTTGAGATTGAGATGGACATAATTCAGGTTGCCACTCCTGTTACAGATGTACCGCGTCTGGTCATGGAGGGATAGTGGAGAATGATGCTATGCCCAACAAAAAGAAATCTACTTACAATATCAAGGGTGAAATGGGAGGCGTTGGGAACTTTCGCCTTGCCCCAAAAATTGTTGCCCTGGCTGTCCTTCTGGAGAGCCACCCTGCCTTCGAGAACCTCTAGGCCGTTGAAGTGGTTGAGGCCCTTGATGTCGAGCGTCTTCTCGAACGTAACGCCGTACTTGCGGTCTATGCCGGAGGGCTTGGTTTTGGTGTCACCCACGATAGTGACGCGCAGGGTCTCGTTGCTGACGAACCAAACATTGAACTGCGTGAAGGCATCCATGTCTGCGATGGTAAGTGCCTGGCTTGTATTGACAGTCAATAGTTTCTCGGCCGTGGTTTTGGGAAAGTCGACGCTGGCAAAAGGTCTCTGTCCTTCTGCGTCCTCCAGGTACATCTGTGCGACAAAGGGGTCGATGTCGGCATGGATTTTGCCATCTGTGGTGATTGTGGCATTGATCTCCAGGCGATAAGCCTCGCTTTGAGTATCGAGGACGTTGACACCTTGGATCGAGAGCTTGGCGTCATTGATTTTGTTTTGGGCGATTTTTGGAAGACCAACAAAGATGCTGTGATTTCAGCGTTAGTTTAGAGAGGTCAGATTATACGATATTCAACTGTAAGAAACTGGCGACAAGGACGTGTAACATGGCTGGTTGATTCACTTACACTAGGCACACGACGAGAACGACAATGGCGATGACCACAAGGAGATACACCCACCAGAAGCGTTTGCAGTGCCCTAGACATCTGCGCTTCCTGGTGGGTTTGTGTGTGGGACTGACATTCTCGATCTCACGTCCCTTCACCTGCTCAGTTTTGTCATCCATGTTGAGATGTATTAAACCTTTGCTGCGGCTGAAGTATCACAATCTTGGAGGTAGTGTTGTCTTGATATTACAACAATGAGCAATGAGGATGATCAGTGATGAGAGGTTGGTGGACGTGAAGGGGAGCACCAGGATGAGAGGTGAGATCAACGAACAGGGGACAACGTGTGGCAGACCAAGTCAATTATATATCTACGTTTCCTCCCACCGACGATGTTTATTAAGAACAATGCGGAGAAGTGGAAGAGGGGCAGTGGGATGTGGGCGAGAGGAGGCAAGGGGTCCGAAGGCATCGCATCAGATGATAGCCCCCTGCTTCGACACCATTTCTCAGGCATCTAATAGTTCAAGCTAATGTCTGGCTCACCGACAAGGTTTGATTGAAGGAGGTGTGGTCAAAAGTGCTTGAGAGAACGAAGCAGCAAAATTCGTTGCCAGGCATCTTTCAGCCAGCGAGCAGGCACGAGAAACCCGCTAGACGGTTGCCACATAGCACAGCTCTGCTAGACCCCGGACTCAAGATCGGCCAATTAGTGCATATGACATATTGGCATCTCAGAGAAGACCAATCGTAGGGGGTTGATGGTCAGTAGTGGGTGTGCTGCAGCCGGGGTTGAATGCCAGAAGCGGAAGACCCCCGGACGCTGAACCTAGTGGTGGAGGTTATGCTTCTGGTAGGAGATGAGATGGGTGTGTTACTTTCGAATACCTAGCTAATGACCAACGAAACTGTGCATGGTCCTGCCTTTGTCCCGGCCCGGGATGGTACTGAGTCGGTACCCCGCAGGATGGTGTAGTGGATGTACATCTCCCTTCGACAGCCTTCAGGGATACAGATTGTTGATGGAAAACTATACACTGAAGGCAAGTGAACCGATAACAAGACGATACACAACATGTTTCGAGTTAGCTATATGTTGCCCAATATCAACGCATAGACAATCTCGCGCCTGAATCTGTGAGAAGTATTGTCTCATCTTGTTAATCTTTGAGAGCGAAAAAGGCCGATCAAGATGCCACCATTGGCCAATGATCCCTGAACGCTGTAATTACATGCCTGACAGCTGGCTGTGGAGAACCAACGAGCCGACCAGGATGCAATAACGGCTGGCTTGCCCCTGCACCTCGGTTTCTTGTGATGATGGACATGAGTGGCTCTGAGCACATGAAAGTCAATTCACTATATTCCACCTTGGAAAAGTGGGAAATGAAGGGGGAAAAAAGGCCAAGTCCCCTCTCCCCGCACAGCATCGGTGCCGAGACTGTGGAGAGGATCCTCCTCCATATTACTTGGTCTTGCGATCCTGGAGAAATATGGGGTAGCCGAACTGGCAGGAACCTGGCAACCTGGATGTCGCCCCGGATGATTATCGCCGGTAGGGCCTGCGAAGGAATATTCGCCGCCCTTTCCATTGATCGACCACTTTTCCCTTTGAGTAAGGTAGGAGGTGAAAGGGCCTGGGAGCAGCCGGGAATTGACGAGGCAATTGGATCTCAAGGAGGTTGTTTTGGTAGTAATTGAAGGGACGAAATTCTTCTTCGTAAAAAAGCAGGTGGCGCACTTAGCGGCTGCTTGGGGTGCGCCTTCCCCTCCACTGTCATCTTGGTTCCTTCCCGCCTGGCGATCGCAGTTGGTTGCCACCACACGGACGTGATACTGCATGGAGGCTAATGCAATGGATGGCTGGCAGGAGCGCCCGGCACAACTGGCGGACAGGGCTAACAGAAAGAGCTGCTCGTGTTTGCCGTTTCCCGTTTCGGCCGACGTCACACGATCGTTTCTGGCCAACATCTTACCCAGATGGTGACCACCGGCCATGTTCTTGTGGGCTGGGAAAGCCTGATTGATCTCATCCAAGTGCTTGCTCCCGTCACATCATGTTGCGCCACCGAGATTAACTTTAGTCTTTGAGATTGTATGAAAAAATCCTCACAATTCTTCTCCCCTAGCCGCTTTTGCCGTTCTCGCCGCATAAAAGGTACCATTTCCAGCTGCCCACCAGACAAGGGAAAGGTAAATCCCAGTACGAACAAGGCTACGCCCGATGTTACCCCCCTCGGCATTTCCATATTACTGCTGCCCAATTTTACATGTGCTACTCAACCACATTGTTTGACTCGGCCTGCACCCTGGCTCTCAGAATGGCGTCGAGCTCGCTGATGGCAAACTAATCTACAATAGTGCCCTATTGGAGGGTGAACCACGTGGAACTCTCAATGGGCGTTGAGATGCTAGCCACGATGTGCTTCACTGTCCTCGTATGTGCCTTGAATACTGGATCGGTCGACTCTTCTGCGGTACTTTGCTGGGGCCAGTCCAAAGTAATTTGAGAGGAACAATGTGTCCATATCCACCAACCTAATATTTGGCTAGACACACTGTGACGCCTCCCATTGTGACAACATGCCCAGTACGAGCGAGAGACTGTCGTCAGACGTGCAAATTGCATGAGAAGGCGACCAACGTGCGGCCGCGTCGAGGGGAAGTACCCCGTTACCTGCCCCTACCTATTGTCACGGTGTCGCTGCATGGGAGAGCCACGACGATCGCCTCGGAAACTTAATCTGATGACCTCGGCCAGTTGAAGTTGGTCGATGGGGATCTGAACACGCACGAGGCCTTCCAGGGATCTCTCCGCATCCTCAATCCTCAAGAATAGATCTCAAGAGTGGCCATTCGCCATAGACGCAACCCACTCCTATTGATCCACGCTCGTTGCCTAGGCAGGCCCCTGGCGATGAGGAGTGGACATTCTTGCCGCTCCCACGAGACCAAGGCATCTTGGAGCCGCTTTCTCCATCGTTTGAGGGCCCCAGTTACCTCAGCTATGCTCATGTTGAGTACTAGGCCCAGGCAACCTTGACCCTGCTTGGCTAGGCGCATTCGGGGGGAGCGGTAGCCCTCGTCCCCATCCTTGTCTCGCCGCAAGTCGAAAGGAGGAGGAGGAAGCCACTTTGAAGAAGTACTTAATTTATCAAAGCGAGAACGGACAGATGGAAATAGGTCCACAGTACATCTCCATCATCAGCTTAGAAGGTTTTGTGCGTACCATATCCCATTGCCCAAGGACAGTTCCAAACCAATCTACCTCAAAGAAGAAGGTCTATAATACTAAGCATATCTATGATATATTGAAAACAAAATCTCTGGAAGCATACTCCCTGGCTCGGCGCCATGAATATGTCCCCCCTAGATAATCAAGGAATAACATCAGTGATACACTGTGGTGCATGGCCGTGGACAGGCTATTGACGTGATGAACTGGCTCGCACGAATGAAAATGAAAAGTCCGCGGGGGACACGGACCTGTAAGATGTTGGCAGGAAATACTCGATGACTGAAAAATGTGACGGACGAGGGGTCCAATGGGCAACCGTAGTCCCCTTGTCTCCCATTAGGCGTTCTGCTATATGCGCTCATCGTATTGCTATCCATTCGCGTATGAAGGCTGACAAGAAACTCGCTCATGGTTTCTTAAAATGCTGCTAAGGACGATGAAACCTCTTGGCTACCGACTCCATTCTGAAGTGATCAACGGCAAGCCGAGGTGACACATGAAACTCCCATGTCTAATCTATGGAGGTGGCATCCGATCTCCATCTCCATCCATATCTGGGACTATTCTACACCCCCTTTCTGTTCGGCTCTCTAATGCTTACAGCCTGGACCACAGACCCTTCTTCTCTAATCCTGAGTCACCGTCGTATATATCTCTTTCTACACGCCGTGTGTTGATCTGTGACAATGGTGAGTGGCTGAAACAAAATGGCGTCGAAAGTAACCTACAAATCTGGGACCTAAGTCGGAGATGGTTTTGGCCCCTAGCAATCTCATGCATGTCGCCGTTTCCGCCTCGAGGACTACGAAAAGCCATTAGTATCAAAAACAGCCAGGAGCAACTTTCAACCCCATCTGCTAGCGAGACGTTGCGTGGACACACGACCCGGGGGAATGGACGCATATGCGTGCGAATACTTACTCTCAAACATGCGCTCAACACCAGCCTGCCCGCCGGCTCCCAGACTGAAGAGGGCGGCACGGCCGACACCAACCGCCTTCGCACCAAGACACAGTGCCTTGACAACATCCGTACCTCGCTTGATGCCTCCGTCGACCCACACCTCGATCTTGCTGAACACTTCCGGGCAGTACTTGCGGATCTCCAGGAGAGTGTGCACCGCAGGGGGCGCTGTGTCCAGAGCTCGCCCGCCGTGGTTCGACAGAATGATGGCCTTGACCTGCGGCGCGTACTTGGCGGCGAGGTAGGCATCCTCGTGCGTCTGTATCCCCTTGAGGACGATGGGGAGGTCCGTCTGCTCGGCCAGCCAGGCGAGGGTCGTGGCCCAGGTCAGGTCCGGCGCCGTGCCGAAGAACAGTTGCTGCCCGACACCTCCGCCGCCGGGTCGCTTCTCCCCGGACTCCTTGCCGCCCACGTCGACCGTCAGCGAGCGGTCGAAGTTGGACTTCTCATCCAGCTCGCGCTTGCCGGGGACCGGGGCGTCGAGCGTCAGAACGATGGACTTGTAGCGGTGCTTCATGGCGTTGATGCGCTTGAGCATGGCTATGCTCTTTGCGCGGTCCTTTTGGATGTACAGCTGCCACCCGAATACCTGACCGTCGGGTGACCCTTCGATGATCTGCTCCGGCGTCATGGACGCATTGTTGGAGATGAGCTGCATGGCGCCGAACCGAGCGGCCGCCTTGGCGATGCCCTGCTCGCCGTCTGGGTGGGCGAGCCGGGCCATGGCCGCCGGCGAGACGTAGATGGGGAGCCCGACCTTGTGCCCGAGGAGGGTCGTTGACAAGTCACAGTCTGTGCAGTCGACAAACATCCGAGGCCGGAGGAGGATATCCCTGTACACGGAGTTGTTGAAGCGTTTAGATATCAGGTCATCACCCGCGGAGAAGTAGTACGCCCAGCATTTCTTGGAAACTTGCTTGGTAGCCACCTCCTCCAGCTCGTCAAGGTTGAGTAACGTCTCCAGGGGAGGAGGCCCTTGCACAGACTTCTCGGCATCCTGAGCCACACTGGCCTCCTTGGGCTTGACGAGGCTGTCGGGATTCACTTGCCCGAGTTTGGCACTGGGATGTAGGTTCTCCTCGAGGGTGCCTGGGGGGTGCACAGGATCGTACTCCTCTGTGGCGTCCTTCCCGGCGAGAGACAGGATAATCTTGGAGCCTCCCGGGTGCTCAGGTAAGAAGTTGGTCACATCATAGACATTCCCGTACAGAATCACCCAGCAGCTCTCTGCAGTGTTGTGCTTGGCGACTACCAGATGGTCTGATTAGCTTGACGATGCCCATGTGTCTGAGAATCAGTTCCTCACCCTCTTCAGCGTCAAAAACCTTGGCCATCTTTGCAAAAATGTTGTATAGGATTCACGCAATTGAGTCTAGAAAGGTGTATCGTCTTTACAACGAGAGTGGCTGACCGTAAGTGTGATAATTATAAATGAGGTGATCTTTGATTCGTGGAAGGCCTCGGCGGTAGTTACCCCGACGCCGCTTTTCGTGAGGATGTTTAGGAGAGGATATAGAGTGACCGCCAACGGAAGCAATCACAGATATTCAACATAGATAGAACAGAATAAATTCTTAATACTGAGAGCCAGCTGCTGTCACGAGAAGGCGCAAGGAGAGAGACAGGAGGGAGAAGAGGAGATGACCATATACAATTAAGCCTGCAACCATTGGGCCACTGGGCCAACCTCCTCCACCAAGCATCCAACGCTTTCCCTGGCCGCGGGTCCACTCCTGTCGGGATAGCCTGCATTTCCCAGGGGAGTTCGCCGTCGGGTGTATCCACAGCGACTTGGGCTAGCATTGAGCCTTTTGCGGAGGGATTGCGGAGGTTGATGCGAGCGAAAAGCGGCCAGGTACAGGTGCAGAGGTGCTGACTAAGCGCCCCATCTTGCCCGGGTCCCATTCCCTATCGATAGGCAAAACGTCATGGACGGGGAATTATTTCCAACCTCGAATTTCCATCGGAATTCCGTTGTCGGCCTTAAACGATTTCGCCAACTGCCACCCCGCGGCGCTCCTTCATGAACCTGCATCCGCCCAGGCCGCTCTGAGATATTATTTTTGCGAGTCAATTTCTGCATTTATATCCCACCTGCGTTTTTCCAGCTGCAAAGAAACATGGCAGCCTCATCACCTGCTCGGCACGTGTCCCGACTCTGCGCAAGATGCCAGGTCCACGCTCAACGCACGTCGTGCGCCGCCGCCATCCCAACCCGCCCGTCTCTCCTTCAGAGAACAACCGCCTCCGCCTCCACCTCCGCTCCCGTGTCTATCGCCTCTAGCAGCGCTCACTGCATCCCCTCAGGAGCCTTCTTCTTCTCTTCCAGCGCCGCCCTCCGCCGAAACGCCGAAAACCCCGACCCCTCCACCACCACCACCTCGTCGTCGTCCTCCTCGCAGCCCTTCTCCTCCGGCGCTCCCAAAACCCACTACGACCTCTTCCCAGAGACCTTACCCCAGGGCCCTCCCCCCGCCGGCCACTTCCCCATCGACACCCGCGCCCTCCGCCGCGAGTTCCTCCGCCTCCAGGCCCGCGCCCACCCGGACCTGCACCCGGCCTCGGACAAGCCCCGCGCCGAGGCCGCCTCCGCCCTCATCAACGACGCCTACAAGACCCTCTCCAACCCGCTCCTCCGCGCCCAGTACCTCCTCGCCCTGCGCGGCGTCGACGTCGCCAACGACGAGACCCTCAAGGTCGAGGAGCCCTCCCTGCTCATGGTCGTCCTCGAGGCCCGCGAGGAGATCGAGGACGCCGAGTCCGAGGCCGACCTCGTGGCCCCGCGCGAGGCCAACGACGCCCGCATAGCCGCCAGCGAGGAGGCTCTCGACGTCGCTTTTGCGAACGACGACATCGACGCCGCCAAGCGCGAGGCCGTGCGGTTACGGTACTGGGTCAACATCGGGGACACCCTGCACCACTGGGAGCAGGGCAAGCCCGTCGTCCTGCAGCATTAAGGAAAAAAAAGAAAAGGGGAGACGTAGGGAAGAAACCGCGGTGAGGAGGGTGTGTGTGAACTCGCGTTTTCCAAGCTGGAACCTCGAATTCGCAAATGGGGATACTTGGCCCCCCCCCATCCCCCTCCGCTCAATTTTTTGGTATCTATCTATGTGTGCGCGCCTGTGCGGTCTTGCGCTCTGTGTATACAAATAATATTAATAGAATAGGCGGCAAGGTCTGACGAAGCCCACCATGCGTGGGAATAGAAACAAAAAAGAGATACATTGTGTCGTTGAATTCATGCAAGGCACCTGTGCCAGAGCTACGCCTCATCGCCGAGTGCGACCTCTCGAGGTCGGTTTAATGCACCATCCAAAAGGTCATCCAATCAAAAAAAAGGGAAAACTCCTATCTATATCGCGTGCCAAACCGTCCCCCCCTTTTCACTCCGCCTGATTTGTAAAAACCTGGTATATGCTGATGGACTGGGAAAATGTGTATCAAATCGTTAATACGAAGGTATATTTGTGTGTATTTGAATTTTCATCGCTCATATGCTGGTAGTTGTTCATTATGAAGTCTGTGATCCCTTGCTCTGGAAGGGCCCGCCCCAACTCCGTATCCTCGATATTCGTCCTCTTCAGTGATCATTGGAGCGCTTGGTTCCGCGTCTGGGGCCATATCCCGCCTCGACGTGCTATCGGGTCTCTGCATGTCTTCGGGGATTTGGGGCGCGCTAGCCTCGGCCAGTAGACGCTCGCGCTCAATTTCTTGCTTGTCTTGAGATGGGTCGCTTGGGGAGAGCGGCTGTAGATCACCTTCCGTAGGGGCTGATGGGCCATCCTCTGCATCTCTGTTGGGGAAGCTGGGAGTGACATGAGGCAAGCGTGGTGTTTCATCTGCATCGTAGATGTTTTCCTCCTCATTGTCTGGCGGAGACGAAGGGCCAGCAGCTGGTGGTTGGCTGGGAAGCAACCTGTTCTCCGCTAGCTGGATTCGCTCCTTTTCGGACATGTTCCGCTCATCGGGAACCTGAGGTGAGGGAATGTAGTCCGGTGCTGGGACGTGTCCGACACCATTGGTTTCTCCGTTCACCGAATAAGGATATGGTTGTGAAGGAGCCGTGGGTCCGTGTGGTTGATGGGGGAGTGTAGGTGGCGGTGCTCCGTAGTAAGGCTGGTTGCCAGCCTGGGGAGCAAAATTGGTGTTCTGAGGGTAGCTGCCAACAAAGGGCGACGGTGACACCCAGTGATTTTCATCAGGTTGGCTATGTTCCGTATAATATGCTTCGTCTTCGTCGCTCTGAGCTATACCTGATGATGGTGACATCTGTCTCTGTGTTCGCGGTTTCCCTCTTCCCCGCGAACTATCCACAGTTCCGACAATGGTTTCTATCGTCATTGAGACGACACCCTTTTCTCTCCGCAGAGGTGAGGTATCAATGATGGTAGAGCTTCCGCGCCTGGGACCGTAGGAATTCCCGTTCTCGAACCAGCCGTTGCTTTGTCCAACCCTGGATGACGTCCGATTTCCTTGAAGTTGATTAGTCAACTTGCCTCCCAAGTCAACGATTACTTCAACTTGGTATTTGAATCCAATCATGTTCCCGGGCACGCCCTTGATTGTGGGGAACGAGTCATCGGGGATTTTAACCGACACTGTGACTGAAGTTTGCAACGTCGCCGGGTGAATGATTAAAGGCGCAGAGTTCTGATCCAAATCCTT
Organism: Clonostachys sp. G952; assembly: GCA_027569935.1. Classification (NCBI taxonomy): domain Eukaryota; kingdom Fungi; phylum Ascomycota; class Sordariomycetes; order Hypocreales; family Bionectriaceae; genus Clonostachys; species Clonostachys sp. G952. Next base: position 304,549 of record JAPDLB010000028.1, read on the forward strand.
GCGGAAGATGCTCTTGGACCCCGACGAGGACATAGACAAGCCCCCGAGCCCTGTTCGAGACTTGGGATAGCTTTCGTTCTTGTCCGCGCGTTTCCTATCCTCCTTGGACAGTTCGGCCGAGAAGAGTTCGGGGGGAGGAGCCGAGTCAATTCTACCCTGCCGGAATAACGTGACAATGACACCAGCCATGCTCTTCATTCGTTTGATATGTTGAACGGTAACGCGTACAGGGACCGTGTCCCCAGGCAGACATCCCCCCCGCAGCAACTCAACAGTTGTTGTTATGGTCTTGTCATCCACAACTTGCTGATTGGCTGTCGCAACCTGGGCAAGCTCTGCCCGACTCAAGCCACCCGTGCTTGCGCTTCGGCCACTCTCGCCGCTGATCTCACTACGGATATCGGACTGGTCCAGCCCACGGTCACGATTCAAATCTTCGGCTGTTGTGGATGGAGCAACGGAGCCAACTTCAGAGGCAAGATCATTGGTCACTTCCTGGGTAGTGGCTTGAACGACCTTCTCAGGAGCAAATGATTTCCTTGTTTTGACTCGTTTCGAGATGGGTTCTAGAAAAATCGTCTTTGGGCGGGGCGGGGCCAGGAGACCAATATCGACCTTCTCAACCAGAGTAACCTTCCTGTCGCATGAGGTCGTAGCTGCCATCGATGTCGGTCTGGTCAACGTTGCCATAATTAGATAGGAAATTGATCCTCGTTCGAACTGCGTGCCGTGTTAGCCCGTTTCCATCTAGTAATTTGCCCCGATCTTTTAAGTCCGGAGCGGCAGAGCCCTGGAACTGCCTAGTATATATACATCAACAGCGCAAAGGAAAGGAGAAACATACGTCAATGCTACTTGGCAGCCCTCTTTCAGGAAATACCAGATTGAACCCAAATTCGTATTTGCCGGGCTCCAGCCTGCCATCCCCACTCAGCACCTGCTCGTCCTGGAAAATGCTGGCGAAGCCATGGCCATGATACCGCGGGTTCTCTGAGCCACCAGACGGCAGGAGAGCGTGTGGGCTTGCGCTGAGCGCTGGTTCCTTGAGGACGCGGGCAAAGCCGTTGAGAGAGACCGTCAGATGGGTGATGCGAATAGGCTTCACAATAACGAGAATCACCGACCCGCGGACGTTCTCGCCAGCAGTATACTTCTTATGAGGCTCCTGCGGCTGGATATGAAAGTCTGCGACATGGTTTTTCCGGCCGCGGAGGGTAATTGGGAGGCTGAATCGGGAAGACAGCGAAGAGAAGCGTGGGATGGAGGAGAATCGCTTGCTGGAAGCTGGCTTCGCGGTGAGCAGCGCAGCCTGATTATCGGTGCGCGGCGACGAGGAGGACGAGTTGGGGGTCGAGGGACTCGAATTGCTGGCGCTGGAGGCGTGGTTGTTGTTGGCGCCTGAGGGCTGGGCTGTGGAAGGTCGAGGTGTGTTGGAACCAGCAGAAGAAAGCGTCGATGGTACCGAGCGGCCGTTCATCCCCGACGGTGTTGCGGAGGGCATCTGTGAGGCGGCAAGAGAATTCGATCGCTGCCGTTGCTGCCGGTGGTGCTGGCCACCAGCGATGGCCGAGGGTGTTGGTGTCGCGATGGTGGTTGGGTGGGCTGATGAGGCGGAAGTTGCGGTAGCCGAGGTGTCGGCGTGGTCGGCGATGAGAGGAGGGATCGCGCTGGAGGGCGGCGAGGCACGGCGCTGCTGTTGCGATGGTGCGATTCGCCTGCTCTCGACGGATGCGTGCGCCTGGGAAGTAGACGAGGATGAGGGCAACGCGGGTGACGGGGCCATCCAAGCAAGAGTGCTGCCCAGCTTGATCCTCCCCAGATTCACTAGCACACTACACTACCCGCTGTTGACTGGACCCGCGAGCCGAACGCCAGAAACGGGGATTATAAAAAAAACACACACACAGTCAGATTCCTTTTCTGATCGCGGCGGCACCTTGTTGACCTGCTGAGTTTAATCGTCTGCTTGCCTGCTCTCTTGCGTGCAGGTGGGCGTCTGTTTAAGTGAAGTAGAAGGATGTTGATGGTCGTTCAGTGGCTAGTACCACCGGGTTTGGCTGCCGTAGATGGGCTGCAGGGCGGTCGTAGTGGCACCGAACTATTTGACGGGGAGAGACAACAGTGGGGTGCCCTGGTGGTGGTGGTGGTGGTGGCGGCCGCGACAGGCTAGCAGCCACTGTAGCGCGAAGGGGCCCCTGGATCCTTGTGGAGGAGGGGAAGTAAATTGAAGTTGCTGCTGTCGCTGATTTGTCGCCCGACGCTCCCCTCCTTCGTTCAAGTTCTTTTCCTTCTTCTGGTGCACCCTCGTCTGCCTTGCCTTCTCCCCACCTTCTCGCTGTCTGTGCTGCCGCTTCCAGCAATAGCGTGGTTGGTAATGGGTATGGGTAGTCCCTCAGTGGTGTTGCCAGCTGCCTGAACAGTCCTCGGGCGGGCCGGTGGCCTGTCCTGTCCTACTCCAGCCGCGAGCTTGGTGTTAGTCGGAGTTCTAGCTGCGCTCCTCCCCGGCCTCTGCGTGTCCGAGAGCCACACACGCCAAGGAGCAAAGTCCGCGCCAAGCAAAGCTTGTCAACTCCTGTTACGGAAGGGATCCAGGGCCGTGCTCCGGAGCGAGAGTCCGGGTCTGCTTCGAAGATGTCGACTGTCTGGATGCTGGATGGGAGAGACAAGAGATGAGGAGACCAACAGCCCTCGGAGCCTGGAATAACGCAACACCGCCAATTGACTCAACTGCGGCGCCAGCTGAGAGAGAAGGGGTCCGAGTGAGGCCGAGCGAGCCTCAGAATACACCACGCCGTGTCTGTTTATTGGCTGGCCCGTTATTATTTCAGCCCACCATCAACCCACCGTTATTTAGCAAAACCCGCTCCCCCATTTCACCCAAAGGATGGTTCAAGGAGCCATGTATTCCTGGTGCCTGCCAAATAAGTGTCGTATCATGGTAACCGCCCATCGCTTTTTCTGTGACTGGTCGATATTCGCCATGACAATGTCCCTGCCCACGTAGGGCTAGTCCCTTGCCTATAAATAAACTCCGAATCCCTGCAACTCATGCATGCTGCCCCCTCTGTATACGTCAGGGCAGAGTACTGTCTGAGCCTTGGTTGGTGAGAATCGGCTGTCGCGTATGCTACCGTAGGTAGTACCAAGTCTTCATCTGCCTGTCACTCTCGGTCTGGCGCCGCCTCGTGTTGACGGCCATGTACGGCCGCCTGCGAGATGTAAATTTTTACCTAGTGCAACATCGGTGTAGTCCTTTAGATTTGGATCACCACGATCGGCCAACAGCGACAATGAATAGGCTGACGGATACGAGCACTGTCTTTGTTCTTCCAATCACTGGTCCATAACATCCACTTCAAGGGGCCACGCAATGCACCTGTCCCATTTGGGCACCCTGTGCGTCTGCTGAGCATTATTGTTCGAACAGGTCACTTCGCGAATCGTATCCAAGTCCAGAAAGAATTAGCGAGTTTTTTTGTCTCTTGTCATTTGCTCTATGTGTAAAATGCGGAATCGTGTCCGCTCTGCCATCTTGAAGGCATGCAAAAATCCAAAAATGTAATCCCCCAAACGCCAAGCTTTCATGATCCAAACACCAGAGATCTAGATGCTTTCCCTTGTGTATATGCAATTATGCCCGTGCCGTTCCCTTTTCCAAACAAAAAATACTTAAAACAAAAGCTATGCCATTATGTTTTCTTTGTGTGTGTCATTAGTCAAGCGCCTCACCGCTGAGAATGCTTCGCAGAATACCCGCGCCAATACCATCGACCATAGATTCCATATCCTTCTCTGCAACCGCACTGGCGATCCGCTTATCATCCCCACTGGCCACTGTGGTGGTTTTCCTGCCGCGTTTGCTTGGCGTCTGTGGCGTAATAAAACTGCCGTTTTTACCGTCAACCGCGTTGACTAATCCCAAAGTCTCAAGACTGCCAACGACCTCTCGAAACTCAGATCCAGACAAGGGGTGCAAAACTGAGTCGCGAGTGCACAGGCGGCAATAAGTCTCAAACAGGGCTTTGATGGTGGGTGCCATTGTTTGTGACTTTGATGGTGTGGCCCCGTTTGCACTGGTGAATGAAGCTCGGGTACGCCTCTCAAAAGCCACCAAAGAACAGAGAGCTGCTTTTTGTTGTAAATTAAGAGTCTTTAGCCTTTGTGTTGTTCCATTGCTGAAAGCTGCTGCTGTGACTTTGTTGAGGTGGCCGATCGATGCTCGGGGGGCCGTCTCTGCCGTCAATGACTTGAGAGATCTGGTCATAATCTGTGCGATGCTCTTTGAGCCGTTGCCAGAGGCGCCATTGACCTTCTCACCCAGTGGCCTCTTTGTCGGAGTGAGCTGGAGGAGTTGTTCCCGCGCCTCGTCCTCGTGCTTTGATCTTGTTTCCTGCTCAATTAAGTCCAGAGCCCGGCGGCAAATTTCAAACGCCTTTCGTAGGTCGCCAGTCTGGCTTGCCACCTTGCGAGAGCACAGCTCAATCGCGGCGGGGTGAACAAAGGGCACGTATCCCTCCTTGCCCTCGGGCATCAATGACTTGAGCCTTCCAGTGATGATTTGCTTGATCTGGACTGCGTTGTAGGGGAGGAATGGGAGCAGATCGGGCTTCAAGTTCTTGGCCTTGAGCCTCGGCAAGAATCGATCTGTGAGGTCGAGTGCGTTGGCAATTCCAATCAAAACCAATCTTGATGATTTTTGAAGAGACCACTCAAACATGCGGTATAAACTTTCCAGGCCCATGGTCAAGATGTGGTCGATCTCATCCAAAGTAACCAGGTAAACCTCGGAAGATGAATCCTGTGATTTGGGGCAGAAGATGGACTGAAGAGTTGATACGGCTTCGGATTCCGATGAGTCGCTGGCATAACCCAACTCCTCCAGTAGAGTCTTATACAAATCCCTGGAAGATTTGATACTCATACAGTTGACATAGGAAGCACGCACGCCTTCCCGATCTGTGTATCCTTGCATGATCTCCGTAATCATGGCGCTCTTGCCCGTTCCTGGAGGACCACTCACGTAGAGGCAGCCGCGTGGTGACTCGGATGAAGGGGAGCAGCGATCGAGGAAGGTGGAGAGTTGTGCCCGCTCCGTTTCCCTTCCAATCAGCTTGCCCGGTTCCGTCCCGTGAGCGAAGAGCTGGCGAGCGTTGTGGTAGACTGTCTGGATAGCCGAGGGAGACAAAGGGGTAGATGGTGTCAATCGCTTGAACAATTTGCCCGCGGACATAACCACATGGCGTGGAGTATTAGGGGATGAGAAAACATCGCGATGGCGAGGAGTTGAGGGCGTGACTGGATTGAGTTTCAATGCTGACTTGCGGATAGTAGGGGGCACTTCGTCCTCGTCCTCGGCAATGGAGTTGGGATCCTGGTTCTCGTCGTTGTAGAGGATGGGCTTCGTACTTCTCCTCGCTCGCTTACTGGGAGTCTGTGGTAATGGCAGGTCGGCTGGAGTAATGGTAAGTGACTACTTCCTTCTGTTGAATTGTGGTTAATGGCACCTACCTATGTCAAGGGCGGACCTCGTCCTCTTTCCTAAGGTTGAGGGAGACATGAGGATAGCGGTTGCAGCTTCCTGAAGTTGAAAAGACAATAGTATATGGCAAATGCAATGCAAATGGATGTGAAGCAAGAACAATGAATGAATTATACAGTTGTGTTGAAATGCGGGAAGGTGGTTGTTGTGAGTTGGACAAGATGGGAGAAAGTGCAATGGTTGTGCCCTGGCAAGCGCCTGGGTTTTTAGCCCGTTGGCGCGGTTGCGAGCGCAGACCCAGCGTCACGAACGCCCTGGTGAGAGGACGTGTTGGACGCGACCCAAAAACGCGTTTCTCGCGACCTTTTTAAGTGGGACCACTTTAAAATCACCCGTTGTATGGCCCGTGCACCCCGGCTAATTTCGAGATGCTCCAGCCTCAGCTTTGGCCCCACCAAGCTCAGTCGCGTGGCTTGACCGTGGCTGGAGTCGCGTCGGAACGGAGAGCACGGCGCATGGGAATTGGAGATGATCGCTACACTTTTCGATGGCTACTAGAATCGCAACCTCTGGGTATCGAGGCTTTGTTTAAAATGTCGTACGAGGCCGTTGTTCTCCTAAAATACATTTTAAAGAAACAATCCCAGTTCGCTATTTTCCCCTTTGACTCATCTTCTTCAAGCCGCCACAAATAATTACCTATACAATTGCAACATTGGTAAGTCCGGGTTTGCCTAGTCACTGCCAATTTAGAAGTCTCAAATGCATTACGTCATTGAGGCTCTCCAGAGTCTAGACAGCTCGAAACCATAACCATCAGTTCACTTAGCGGAACGATCATATTTCTTCCACGGTCGAGTTGAATTTTCCTCTAACATTGAATTCCTCAAGTAGAAAATCGATCACGTTTACAGCCATGACAACGTACATCCCTTCCATCACCATCCCTTCGCAGGTGTTTCTCAACCCCTCCGCATCGATCCTTCTTCCCGTTGTGCTGGGAACATCGATTGGGTATGCTACTGGGCGTAAGTGCATATTGTTCAACATTTGAACTAGCCTGTGCGATGTCCTTTGCCCTAACATGAACCCGAATCTTCCTCTGCAGGAGCTGGCACTCAAAAGACATACCTCCGGTTGAAGCAGCCCCCTCTGCGCCCACCACCATGGTTGTTCGGCCCAGTCTGGACGGTCCTCTACGGGTGCGATGAACCTCTCCATTACATCCCCCCCCTTTCAATCAATCGCTTATCAATTATACAGGTTGATGGGATATGCTGCTTATCGCGCAACCTTCAAGGGGTTGTCGCCCTTCTCATCCCCCGACACCATCCGCACCACCAAGCACACAATGACCCTGTACACTATCCAGCTTGGTCTCAATCTTGTCTGGATGCCCCTCTTCTTCGCCGCCAAGCTCCCTGTTCTCGCCACTGTAGACATCGTTAGTCTTCTGGGCGTCAATGCCTACCTGACATACCTCTGGCACCCCATCGATGCGGTCGCTGCATACTGCCAGATTCCCTACCTTGGGTGGTTGAGCTTTGCAACATATCTCTGCGCCGGAGTGGGTTATCTGAACGACTGGGACCTGAATGCCATGCATACTAAGGATACAAAGCCGCCTGGCAAGAAGGAGAGAGAGGCCATGGAGATTTAGGTGCCCATGTCTCGCCGCCATTTAGGAAAGGTTTCAGGCCGCTGGTTCACCAAGAGGTGGATGACACTCACGCTCTGTTTCGTGGGGCTGCTATGCTTCCCGCAGCAGTAAAGACGGAAGGCATTGCCTGGCATGTATCATATATCGTTTCAAAATCGCTATTTCCCATTCAAGAATTTTTTCTATAACCGAAATCAACATGCTTTGTAGTTGAATGATTCCTCTGTCCCTTTCCCACGAGTAAATATATATTAACGGAACAAAAAAAAATGAGGAAACCTGGTCCAATGCCGTATATCATGTATCAAGCCCAGTTCTAGTTTGGGCCGGGTCTGTCGTTTCCTCTACCGCTTCGACCTTTACTTTCATTAATGCATTGGTAAATGCCTTTTTAGACCATCATAAACCATAAAGATAAATGCCGAGCTGGGTGCGGACCGAAGGCATGTAATCCCACAACCTCGGTACATCCCCTTCAGCCCATGCTGCTTCCACACGGCGACACCCTCGCTCCAGAACGTGCGCTTCACATGAGAGCCGCCAAGAGGCATCGTCTGCATGCGGGACTTGATCGTATCCGCAGGGAAGAATAGGAAGTTGTACGCGATGCCCGCAGAAGCGCCCGCAATGGCCTGCTGCCAGAAGGGCAAGGGCGTCGTCGCCAGCGCCTCCCTCTCAGCCTGCGACGTCACAGACTTGAGCCTCTGCTCCCTGAACAGCGCCGTGGTCGTCTCCTTGGCGCCGAACCAGGCCGCGCTGCCGCCCGTCTCCCTGATGAGCGTGCCCATCTGCCCGTGCCAGAACCCCATGATCCCCCCGTGGCGGAAGATGCTCCGTATGACGGCCACGGGTCGCAGCGCCGCCTGCTGCCCCGAGGAGGCGCCGCCGGCCGGGGCCTGGATCTTGCACTTGACCAGCTCGATGGGCGTCAGCGCGAGGGAGGCGAAGGCGCCCGCGAAGGCTCCCGTGAGGTAGAGCTGCGGGAGGGAGAGCCCGTCCCGCCGCGAGGCCCAGCCGATCGAGAACATGGCTTCCCGACCCACGCTCTCGAACATGAAGAGGCAGCTGTTCTCGGCGGCGGCGCCCACCAGGGGCGCGGTGATGCCCCGGTAGAGGCCCCCGATGCCGTCGGCCTTGAGCGACTGCCGGAAGCAGTCGAGCGGGCCGGTGTATCGCAGCGGCAGGTGGTCGGGCTGGCTCTGGAGTCGTACTTTGACCGTGTCGAAAGGGTACTCGATGTACTTGCCGACGATGCCAGCAATCTGGGGGAACGACGCGACGCCTCGTTAGCCATGGGAAACCTAAAACCCCGCCGATCTCGGGCCCAGCCACCACTGGTGTTGAGGAGGAGGGGGAAACACTCATACTGAGCCATATGTCACGTCCTCAATGGCCTCCATGGCCGCGGCCTGGGGCTTGAGAGACATTTCGGCAGGGGCCTGGACAGGCTCGATCGCAAGCTGGCTGGTTTCCATGCTCTGTCGCTCGGGTCCTTTGTGGGAAAACGGTCAAAAACAACGGCCCAGGTCAAACAGGCTTTTGTTGGGATGAGGGATAACCCTCAGCCATGCAGCCAGCAAAAGGTCCGAGAGAGATGAGATAAATAATGGGAAGAAGGGAAAAAGGAAAAAAGCAGGAGAGGGGGAAACAAGTTGGAAGCACGAAATTAGGCTGGCGCCCGTCCTGTCACAGGCCCAGGATGGCTGGAGCGAGCCGCGGGGCAGTCTAGCGCATCCAGAAGTGGGAGTCGGGCGGTGACGGTGCCGGTTTTTTTTTTTAGATGGTGGAGAATTTTTTTCTTTTTAGCGAGGAAATCACTGATTGATAAGGAAAACTTGCAGGACATCCTCAGCCGGACCCTCTTTAGCTGCATGGACATGCTGGTTATTGACGCGGCATGTCACCCTACGACCCTCGCCAAAAGGCCTCATCTCGCACGCAAAACTAAGGTACGCTCGGCTGGATGGAGAGAGGGGGCTGAGAAGAGCGAAAGGGAAGGAGGGAGATCGCAGGATGCAAGGGATGCGGAGATTGTTCCAACCCTGGTGAGACACTGTATGATAAATCAAGTCTGTTCTTCCGATCACATCTACAAGTTGGCGTACGCGGAATCCGCATATGTCGAGCGACCCGACAGCAGTGCCGCCGTAGCGAGTGCCGTGTGCAGATGAGCCGGTAGTTATGGAAATGGGGAGTTTCGGACAACTGCCGAGGCATAGAGAGCTGACGCGACTTCGGATGTCCCTTGTAAGCTGGGAGCATGTCTGAGATGATGTGAAGATGGTGCCAATGAGAGCATGTGTCTAGCCCACTAGCTTTGATGTCTCAGTCTGCAGTGAGTCATCTGCCTTCTCCAGCTGGGCATGTAGGCATATTCATTGGGCATTCAGCAGCTGGGCCCTCATGCTGAACGAGCTTCAGAAACCTGTTACGTACTGACACGGAACACGGGAGTAGACGTAGTGGGTAATAAAGGTGCGGGAGCATCAGTCAGATCCACTGCATAGACCCGTGGGACGGATGCATGTGTCAGGATTGGGAGGTGAGCACTATTCTCCATTGGCTGTCTTCGGCATCACGCGTCTTGCTTTCTTTTTCTTCTCTTTCCCAGAGGCATGTGGCTCTTACGGCAGATAGTCCACGACCCAACTGCAATGGATGAGATCCCATCTTCCCCTTGCTCCGCAGAATCCATCAAATAACGGCTGTGATCGGCATGGCATTCACCACACCAGGACTCATTGTTGCTCTTATGCTACTGATTATGGCATCTAAGACAGCACCATGAAGGTCGGTCTTGGATATCACCAGATGTTGATAATTAATTTCCTGCGGGATTAACATTCTGCTATGAACGAATTATCTCACCGGGGATCGCCCCAGAAGCTCTCTATGCCATCTTGGCGATCATTCCAACCGAAACACGTACATTGGGCCTTCATATATGACATGGTATAAATAAAATTATTCCAAGAATTGCAGTACCCTTTCCAAAGCTCCGGCTCCGGAAAATAGTTGGCCAGGTTCAAGCTCAAGCCAGGATTACTTGTCCAAGACTCCCAAGCTTACTGCTTCTTCTTGTTTGAGGTCTTGGTCTCGGCCTCCTTGGGTTGCTCAGGCTGGGCCTCCTCGGTGTGGTCCTTCTGCTCGGCATACCACTGACCGGACTGGAGCACCAGGACACCGATGAGGACAAGGGCGAGGATGGTGTTGCTGGCAGAGAGGACCTTGAGGCTGTCCTCGCGACCGAGGATCATCTCACCAGCAAAACGGCCCTCGCGAGTCGTCTCCCATTCGGGGCTGTTCCAAATACCATCACTGACGGCGCGGAGACCCTTGATGGTGTTGGAGATGTAGACAGCAACGGCGATGAGGTACAGGATGATGGAGGCTCCGTCGAAGAGGAAGTTGGCCTCGCTCGGGCGGTACATCTTGACGAAGAGACCGAGGAAGGCGATACCAACGGTGATGTGCAGAACGCGGCTGATGATGGGCGGCGAGTCGAACAGGAACTTGAGATGTACCTCCAACTGGTCAAGGTACTCGGGTGCAATGTCCACCTTGCTCCAGAGGAGGGGGAAGTCATAGGGAAACTGCGCGAAGAGAATGCCCAGGAAGAAGCAGGTGGCTATAGGAGGAGTTAGCTGTCTGTTCGTGATATGCTGGCCAGTGCCGAGGGAACCGAGAACATACGGCCAATAATCATGGCAGTAGCAAATGATCCAGAGCCATGGTAGTTCTTGGACTTGGTGGTCTTGGACCAGTCAATCCAGGAGCTCATGATGGGCAGGTTGTGTCGCGAGTAAGAGGTGGAGAGATCAAAAGTGGCGCGCGCGCTGGTAGGTCCGGGGTTGTCGCCGCAGTTGAACGATGGACGAGTAGTAGAAGGCGTATACCAATTGGGACAGCTCCTACTAGATTTTGAGGAGGCTCACGAAGAAGAACAGGTAAAGGTGGCGAGACACAGAGGAGGAGAACGGGGTTGAGATCTTTCCGCGGCGGACAGGCTGGAGGCAGCGACCGACCGACGAAGTCTAGAAGGTAATCCACTGATTCCATTGGCTTGCAGACTCTGCGCTACGCCTCGTGTGGGGGAGCGATGGAGCCCCACCCCTCATTTTCCGCTCGCTGAGGAGAAGGACAGATGCGCATGGGCTAGGGTTGTGCTTATCGCAGCTTTTTCTTCATCAGCCGATTCTCCCCTGCTGTAGCTGGCAATTAATTAAACAATATACACTCAATTGTCGACACAGCGCCATGCCAAGAGGAACACGGCGGCAGGTGTGTGATAGTCATGAGCGCAACTACTGTACGTAATGGATTGAGCGCCTCTGCTGCTTGCAGACATCAGTCTTCCAGTGGCTTTTAGCACCAAGTAGCTTCTGCTGTGAAGATAACCAAGGCCGCTAAGTCCGCTTAAGGCCTAGACCAGGTCTGGACCCTGGAATACCTAGGCGAGAAGTGGAAGTTGGGATGAGGTGCATAGTAGAGAACCCATGCAACCAAGACGAGGCCAGCAACGACACACGCAAAGCACTCTAAGCTATAGATCTGGGACAGGAACTATCGTGAGATGATTATAATCATGAATTAATACGGGGGCGAGTTCAAAGCTTCAATGGAAGCAATCCTCGCTTTCGAATCGCCCCTTGGACTGCTTTCTTTATCTGTGCAAGGGACCGCTGCCAAGCCTCCTTTCCTTTGGGTTGGCTTTCTGTCTTTTCTTGCTCGATCAGAACTTCTAGCCATTTGATCAGCTTCAGAACCTTTTTCAGGTCCCGTTCTTCATGGACGACGCCGACCAGATACTTCTGGAACACCTCCACATCACCATCGTGCGGGCCGTCCACTTGTGTCTCTGCATGCCAGGCATCCAGCATGTCCTTGATCTGCTGCACCGACGAAACCCCAGACTTGCCGAACGGAATCTGTGGCCGTGGTGGAGGGAACTCTATCTGGGCTTCCTCGACTAGACTATCCGCATCTGGATCTGATACTTTCTGCCCATGTAGCATGGGGGCTTCCAACCCAGATTTCTGCGCCAGCCGTTGACGCCTATGATCCTCCATCACCTCTTTCCGTATTGACTCTGGGAGTCCAGCGAGAAACTCGGAATCCATATCTTCTATAGTGCCTCCCTGTGGGTCCTCACTGCCAGCTTGGATGTCCATGAAACTGGTCTGGATCAAACCAGCCTGGGCATCCTTCTTGAGCTCAGATTTCCCAAATAAATTGCGTGCCCGTCCTCCTTGCTTTATTGGCGTAGCCGGTTTGAATGCATGAGATGTCCTATCCTTTCTTGGCGAGTGATATGCAGGAGGCTGCGCCTGCTTGCGCCCATACGTTGCCAACACCTCGGCCTTCATATCGTCGGGGAGTGCATTGAACACTTCTGTATCAATCTGAGAAGACGAAAAGTCCATAGCTGTCGTGCTAGATTTAGTAATGGGAGAGGCCTGCCGACTACTTGCTGGACGCTGTGCCATCAACCGGCTTCGGATATCCTTTGGGAGTTCGGCAAATACTGAGGGATCCACGCTACTTGGCAAGAGGAATTGTGTACCTGACACATTCAAAGGGGTCGTTGCTTTGGTGTCTTCTTCTGCAGCTTTCGCCAATGCCATCGCTGGGTGTACCTTTGACTTTGAGGGCGTGAATGGCTCTTCAGTAATAGGATCCCTCTCGCCTGGATGACTGGGAGTGGGTTTTGTAGGGCTCTCGACCTCCTCAATGGCTTCCGTTTGAGGACGTCTAGAGCTAGGGGGTGGGCCTTTAAAGGCACTGAATGGAAGTTTACGCTGACTGCCTTCAGGCGCAGAGGGGTTTGTCTTGATAGGTTCAAGTTTTGTCATCTGAACACCAAGCCCACGAAGGTCTCCAGGGCTGAAGCCAAAGGTTCGGAGGACTGAGACTGCCTCTTTACCAATTGTCTCGTAGTTGTTCGTAGAAACTCCAAAGGAAACACTTTTATTGAAAGTGTCACATTTGCCATGGCCAAGGTGTTTGGCTGGGTCGAGGGGGGCGTCGAGGGATCTCCGCATAATCTTTACGGTCAACTGTCGCCCCTTGACCTGCTCGTTCAAAAGCCGCCTCTCAAGCTCCTTGCATAGATTGTAAACGAATTCCTCAGCCTCGGGTTGGCTGAGAAATCGAATACCCCAATTTATCTCAGCAGACACAGACTTCCGGGGAGGCTGCTCCCCTACCTCAGCCTTATCGATGCCGCGGGAGTACTCCCAAAGCTTCTCTCCAGTCTTTGGGCCCAGAACAGAAGAAAGGCGTTCCCTGGACAGAGCACGTAAGTCCTTGACAAGTTTGACGCCAACATCTTCCAGCTTGCCGCTAATACTACGCGCAACCCCAGGCAACTGCTCAACCTGGAGTTCTCCAATCATATCCAAAACGTCGGAGGGTTTCAGCTGATACTGCCCCGCAGGCTTCGCCTTTCTTAGAGCAACTTTTGCTTGGAGGATATTTGCGCCAACACCAACGGAAACGTTGCATTCCGTCTTTTCCTTGATCCTGGCTCTTATGGATGTCGCGATCTCATCGGCATGCGCCTGCTCTCTTCCAATAGTGTCCTCGTCCGCACCTTGGCCATTAGACCCTGTTGCGCTGTACACGAGGGCAGAGACGTCGATGAGCGCCTCGTCGATGCTAACGCTTTGAATCAAGCCCCCAGTCTCGATAATAGCTTCATAGAAAAGCTGACTTGCGGCTTCATATCCAGGAAAGTCATAAGGGAGGACCTTGAGGTCACTGCAGAGCTCGTGTGCTCTTTTCATCCACATTCCATTCCTGACCCCGAATTCCCGGGCAGGGTAGTTGCAGCTTGCAATTTCCGAGCCGGAACCCTGGCCATGAGCAACGGCCACGGGTTTATCCACCAACTCGGGATGCTTCTTCAATGACACGGCGCAAAAAAAGCTATCAAAATCGACATGCAAAATATACCTCCTTGATCCTACTGGTCGCTTTCCCGCTTTACCGGTCTGTGATTTCTCGGCAGCCAGTTTTTGCATCTTGGACTTGAGCTCCGATTTCCATGTAGACAAGTGATGTAGCCGACTTTCGGAATAATATTGCTTTAGAAATTCTGGGTTTGCCGTCGATGACTTTCGTATTCGCGGGTCCGAAAGCAACCAAGCATTGTGTTCCTCAGATGTAGCATTCTGAGGAGGCCCAGAGAGCTTGGGCTTGGTCTCCTCGGGTAATTCTGGAGCCGGGGGTTGGGCTGGTCCCGACTCAATATTTTCTGCAATAGAATCTGGTGTTGGATCGCCCACAGGGGCCGTGGGTTCGAGTGGAGGATTTTCCGGGGCGAGGCTTTGTAGCTTTGATGGGGTGGCTGGCTGCCTTGATGCCTTTGCAACAGCTTGGCTCAAAGCGGCGCTCATCTCTGGGCAGTTCTTTAGTTGCATCGAATAGAAGCTGTTTTCTGCGTGCTCTTTATACGTCTCTCTTGGCTTCGGGGTGGTCTGCGTCATGCTCCCGCTGGCATCAAAAGCCAGGACCTTCTGCCTGGGACCTTCATCTATAACACGATAATCGGTCCAAGAGAGCAACTTCCCGGCGGCAATGGAATCCACGATCCATGCAGGCTTCGCAATCCTACAGCGACCCCAGTCCACGGTTTTCTTAGGTGGAAGTGACGACGCGATGATGTGAGTTGCCATGGTCTTCGAATCCAAGTACTGGAGAAAGCCCCCTCCATGTTGGACGATTTCCTTGTGGAGGCTGTGTCGCGTTAGTCGCCAACTCGACGAACAAGATCGAAATCATCCGGCTTACATGTGAAGAGGAGGTTGCGTGTATCCCGAGACGTGCGCCACGATGCCCTTGAAGATCTGTGGTTTATCCGACCGGGAGCGAATCTCGGCGTCTAGATTCTGCAGCTTGATCTTCTTGCGCCGGAAGTACTCGGGAAATCCGTTGAAGGTACTTCCATCATATTCCTCCCCGGTCTCATCGGTAAAAGTATGCTTTTCAATCCGCTTCCGGACTGCCGACGAGTTCTTCTCCAAAGCGTTACTCATCGTGTCTGATTGATAACGGGGCTTCGTCAGATTACGAAGCCAGAAGCAAAGCTGCGCATTTTCAGCAAGAGACCAAAATATTCCAAAAATTTCCGGATGAAATCCAAGCTACTAGCCACCGTCCATGGCCCTGGGACGGTGTTCACGATCGTGAATTTCGGGGGCGAGTTGTCGATGCAAGTGGGAGAGTATCGCGTAAAGTGGAGCACGGTCGAGCGCGCCTTTCACACGTCATCCCGTGACTACCGGCTCTTGAGCCACAGTTAATTTCGTCGCAACCTTGAAGAGGTAATCCATCACTAGCCACATCTGGTCGAAGAAACCGAGTTCGAGCCGGTGTTGAATTTCTGCAGCGCGCTTTGCTGGCTCGCCGTCTACCGCCATGAATAACCAGCAGTTTCGCAAGCTTGTGCTCAGTTCATCCGGCAAGTCGTCCAAGGATGATTCTACGAAATCCAAGCCCGCGGCTGCTGCTGGCAGCTCACTGGGTTCGCGACAACGGAGCAGCATCCCCATGACACCGTACGTTGGGCACATCACCAAGCGCATCGCATTAGAAAACTTGAGCTGACCCGATTGGTTTTTGTAGGCGCGTCCTCGGAGGCTCACAGGCAGATTTTGCGCGACAGCTGGCTGACCGCAATAATGCGACCAAGCCTCAGAAACAGTACAAGACGTCGGCCCCCAGAGGCAGCAAACTCGCCTCCGGCTACGTCGACCGAGCGAAAGAGCGAACGGATCAAGAGGGCGACGATCGCGAGGAGCGAATCAAGGCACTGGAAGAGTTGCTAAAGAAGGAGGAGATCGACCAAGAGACGTTTGACAAAATGCGGTTTGAGATCGCTGGAGGTGATCTTGAAAGCACGCATCTCGTGAAAGGCCTGGACTTCAAGCTCCTAAAGAGAATAAAGCAGGGAGAGGATATCTACTCAGGGAAGTCGGCAGAGGCTGACAAGGAGGCCGGCGAGGAAGAACACGACATGGATGACGCATTCGATGAGCTTGAGCAGCAGGACGTTGTGGCGGTCGAGAAGGAAAAGGCCGAAAAGAAGAAGGGTCAACTCTCTACAGTTTCTCTAGCGCCAGGAAAGAAACGAACTCGCGATCAGATCCTTGCGGATCTCAAGGCTGCACGAGCAGCCGCTAAAGCCAGCCAGGCACCGGCCTTGGGTGATCGGTTTCGCAAAATCGGCGGCAAAAAGGAACCCGGGACACGAATGGAAATAGACAGCAAGGGACGGGAGGTTCTCATTATTGTTGATGCGGATGGGCACGAGAAGAGAAAGGTGCGGAAGTTGGCACCAGGTCAGACGGCAGAGAAGAGCGACCTCTTGATGCCAGATACAAATGCTAAGCCTTTAGGGATGGAGGTTCCCGAGGAATACCGGAAACAGGAAGAAGAGCCTCAGGAAGATGAAGACATGGACATTTTCGAGGGCGTGGGCGACGACTACGATCCATTGGCTGGGATGGAAGACTCAGACTCCGAGTCCGACTCTGACGACGACGAGTCTAAGCCGAAACGAGAAAAGAAAACAGAGGCAGAGACAGAGGGCGAAGAGGCAGCGGAAGTACGAGCAGCGTCTACAGAAGGCGAGGCTCTGCCGAGACCGGAAGCCCACGCAAAAGCAGACTATTTCAAGGGCGCCAAAACAGCGTTGTTATCTTCAGAATCCACCAAAGCACCATCAATGTCCGATCCTGCTATCATGGCCGCAATCAAGAGAGCTGCAGCTATCAAGAAGTCAACAGCAGATAAGGAGGAAGGGTCTGACGAGGAGGATGATCTGGAAGCCGAGGAGAGGAAGGCCAGGGAAGAACGACGGCGACAGATGTTGCAAGTATCCAACAGAGACGATGAGGATCTCGATATGGGCTTTGGTACCAGCCGATTCGAGGATGAGGAGGACTTTGGCGACTCCAAAGTCAAGCTGTCGGCGTGGGATGGGGATGGCGGTGAAGGTGATGGTTCAAGGGGCGGGAAGTCCAAGAGGAAGAGGGGTCCGAAGAAACGGAAAGGCGACGCGAACAGCGCTGCTGATGTGCTGCGGGTGATGGAGCAGCGGAAGAAGTCATGAACAGGTGTAATGTTGGGAGATTGGACCGGTACCGTATAGACTCACGAGTGAGCCTCTCCGACAGCCGGTGGTCAATTGGTATCTCGAAGATACACACCCGGGGTATTGTACGTTTATCAGCCATGCCAAGAGATAGGCTCCGCGTTGGAGATACCTGATTCACACGCATGAATGAGCCAGATGCCAGCCCGCATTGATAGGCCATAGCGTGAGCGAGTCCGGAGGTGGGCACTTGAAGGAGCGAGATGAGGGGCACAAGCGAACCCCACCAAGATCCACGGCCCAGAGACGGAACCCGGCGGGCGACGTCGCAAATAACTGACTGCCCTGACCCAACCAGTCGGTCTCGTTTCACCCCTCCATCTCATCCTCGTCTTGCCAACACCGTTCCTGAGCTGACACGTTCCCTGTTACCTGTCACCTGGTCACGGAGTCTCAATCAATCAATCTTATAGCAACGACAGCGTAATAAAATAGAGCCTAGAACATGACTTCTCAAATTCCCGTCTGGCTTGACTGTGATCCTGGTCACGATGTAAGTTGTCCGTCCTGTTATTTCCCATCGTACCTACCTACTTGCTGCTCCCGAACAATATCACGACGCCGAACACGGACCTCAAACCAGCTGGGATTGAGCTCGCGTTTCATGCGTAATTCAGCATCACAATCAAAACCGCCCTAGGAGTATTCAACGTCAGTCATGCTAAACCAGTGCTTAGGACGCCTTCGCCATCCTTCTCACAGCGTATCATCCCCGGATCAAGCTCTTGGGAATATCCACCGTGTTTGGCAACGCCTCCTTAAAGTGTGTATCACGATAACCCAACCGCACCAAAAACTCTTCCCAAGCTGACCAATCGAGCAGAAACACAACTTACAATGCCCGCTCCCTCATCACAGCCATTGGCAAAGAGAAGGAAATCTCCATCCACGTCGGGCTAGACAAGGCCCTTGAGCGCCCAGCCCTCCACGCCCCCACGGACATCCACGGCGAGTCTGGCCTCGACGGCACTGAGCTCCTCCCCAAGCCCCTGAGCGAGGTATCACCCGTCCCCGCCGTCGAGGCCATGGCCGCCGCCCTCAAGGCCCAGCCAGCAGGCACGGCCTGGATCGTGGCAACGGGCGCCGTCACCAACGTGGGCGCCCTGATCCGCAAGCACCCCGAGCTGGCCTCGCACGTCAAGGGCTTCAGCGTCATGGGAGGCGCCGTCGGGGGCGGCTTCACGGACGCGCCCCTCGGCGTCATCGACGGCAAGCCCCGCATCGGCAACTGGACCCCCTACGCCGAGTTCAACATCCTCGTCGACCCCGAGGCGGCGTCGGAGCTCTTCAGCAACAAGGACCTCGCCCCCAAGACGACGCTGATCCCTCTGGACCTGACCCACCAGGTCCTCGCTACCGCCGAGGTCCGCCAGACGCTCCTCTACGGCAAGGACGGGGAGCAGACCGGCCCAGGGAAGACGAAGCTGCGCACCATGCTCGTCGAGCTTCTTTACTTCTTCGCCAAGGGCTATGCGTAAGTTCCTTGAACCTTAATTCGTAGATCTTTGACAATGGCTCTCCCACCGTTAGACTAGACCTTTTTGTGATCGGTGGGCTAACCAAACTATAAAAATAAAGTGACAAGTTTGGCATCACCGAGGGCCCACCCTTGCATGATCCTCTGGCGGCGGCCGCTGTGCTCGTCGGCACGCCAGACGAGATTCCCTTCTACGACTGGGACGCCGCCAAGAGCACGGCCCCCGAGCACCACGAACGCTTCGAGGTCTCTGTCGTCACGGAGGGAACGTTTGAGGAGGCGCAGGTCAAGGAGACTGGCCGAACCATCGCCAAGGAGCTCCCAGCTGGCTCGGAGGGCATCCGAATCCCACGTTCATGCGACGTAAAGAAGTTCTGGGAGGTCATTGAGGAATGCGTTGAGCGCGCGGATGAAGCAAACAAGGCCCTTGGAAGGTAAAGCTGGGAAAAGTTAAACAGCTACTCCCAAGGGAACCGACGACATGGTTTTATTTGCTCTTGGGTGTCGAGCGCGGAATTAAATTAGAAACCCTATATAGATGGCCATCCATAACGTACATACAGGAACTAGAGAAAAAAAGGCAAGAGAACTTTTCCGTTCAAGTGCACCTTTCTCCGGGTATCATTATCACATATCCTTCTTCTCGTCCATGCTGATCAACAACCCCAACGCCCTCTCATACGTCCAGACCGTGACGGCGCTGGCCGGCGCCGACTTTATCAAGCTGATCGGCAGGCCCTTGAACAGGCCCCTGAACCCCTCGGTGCGGACAATGGTGACGAGCGCCTTCCGCGCGCTCTTGTACTCGGGGATGTTGCCGTACACGTACCGCATCCGCGTCGGGCCCTGGACCTGGATGCGCTTCCGCACGAGGTCCAGGGGGAACACGGTCGTCTTGGCCACGACGCTGCCCACCATCCCCGCGGTCGCGTCGCCACCGCCCCAGGGCAGGTTGTACCTGCTCAGCGCCAGCCGCAGCTGCTCGTACGTGAGGAAGAAGATGCCCATCGAGGGGACGATCTGCCCCACGCCGGGGCAGATGCCCCGGAAGAAGCCCTTGACCCCCTCCTCGCGCTTGATGCTCGAGATGGCGCCCCACAGCGAGCTGTATATCCTGTGCCTGCCCTGCGCGGCGAACCGCGTCCTGAGGAGGTCGAGCGGGTACGTGCAGGTCGTCGCCACGGCGCCCGCAGATGCACCCGCGATGAAGCTCTCGGCGGCGCCGGGGAGCCTGTTTTCGGCAAAGGCGCTCTGCAGAGCCATCGTCGTTGCGCGGTAGGTTCCGAACTGTATGGATGCGTAGCAGACGTACATGATCTCGGCGGGGACGTTGCCCTTCCACAGACCCGTGATCCCTTCATGCTTGAGTATGTGCTTTACCGTCGCGACGGCGCCTCGGTAGGCCGGGGCATCGCGGAGGGGTTCGAGAGGGTCGGTGAGAGAATGCGGCTGCAGTTGCAGGCGAATCTTGACGACGTCTAGAGGTGCGATGATAAAGCTAGGAAGAAAAAAGGGGGGGGGTTAGATGAGCGTAGCATAGGGGATATAATGTTCAATAGGAGGTGGCTCACCGAGATATCAAACCAGCTATGGCGCCGGCAGACACGACTTGAAGCCTGGTGCCTTCATCTTTGAGAGGAACCACACTGGCTGACATACAATCAATCGCCTCAGCCCTGAGCGGACGAACTTGGGGTTAAGTTTAGCGGTGTCGGGGCGAAGGTCAGGTCGCGATGATTGGGGGGTTCCAGTACGTGGCTCGCTTCAGCTCAGACACCCAGCTTCACATAGTCCGGGGGCCGCAGTGTAAACCCAATCAGCACCTAGCGTCTCGCCGAATGCAGAATCAACGACAATGGCCGTTCTTGACGTATCGACGAAGGCAAGGTGATGGGGGGTTGATCTTGATTCAGCATCTAGGCCTAAAAAAAATCCCCGGCTCCCTAGAAAAAGCCCCCCCCCCCACATATGACGATAAGATTGCTCTTGATCAGCGATTAGGCCCCTGTCCGCTTTCTAGCGGCTGGACGCGGCGCATTTTATTTCGACTTAGCACCAGGCACTCGCTGCATTGTTACTCCGACCTCGGCGAATAGCGCAGGTCCCCTGATTTATCAAATCCTGCGGTTAATTAATTTAGCAGCCCGGCGTTTCTGTGCTTGGGGAGAATCAGGTTTCCGGTCCTTGGCAGCTTCGTATAAATCTCAGCTAGTAACGTTGTAGCCAAGATCAGATCTCTTCAGAATCGAGCCAATAGAAGCTCCCCTAAAGTTCAACAAATGCTGCCCTGATTGTTTGAGTATTAACTTCGTCCTTTGTTTGAGATCCAGGATCAAGTGGGCCGGCTAACTACCTTTGCTTAAACAGCCGATGGGTTTTTTTAATCGGCGGTTTATTTATTCACAATATCTTGGCATCAGCCGGTGCACCGTGGGATGCACCAGTCTCAGTTGTCATGTTTTCTTCGGGGGCGCCGCCTTGCAGCGGTGCGGGCTCGAAAACTGAGGCAGAGGTCATTTCCGACTCTGGCAGCTCGGGAGGTCGCGTAGGCAATTAAATCCACTTGGAAAGCTGGGAGCCAGTTCTGTCACCGAGAGGAGACATGTGATCGGACATGGGCCAGGTGCACGGCCAGCACTGGATCATAACACGGTCGGGTGAACAGTCCGAGGTGAGACCTGCAGCCAGGACAATTGGGCAGTGCAGCATCATCCACGGCAGGCAGTCACCCGTAGTATTAGTATTCTGCATTGTGTTACGGATCCAGAGGTGCCTGGCCTCCCAATTACCGGCCGCAGCCAGGAACATGCCGAAGAATACCGTGGCCCGATGACACCCCAGAGGTTCGGTTCACGGCTCGCCAGCACACCTCAGTCGTCCATGGGTGAACGGAGAGCCCAGGTGCTAATTCGCAGCATGTGACTGGCTGCGGCATGACCCCAGATCCGCCTATCTCGAGGGCTGGGGACCCCGATTTGGCCTGTCAGAGGTGCCTAAGCCAAGGCGGGCGACAGGGGATTGCCTGCTGCGGTCTGCTCTGCTTGCTACAGTAACAGTGTGCAATCGTGGTGGATGGGCGGTTGAGCGACGTCGAAGGCTTAGTGGAGGGCTTCCCTTCCTCCGAGCTCTGACCCCACCAGCGATGCAACCTACTGCGCATGCAATTATACAGCCCACATCCACCAACTGCACCACCGCATGTGCTAGCATGCAGTTATTACCTACCTACTTACTCTGTACTCTGGCCGACCGGATCGACCCCATCTGGGCATAGATAATACGTATAAGCCGTCTCCCGTCCGGCCAGCAGTATGAATCTTGTCTTCCTCCTCTGCCACTGGAACATCGCCACCAACGCACTTTAATGAGGTCGAGTCTCTTTTCCTCCGCCCCTCACCGCAGCATCTGAGACAGGAATCCTCCCCAGTCAGTCGACGACGAGCCGCATTCGACAGCTACGCCGCGTGGGAGAGAGGAAGCCGACATCTCACCCGCCAACCATCGAGCCCAACCACACGGGATATCGGGTGAAAAACTCGTTCATCTCAACGGCTAATACCACTTCTTATTCTTAATACGAGCCCTCGAGCTCCCACACATCCTCGATGGCTGTCACAAAACCTTTAGGGACCCCAAGCCCTGCCGTCTCGACCCTCCTCTCCCCCCTCATTCCCGCCCTCACAGCGGCCGCCGTATCGAGCGAACCCGCCTCAACAGTCCTCCCGCTTCTCTCGCCCATCCTCCGCCAGCGCGTCCAGTTCCTTGCCTCCTCCGGCTCGGACCCCTGGCTCCGCCTGCTCTGCTACGACACCTCCAAGGCGGCCAAGCTCGCTGAGATTGCCACGAATGGCAGCCTGGACCCCCACCCCGCCTCCGGCGAGATCGAGGTCGACTGGGACCACGACTGCGAGACGAGATACCGCCGACTCGACGCCGAGACCCTACAAGCCTTTGTCGTCCTGAAGGAGCTCGACCTCGCCTTCAGGCTGGTCCACTGCATTGACGACAAGGAGGGAGCAGCCGACGGCTGGCGCGTGGGCGAGGTCACCGTCGCCGAAAAGGCCAACCCCTTTGAGAGCTTTGACGGCGCCTCGCCCGACCTCGCAGCCGCGGAGCAGGCCTTCGAGAGCAAGGCCCAGCAACAGCAGAAGGGCTCCCTCTCCGTCACGAACGGACACACCTCCAGCGGCGGTCACCTGACCGCCACGAACATCCCCGCCGAGGGAGAGGAGGACGACGACGACGACTACTGGGCCCGCTACGACAACTCCCCGGCGCGGACGCCGGCCCAGACACACTCCCCCGGGCCCCAGGCCTCTGGCGGCCCGGTCGGAGGATACAACATCCCCGCCAGCAACGCCTCCGCCGAGGACGACGCCTACTTCTCGCGGTACAACGACGTCCAGCCCGCAATGGACAACCACGACCCGGACGAGGAGGCCGAGCAGGCGCACCTGATGCCCCCATCCTTGGGCCTCGACGCCCAGCAGAACAACAGCAACAACAACAATCACAACGCCGCCACCGCCACCCGCGAGCGGTCCCTCTCGGACCTCAACCACGAGGGCCTCCTCCACCCCCGCCCCGAGTCGAGCGCCAGCTCCCGCAGCTCGCAGATCATCGAGAAGCTCGAGGAGGAGGCCGGCCGCAAGGACCAGAGCGACTTCGGCGTCAAGCAGCACATCTCCAGGAGCATCCGCAGCCTCTTCATGCTCTCCCGCGCCTCGGGCATCGAGCGCGAGGAGTTTGAGCAGCTCGTCAAGACGGAGCTCGACGTGCTCGGCATGGTCGAGGAGGACCTCCATTAAATACTAATTCGAGAGGTGTTGTTTGGCTATCATTCATTGCTGAGATGTCGGGTCTGGCATCTCTTGTTGCTGCTTTATTAACTTTATACTCGAACTCTCCCACCTGTATTGTTTGGCTGTATCGTTTTTTATCTATCGCAATGTCATGACGGTTCACATGGGACACGGGGATTTCCATTGGCATGGTTCAGGAGAATTGGCGTTGGGCAGGTTGGAATTCACTAGTACTGGGCAAAGGCTGCATGCATCATGAAAGTCAACTGGTTGCGTTGGAATTGGTAATTTTTCACAGCTTGGATATCATCGAACAGGTCGCATCTGGGAGGGCGAAATTGTGTGTGAGAATCATGTATATATCTCGATATTCGAATTGATCCCATCAGCGTTTTCTCTAACTCCGGAATTTCCCAACTATTTGCTCTCCATCATCACAATGTGTTGAAACTATATACTGAAAATCAAAAAGCACCCAGCCAAGCCATTTGGAGGGTCACTTGGCCCGCTAAGTCAAACTCATGCATCCAATATTCGTAACGCCATGGGGTATTGTTTCCCCTATTCTGAGAAGAGGACTTCCCGTTGTGTCGGAAGGAAGTTTCCCAGGGTATCAACATACAAGAAAAAAAAGAGGAAAACGTTTAGGCAGGACACGAGCTGCACGCCAATGAAGATGTTGACCCTATGCAATGACAAGATGATCAAGCGCTATCCTTGCCGCTTCCAGAACCTTGATGCAGTTCCGCTCTTCCACAGGCAGAGGTTTGTATTCGCCGTGGTGGAGTAGGAAGCCTTCGTGTTTCGGCAATGAACCTGACTCAGCCATTTCGTCCATCATGGCGTGCCTCCTATGGCTGCGCTCCTCCATCGATTTCACAACGTCTCTAAGGCCCAGCACTTGAAGGCCATGCAATCCATCCGGGGCTTCACTTAACCCGTACACATCTAGACGAAGGATTGCTCGCATCGTGGTGCGCCACAGATCTGGCTCCATGTTGCTGTTGTTGTAGTCTTGCATCTCGGGACACTGGAAGGTGAACTCGGCAGAGCCACACCAGACACCTCCGATATCCTCAAAACTAAACCAGAAGGTGCGGTTCTCCTTTTTGGCCTCCTTAGCTTCACGGTCAATCATCTGAAGGATTGAAGCGTAAGCGTTGCAGGCGGATGGGACAAGAGCAGCAAGAAACATTAGGCTCTGGAAGCTTTGAATTGGAGGGGGTTGCGAGATATCGGGATCTGAGCAGAAGGCGCAATTAATGACGTTGTGTGCGGTCTTGGTAGCGTTGCGGGCAACACGCATGGCAGTATTGATGTCCTGGGGGAGGCGAGAAAGAGAGTCAAGAGCAAGATAGAGAGAAGAGAGGCAGCCACAGGCAATCGAGGGCATAGGCTTCGGGCACGGCTCTGACGAGGAAGACAGCGGCGGTGGTGCTGGCTGAGCCTCAGGCTGTGGCTCAGGTTGTGGTTCAGGGGAATCAGTGCACTGCGATTGGTTGCTAGACAAGGTCTGTGACTCTGCGGGCTCAAGATGCTGCTGTTGCTGCTGCGCATGCCAGTATCGCTGAAGAGAGTCGCTGATGTCTTTGGACATGTCAGCGACGGCGGTGTCGGGTTCGTCAAAGTTGATACTCTCAAGCAAGTCGACACCATTCAAGTTCAAAGGGATTCCAATGCTATCCAATTGGCCGTCGTTGGGTATTAAGATGTGAGGGTCCAGGGGCAGCTCATCTTGATAGGAAGAGGGAGGAAGCAGGTCAAGAAAATCGAGGCTACTTGATGGGTTATGGTCGAAATCCAAAGTTGGGTCAGTAAAGAGAGAGAGTGACAGGTCACCGCCATGACCGTTGATGCTGGGAATGTTGTTGGTGGCTGGCTCAGCAGGTTCAACAGTTGAACGGCCGACGGCAACAACAGCAGGCTCTTCGTCCTGCTGGGGCTGGTCCTCGACGATGCGCCGCTTCCGGGGCCTTCCCATGGGCTTTTGCGGTGAGTAGTGGCAGGTAATACCCTCCCGGCGACATCTAGAGCATCCATCAGGCTCCTTAGTGCAGGCGAGCTTCCGGTTTCCTAAAAAGAAAGTTGTGAATAAGTCTCCGAGCAAGCACGCACGGTGTGAGGCGGTGGGGGCTGGTGGGATATGGCGGAGGGGTGCAGTGTAAGAGGACCAAGGCGGAACGGAACTTACGGCATGCATCGCAAGCCCGGTGTTTCTCGACCGCGGGGCCGGCGGCCTTTGCTTGAGAATCGTTGGGAGCCATTCGGTACCTGGGGTTGATGAGAACAGGTGGGCAAGTTGTGTGGTGAGATGAAGCGTCAGCGGAATTGGGCTCAATTGCTGCCAACGCCGAGGACTCGGAGGGATAAATCTGGGTCCGCAAGGGCGCTTCCAGGTGGCAGAACGGCGCTGTTGATTGCCCACCTACCGGTTAGAAAGCAGGGGCCAACGCCAGTCTGGATGAGTAATACTTTAGAGGCTATGCAGTGTAATGATGAGGGTCGGATTGATTGACGCTTTGAACACAGGATAATTAATCAATGCATGGGGGAAACAGAGAAGGAAAGTAAGATCCACCAGTGCCTTCTGTGCGGGCGTGGTGATTATTAATGGTTTGTGAGGCCGCCGCACCTTCCTCGCCCTGTTCTTAGTTCACCAACTATCCTGCTCAGATCTGGCCAAAAGTGTGTCTGCCATGTACTGCGACTAGGCAAGTTTCCCTGCTTGGGGCCGTGAGGACGCACGTATCCCCAGACGGTCCCTGGTCGGCCCTGGACATCAAGGTGGTCCACATGGACTGATCCTGAGCAACGAATGGATGCCTACCTAGCGACAGCCGATTGGGCACGGCACTGTGCGCTGATCATGTACCCAACCGACAGCCTCGCTTAGATCACCACGGCCATCAATTCATCTCACAGCGAGCAACTAGCCGTGTGGGTTCTGAGGTACAACATCTCTCGGGGATTCTCTTCCGAATTGCTTTGTCGAGTAATCCCACCAAGATACCCAACCTGGTGATTCCATCGTACTCTTCCCAGAGTGTAGCTTGAATGCCGTCCTACTCAGCATCTTCTATCTATTGGCATGTCCAGTCTTAATAACCCACGGCGAACCGTTTCTGCAGATATGCATTGTCACAAATCTAGATGACCACAATGGTATGGGTTATAACGGGGAAACTTGTATACATGAGAGAATCAGACAAGAGCAATGCTGAAGTGGACTACCATGTGCTGGGCAAAGCGAGAGAGAACCAGACCTAGACCAAAAAAAGAAGGAAAAAGAAAACGACGGTATCGCAGTCGGGGTTTTCTACAAATCGGGATATTGATGACTATCTTCCCTAACCGCAGGGCAATGGCCCAACAATCAACAGCCATGTGTTGGTTTGGAGGGTGTCATTAGGCAGGTGGCCGTCCAATATATCGGTCGAGGAGGGCCTCCTGCTCGGACTATGGACTGATGGGTGTTGCAGAATATGTGCCTTTGCATTTTCGCTCGGAGGATAGCAGCATACAGCCGATGAAGTGAAACCGGCCGTCTTACGCTGGCACGGACATCCTGGCTGAGAGGCTATTCGATAGCCAGCTCGAAGGAAGCTCGACACGGATACCTACATCTTGGCAATCATTATTGGCCTTTGACCCATAAATCATATGCATTCTAGCTGTTCATTCGCTTACTATGCAGCTGCCACACACACTCACGGCTGCCCACAGATGTTCTGACAGGCTAATGCAGCCACCGCAGCCATCCTACACAGCCGTACGCAGCTGGGCCATTGGCAGTCTTCCATCTCTATTTCTTGTCTGACAATCACTGCCTACCTACTTAAGGGACAATTAAATGAGCAGAAGTAACTCGGACGTGGGGTAGAAGTTAACCTGCTCCCCTCCCAAGGGAGAGAGTAAGTGATGCAGATATCCAAATCGGTCACTTCAATACTAACTCGTACATCATAGCCCGGGTGCAAATCCCGGCGTTCGAAACCAGCCGCAACTCGCTTTCTTTTTTATTTCTCTTCTCCCTTATCTCTCTGATACAGTCCACTCGCTAACAGGCCGTGTTGTCTCTGCACCTCCAGCCAGTTCATAGTTCCCAAAGGACAGTCTCCATGAGATATCCCTATTAGAGCGATGCCGTGTCCAGCCTCAATGCAACTTCTGCCTAATCACTCTGAAGCTTCACCTCTACTCTCTTGAATATCTACTCTCGTGAATACTCACTCGTTTTTTGCTATTCTCGCCTCCTTGTTCATTTTGTATCGCGTAACTTGCTACGCTCTTATGTCGTGATTTACCCTGTAGGCCATCCCCAGGAATATGGTGTAGCTAACTGTACATTCGGGTGATTGAGTTTATCTTCCCAACGTTCATGCAACCGCGATTAAACCTACATAATTTTGTGCCTGCCGACCACCAACAATGATAGTCGGACAAGCGTTATGCATATTAGGATAAAGTTTCTTCGCCACAGAACCGTCAAGTAATAAACAGGCCCCTTTCAGCACTCGAACATCTTCTAAAACTGCCAGCCTGTCTACTGAAAACAATCAAATGACCATTTCCCCGGGCCCTTCTTTTTGGCCGTATTTTGGTTAAGAAGCTATACCGTGCATGCTGTCAAATCTTTCGCTTGCACGGCTCGATCCCACACGTCAACACATTTCGTCGCACACAGGCGCACCCGAGAGAAAAAAACGAAACTAATAAACTTATGCCTGGAAGACCTTTCGGGAGATGTATGAACATATTCAGAGATCGCCATGTGAGCTTGCGAGTTTGCCAGGTGTGCTTCGTTTGGAGAGGGTGTCACCAGACCAGGGTGGTGCCGATCACCCGCACACCCAAGAGGCATATGCACGATTTGGCCCTTGATGTAGCATGCAAATCACGTTGGTCGAGTTTATTTTAGCACAAAGCAGAGAGATGGGTAAAAGAGGGAGTCCTGCACACTGGTCGATATCCTGGTGTGCGTGTGCATGTAGCAAGATAGATAGGTAGATATAGGTACTTGCGTAAGAATGTGGGCTGGATTTATAGGCACCCAGAATGGCCGTTAACACTAACTCCCCGACCAGACGGAGAGAATAGTCCTGGGTGCAGGTCGGATATTTATTCCAAACGGATAGGCAAACCAACAGCCAAATCCATAATGAATCATTAAGCTATGGCCACAGCCCCTGTTTTGTTCTAAGACCCCTACTTTCTACCTGGTCAGTTGCCCCGGGGTCTTTGACGTCACGTTATGAGAAGTCGCCATTATCATCCTCCTAAAAAAATGCCCTGATTCACGTCCCAGCTGTTATTTATCCTGCTGGGGCCAAGATCAAGACTCTGCTACAGGTGTTTATGTAGACTAGGTCAGCCGCCACCACTTTTAACCACCACAAACTGACTCGACTGTCTCACTGCGCTGCGCGGTGCTCACACTATAATATCACCGTCACCCGCCGCGGTTCACTTCTTAGTGTCATGCATACTCTGTGTGCTGGCCATGCAATAGTTTTCGGCTCCTGCCCTACCGCCAGATAAGAGAGCAGGGAGCCCAGAGAGCCAAATTTCCGCTGTCCACAGATCCAACGTCTGCCCCTCGAGGCAGCAACCCCCTGCTGCAGCATCTCAGGCCAGGTACGCACAGAGACAAAAATCAAGTCAAGATGCATGTACTGCTACCCAGCAACATCACCGCCGTGCCAATTGAGCACCTGGGCGATGTCGTCCGCGCTCAATACCGAGCAGCCTTCACCCAGGCTGTCGCCCAAGGCCAGGCCCGAGTCCTCGTCGTCCCCTACACCCTTTTCGGGCCCTTGATCATACCCGCCGCGTGGCTCGCCATACCTCATTCCGAGTCAAGATGGATGAAATTCGCCACCTGGCTCGTCGTCGGGCTCGCCGTCTTCTTTGACCTCGATATTCTTCGCGGCACATCAAGCACGAACCTGGCGGCCGCATATGCTGCTGGGCTGCTGGCCAACTGGGGAATCATGTCGACACTGGCTTTGCTGGTCTTCAGGAAGCCGCAGCTGTATGCGGCCAGGGCTGTGAGACGGTCCAACAACGCCTCTTCTGCTCCTGCGACGACCACCAGTCTTCAAAACGGACATAGCTCTGCCGTCAACGACGACTCGAGTCCATCGCAACGTGAAAACGGCCTTCATCATCGCAAGACTCGCCGAGGAGACTCTGACCAATTCTCTCCCAATGGACAACTTCCAGCCACCAAGCACGAAGGCGAATATATATGGGAACCGTTCCCAGCTCATGCATCCTTTGGCAAGAGGCTCGGATGGAGTCTTGATGCGATAACCAATTTCCGATTCACAGGTACTACTTGGCCCCATCCCAGACCTAGACTCATTAAATCTTTCCTTTTTCTTCTTTCCCTGCCACAAACACTTCTCTCGTTTCGCTAACCTTCTCTAGGCTGGAACTGGTCCATATCTGCCTTGCCACGGCCAAAACTCGATCATGGTTCCACAACTGGCGAATCTCTTCCCACCACCCCGTTCGATCTAGATTCCATACCAATCGTTACCGAGGCTGGTTATCGCCGCTGCCTCTCTCACTCAGAATTCGTCTGGGACCGTGTCAAGACAGTAGGCATCATGTACCTCGCCCTTGACTTTCTCGCCGTCTTCATGATGAAAGACCCATACTTCATCTTGGGGCCAGACCAGGCCGCCGACTACCCCTTACCTCCCCACCTCGCCCGCCTCTCCCCCTGGATTCTCTACCTCTACCGTGAAGTCTTCTGCCTCCTCGGCATCCTGACTGCCATATCCGGAATCTTCAACCTCAATGACCTCGTCCAGTACTTCCTCGTAAGCCGTCTCTGGCCCATGCGCGGCGAACTCTGGATGAACCCTTCCACCTTTGGCTCCTTCACGAACGTGCTCGAGCGCGGACTCGCAGGCTGGTGGGGTCAGTACTGGCACCAGCTCTTCAGGTCCCAGTTCGCCGCGCCTGCCCGCTGGCTTGTCCGGAAGGGCTTCGTCAGCCGAGACTCCATCCCGGGCATCCTCATCACCCTCTGCACCTCCTTCCTGCAGTCCGGCCTGTTCCACGCCTTTGGCAGCGTGACCTGTATCCCCCGCACCAAGCTCTGGCGCCCCCCCGCCTTCTTCCTCTTGCAGGTTGCCGGTATCGCCTTGCAGTCCTGCCTGTCGCTCGCCTCGAGGAGATACCTGCCCCCGACGAGTATCCTTCGCCACCGGAGAGTCACTCAAGTGTCCAACGTGCTCTTCACTTTCGCGTGGCTCTGCTGGACCGCCGTATTTCTGTCGGACGATTTCGCCAGCACGGGGATCTGGCTGCTGGAGCCGGTCCCCATCTCGCTCTTTAGAGCTTTCGGGTTCGGGTACCCGACCGATCACTGGTGGCGCTGGGATGAACACCATTGGCCCCGGTGGTACACCGCACCCAAGTGGTGGCAGAGTGGTATCAGGATATAGGGTTGCACTATATATGGACAGCGAGGAGTTGCGTTGGCATCGATTTTGGACATGTGGCGGTATAAGTTATAGAATTATGCCCAATAGACATTTTGTTTTTGGATACACATCATTTTCATAGCATCAAGTACATAGACTCCTTTCTAGTTTAGCACTGGGGCCACCACTTCTCCCTGTGGAGTTGATCCTCTCAACCTCCTTTTTCAACCAGCTGATGACATCTCCGTAGGCCGTCTGCCTCTTGCAGAGCACCTCGATGAATGCTCGATACCCAGTCCTAGGGTTTCAGTAAATTATTAGACGGGGGGGTTGTAATGCGAGAAGAGGAAAGAAGCTGGAGCACATACCGGAACACTTGTCCCTTTCTCAAATCGCAAGAGTATCCCTCGAGTCGCATCCTTCTCGACTTTCCAGTTAAGAGCGAAAAGGCAACATCGACCATCTTGATGATTGAACCTATCCATGCGTATTAGAACCGAGCTGAACAACATTTTTAGGTATTATCATATCATACGAAGGATCAAGGGTTTGCTAGGTCTCTTGCTTTTGGGCAGGCAATGAATATACGCCGACATCTTCTGGGCGGTCTCGTAGAAAGCCCCAGAAAGGGAGTCAAGAACGGTGGCCGTTGAGTTGTGCGAGGTATCATAATACATGGGCTTTGACTGGATTCTAAAGGCATCTATGGAAGGTTGTCAGTAAGACGGCTTGGAACATTCGCATCGAAAAACTTACGGAGCATCTTCTTCTCGAAGTTTTGCCCGGGGAGCCGGCCAAACTCGACGGTCAAGGAGTTTGCGATTCCTAATGATCAGCAGGTCAACTGGATGTTCTGATAATGCGTCGGTTTTATAAGAGAACTCACCATTATCGGGGTCTTTGTTATGGTTCCGACTGATCTCCAGTGTCTGGCAATCAATAAGAGTCCCACAATACGGGAATTTCTCCCCGTGAGAGACCGTAGCGAGGGGCTCATCCTGGGATTTCATTTTGAAATTCAGCAACGTCTTCTTGGTGTTCACCTCAACACCGTACTCCGGCACACCTCGGTGCATCGTCTCGACAAACTGGACTGCTTTTTCCTTGTCCTGCGTGATGAAGAGGAAATCGTCCATGAATCGTAGCAAGATGCTGTCCGCGCCGTTCAGGAAGTGAAGGTGCTGCGCTTCGAGATCGGCATAAAAGTAATTGCAGAGAAATGAAGATACAACCGACCCCTGAGGAATCCCGCGCTTTTGGCGGTAGAATCTCTTGCCCACCTTGACAATGTTCTGCGAGACATGCTCCTCGAGGAGTTTGAGGAGCGGTGCTGTGTGGTACGTCCGTGCAGGATTCCCCTCGACAAACACCGTGTTGATCTTCTTCTCGCTGATGCTTCTCTCTAGGCGCTCGGGCAATGAGAAGGGTTCGCCCTTCTTCAGGGCAGCAAAGTGCCACGTTCGTAGTGACTTGCTTGTCTCCTTGCTATGGGCTGAGTCTGTCCGAGGATCCGGCATCATTTCAACATGCTTCACGACGGTGTAGTGTCCCCTGCTGGGGACTGAATTCATCAGCTTGATCACTGCTTCTTGCGGAATCGTGTCAAACGCGGCATGGACATCAATCTTGGCAAAGTAAAAGCGCTGGGAGCTTGCCGCGCTTCCAAGTGCCAGCTTGAATTCTTTCAGGCGACTGTAGATCTCCCCGGTAGAGAGCATTGATGATCCCAACTTGGACGCGTTCATGGCCTGGTATGCCCAAATCAGCAATAAAGTCCACACACCCTCCAGTCCATCGTGGATCCACGTGGGGACATGAACATTTGACTCACCTTCTCTGCGTTGAGCATGTGGTGGATCGGTTTTAGCTCCCAGTTTACGCTTGCCCCAAACGTCTTGGATCGGCCTCTTCCTGGCATCTTTTTACCCAGGTTCATGATGGGTCTCAGATCTAGCGTCTTGGGCAATAATCGGAGCTGGCTGAATCCCAGCCGTCGGGAGTCCAGTATCCGTGTGGCGTCAACCAATCTGAGAGGTTCGAGCATACTTTCTTTCAGCTTCGCCATGGCAGGCTCTGTGATGCGCCTCCAAACGTCATGGCGAAAGTAGAAGAGCCGGTTCCGATGGATGTTCGACTCCGTCACGTAAAAGTTGTTCCTGACAAGGGGGATGAGAAGTGAGTCAAAAACATAGTAGAGAAACTCGTGGAATAGCTCATATCGCTTCGAAATATCCGTCTGGCTGGTCTTCTGGCCAGCGAGGTCAGGCGGGCGCAGCCAGGGGACGTCTACCACCTAAACACGGTCAGGTCAGAGAGTCTGTTCCCGGTGATTCTGATTGTCGTCAAACTCACCTTCAGGTCCTGCACAACCTCATGCAGTGACATGACCTCGAATCGTCTCAGTCTAATGAAATGGTCCACTTTTGATCGAAACATCCTCTTGTTATGCAGCATTGTGTCACCCTCTCCCCAAAACCTGTCCGGGACGATTTTCGCTAGCACGGCTTGGCAGTATGCTGAGACATTGCCAATGGGACAAGCGAGCTCTACGAGGGTGTTGTATGAGGGCATATCGGAATGGCATGGCTGCGAATGTGTCTTGTGTCCAACTCGCTTTTGTCGTGATGTGCCTTGAATTGCGACACCGTCAATATTCGGGCCGTCCCCCTTTTGTTTGGGTGCTTTGGACGAGGCTTGAGTCGCGAGGTTTTGAGCTGGACGGTGCGTGTCCCAGGCCGAAGGACAGTAATACCGAAGAAGCTCAAAGTAGGCACAGCGGCTATGTCGAACCTGGAGATTCATAACCAAATCTCTGGCAATCCCCTTCAGGCGCTTGGGCAACTTTGTGGGTTTTGTCTTCTCAGATGAATTGGATCGCAAAGCAATAGCTTCGTTGATCTCATCTTCCCTGTATGTATAGTCCTGAAACTTCATCGTGGTACGAGTCTTGTCCACTTCAGATGTGAACGCATTGTGCAATCCGAACTGGCGGGGAAACATGTACATCATAACCTTGGTCGTGTTGGCTTCGTTCTGCTCTCTCTCGTCTGGTGCTGGCTCATCACCCTCTGGTTTCACGTATGGGCAGCGGTTCAGAACATCTGTAGGGGTTAGTAGCATAATCAAGGGCCTGAGATTTGTAGGGCTGGAATTCATACGTATATGTCTAAATCCTGCTTGGACAGTGCCCGCGGCAGTCAGTGAGGGTTTCGCATACAACGTTTTGTTTCTCATGAGAGTTATCTCTCCCGGTTTACGACAGAATGGTTTGGCATCCGCTACAGTTGCGGCTTGACCATCGACAGGGAGAGAGGACATGAAGAGTGGAACGCCTGCTCTTTATCAGTCAGAAAGTCTTGCCAATTCACGAGTTCTTCAACTAATAATGCCTACCACTCAACTGGTAAAAGTTCCCATGGCCAGCATCAACAGCGACAAAAAGGGAGTAATCGAGAAGAAGGTTTATCATGAGTCGTTCTCCGGACTGGCCCAGAAGTGCAAGAACTTGAGGCCAAGGCACTTCTTTGAGAGCCTCGAAACTCGAGCTTGGAAATCGGCTGTACACACCAGGAATCGAAGATGTTTCCTTGTCCCCATTTCCTGGTCTTACGTCAAACCCGTTACATAGGACATGGCATGGCTGCGTGTTTGTGGTCTTCTCTCTATTAAAAAGCAGCCAGACGACAAATTCGAGAATCTAAGGTGGGATTGGGTGTGTCAGGGCCCAGCATCTTACTATATCTCAAGAGAGGGAGAAGGAGCGAACCTCAGTTTGGCTCTGCTTCGCACTACGAGTATCAGAGATGGATACATAGGACTCATCCCCTTTCTGGGAAAAGCTCTTCCATTGCTCCCAGCGAATATCACCAGTCTCAGATTTCTGTGCTTGTGGCAATCGACTGCATACAAGGGCTGTGTCAAGCAGAGCCGCTACACGACCTTCTAGTTCGCTTGATGCATCACGGGCTGTGAGGGCTGTGATTTTCTTCCTCCGCAGTCTTGAGGCACTTGGTAACTGGGTTAGGAGATGCTGTCTCAGCGTCTGGACACGTGGGAAACAGCGCTCGAGGAGCTTCTGCGTAACCAACGAAGAGTTACTCTGCGGGACATCTTGGTCCGCATCAGGTTTCTGGCTGTCGCGTTTGCGTTTAGCTCGTCGCGTCATACTCAGCAGGGGGGAATGGATGGATGAAGCAGGTGGTGGTGTCAGGTAATTGGGTGGTGATCAGGCCTTGGACGGAAGCGGGTATAATTGCTAGCGGTCAATTGCGTCATGATAAAATAAACGGACTAAGGCAAAGACGCGCTCAGGCTGGACGCGTTCCAATTCGGCTGCTGGTGGGTGGTAGTTTGGTAGGCACAAACAAGGAGCCAGCTGTTTCCAGCCTGACACTTGGCCCATTCCACGGCCCAGGCCAAGGGATATACGGTAGGGACGGCGAGGGAACAGCGCCGGTGCAGGAGCTAATTGCCCGGAGCAGAGTCGATCGACTTAAATTAATTATGTACGAGTGAAACGGTCCATATATGGCACGACCTCATTTCAGATGCGCGACATTGTCAAAGTCGGATGCTTCCCCGGCACTGCCTACGTACAACGCTGTCAGATTGGCAGGCGGGTACCTCGGACTGGTTGGGTCATACTGTTCGTGATATCGGCGGAAGAACTGCAGCTGTCACTACGACCTTGGGCGAGAGATTGTTGTGATGGCGCGGGATTGCACAATATACAATAGTGCCATCAACATATCGGGCATATTATCCATGGATGTCTTTATTCGCCTAGCAACGCTCAACAATCTTAAACTACTTTAGCTCGTGTCGTTTATTGGCTTGCTATCAGGCTGGCTTCATATTCCCGAAGTCACCAACCAAATCTGGTGATCCTGGGAGGCTGGAGCTGTCGCGCGAGCAGGGCTGCTCGTAACCTTTTGGGCATGTGACATCAGCAGGGGCAGGACGAGGACCGACGCTACCGGCCGACCAGTTGTCGCACGTTCCTGGTGTGGTTGCGTTCACTCTCTCGACGCGGACAAGCGAGCCGGATATTCGCAAACGTCGGGGCCTATTGCCGATGTTGGCTGCAAAAAGTAGCATTCTCATTTCAATTTCCAGGTTTGTTCTTTTGGAGCGCGTTCACATCATTTAGGACCTACCTAGGGAACTGAATTGGCCACAGAAGGAGACCAGTTTCAGCCACCCAGCCTAACAAACCTCAGGCGGCACTAAAACTTGGTGCTGCTGACGGCAGATATAAGTGTAGCCCCGTCGTCTCGACCCTGAAAAAGGCACGGTAAAGAGAGGAGCGAGGGGCGCCGCCAGCGTGAAGGAGCCGGTACGACTTGGAATAATAAGGTTCTGCCCACCCCGCAAGCAATCTTGATTCGTTGCCACAAATTGTCGCTGCTCGCCAGCCTAAGCAGAGAAGTCTGGTGGGAATGGCTCATCATAGCTCAAACATGATCGGCGACGGATAGCTTCTATCGAGAGAAGGCTGCGCTTGGTGCCTGCCTAGTCGGTCAAGGTGGATGATGGTTGGTGCATAAGCCGCACAGCTAGAGCATGAATACCATATGTATATGCCACACACGCGGGAGGTAGTCCTGCATTCGTGGGACGACATTTAATATGCAGGTCGGGCCATGGCCAGTTCAGTCTCAGCAGTCTGTGCCCCCCCTTGCCCCCCCCAAACTTAGATGATCAAGCCGCCAGGGGTCTTTGGCCTCGATTGGATCTGGTCCTGGATTTCAACCAGATTGCCAACCAATGGCGGGAAGATGCGTGTGTGTGGACGGGTCGACATGTCTTACCGTTGATGTCCACTCAACGACCAACTACATAGTAACCCACCCATCCCGTCTTTCTCCTGTATCGCAGTGCTGCAGGCGAGCGAGTTGGGGGAGGACGCGGACCAATAGATGAATCAAGATGGGGGGACACGATCCCTTTGGTCTGCCATGGAGTGCCTGGTGCAATCCAAGCGCCCTTTTTTTTGTCGCAGGTCGAGCAACAATCAATCAGGTGGGAGGGAGGAGGAAGGGGTCCAAAAAGTAAAGAGGGGGGGAAAAAGCAAGAAAAGGGAAGCCGGCGGAGATAGGAAGTTGAGCCCCCAGCTGGAGATCTGACAGCCTGGCTATGGCCGATATATCATCATCGAGAAGGCGAAGCCCATGAAGAAAGCGGGATACATGTACGGATGACAATACGATTAGAAATTGGCATGTCTTTGTTCATGCATCGCGAAGCCCAAGTCCCTTCGCAACGGGGCACCCCATTCGTGGCGCTGTCAGTCTCCGTTCGGGGGGCTGTAGCCACTGAGAACTGTTTTCTGCCCATCTCTAGGAACGGGCATGGTATCTGGTACCTGGCGGCAAGCAAGGGCGAACCAACCCCAGCACGCTCCCCGTCGACGGCTGAGGTACACGCTACCCAGCCCTTGGACCCGTCCTCTCGGCGGCCTACCCCACTCCTAGCCCGGTGCCCCTGGGCCCCCCTGGACAAACCAGAACCTTTGCAGTGCGCGGTCCCTCTGCCTAGCACAAGCCAAGTCCAGGGCTGCGCCGATGAAGCGCTGCCAACGAGCCGTGTTGGCCAAGCTAGGACTCAGGCACCACACCTTCTGGAGCCGTAGCCTGCCATCCTGCCTCCTAGGTGCCGCGCATTGTGGGTGCCACCTTTTGAGGTCCAAGTGAGAGCAGGACCGTTCTGCGTATCAATGTATTTTGTGGTGCACGGCACTGGCTCCAATCAACACCCTCGCTGATATTGGGCATCCCAACCCGCCAACGCATCGATCAATGCCCACATTCTCGGTCGCTCCCACCTAACGAGCCTAACGGATGCTTCTAAAGTGCGTGCAATAGTGGCCTGTCCGCCATGGACAGCGATTTGGACGCTGCTGGCCTGCAAGGGCAAGCCTCCAACATTGACCATGTCCATGTCGAAACAGCTCAACACCGCGACCAGGACGCCCAGCATCTGCACCACCGACTCCCTGAGCTGCAGACTCACCACCACCAGGATCTCCTCTCCTTCAACTATCTCGCCGCCCAGCAGAATTCCCGGACCGCCCTGGTCCACGAGCATCAGACTGCTGGCTCAAACGATCAACATGCCGTCTTCTCGCCCGTAAACCCCGATGATTTCTACAGCACCTACCGAGTCCACCACCACCACCACGACAACAGCCACTTCCATCCCGCCGACGCCCTCGCCATGGCTTCGGCCTCGATTCGCTCGCCGCCGCCGGTGCATCCCAATGGCGATGGCGGATCACAGAACCATGCCGCCCCCGCTGCTCCGGCCCTCACCATTCCAAGACCCAGCAACCTTCGATCCGTCTCGAATCCAGTCGACAGCAAGGGCGGGCCCCGGATGCCCTCTGGCAAACCAAGCGTCAAGGACCTGAAGAAGCGGTTTGATCAGCAGAATGGCGGCAGCACCTCCATCCCGCGTGCACCACGCCCGAACGTGGTCCCGTCTCGTGTCAAGCGGCAGCAACCGTCCTCGCCCTCGTACTCGGCCGTTCGAAGTGGAATTGCCTCGGAGGCTTCCGCGAATCCAAAGCCTTCTGCGACCTCTCCACATACCCAGAGACCGAAATTCATGGCCGAGGATCAGGTGTCGAATAACTCACAGTCGTTTGCGAGCCGCCTAGCCAAGCCCCGAAGCGCTACTAGCGGAAACCCAAAATCGTCGCCATCAATGACGCATCCGTCACCCAGCACCACCTCACCACAACAGTCCCTGCCACCGACCGCGTCAAATACAATCCACTCACAGGGTCTACTCTTCGGCGAGATCCTGCCGGAGCAGTACGACACCTCAGCACTGGGTTTTGGTATCGACAGCCTGCGGCAACCTGAAGCGACAGAGTCCCGCACCAATGGCCAATGGACACATCAACGAAGCCTCTCTGACCCCGACGTCGACCTACCGTCCCCAGGCAGTTGGTCCAACGCTGCAGGAAATACAGAGACGAAGCCGCCGTCTGTGTCGGCTCCTACCACCAGGTCCTCACGATCCCATAGCGATGCATCAACCCGCAAACCCCCTCCCCAACGCATAGCCCGCAAACCAGCGACGCGAAAACCAAACTCACCCGACCCAAGGCTACCGCCCTCATCATCCAAATTGCCTCGATCAGTACGGAAGATTAATGGCCCTGACGACTCATCCAGCCCCTCGTCGACTCGCTCCAGCTCGCCGATAGCCCTCAAGCGGCAACCAGGAGACGGTAGGACATCAAGAGCCACTACTCCTACCACTCGTGCCAAAACTCCAACATCCAGGGCTAGAACTCCTATACAGTCCGGCACTAGACTCCAAACATCTTCGACCGGGCTTCCTGCGTCCAACAGCAACGGCCGGCTCCAGGCATATGCCATACCTCAACCAAAGCTCTCGCCGCCCTTGAGAAGTTCTCGGCCACGCCAACCGGTGTCCGTCGCAACAACAGCCAGCTCCCGATTAAAATCTGTAGAAAAGCAGAGATCTGTTAGTGCATCTGTGGCACTAATGCATTCGAAGCCTGTAGATCCTTCGGCGAGAAGGCGCAAGATCTCGGTTGGGCCCATCGATTTTGAGCAGCGCCGTGAACATATCCGACTCGCATACAGCAAGTCTCTGAAGGAGAGCCAGGCCTTGGAAGCGCGGCAGAGAGCAGCGGAGAAGCGACGAAAGGAAATGGAAGAGGCCGCAAAGGCCAAAGCCGCTGCCGAGGCCGCCACCAAAGCATCCATGGTTCCTGAAACCGAGGAGTCGCTGGGAAAGAAGACACTAGAGAGTGTAGAACAACTCAAGGGAGATACTGTCCACACCATCGTTGAAGAGCCCCATACACCGGAGGAGACGACTCCCATCGAGGCCAAAGAAGATATTCTCAACGAAACGCCAGTGCCACCAAGGCTAGTCGATGCGACGGCTGACGATAAACTTACTTCGACCGTCACCATCGTCAAAGTCCCTGACTCGCCGACATTGGGAGTTCCGGGTAGTTTTCCCGACGTCGCCCCCCCTCCTCATACGACGGAGCACTTGCGGTCGACCGCTTCGCCGGTATCTGATACCACGGAGTTCGACACGGAGCCTCAACCCAACCTTGCGGAGACGCCAGCGACACCTCCCAAGGCTCCGGCTGCAGTGATTAAATTGTCAAGTCCCCAGCATCCTGCGTCGCGCCAACGGGCGGAGTACCAATACCCGTTCGAGGATGAGCCAGAATCACCAGAACAGCCCGCCTCTGTCAAGCCTGCACCAGAGGAGCCCTCCAAGTCTCGCAGCATCGAGACGGTCAGACCTCGCCTGCGACAAATCATTCCAGGTGCATTTGGGGACGATGACGAGGCCGGTGAGGAGATGATCGCCCAATCAGAGACAGACGAGCCTGAAGCCGCTATCGTAGTCTCACCGCCCGACAGCGCTATCGACCATGATCACCATCACCCATTAGACGAGCAACCGCCAACCGTCCCCTTCCCCAGGCTGGACATGATGGATGAATCAGATTGTCACACTGAATACGACGAGGACATCCCTGAATCAAATAGATCGACTCTGATTCATGACCACGAAGATGTTGGGACAGACGCCTGCACTGAGAGTACGGATGATATTGCAAGAACAGAAGACTGTCAATCCGAATCCCGCTTTGGCGACCATCTTTCATCTCGCAGGGCTTCTTCGTGCGCATCCTCCGATGCTGGGGCAGGTGATGATCTTGATTACCTAACCTTCAAAAACCAACTCCCCGACAACCAGCCCAACAGCCTGCTGGTCCCGCCGACGGATTCAAAAAGAATCAGCCAGCACTCGGCCTGGACCGATCTCACTATTGACACATCTGCTCACTCTGATCTGGAAAGATCCCCGGATTTGCTGCAGGACGATGATGACAACGAGCCGCAGTCCGCATTCGGCCATGTGACCATATTTGGGTCCCAAGTGATATCACGAGAAACAGAGTCGCAATCAAAAGAGGCGTATGATGAACAGGCGAGCGCGCGACCCTCCTGTAGCAGCTCAAGGGGTTCGTCGGCATTTTTGGACTACCGGTCACCAGAGACTGATACCGGCGATGGTTTCGCAATTTCCTATCTGTCAACCGACCAGATAGCGAGTTCACCTTACATACCTTTACCAGGCCATGAACCGCCCCCCGTTCCACCATCCGCTTCTGGCTCGGCGATGGATTCCAGAAGGGCTTCAAGCGCATTTTATGATCAATCACAGCGTGGAAGCACGCTGATATCCTCGAGCCGTGAGAGCGGGGACTTCGCCTCCCAGACGGAGACTCCTCAAACTGCTGATACCACCTCTATTGCCACCTCGGAGCAGTACTTTGGGCCCTCGCTTAACGGCGATGTT
This sequence comes from Clonostachys sp. G952, assembly GCA_027569935.1. NCBI lineage: Eukaryota > Fungi > Ascomycota > Sordariomycetes > Hypocreales > Bionectriaceae > Clonostachys > Clonostachys sp. G952. Next base: position 345,924 of record JAPDLB010000028.1, read on the forward strand.
GGCATGAATCCGGATGTTACAGAAGGGGAGGAGCTCACTGACAAAGACCGGCGCCGTTTGGTCCAGCGTCGCAATGTCATCAAAGAGCTTCTAGACACAGAGGCTGTCTTTGTCAGAGATATGAATATTGTAGAGGAAATCTACAAGGGCACCGCTGAAGCTTGTCCGAAGTTGGACAACAAGACTGTCAAGCAAATATTCAGGAACACGGATGAGATCATTGCGTTTCACACATTGTTTCTCGGCCAGGTCAAGGAGGCGGTTTCCAGTGTCTACATGCCGAAAACAGGTCGCAAAGTGCCCAAAGAAGATCGTTCCGTCGAGCCTCCTCCTTCGAGCAAAACGGTCAGCGATGCGAAAGACCGCGAGGTATTGCTCGGACCCGTGTTCCACCAGAACATGGAGCAGTTACAGACAGTGCACGAAGGCTTCCTACGCAGCAGTGACCTGGCAGCAAAGAGACTGATACAGATCCAGCAGGATCCAACAGTCAAGGTTTGGTTGAATGAGTGTAATGAGGTGGCCAAGGATCTCACTGCCGCGTGGGATCTGGATTCACTCCTGATCAAGCCGATGCAACGTATCACCAAATATCCGAATCTCATCATCACTCTTTTACAACATACGCCTCAAGATCACCCAGATCGAGAATACCTTATATCAGCCAAAGACACTTTAGAGACAGCTATCATTGAGATTAATAAGACCAAGAAGAACTTCGAGCTCGTTGGCCAGATCGTGGGCAACAGAAAGCGAAAAGAATCCGACGTGAAATTAGGCATCGCCCGAGCTTTCGGCAAGCGAGTGGACAAGCTGCAACCAACAGGAAATCGACCTCCGGAGGACCCTGACTACGCCAAGATGAGTGAGAAGTTTGGCGATGACTTCCTCAGACTGCAGGTGGTACTCCGTGATGTTGAATTCTACACCCGGCAAGTGGCCACCTATGTTCGAGAGTTCCTCAACTACCTATCCTCGGTTGAGCTGGTGATGAGGCTGCAATCGGGCAATTATCCTGAAATCGAGAGCAAATGGGTGCAGTTCAATATTTCCATCCGAGACCTCGAAAAGGTTGCCCTTGACGATCATTTAACCCAAGTTCGAAAGCACGTTATTGAGCCTTTCGAGCAGGTAATCAAGGCATACGGCAACCCATCACTGGCGATGAAAAAACGGCAAAAGCGAAGACTCGACTTTGAGCGCATGGAACAGCTGAAGCGCGGAGGCAAGACGGGTGACGCGAAGCTTTTGGAGCTTGTCGAGCAATATGAGGCTCTCAACGACACTCTCAAGAAAGAACTGCCAAAGCTTTCTACGCTTACTGAGAAGGTTGGCAACATCTGTCTCGGCAACTTTGTCCGGATCCAGGCGAAGTGGTACGGAATCTGGAAGGAAAAGATGAAGAAGGTCTTGGTCGACTGCCCAGACAAGCCCGATCTCGAAGAAGTCGTTGCTTCGTTTCAGAGAGACTTCCCTTATGTACAGGAACAGCTCGCGAGCATTGGCATACTTCAACCAGTACCGAAGGGTCGTCCGTCCCATTCGACAGCAGCAAGCAGCGATGATGTTCTTGTGTCCAAAATCCGTTCGCCGCGACCTTCTGATGTCGATACGGGTCGGGGCCGGCAGCTGTCGCTAAACGGCGAATCCGTACCCTCTCTGCCAACACCAGACTTTGTCAAGCGGAACAGCGAGTCTCTCTCCAATTCACCCACAACCGGAAACAAGCCTTTGCCTGCCAGCCCCCATCAATACTACTACAGAGACTACTACGCAGGGGCGGGGCAGTCCAGCAGTTCTACTTCGGCAGTCACAACGGACATGACGACCAGCTCAAGGTCCGTCACTGGAACGGCACCCACGTCAACTCGACCTAGCACCGGGCGGAGCTTCGATTCCGGCCCCGTCCCGAGGCAGAGCACGGAGTCGGCGTCCCTCCATCGCCGTGACTCAAATACTACATATGGCTCCAGCCAAGTGCCTCAGGATAAGAGATTCTCGGGATTGTTCCACTCGGCTCTGCCACTACCGGACGGCCCAGAGGATAGAGATCGAACTTCCCGTGCATCATCTCGGGAGAGAATTTCGACACATGACGGCTACAACGTCCTCTGGCTTGCGGCATCGCTCTTCGAGTTCAACATCGCCACCACCAAACACGAAGCCGGCTATCCATACCTCGTATATCAGGCTGGTGAAGTACGTATTTTAGACGACGAAAGGGCGATCCTATTTTTTTCTTGTTCTTGTGTTTGCTAACATTCAGAGTAGATTTTCGATGTGATAGCCGAGAAGGGCGAGTTGTGGCTTGCCAAAAACCAAGACGACCCAAGCGAGCAGGTTGGTTGGATCTGGTCCAAGCACTTTGCGAAGCTTGCAGATTCATAACACTATCTACCGCATCCAAATACGATAATAGACGACGCCGGCACCCGGCGTACAAACATACACATGAGATAACGACCTTTCATCCACGGATACATTTGACCCAGCTATTTGTCACACAGAAATACTGTAGGGGCAAATCTCGAGGCCGAGGAGCGGGCGTTCTTTCTTTGCTGGTTCTGCTTCTTCCGCCTTTTCACACTATAACTATATGTTTGCTCACTCTACATTCACCATGTTGTCCGATATTTCCTTTTTTTGTAAGCCATAGGACGTGATGTCATGTCAGGCTAGTCCTATAGCGATGGCATATAATACCCTGCGTTGTTGATTTCTGGAAGGGGGAAAGGGAAACAGGATGAAGTATCTGAACCTTGAGACTATGTAAATGAAATAATCATCAAAAATCCGGGAACAAGGAGAAGGGGATGTTTCGTACACAGGCGTTGGAACGATAAAATACCAGGTGTTTTTATTATTCAATTTTCTTTTTTTTGCTTTGCTTTTTTTTTTTTTTTCCTCTCTATTTTTGGCAACGGTTTTACTGTTATTTGTTACGAACGGAGAGAATGTGAGAAAGGGGGGCTCTATGGACAGGATTTGGTTGGACGTGATCCAGACATGGGAGGCCGGAAGTTTCATTGGCCTTTTTTTCCTTTGTTTCTTTGCTTCACCCCAGATACCAACAGATTTATGTACATCACCATTGGCCAGAATTTTGAATGTAAAGAACGCAAGTGTAAATGTCGAATATGGTGTCAGTAGAGGCTAAACCCAGGCATAAAAGCGATGCTGACCTGGCCAATGTAGCAGCCATTGTCGCAGCAGCATGGTTACTAGGAAATTTGTCAAAAATGATCCTATTGAGGAAGTGCCGGCTGAATTGCACATTTGCCTGAACATGACAGAAGTACCAAGGTGAGCACCAGGCATACTCACACGTAGCAGATTGGAAATGCCACCATTGCCGGCAGACATGGACCAACTGCGATTGCCAGCACCGCAACCATCCAAAATCTGGACGTCACTTGTAATCGGGCTGCTTTCGCCCAATGCCTCAATGCTGTGGGCTTGTGATCTGAGACCTGATCTGCCGAAGACAGAACACAAGGGAGTACCGCGAGGGTCCAAGCGTTCCCAATGGCGCAACGTCTTGTTCCAGGTACCACGCATGTACCCAGCAGGTACCTACTGGCATGGACCCCTAGATGCTAGCGGGAAGGTCAGCTGTCAGCGGCTGTGGGCTGGAGCAGGTGCGCTTTCCCGAAATGCTTCCTCCCGTCCCTCGTACTTGCCGAGCATCGCTGTACGAAGGCAAGGCAGGAGGCTATTTGCGGCTGCCGCTAGTCGTAATAATTAAGGCGATTCCCAACAATTGCACAAAGCATGGCCCGCCTCCTCTTATCGCCCCCGATAATTCGCAGCTCCAGACTGCACCGCTCTCGAGAGTCCGTCTCGGAGTGTTGCTATCAAAGTGATCCTGCGCATAAATACCTTGATTCCCAGCCCCCAAAACCCCTAAAGTCCTATTTATGACCCCGGGACGGAAATGGGCCCTTCCCCCATGGGCCACCACGACCCACCGCCGCCGTCTGGACCGCGCGAATCCACGCCGCGCAGCAGTTTAGCGTGCGATTCTCCAGCCCCAAGCTCCCAGGAGCTCGCCATCGACACTCAACGCCCTCCGCCCAGAGCCTCCCGATTCTTCTGGCCCTTCAGCCCTTCATCGCAATCGCAGCTCAAGTACGGCGACTTCCCTGTTCCGCACCCAAGTCCCGTGGATGGGGGCACCAACGCGCACCCGCACTGGCCCCGAGATTCGACAGATGATCAGCGCTTCCACTCGAGCGAACGAGTCGAGGTAGACATCAGACGGGAGAAGATGGCGAGCTGGTCGGGGCAGCCGTCCATCCGGGGCAACTCGGAGACGACGCGCATGGTCCTCCTGACATTCAGTGCCATTGGCGTAGCGTGCGTATTTTCATTCTTCATGTTCTGATCAGGGAGGCTCTTGCGCGAACTGACCAAGCCAACTCGATATAGATTCACGTGGGGCATGGAAATGACATGTGCGTGTGCCCGGGCTCCTTCCACACCTGGCCAACCCTGAGGATGTGCAGCGCTAATCTCTATCCTTCTTTTTTTTTTTTTGACAGACTGCACGCCCTACCTACTCAACCTTGGTCTTACGAAGAGCAACACCTCGTTGGTATGGATCGCAGGGCCGTTGTCCGGGCTCATCGTCCAGCCCGTGGTCGGCGTCATTTCGGACGAGAGCAAATCGAGATGGGGCCGGAGACGGCCTCTGATAGTTGTCGGCACGATCATCGTGGCCCTAAGTCTGCTGGTCCTGGGGTTCACGAAGGAGATCGTAGGGCTGTTTCAGAAGGACGAGGAGAAAGCCCGTCGCCCAACTATTGTTCTGGCCGTCTTGGCCATCTACGTCGTCGACTTTGCCATCAATTCAGGTGGGTAAAGCTCTCTTGGCTAGCCATATCGATCACATTGCTAATTAGGGTGTGTGCAGTCATGTCGTGTTCGAGGAGCCTGGTTGTTGATACACTTCCTATTGAGAAGCAGCAAACCGGCGCCGCTTGGTGTAAGCCCATCATCTACAGCTTTTTATTCTCCTAAATCGCGAGAAAATGTACTGATCAAGCATAGTCAGTCGAATGTCCTCGGTTGGCAGTCTAATCGGCTATGCCGCTGGGGCCATAGACATGGTCAAGGTCTTTGGCACCACGTTTGGTGATACCCAGTTCAAGCAACTCAGCATAATGGCCGTGTTTGCGATTACGACGACAAATGCCCTGACCTGTTGGGCTGTTACCGAGAGGGTCCTGATCTCGCCCAAGGCAGATGCCAGCAACGAGGGCCGCCTGAAAGTGTTCAAGCAAATCTGGAACACAATATCCAACCTTCCTCCGCGAATCAAGGCTATCTGCTGGGCCCAGTTCTGGTCCTGGATTGGATGGTTCCCCTTCCTCTTCTATAGCACCACTTGGGTTGGCGAGACTTACTTCCGATATGATGCCCCCAAGGACGCCAAATCCACCGACGCGCTTGGCGACATGGGCCGCATTGGCAGCACGGCACTCGTCATATACTCGGCCATAACATTCGCCGGTGCTTTCATTCTCCCGTTCTTCGTGGAGTCGCCTGAAGACCAAACTTTTACGCGCCGTCCGCCAAAGTATATGGCTGGCTTCTTAGTCAAGATGGAGAAGATGAAGCCGAACCTTCTGACGGCCTGGATATGTGGGCACCTCATGTTCTCCTGCGCCATGTCATTGGCACCATTTGCCACAAGCTTCCGTTTCGCAACTCTGCTTGTTTGTCTATGTGGTTTGTAAGTTGTTCCCCTCGGATGTATCTATGGTTTAGAGAGGAAGCGCTGACTTGCCTATCTTTGAAACAGGCCCTGGACTCTCGCCTCGTGGGCACCCAGCGCATTTCTAGGCGTAGAGGTCAACAGACTCGGTGGCACTACTACGACTGAGAACGGGACAGGTCACTACCGGCGTCTGTCCGATGCCTCTGATATCGAGATGCCTTCTCTGGCCTCCAGTGGGGGTGCATTGCACCTTGAGCACGACCCCGAGCCTGAGGACGGTGGCACCCATGCTTCCACAGGAGAATTGTCCGGTATCTACTTTGGCATTCTGAACATATTCACAACTCTGCCCCAGTTTGTCGGCACTTTCATATCGATGATCGTTTTCTCGATCCTAGAACCTGGCAAAAGCCCAGAGTTGGCAAATCCCGATGAAGACGCCCCAAGCGCGACAGGCCCCAACGCAATCTCGGTCTGCTTGTTTATCGGTGCGATGAGCACTCTGTACGCAGCATACGCAACCCGAAAGCTGAAATACTTGTAACAATATTTTGAAATGTCCTGGCAGCTGTATAGAGAGGTTCAAGGAAATGCCATGGTTACATGTTCTTGTCATTATCAGGTTAGATATCTGTTGGGAATGGGAACTTTCGGGTTAGAAGGGCCGGTGTTATAGGAAGGTAAAGGGAAGCGGCGCTTGTTGGGATGGGTTGGGAAACATCTCTCTGGATGATCAGAGTCTGTCGATTGATCTATGAATCTAAATGAAAATCCACCATGCACTCAATACACACTGACTTTAGCCATCCAGTGCACACGCTGTGAAGGAAAAGCGATTTATGACATGACTCGTGAGAATGTTCATGGGATCTGTTTATGTCTCCTTGACTTCATCAACCCACCCGACTGCACACACCCTCCAGAGACCTGGGGGGGGGGAAGCTTGCGGTATATACCTGCTGTTACTGGCCCAGGATTCCACTCATTTGTCCTTCTCCTTCTCGCTCTCCGAAACCTTCTCCCATTCATCCTCCATGCTCGCACTCGACTGGGTGCCGGCCGGGGTGTCCTCGCCGCGCTTCTTCAGCTCCCCCTCGGGAGCCACAACCTCGACCACGGACGAGACGGCATCGGCGGAGGCGGGGATCCTGCCCGTGTCCACCTCGACCTCGGTATCGCTGTCCCCCGTGTCCAGCTCCCTCCTCCTCTTCTCCTTGTCCTTGTTGTCCGCGGTACCCTCCCTCTCCTCCCTGGCGCGCTCGGCCTCCTGGACGGCCTTGAGCTCGGCGGCGAACCAGTTGACGGACCACCAGAGCCCCGCGCACAGGACGGACAGGACGACGCAGTGGATGGAGTAGGTGGCCGCGAGCAAGAGGAGGAGCACGAGCTGGAGGGCGGCGAAGGTGACGTTGGTGGCGCGGAGGATCGTGGGCGTGGGGCCCGGGGTGAAGATGGACTCCCACAGCTCGACGAAGAAGGCGGACATGGTGTGGGCGGTTTTGGTTGGTTTTTTTTTCTTTCTTTCTTTCTTTCTTTCTTTCTTTCTTTGTTCTGGTGGGGGTTTTTCTTTCTTGGTTTGTTTTGAGCTTGCGCTTGGTGTTGTTGGTGATGATGACACCCTTGGATCGGTGATTCTTGTATTATGGGAGATGCGGTATGTAACAACTCTTTTTTGCGGGAGATGTATTTTTCTGTATCATGTATCGGCCGGGATTCTTCGTTTGGGTATATTTCTCGGTGAGAGGCTCCGTTGTATATTACAGTTTGGTCGTATACAGCTGGGCCCCCGTGATGCACAGAAGAAGAAAAAACGCAGGGTTTATGTTTCTCAAAAAGCTTCACCCCGCAATCACACCGGGACGATCAGCCCGTCACTGAATTTTTGTTGGGGTTTGCTGTCCTCCTTCGCCCCCGTCTTGAGTGCGAGGTTGCTGCCTGGGCGAAGCGTATCTAGCTATCCCGTCCTAAGCTTCTGGATGGGAACGGGGCTGGCTTTTCGCAAACGGAAACGGACAACGAGCTAGTTTGGTCGCCGGACGGAGATCAGACAACAAGCTTTTTTCCAAAGGGGGGGGGGAAAAAGGACAGGCTTTCGAAGGAAGAGGGACGCGGTGTTGGATGCAGCGCCAGGTAATGCGCCCGGCCGTGGACGATGGGTCGGTTTCTCTCGGGGGGATCTGAACTGCGCAACGGGGGTTGCTGCCTTGGAGGTTGAGCTTCAGTGACGCAAATCATCTCCATCTCGTGCAATGTGGGGTGGGGTGACCGCGCGCCAGGTCATCATGCTACCCTATACTCACGCACCTCGTCGCATCGCAGGTTCAGCTTGCAACCAAACAATGTAAGATGCTCCGTTTGGGTATGTGCTGTTGGCTCCTGCTGAGTTGCGTGGCATCTTATGTTTGACTTTACGTACATTGGTTTTTATTTTTGGCACCTCGCGCTGCAAGGCAGGATATAGTATGTTTCTTCACAACTCGCAAAGTTGCATTAGCAGACACAACTTGACGCACACGCCAACCCACTCATCCCCAATAGTCCATTCAATCTTATTCGCATTAGCTAACGACCACCAAAGGGTTCTACCGTCATTCTAGAGCTCCCGCGTGATTCGCAAAAAAAAAAAAACCAAAGTCCTTTTTTTTTCCCAGATTGGTTCCCCAATAGCTGACTGGCTGCATTACTCGACATCCCACCCCACTCTAAGCGCGTCTAACATCAGCATACATGCAAGACTAACAAACGACCGAAAGATATCGGCAAGGCTGCGGACTGGCTTCTCCCTTGCCTCCAGGACCTTTCGGAACGGACGGGTGTGTATGTGTGTGTGTGTATGTGTGTGTGTGTGTGTGTATGTGTGTGTGTGTGTGTGTATGTGTGTGTGTGTGTGTGTATGTGTGTGTGTGTGTGTGTATGTGTGTGTGTGTGTGTGTTGATCACTTGACGAAGCGCAGAGTGGTTCACATGCAGGCTTATATTGGACATGCCGTGTACAAAGTAAAATGTTCCCCCCATGCGCCGCAGGGCCAACGGAAAAAAAGAGGGTAAAAAGAGCAAGAAAGCACAGAGACAGAAAGCGACGCCACTGGGTCAGATACACGCAAGCGCTGACTGGCCAGACCGGCCCAGAAAGGGCAAAACACGAACACCGGATTGGGGAGCATATCACACCCAGTGGACGAGGCGGCTGCTCATTGGCGACGGCCCAAAGCGAGCGAGAGACACATCAACTGACGAGAGATGCAGATCCAACGCTGCGGCGAACCACACACATACGCAGCCGTTGCTTAGTGTACCCGGGGCGATATGCACCACCCAGAGCGACGCCGCAGATTCGCACTGCGAGCTGGAAGCGCACCGTGCCGCCGCATGCCATCCATAGGACTTGGTGTTGCAGTGGGAATTTCTGGTTGCTGATGGCCGAGCTTGTCGCTGTCCTTGCTACATACAGAGGTCCTGGCGAACCAGCGAATCAGAACAACGTCGCCTCCGAGCACGACCATGCCCAGCATACCTATCCAATGAGTGCTAGTGGTCGGGTACGTCTCGTTCCCGGGAGGCAGAGCATATCCCCGGCCACTAGGGAGGACATCCGTGATGGCGACAGCCGTGCTCGAGAGGCAGAGACAGAGGCACAGGGCGCAGACACGGACAGGCACAGGCCCCAGGCACAGGCACAGGTACAGGCCCCCCGCAGGGTATTATGGCCAGGCAGGCAGGCAGGCAGCTGGCCCTCTCGAGGCGGGTTGCATGAAAAGGGCCTTGATCTCGGCATGGCGTGACACGATTGGTGCGGGCCGGCAGAACACCTCGAGAAACTGTGCAGTGCAGTGCACAAACGACACCCACGCCGGGAATCCCTGAACGCATTCCCAAAGGACGATAGTTTTCGAGGACCAGCTGCAGGTTGTAGGGTGCAAAGTGCCCGCACGGGCCGCACCCTGCTTTCGAGTCGGAAGACCAGACAAGACGGTCAAGTCTTTCTGGCAGCATTGGCCTCACACGCCCCTCCATCTACAGTAATATGACAGGTAATAATCGTAGTAATTAAAAGAGAGGCCGAGCGATACAGAGACGGTCAAAAGAGGCACAGCAGCCAAACCTCCTCATGGTTTCTCTTTTAGCGTGCAAATACGAGACAAAACAGAATGCGCACCAAGCACGTTCACACCAGATGCGTCGCACTTAGCCTCTGTCCCTCTTGGCCACAGCCATTCACCGTACCACTGGGAATGGATCCGATGTGGCCTTGGGAGGGGGATCTTCTGCGAGATGGCCAAGCGCGTGTCGCTTAACAGCCTCGTGGTATACTCGTGTCAAAGCCGACCGTGCCCGGGCGTTATCTTGTCGACCATGCAGCCTGCACACCTACCTACCTACCTGAGGTAGAGCGATTGATATCCAGAGCCAGGGCCTTCATGCATGAAGCTGGTGAAATGCGCTCAAGCTTAACGGCCGCCCGTTGTGCGAACTGGCCTTGCAAACTCCACGATCACCCCTCCTCCCCTCTCCACCAAGCCGGGTCGCCCGACCACAGCAGAACATTCTTTTGACAAAATGCCCATCCTCGATTTTGGAAGGTGTTCTGAGGCGGCTTTCCCTAGACCCCTTTCTCGTACCTGGCTGTGAGGCAGAGGGCGTTCACGGGCCACCTTCATTTCCAAACGGCTCCGAGCGGGATAGCACACAGCAACACAAAACAGAGAGAGAGGTTCCACATCTGCAGGTCCCTGATGCAAGAGGCGAAGATGCAAATTCCCGTCCCCGAATTTCTCGGAGTGTGCGCACATGTGGCCAGGCGGAACCTTCCACCGCAGCCATGCTGACCTCCCCATCCCATCTCCACGATGGCAAATTCGCCCTTCGCTCTGGACCTTGGCCGGTGAGCCGGGGGGGTCAAGCACACCAATTGTAGGTCTGTAGATGTGCACTGAATGTGGAGAAAAAGAGGGTGAAATCGTGGTGAGCCTTGGGTTGACCTGAAACCCCAGTTGTTTTCTCTCTTGATCGATGGCACGCTATGAATTTGGAGGGCTTAACACAAAAGAGAGTCGTACCATCTTGCTGGGGAGAGAGAGATTTGCGCCCACAGTGTAAATGCCCTTGCCCCAGTCGCTATTGATCGTGCAGCAACTGACAAGCTCTGGCGGATCTGGGAATAGCAGACTCAGCGACACTGCTTCTCCCGTTGTGGTTAACCGCTGGCTCGGTTGATTGTTTTTAGCAGCTTCCTTTGATGTAGATAGTAATTTCCGTTGGATTTCGAGTTGCATTTTAGGGCATCAATGACATATCCTTCTTGACTCCCAAAAAGCGGCCGATCCAAGCGAGGCCCATTGGTCTAGGGGAAATGGAAATAAGCCTCCAAGCACCCGGGATAACCCTACTACGAGCTCTGAGCACAGACAATTCTAGTCGCATTTTCCCGTGACCGTGTCCTTGGGATCCATCAGGCCAAGAGAAACGTGGGCAGCATTTGGTACGATTTGGGGTACAGTTGGAAGGGAAGAGCTTGCAGCAAGCCGTCAGTAAGGTAGCAGTCCGCGCTGCTACATTGCTTCGTATCTAGCTACAAATGAAGGCAAGCTCAGTACAGTACTTCTCTCTCGCCGCTTGAAATGGGGATGGACGCCAGACCCATACTTTGCGGGCACTGGACTAAACGTCCATGCTTCATGGCCTACATAATACAGTCTCTTATAGTCGGGTTATTAGTGAGTTTTCACCCGCCTCGGGTTACTCTTTTCCTCTCGGTGGTTAGATGCAGTACTTAGTCGGTTTAACCTCACAAGTCATGTTACAGTGGGGGAGACTGCACACCTGACAAGGCTCTCGGGAATATTCGATCCACGTCCCATCTTCAATAGCGGTGGAGAGCTTGGCTCTGGTGCAGCGCGGCCTTCGGTGTAAAGCAGACGGCCTACAACAATCAGAGTGCCGGACTCTCTGGAGCAGAGCATGTGATTGCCCTGCGATGCTTTGTAAGATCGGCAAATGCGAGATTGTCAACATGTTCCAGTAGGCGAGAAGCTGCTGCTGGCTGCCCAAAGAGGACATTCAGTTGCTGGGGACTGGGGAGCGGTAACCTCCGGACTTTTTGTAGGCGACGGGACCGCCGCCTCTCCTCACCCTCGTGGTGGCAAAACGAAGTCCGCGAGGAGGAGAACGGAGCCGGAGATAGCCGCGCTAACGCAGGACCTCTCGCCAGGTCGCAAATCGTCCACTTAGAGGGCTACTCTGCGCGAGCGCCCGCCCGCCCCAAAGCACACGAACTTTTTTGCTATTGCTTCGTGCGGGCTGGCCCATAAACTCATAATTAGACGTCCCATTTCCTGAGAGATTCAACAGATCGATCAAGGGGGCCAATTCACACGTGAGTGCCCCGAGCGCCCGGCAAGTGGTGCTGCGCAATGCCGGGGTTCCTGGGACTTGGACACCTCGACGACTGGTGATGGAGGGGGAAAAGGAGAATTTCCAGCGCACGGCCTCGTGGTACGCTGGGGAGTACTGGCAGTCAGCCAAGCACACCCCTGCCTGCCCTTGGCCTCTGCGAACCTGGAACCCCCCCAGCCTGGAGTGCGTGGTGGCCTTCACCTTGATGGCACATCACCGGCAGTAGCATCGAGGAGTGGGATCCCGGTGGGTTATCTGAGTTGATTAGGGACCAGGGTCCTATCTTAGACGCGGCCGCCCGCACAATCGCCATGCCAGGACCGCAGAATCGAACAACCTGCCCAGTCTGGGACCAGATGCGCGAGAGGCGGCTACTTTTCGGGTCGCCTTGGACGATCGTTCAATGCAACTAAGTCAGTAGGGCCCCGAAAGGGCGGTGGCCTGACGAAACCGAAAATAGGAAAAAGGCTAGAAGTGGTTAATCGGCCTGGAGAAGACGGCTAGTGCCCATTTCGCTGGGTTGTCAGTGACGGACTCGGCGGTTGGGCCGCTGGTTGACAAGTGCTGGGGACGGGTGAGTTAGTCAGGGTCGAGAGAATGAGGACGGGGTTGGATGGGGGCCACATCGCGCTAGATGGACCGCTTGGAGTTGACCTCAGAGTCAGGCGGGTTGGTTCTGTTAGTAGCCCGCTGTATGTGCCGCCAGGCTGGGCTGCTCAGCTTGGAGCGCTGTAAGGCGACCCCAGTCCTGGCTGCCTCTGCACGTCTATGAGGACTAGCGCAGTGTGTCGGGGGTACGTGCTAGCAGGCGGGCAGGGAGGTACCTGGCTGTTCCTCTGCCTCCAGGGCAGCATGTACCGATGGACAGGGTCTGTGGTGGGAAAACAGGGGCCCACATGGACTTAACCTGCACCGATGGATACTAGCGGAAGGTGGTACCTTCCCCACCTTCGCCAGGTCTTGCGCGACCGGGACGGTAAATTGGGGCAGGCATGGCGGGTGATACTTGCTCATGTACCTGCGTGGGCAAGAACAGTGGGCAGGGCCCTGTGCAGCCACACCCGCACAGGGAAAAGGAAAAAACAAGGGAGCAGGTGGGCTCTCAGCCTGGGCCAGTGCCCCGCCGCGACTCCGCAAGTATTTGTTTCATCTTGCCCATCATGTCCCTGCCTGGCTGTGGGCTACCATGTGCTGCAATCCTTGGCCCTTCTTGCTCTCTGTCGCTGCTGTGATGGAGGACCAGGTCCTGTGCATGGCGATCCGGGTAGTTCCTACGGGACGGAGTCAACGATGTGATTCCTCTGCTCTCCGTTTGTGTCGGCGGGAAATCCTCCCTCCGGCTTTCCAGGTTCGGAGGGGCCAACAATCGCGAGCTCTTCAATCAGGCTGAGCGCTGGGTGAGCACTACCTTAGCTGCTATGTTGTAGCACCTACCCGTGTAGGTAGGTCGGGTACCTTAGGTGGTAGATACAGGTTACTAGGTAGATAGTAACATGGAAGTAGGCTGGTAATTCGTGCAAGCACTGGGGTTCGATTGTTTGTTAAGTTAGTCTATAACTCTCGCGATTGAAACAATAGTCTATTGCGGGTAGCTGTCTTGACGTTTGGCAGCTCTCCATTCCATCACGTTTCCCCCACAAAACATGGTACGATACAGCCCAGAGCCAAAGTGTGGTGAGTACTATAATAAAAATAGGCATCAACCAACATAGCATTAGTGCACCACAACCAAGGCCATCCTGTATGATGAAACCGGACAGCCAATCCGCATCTGTAATTCTCTGGCAGCTCTCCAGGATGCAAATTCCCGAATTCGATTCGGGGGCGAGGGGGAAGGGGAGCGCTGCAGAAATCTACGATTCGTACCCCAGTCTTGTGTAGATGACCAGGGCACTATGGCAGGCTAAGAGCGAGAGTCTCTGCTAAGGCACTGCGCTACAGGTACCTCAGGTTATCGGCATAGCACAAACATGAGGCAGCTCGAGTCAAGAAACTCACATCATCCTAATAAAAAAGGTCCTCATCAGTACAAAAACCACCTAGCTCAGTAATTAGGGCGCTCTGCTGGGCTGCCCCTCAATCTTCTGGCCGTCAATGTAAAACATGGTGAGCGGTGGCCTAGGGCGTATTTGGTCTACGGCAATTGAATCCCTCCTCGCTTCCCCAAGCTGGAGAAACCAAACGTCGACCACCCCTAGCTGTGGTGATCGACTACCCGAGCTAGCGCATTTGAACCGTCCGAGGCAGCTCAAGACACCGCCCGGTGCCGCATCGGGCTTTGCATCTAGGAGATTTCCAATGGTTCGGGGCCGAAAGGGTCGCATCTCGCCCATGAGGCCGGGCCCTTCCCTGCTCCCCATCGGTTTGTGGCCTGTGCCAGCGCGCTGCGACACCCGGCAGCCCTCCAGATGCTTGTTTCACTTGATACGTCCTAATTAGCCAGTTCGCATACCTTTGACAGGACAGCGTGCGATGCCCCCCCCCTCCATCCCCATCAAACTACTATTATTAGCTGCAGATTTACTTATCTGAAGCAGACTCAATTAACCACCCGTGCTTGCGAGACGCGGGATCGGCGAAGCTTCGGCACCCATCCTGCCTGGAAGTTGCCGACCCTGGCGGTTACGATGGGATTATTAGGCTCTTGAACACTTTGGCCCTCCCTTGGGACCCCGGGTTGGGGGCTAGGTCGGTGGTTTGATTATCGCGCGGTACATCGAGGGTGATGGGCATTTCTCAGCGGGCGGGATTGACCCGAGCGCGATCGAGCTTGGCTCTGGACTCCGTCGAGACTTGATCTCCAGCCTGGATTCTGGCCAGCAGGTGGCGGGGAAATGATTGACAGTCGCAGCGGTCGCGATAGAGCTATGCAGCCGTCGTATCAATAAGCCGGGCGATAGTGCGCCCATTTTTTGGACAGTAGCTCTGCCATTGGCCTAAGATCACGCGGCCATAGCCCACGTACATGAGATTGTCTGTCTATCTATAGATGGATATGCAGAATGTGAGAATGCCATCCGATTGCTTGCTTAAGCCCGATGCAGAGGATGCATAGGGCTACGCCAGAAACGTTTTTGCTGTCCAACACACATCCCTTCGAGGTGTGGTAGAGTGGCACACAGATTGTACCTGTTTTCGTTTGGACGGGACGGTTCCTGCACAGAAGCTGCTAAATATAGGCCCCGTGTCCCGCATCAAACCCAAATGCAAGAAGAACGTGACAGGAGGGTCGGCCCCTGATTCGCGCATCCCCAAGAAGGTGCACGCAACTGACGTAATTGAGGCACACCTTTCGTGCAGGCTAGAAGAGGGTTGCCTCCTCAAACCCATCCCCGATTAAACATTAGTTTGGGGTTGATATCTGATACAGGCCGGAATGGATTCTTAACCTGTCTCATCTTGATCTGCGGCATCCTGGGCGGCGCGCGCGCCGGCAAAAATAACGACTAACACGCCATACGCCTAAACGCCCCCCTGATGGGTTCCTGGGGCACGCAATCGCATTCGGACACCCAGCAGGCTCTTGGCAGGCACGGACCCTACGCCGCAAGTCTAGAACCATGTAAATTGACTACGTCCGAGTGAGGAAAATGCTGGGGGGAGGAGGAGGAGGAGGAGGAGGAGGGGCGGACTTGGGGAACGGATTTGGAGGAACAACGGCGGCGGCAGTGGCCTTGTCCAAGTGCGCCCCTTGCTCTCTCGCCCATGATACTGCCCAAGTCGATCGCCGACAACCCGGTCTTGCTTGTGTCCATCGAGCCCACCGGGATTCCCTGCCCGCCACGAGTTTAATCTCCCGTTTGGTCCGTGTGACAGTATGGCAAGGTTACAATCGCCAGATTGCGTGAGATGAGATAAGGATGCTGCTTCAGGTGGGCGTGGATATCCCCCATCTCAAGTAGAGAGTTGCGTAAATTAACTTGCACACAGAGGCTGCCAGACGGGCCTGTTTGGACCAATGTCTGTGGTGTTGAGTCGACGAAACTGGCCGCGAGATAGGCGGGCTCGAAGAGGCATCTACGTTGCGCACGGGTGCTGTCATTCGAGCAGAGCGTCCCAACAAGGGCAGCTCTAGATCGACGTCATGTCATATGGGGCAAAAATGCCATGTGGCCTAGAGCACGAAGGGAAAGAGCTTTCAGGGCACCCCTGCCGCCTCGATGGTCGACCGTAGGTTGCTACATACTGGAGGGGAAAGAAGGTGTGACTGGATACACATGAAGATCCCGTGGCATATCAGACCAGGCGTATCGATATTTCCCCTCTCCTTATCATGTTCTGATGTGAGCCTTCGGCTTGGCATGTATCTGCTCTTGGTGCGGTGAGAGTGTGACCACAATAGGGGCACGGTGGCCAGAGCCTTGCGATCTAGACCACGGGGCCGTTGATGATTGACGCAGGCTTGTTGTGCTCTCTCGTACGCCCGTCAAATGTGTCCGGAGCAAAAGGTAAGCCAAGTCTGGTGATTGGCGGACGTACGAATGCCGGCAAGCCCTTGGGCTGCTAACCACAAGAATTCAAGTCCCAGGCAAATTACACTTGGTAGCTCCATACTATTACCGTTCATGGGAAGAAAAGGGCCGGTAAAGCGCCCTGGAAACGGCGGGCTAGTGGCAGTTGACGTACGGGGTGCCCTGTTGACAGCGCCCGAGGCGATTGGGCGGATTAGACGCAGCCCTGTCGATGGCGATGACTAAAGGCACGTTCCATTGCATTTGTCTGGCAGATGCAACCTGCTGCGAACAGGTTGGCCCCGGATTCCAGGAACGTCCCCCTCGCTCTGCTGGCTTGGACCATCGAGCCATGTGGTGCGTGCTCAGATCCACGGCCAGCGAGAGGAGTAGCACCACTGCGGCGGATCGATTTGGGCTCTTTAAGATTAAAATTCCACGAGAAAGTACCGGCAATCTGGGCTGTTGGTCGACCTGTCTACATCCACCTATCCAGGAAACTGGAATTTAGATGTACAGATACACCATGTATGCCAGGCAGCTAGTCTGCTTGCCGGATGCAAGCCGCCTTCTCTACTGCGACACGATTGACGGCGTGATGGCTGTTCGTAATTAATTATGTGATTAAAACGCGACGGGGAGGGGGACCCGACCAGGGTGTCTGCCCTGGGCCAATACGATCGCGGATCAGCACCGTGTCCTTCAAGACAGAGAATCTTGCTTGTCCAGAGCAGACGAGAACTAAACAGTGGAGTCTCCCTCTGTGCGGGCAGCAAAAACGGGCCCCCAGCGTGGCATCATGTTGGGATGTAGCCGGTTTTAAACATCACATCATGGGTATAGAGGAGAATAGAGGGTTGGCAACCTGGTTGACGACCGGCGGGGTTTGCCGCCGCTCGCAGGCAGCCAATCACGGAGCGTGCACCTGTAACAAGCGACGGGACCTTTTGAAGGTGGCAGGGCAGTTCAAATTTCCTGCCGAGCCAAAGCAGTAGTCTTTGCGGTCCTCTGACGGCGAGGACGGGGGCCAGGAAGAAGCAAGCCAAGACGTGGAGGGCGGGACATAGCCAGAGCTTAGCGAGAATTGCTATCAGAGATGACATTGAGCCACTGCGACGTTGCTAGGTACGGAGGTTTGGTTGAGGGGCGTGCTGAAACCCCAACAACACCATGAGGCTCGTCGACGTGTAAGTAGGTTGTCTATTTCAGTCAACATGGCAACACCCGTGGGATGAAAAAGCAACCCAGTTCCGACCACGACTCCCGAAGGGGCCGTTGGCCTATCCGCTGGGCCCCCAGTCCCCATCCCCCCCCCCACGACAGCAGAACGGTGAGAACTTCATAGTATGTTACGGTCTCCGTAGTGATACCCTCTTGCAATCCCAATGTGCGAGTTCTAAATTTGGAGTGGTCTGAGCTGAGTCTTGCAAGTGAACTGTTTGGTGCTTTGCCTCATTGGTAACAAGAGCCTATCATGCCGGTGTGACCTGGCTCCCAAACAGGTCTAGTCTACGAGAAAATGCCCCGCTAAATGCACGACTAGGACAGAGCTTACATTAGTCGAGAAAACATGCTCGAGCTAAGCTAATGCGCGTGAGGCGGTACGTACCTTCTATTCCAGTCTTACCTCCAGCGTCAACACGCAGCGACCTGCGGGCACTTTACTGGGTCCTTGCTGCAGCACCGCTGCACCAGCAACTGAGGAATGATGAGATGAGGCCCTGCCTAATGCATGCCGCCATAGCCAAGCCCAGTTCATCATAGCACGGCTATCGCTCGATCCACACCTCGACTGCACTCTGGACAGGCGCGGTCCGACTGGGTAACGTACATAGAGCGTACATGGAATCCTCCCGCAATGGAACAGAGCCCACACCCCCTTCATCGGCCTGGCCACCCACCAAACACCGGTCTGGAGATCATCTACATCCGCGGGGCTCTTTCTCCTACGACAAGGCTGGTACGTACCTCTGGCACACCACAGCAATGGCAAAGTACCTACATTCCAGTGATGGGGGCCAATATACGCATATTGGTATTTACGTGCGGCACCACATCACATCCCACCCGTAGGTAGCAGCGATACTGGGCTTGGGTGGACCGAGGGTAGCATTCGCGTTGAAACACAGCACATGGGATCTAAAAATTGACCAAGACATGTTTGCAAAGCAAGTCGGGCAGCTGGGTGGTTGGTCGCGCGACTAGCGGCGTCTAACGTATCAATCGCAAGATCCTCGTTCTCGCACAGCTGGCTAGTTAGTCGGGCGCACTGTCTGCATATGTGCGATGGCAATTGGGTGAGTGGGAGTGCGACTGCGACTGCGAGTGTGGTTGTACCTGGTGGAGGGCGCGAGCTTGCGGCGAAGTCGCGATAGGCTGGCTTGCCGGCGAAATTGAAGGAGACTCTGGTGCAGCCAGCACTGAAGCTCGAACACAAGACCTGCATATGGGCAACCAGACTCTGGAGCGGCCCAGCAAGAGCCTGGGGGCCCAAAGGAAGAATGGATAGTGACTGTCTTTGGCTTTGATATGGGCCATTTTCCTTAGTGCCAAAATCACGGTAGACGGACAGTAGGACCCCGGCTGCCAAATCGGTTGATTGATAGCAGCTATCCTTGAGTTCATCGCGTCTGCCGAGATAATCGTCCTGCTAACGGACCGGCTTCGATCCTCGCAGCTTGTCTCCCTTCCCGTTCAGCCCCCAACATCGAATATCCACGCCAATCAGGCGACGACGGATGCGGGTGCTAGCTGAGGGGTTTAGTCGTTGGGGGCGAAGAGTAAAGTTAAGGCAGAGTGAGGCAATCCGGGACGCTCAGCTTGCCCCCAAGCCGCGCTAGCTGGCTATTTCCCGCTGTGCCCGTGGTATGCGTGCTGGTTACCACCCGGGCAGTGTGGCGTGGATGCCTGCTCGTACGAGTCGAATATCTCTGCACTGGTAGGGCAGGGCCAAGGAAAGACCCAGAGAGTCCTCTCCGACGTCGAGCAGACACATACCAGTCTTGGCTGCCGTCGAGCATGGTCCTGGGACAAGGCCAATTGACTGTGGAGGGTTCACCCAAAAATAAGAAGAGTTGGTTCAAAACACCCCTCCCCTGCCGTTGCTGGTGAAGAAACGACGGGAGTGGAGGTGAAGAGTGCGCGAGCGGACGAGTGAGGTGAGCCCGTCGCATGGCTGTGGAACCTCTTGGAACCCATGGACCTTTTTGCCCTTCTTCTTCTTGTCTCTCACTCTCTGGGTTTGACCAGGACCTGGCCCCGTGCGTCTGCAGAGTGAACGTGCCCAAAATAGGTACAGCACTCCCTGCACTGCGCCCGCGGCTGCGAGCGCTGTGGTACGCATAACCCCCCCATGCAGATTGTTGGCTGCCCCTTGAAACTGGCCTGGCTGTGGTAGATGGGTGGTCTCATGAGCGCGCGCTTGTCGTAGGCGCAGTGCATCGAATACCACCTTCGTGGGCACTACCAAACCAACACGCGCAGAATATACGCAAGAAGGCTTAGGAGAAGGCTTAGGGTGTAAAGCAACGACGCCAACGGATGGATGCATACGGGCCACTATCCATCTCCATACCGGAGTCAGTCTGCCTGCCACTTCTCTTGATCGCCCCCTCCCTTGCCCTGGCCTGCAATTCTTGGCTGGCAAGCAGGACGAGGCTGGAGCCTGGAAGATTCCTGGATACCTTGCTGTCCGTCCCGTTTGCCCCCCCCCTTCCCCTCTCTTGCGCACATCTCTACCAAGGTAGTCAGGTTAATTGGCTGCTCTTCGCTGCGCCGTAGGAGGTGCCGTAGAGGTCTCGTCCTGGCCGCGAGTCTCCAGTAGAAACGGGCCTTGTAAGGCACACTACTGTGTAGTACGACATCTACATAGTACCCAGTATGAGGCCCCACGGTACTTTGCTTTCTTGCCCCCGAGTAAATCCAGAAATGGATAGATGAGTGGTCTCCACAGGAAGAGAGAGAGAGAGCGATGGGAGTCTGTTCTGTTCTTGTTCCACGCTTTTCTCACCCGCGCGCCCACACACACCATACAGCACACTCAGACACACACACACAGAAACAGACGCAGACGCACACTGCCCTGAGCGAAGATTGCAGCGACACCCTTCTCCCCCACGCCCCCCCTCAACCACCACTAGCCACTACACTGCACCCCCCCCTCCTCACAACCATGTCCCCTGCGACCACTGAAGAGAGGGGAGGCTTCCCATTCCTTACCGCGTCTGCTCACTCTCTTTCCACGTTTTTCGTCACTCGCTGTCGTTCGGTGCATAATCCTCGTCGATATAGATTAAAAATGGATGTCTATTTCAAGTAAATGAACGTTAGCAGTGAACCGGGAGTGTCGCAGTCGCTCACGCACTAGATAGAGTGCCGTCCCCCAACTCGCCATCTCATTGACCAGTTTCCATAGCCTGCCCACACAGACTTATTATAGATAGAAATCGACACATGCATGTTTCGGGTTGTCTCAATTTGGCAACGCCTCGCAGAAGAGGTGACTAAGTCGACGACATTTGCTGGAGCCAGTGACCTGAAAGCAAGGCAGGCCAAGGTACCGTACCTCAGAAACCACATCACAGGCATGTACCAGTGGTCGTTGGGGGCCATTGTAAAGGCAGAACGGGAGCACCGCCCAACTGGAGCTTAGCCTAGCCTGGTGGTGCATCATGTAAGAAAAGCCATGTACCTTTTCCCTCTCTCGCTCGCTGGCCATCTCCCAATGCCGTGCGGGCTCCATCAGCCCCCCCTGGTCGCCGTCCGTGCCTCAAGAGTGCCTGGTCTGGTCACTGGTGGCCCTCTTGCTCCCCACCCATGCACCCTGGTCTGGTTGATGTCGAGGATGGTGCATGTACTGAGGTACCGACCTGGGTCTTTGGGTACCTAGCCTGGTACTATCTTTGAGCAGGGGTGTGGTGACTGCATCTGGATGTGGATGGGGATGGCAGCTTATTCTGTCCCTTCGTCATGCATCCAAAGCTGTCAGGGCAGGAATATGAGCAAACTCCACACTCGCCCTCTGTCCAGGGCCATTTCCATATAAGCCCACGCTCATCCTGGATTGTCATCGAGACTTTGGTCGCTTGGTTTCTACTCACTAGACTTTGACTTCACTATACCATCCTTATATCTTCTTACATCTATACATCATAGATCCAACGTTCTTCTTGTTGCTTGAGACTCGCATTGTTATACTACAACACCCACTCGACCATCATCATCCACTGCTCTTGCACTCATCCGCCTGTCGACCCCATCGCCTCCAGTGCCTGTGCGTGTTTTCGAAAGAAGCACGCCTCTCTGATATCAATCAAGCTCGTCTGTCACTCAATTCGCTTTGGTGACTCTCAAGTTGGATTGAGCCCTACCCGTGGCCACTCCCTCGCCGTCCTGGCTGTCTTCGCTCTTGCGCATCGAACTGAGAAACACCATCCTCCCCACCACACTCTCTTCACACACACACAACCGCCACAATGAGCGCTGTCGCCATGCCTTTTGACCCAACAATGACCCTCGGGCCTCGACAAGCTTTCACATGGCCTGGTAAGACGGCCTTCGAAGCCTTCAGCTGGGCCCCGGAAGGCGCTAACACCCCTCCAGCTGGCCCTCTCGAGTCTGGTCCCTCCCACCATGACTCTATCCTGGAAGCCGACTTCACATCGATGCACTCCGCTTCGGACCCTAGCCTCACTCCTCCCAGCATCGCCAGCTCCCTCACATCCAGCCCTCCCAGGACCGCATTCACAACCGAGCAGCGGGAGATGAAGCGCCAGCAAGACCGTGTCCGCCGCGATTCTCGCCTTGTATCCCGCCTCCGAAGAGTCAGCAGCCAGCCCTCCTACCTCGAGTCTCCCCCGCTGTCAATTGCCGATGTCACCAGCTCCATGGAGCTGCCAACCGCATACACATCAGCTGCTGCTCCCATGTCTCTTCTCACAGAGCCCGCTGGTCCTCTCACGACCCAGAGCTACCTCCCTCCATACAGCCCTCCTCTGCCTGAAGCTGCCCAGGCCTCTCCCATGTTCCCCTCACCATACGCCCAGTCACTGTAAGTGAAACCAGCCGCGCTCCTCGTCCGCAACACCACAGTTTGCTAACAGCCAAGCAGTCCCCAGCAGAGCTACGGAATGCCTCTGGAGTACCAGCCCAGCCCATACGCCTCTCCCAGCCACTATAGGTGAGAACCCAATTGATTCCCCCCCCCCTGCCATCAGCAAAGCAGCAAGCTAACAGAAGATCCAAATAGCCGATCTCCCTCACTGTCGGTTGGCCACCAAGACGCCATGATGTACCAGGTCCCGGCCGTCATGGCCACCGGCGGCGCGCCCATCGCCTCTGCCCTCCCCAGCGCCTCTGCCTCGCCCGAGGGCGGCCACGTTCGCGTCGTCCAGAGCCGCCCCAAGCCCCGGTGCTGGGAGCACGGCTGCAATGGCCGCCAGTTCTCCACCTTCAGCAACCTGCTGAGGCACCAGCGAGAGAAGTCGGGCCAGGCCGCCAAGGCGTCTTGCCCCAACTGCGGAGCTGAGTTCACCAGGACCACTGCACGAAACGGTCATCTGCTGCACGACAAGTGCAAGCAGCGACGCAACTCTTAGATTGAGAGTGGATCGCCTTTGCTGCCTTCTACCCACTCCTATCTGCTCCCGCCTACCCCACCCGCCATACTACCAACCAAAGCAGACGAAGCCCGACGGCGCGGTCGCTTGTTCAACCCCCCTCCCAGAACAGGCTCCACCGCCCGAGCTGTCTCTAGCGTCAAGCGCTCTCTCTATGGGAGGCCTTGACGCGGATTCACTCTCCCCCTCGAGCTTCACCGACATTATTACCTCCTCTTCATTCGCAATACCTCTGCAACTTACATACCACTGTATCTTTTGCACCCTCTTAAACTCTCTTTTCTCTCTTCTACTTCACTTCAATTTTTTTTTCTTCTTCGCACAAAAAGGAACTGGGAACCAAGTTTCCGGCTAGGGATATTTTTAGGACTTGACTTGGTGTTTTGGGGGAAATTGACTGGGTTACATCGGATTTTTTTTTAACGGATTGGCGCAACACGCTGTACAGGATACCTCGGCACACTAAACCCCCCTGGGCGAAGACACGTTCAGGTTTGGGGGCATGGGCATTTCCCCAAAGGAGTCAAGATGGGCTTCATCTTCCACTCGCCTCTGCGCGAAGATTTGGAAAGGTGCACGAAATATGATGGGAATGATGTTATTACCGTTTTGAAGATGCTTTTTTTTTATGCCTTTGTTTGTTTTAACTTGCTGTTTTTTTTTCGCTTCTACATTTTTACCCTTTATCATAGAAGTAGCAGTGCGCTGTTCTTCTATTCTCTTCACTCCCGTACATATTATTATTACGCTTTATTAGGTAGTTGCGCAACGCTCGAGGCCCGACGGGACTCGTTGCAAGTCATTTGGACACGAAGAATACCAAGACACTTTCTGACATCCACTATCTGGCTCCCTCCTCAATTGCCCCGTGATGAAGCAATCAAGTAAAGCAAATCAATGTCACTCAAACAACGTGGCATGAGACTAACATTAGCCTACCGGCAATAGCATCAACTGGAAAAGGATGTGGTCATTGTGCAGCAGCTGGAAAGTCAGTTTGCCTTGTCTTTCCCGTTCGCGGACAGTCGACAATGACGTCGGGGCCGAGACAGCTGGGGACGACCATTGGCCAGGTCGAGGGGGGTGATAATGCAAGCACGAATACAATGGCGTGGGGTGAGGGGGTGGGGAGACGGGGCGGGGAGGGGCATTGGATGGGTGGCTGTGGCTATCTACGGGACGCGATTGAGCCATCCAGCGCTCGCGAAAAGGGGAGCAGGGGCAAGCGAGGGCGAATCTGGAGTAAGATACGGGAAGAATCCTGGGCAGAAACGAGGTCATCACCAGAAGGAGCAGATTATTGAATTGGGCGGGGGGAGGAAGGGGAGGGGCGTGGAGGGGCGACGGTCGTTTGCCAGGATGATCATCGTCGCGGTCGAACCTCCAGACCGCCTACGGAGACGGGAGATTGGGAATGCGAGAAATGGAAGAGGGAAGGGCGACCTGGGGGACCAGTACCGAGGCCGCGGAGAGGCGATGGCGAGCCAGAGGGCAACCCCTAGATCTGCCACCCGCATCTGTCCACGTTTCTGGTAAGATGTCATCCTGGTGCATCGATGGTAGGCACATCCAGCACGGACAGCGTTGCTTCGATGGAGGGCTGCTTACAGTGTGAGCACCCGTTCGAAAAACAAAACAAGATAGACGTGTGTGTGTGTGTGTATGATACGAGCGCCCAGAGAGCTCAGCATAGCCCCCAAGGCTGGGCCAAGCGAAATCCAACCACCCCGAACCAAGACAAGAGAAAGCTTCGGCGCCTCTGTCGGGCAAACTCAACGGTTGATTTGAGGGAAAATTTAGCCCAGACTTGGTTTAATCTGGCACGCAATAACTACTGGCGAACGGCCGCCGTTCATGGCCGCACTGCTTTGCCTAACTGGGTAGTCAATGTCCCCCTTGTAGCCCCCCCAGGCTGTATTACATATGCACCGCAGGCAGCATGCCTTCCCCCAGGCTTGAGGCCGGGTCGGATCTCTGGGGGACGGTGGCTCGTGGCCAAACATCGAGCTGGCTGTGGTCGATGTGAATATGCTTATGCATGTGACTAACGATGACCAAGGCGAGTTGACGGCGGCCTCATCCGTGGGTCTGATCATCATCCACCGTAATAGGCCTCACATACGAGCTATGTACATGAGGATAAATTCGTGGCGATAGCGTCATTGATGGCCGAGAGAGGGTGTAAGCCACTGGAGTCTGCTTGTGGTAGGCCGGCCACCAAATGAGACAGGTAAGACACTTCTTTGGTCATATGTATCGCCTCCGATACATGTTCGGATGATGCTGAATCCAGTTCAAGGCCATACATAAATGGGTCCCCCGCCCGATGGGGAGACGGAAGCAATACTTGGTCAGACCGCCACAAGGCCAGATCTGGCAAACGGTCTGGCAAATGGACGTGAAGATATGTCTGTATGTGCATGCATGTACCCAGGCCCTGGCTGGCGAGATCCGAAAGTTAGCTTCTCCCTCATCAGCACCTGATTCTCATGCATGTATGGAAATGGGAGGTGGCCGGGGGGGCCACTATGGGATAGCTTGCCTCTGCGGCCGCCCTGCTGTCTGCTGGGAGGGACGATCTGTACCACCTAGAGTTTACTGCCGTAGTTGATGTGTCTAGTGCCGTCACGTTCAAGGCGCGCGCGAGTTTAATGGTCAAGGAGCGAGCCGTCCCAAGAAACGTCCCCTGGCCGTGGTCCATGCTTCTCAAACGTCTTCACAAGCGTTTGTTAGCACGATGGCGCCTTTCCCTTTCCTTTATCCATCAGAACGCCAGCGCCCAAAGTAGAGCGACTGACGTCTGCATTCAGGCCTAATGCGGCAATATTATGACGGCTAGTCGCTGCGTTTTCCCCGCCGGAGAAGCGCGACCTTTTGATGTGGCAGAAAATAGTCCGGGCCTATCCTGAAGGGGATTGGCAGCGGCAGCCCGGTTTGCTTGCTGCTGCAGCAGCATCTTTCTTGTTATCTTAATCCCGCCTAGTTGCTTACTTAGCTGCTTTTCTGTGATAGACTGGACCGAGATTGAGTGATTGACGGGGTCGCCGGCAGGTAGCGACGCCGTCTCTCCTGCGGAGGGGGAAGCTAGCTGGGAACCCAAGCCCATCATCGCCGGGAGGAAGACGCACGCTACGGGCGCGAGAGAGGGGACCAGGCCAAAACGAGCACCCAAAGGGCCATTCCCATTTTCTTCTTCTGGCCTAACGGCTAAACAGGCAAGTCAATCTAATCTAGGTGTGTAGTTAATATCCTTCTCGCAGCTTTGGCGAGTTTCACCTTCTGCGCCGAGGCGAGCTTGTGATGGCACTGCAGCTCTTTTATTATTAGCACATGCGTAGCTGTAGGGCGAGCGCTGCAGCTGCATTGGTGTGGCATCTGGCGTGTTCTAGAGGCCCTTCTGCCGGGGAGGTCTTGTTCCTCAGCTCCCCATGCAGGTGATGGCTGGGCAAAGTTAATTCTGCTGCCTAGAGGGAGGGCTGCAGATCTCGGTGTCACAGTGCTTGATCGCTCGCTGGCTTGTGGGGACGAAACCGGGGAGCAGGTCACTTGCTCAAGAACCATTTACCGCTTTGAGGGCACTACGATAGGTTGTTTCTACGTACATCGACTACTCTACCTGTTATGGAGTTCAATCTAGTGTAGTGTTTTATATTACTGTTGTCCTAATAAGCAACTTGAGCAGCTTGGCCTTTGTAGCCGCTTATTAAGGTAAGGTGCATGGATGTCCTGTGATTTCTGGCCTGAAACGTGGCGGTGTTAGTGGCAGCTATGAGGAAAGAGGTGTGAGCATACACAATCACATTGCATTTCCCCCGGGCCCCAGGGAGTAAGAGACAAGAAGGTATCGTTTCCGTTGCTGGCCAGCGCATTCAGCTGTCTTGGTTGCGACCCAGAGTGAGGTTTTTGCCTTACCACGTCCCGCAATACGGCCCCCAACGTCCAGCCCCAGCGAATGATACCCTCTGAGCCAGTGAAAAGCATTGCCGGAGCCGCGCCTTACGGGAGACTCAGCAACAACGTGTATCTAGACGGATAAGGGGAGTAAGGTGTGGGAGATGGTTGGTCTGATGCCCCATGGTGCATATTCTGCAGCGGGCGTTCTCACTCGATTCTCGGGGCATGTGAGCATCATTGCCCGAACCTGCAGATACTCGAATGGAAGATGCCGTCCTATATTAATTAGCACACTCTCTTTCCTTGCTCGACCCTCCTCGCCCCCCGGCAGCGTTACATTTTGGCCCTCGCAGCAAGAGTCCACATCACTTGCACCCACTCATCGGGCTGGGTTGGTCCCGTCTGCTCGTCCGCGTGCTCGTACATGGCAGCCAATACCTTTATGGCCTGCGCTCCACGCACACTCTTTATTTCCCAATTCCCAGAATAGAGGCCAATCACTGGGCCTCGTTCCGGGGGGGGGGAGAGAGACAAAATGGGGGAGGGGTATACACATTACAAGCACACACACATCTACACAGCCTGACCACCCAGGAACACCAAGCTGCCCGCAGATACACCAGTACATGATATGCGCAACGGCCGACCGGGCTGCCTCGTACCTCTCCTCCCGTGCCTCCCTCCTGCTGCTGTCGTGCCAGGTTTTTTGCTAGCGGCCGCTTTCCCACAGATTTGAGAAAATGCACCACCGGATGCACGTCTTAAGCTCCGGCGTCGGGTTGGGGGCTATTTCGGCTCTGGGGGCCCTTCGCCTGGGCATGGATCACGCTTATTCCGGTCCCTCTGCTTGACGTCGAATACGAATCAAGAGAGGCCAAGATGAGCGGTGACGTGGTGATGAGGGCAGGCGCCCCGGCATGTATTGGAATGTCGCTACGGCATCACGGAGGAGAGCTCCTATTCCTGTCTGTCTCTCTGCAAGGTGGTGGCAACCAACCCTTCTGCGGCTGACGGGTCGATGAGCTGGACAAACTGGATTGGAAAGGTTTTGGTTGTTCCACAACCGCGCCTAGGTGTGGGCGAAATGCACGACCCGGAAGCCTTTTGTTCACATGGAAGAGATTGATGACCAGAACTAGTTTTCGCCTCGCGGCAATTGCGTCGTGGCGCTCGCGGTCGGGTCTTTTGGGCCAACCAGCGGACTTGCTGTGCGCCCTTCTCAAGCCGAGCATTAGAGAAGGTTGCCGCATGTGCTTCACTTCCCGAACAGACAGTGCCTCGGTGGGGACTTTGGAGTCGGGCAGTTTCTCAAGCCACCGGCTCTTTGGAGCGGGAGAGAGCGTATTGGCGTGAACGGGTCCGAGGGGGGGCCCCGTACGTACAAGGTGTACTGGAGAACAATGCTACGGAAGCGCCCAAGGGGGGCTTGCAGGTTGCTGCGATGCGATGCAGCGACTTCTGTCACCAAGCAGCTTGGCTGCAGCCGTAAGCAGCTCTAATGCAAGCAGCTCGAACGCAGAAAGGGCGTGCGCGCAGCGTCCAATCTCAGCTTGTACCTCAGACATGGTAGCACCGCAGAGCATGTAGCATACATTGGGACTTTGGTATTTATTATTGGGCCTCGATAGTCTGGTAGTACCGGTTACAAACTCGAAAATAAGCAGTACGCATGAGTTGGAGTATCTCAGCTTCAAACGTCACCTGGATGACAGCTTGGTGCAGTGCAACATGGGGTCTTGTTGCCTTGCCATTTCAGCTGGCCCGCTGGGTTTAGCCGCTCTAAGCGCACCGCCCGCTTAAGGCTGCAAGCTGGTGGCACGAGCTGGTCTGTGCGGCATCGATGCTACCCTGTAGGCGCCCCTCCGTTACCAGGCAGCGGCGCTTGACCTGTTGCTGACACATCCAAACAAACAGCACACAAACAACCCATCCACCCGTCACGGAACGACAGACGCGGCTGCAACGCACCGCAATTCGCAGAGGCACAGCTCCAGGGTGCTCTGTTGTCGGAAACTCATTGGGGGAAAAACAGAAACCAGTGGTTTCAGGCCTAATCAGTGTGGGAGCTCGCTATATGCCGATTATGCGTGCCCGTGAGCGCGATAGATGAAGTGGTACCCATCATAGGCCATGGCCATGACCGTCACCAACTCCAAGGTGCATGCCCGGAGGCAAAAGGTGTTCCGCTCAGTCTTCGAGACCCGGATATCCCAGCCCACGCCTTTGCTTCCCGCCACCGAGCCTGGGCAGCCCTTTGGAGGCCCCTCGGCAGCTTTCCTGGCCAATACGCCCCGTTTGACGCACCCGGCAAACGATCAGGTGCGCTGGGACCGGGCATGGCATGTCGTCACCTCACGCATCCAGCTCCCCTCCTCCGTTGCCGCCGAGGACTCTTTCGGCACGCTGGCGCCGGACTCGTCCCAGGACGTCGATGACGCATTTCGGAGCTCACTGTTGCTCGTCCTGAATCCCGCCTCTGCCCTCCCAAACGCCAGCCATACGGAGGACATCCTCTCCTGGCATAGCCAGCAGGTGCGCCAGCACTTTGTGAATCACGTCCTCCCTCTCCTGGCCGCCTGTACCAGCCAGGGCGACCATACGCAGGTCCTCCTGACCAGTATACGCACCCTCGAGGCAGCCAACCGGCAGTATCTGTATGGGCTGTCCCTCATCTTGCGAGCCTTCCGCGATGAAGATGCGGCAAATGCTGCAGTTGTCAAGTTCCGGCGGGACCTGCACGCCGTCATTGGCAATTCATGGACACAGGGTCTCCTGGATGCCCTGCGTGATGTCTTCAATCGCCTTGCCACGGATGTGCTCAGGGCCGGAGACATGCAAGCCTCAAGCCCGGAGCCAGATAGAGAAGAAGACTCAGAAGCATCAGATGCACGGGGCGAGCTATTGCGCATCCTCGAGTCCCTCAGCAAGGTCGGACTTGCAGGCGAGAAGTTCCAGACCCTGTTCGCCGAGGTCATGAACTCGTGCATGGATGCTTTTATTCAGAGAAACTATGCTGGGGTATGGACCAGCTCGGACGACTTTGGAGCTTCTACCGTGTCAACTGTTTCTAGCGGATGCATGGCACACCTCAGCGACTGGGTCGAGAATCACTATGCTCGCCTCACGGTGGAAGTTTTCAGTCGCATGGGATCCAAAATTGAATGGAGCGATGTGGAGATGTGGAAGAATGTGGCCATCGGCCGTCTTTCTACTCTTCGCATCCATGAGCTATTCGATATTGTGTTAAGTTGGCCGGAGAGCAAGGGAGGCGTAGAAGACCTCCGCTCTGCCGTGACAACGCCGCAACGCCGACTGCAGCTCACCGACACGTTTTCGGCTGCATTGCAAAAAAGATTGCTGCAGCCTGGTCGGTCTACGCTATATATCCTGCAAACCTATATCTCAATGATTCGGACGTTCCATTCGTTGGACCACTCCAAAGTCTTGCTGGACAGAGTAGTCCATGCGCTCCAACTATACCTATGCCAACGAGACGATGCTATCCGCATTGTGGTCACGGGTCTATTATCACATCCCAAGGAAACAACTCCAGAAGATTCTAGGGGAAAACTCGTGGAGCTGGCCGCCATCCTCAATGATGCTTCTCTGCAGCAGCGGCGCCATGTGGATGATGATGACCTGGACTGGAACGACATGCATTGGCTTCCAGACCCCGTAGATGCAGGCGTAAATTACAAGCGGCCCAAGAATGAGGATGTCATTGGAACATTGATTAGTGCCCTGGGCTCTTCTGATATCTTCATCAAAGAGTTCCAGTCTATTATCGCCACCAGACTTCTCTCCGGCCAGGCCAGCATTCAGCAAGAAGTGAAGGTGCTCGGTCTCCTCAAGCGGAGGTTTGGCGAGAGTGCCCTGCAGAACTGCGACGTCATGCTTAGAGATATACAAGACTCCAAGCGTGTGGATGCTGCCATCGGCAAGAGTATGGAGTTGCAACAAGACCAAGATGGAAACGGCATATCTTTCCATTCCAAGATCTTGTCCCGCCTGTTCTGGCCCAGCCTGCCGAAAGAGCCGTTCACGGTGCCGGAGACTGTTGCGGAAATGCAACGACAGTACGAGGCTTCCTTTGAGCACCTTAAATCGTCGCGCAAGCTCAACTGGCTGGACAATCTCGGACTGGCGACCGTCCACTTGGAGCTAGAGGATCGAACACTCACAATCGAGTGCAAGACTTACGAGGCAACTGTTATCTACGCATTTGGGCAAGACGAGGCTGCTGGAGAGCAAGGGCCTGTCAAGAGAGCGTTTAATGACCTTTGGCAGAAGCTGATGATCGATGAAGATCTGCTCGAGGAAGCACTAGCCTTCTGGGTGTCACAACGAGTGATCCGAGATATTGGAGAACGAACATACGTCGTCTTGGAGAAACTCGAAGATGATGTGGAAAATGCCGGCGCGGAGGCCGCGCAAGGTACGGGAGAGATGGAGGGCGGCCCGCCGTCGCCGCGCAAGGCCAAGGGGATGAGCGCCAAGGAACAGGAGCAGAGGGGCATATACTGGCAGTTCATTGTGGGCATGCTTACCAACTCGAGCCCTGCCATGCCCCTCGCTCAAATGATGATGATGATGAAAATGCTGATCCCGGATGGGTGCTCATGGAGCAACGAGGAGTTGCAGGACTTTCTAGAGGAAAAAATTGCTGCGGGCGAGCTAGAACTAGCCGGAGGCAAATACAGGCTGCCCAAGAAGTGAGCAGCAAGAGTATGGCTGTCTCGTGCAGATTACCTATCCATGTAACTAAGACCAACTATCAATGCTAATGCAGGTTCACAGGCAGTGACCGATCAATAATGCTATGTAGATACCAAAGAACGAACCTAGTGGGCTAGGGCCATTCAGGCACTACTTCTGATAGCAGCATTCAATGTTCTCGGATTTTGTCGCATGGCATGGGCTGGCCATACATGTAGTCAGCACAATTCTTTCAGAACTAGGAGACCACCCATGCGTTGCCAACTTGTGTCAAGGTTCCAATGGCCCCAGGACTAAGCTAAGCTTCAGCACAAAGTTCCTCATGATTACAACAGTTCTTAACAGTTCGCATCTCTTACTCTGTTTGTGGATTGTTGCTTTCCCGCAGGGTTTCACTTGGAAGCATACACCTGGTTGCTGCATCGTGCAAGCCGGATTTGGTAAGGACCCCGAAAGAGACGATAGAAAATTATCCCTACTTGTGGATAGGTTTGCCTACCCAGGCAGACTCAGGTCGAGCTGTTAGGATCTCGGACCCGACCAGGGATGTCGACCCCGGAGTTCGTGAACATGGTCTTAGTTACCCCCAGGGCCAAAACATTCCGGGGTATGAAAACTGTCGATGATATGCCGCATAAAGGACCGACTGCAGCGGGACTTCATTCATAACACCCAGTTGAGTTTCGCATTCTGACAAGTGAGTAGTCGTGAATCTGTCGAGGGGCAGAGTCGCACACCGACGGATCATTATTTGGCCGTAACGGGCGTAGAGTGTGCATATTCAATATGGGGCTTGCTTTTCTCCATCTCTATTCCTACATAATAGTCGTGGACCTACCTGTTTCGAGCCATTGGGTGCGTGATCCTGGAAGGGCGATGCCCGAAAGACAGATTTCCTGGAAACAAGGATTTTCCCTTTCTAGGAAACCCGAGAAGCGGCCAACGGTACGCAGAAAGAGACGGCAGCGGATTGAGTTCGTTCTTGAACAGCCCCAGGCCCCAGGCATCTCTGCAATATCAGCGTCGCCCCAGGTCGTCACCCACAGCAGGGGTTCTTCTTCAACCTACTAGATTACCAGATGACCTCCCAGGGGACAGTGCTTTCCCAGTAGACACACAAAGGGAGCATCTTCAGTGTGAAGATGTCATTGAAAATGAACCTCTGCTAGGCCCGTCCAGTGGGACATTGGTAGATGAATTTTGGGCTGACTTCGAGGCATCACCTGGATTTGTGGAAATAAACGACACAGGCCAACTTTGTCAGGGCTCACTCAACAGTTTCGAAAACTTTCCCAATGAAATTCCGCTCTCTGTCGCGCCCAGGGCTGAGGAAGAGGTTACTTTCCATTCAGAGTACGATGGTGCCGGGTCACTGGCTCCGTACCGTTCTTGTTCCCCTAGTTTTACGCCTTATCTATCCATCATAGAGTGCAATACCCTCCTTGAACGATTTAGACCGATCCTCACTAGATGTACGAAGTTTCTAGACATTTCCTCCCACCTCTGAGTTTGCCTAACTGCTTGCAGACAACGCAGAGTTTTGTACAATCCCACTAACACTCCGACTTCGCATAAACCCCTTCCGATATCGTGATGACCTAGATCCCGAGCCAAAGTTCCTAATGCACGCCGTCATGGCCCTAGCGGGTCACCACCTTAACAGTCCTTCAGCCTTGAGCCATCGCCATGCATCCCTTCACTTGCTCCGCCAGAGTCTTGGCGTTTACAACGATGCGGAGACTATGTACTCGGTCCTTGATACTATAATCATCTTGTTTTCACTAGATGTAGGTGCAATGTTTGCTTCTACTTGGTCTGAAGTCGAGGCTGACTGCGGACCAGGAAACTCAATCCATGCTTGGGAACTGGAGTACACATCTCAAGGGAGCATATGCCCTGCTAGAAGCCTGCGGTGGGATACAAGGAATTTCGCTTTCCTCTAGGGTCGAGACCCAGGTAGGCATACTCGCCTGGTACGTTCGTATAGCAAACCTCGTTTTTAAACGCCCGGGCTAATCTTATTGAGTAGGTGGGATGCCATAACCAGTCTTCTGTCCAGAGAAGATTGCGTGTTTCCTTACACGTACTTTGAAGCTGTGGAAGCCAACCAGCCGAAAAGAGAGTGGGATTTCTTTGGGTTGTGCGGGTGCCCGACGAGTCTTGCGAGGATTGTGATGCGGGTGGCACGTCTTGGGGCTCAGATGCGGAGCATGTCCTCGCCACCGTATTCCGAACACGACGAGGCAGTCATCACGGACGTTGAGAAAGCTCTCGAAGATTGGGCTCACACGCCGGCCGTGAACGGTTCATGGGACGAGGAGTACGTGCACCGGGATCTGGATGCGATGCATTGTTCTGAAGCCTGGAGGAACGGCATCCTCCTCTACGTCTTCAGGGTGTTCCGGTGGAAGCCCGGGAATAGCGTGCCTTTCCATGTCTTGTACCGTGCGAGGACCGTTGTGGACCATGTGGTATCCTGCCGAGACGGAGATATGATATCCAGGCAAGCTCTGCTGCCGCTGTTCCTTGCGGGCTGCGAGCTGCGGGATGAATCGACGAGGAGGAAGATTGTGGACCTTTGTAATGAGTGGGACGAGAGGACTCGGTATCATATGTTTCGTGCTACGATACCCCTGCTCGAGGAAGTTTGGGCTGCTCAGGCGGAGAGGGGGTTTGATAATGTGTGGTGGGGGGAGGTGGTAGACAGACGGCACTTGTCTGAGGATTGTCCTATTAAAATGAGATTGTGCTTTGGCTAGAATTACATAAAGCGAGCATTCTGGTCTAGAATAATCATATAATCAAGGGGGTAGTTGACGGGAATCATGGAAATTTCGTTGGGAGACGGGGGTTAGCTTGGATAAGTAGATTGTTGACGTTATGATCATTTGAACGTGACAAATTCTCGGCCGAAATTGAGAATAAAGCACGATGGCTTTCTATTCAATCTGCCTTTCGTTCTTTCTCGGCTGGGTGACCAGATGCCTGGACGGGACATTGCTCTTCTACTCGCTGACATCGTTTCGGACCCTTGAATATCTGTCGCTGCCAGAAGTGCCAGGCCAATACAATGTAAGCAGCGATAAAGAGAATGACCGCACTGGTTAGATTTTAGGTTAACCTTGATTTTCGGGGTCGGTAACTCCTCAATGGCTTCGTACCTGACCCAGTTCATATTGGATAATGAGACTGGCCTGACGGTTGGAACGCAGGCGACAACCGCAAGAAACCCGACCCATATGCAGCTAATGACGTTGATGGGAAGACCAAACTTCCCGAGATCGAAGTTTCGCGCCGGAAGAACACTGGAACGCCCCCTGTAGGCGGCGATCCCCTGCGGAATAACATACGAGGCCATCATGAAGACGATGTTGGCGCTGACCATGGAAGCAAAAGCCGTCTTCGATCCAACAAAGATCAATCCGTAGATCTGCCAAGGCAGAGAGTCAGAAACACGCACGCAGAAAGGCAATTCAAGGATTCTTACCGCTGTGAACACGACTGTTACGCAGGCGGCATTGGCCGGCATTTGATGCTTTGGGTGAATCACTGCCAACCACGCCGACATGGGGTGGCAGTTGTCTCGAGATGCAGCCCAGATCTGGCGGCTCGATCCTGTGATGTTGGCTACGGCGCACCCGAAGAGGCAGGTTGCAAACGCACCCAGGAGCAGGCTGGTGACAAGCTTGCTTCCCGTGGCTTGATGGTAGATTTCCAATAGGCTGATTCCACTGGGCGGGTTGACAATCCTTTCAACGTCGGTTACCACGTACATACATGAGATGGCAAA
Organism: Clonostachys sp. G952; assembly: GCA_027569935.1. Taxonomy (NCBI): domain Eukaryota; kingdom Fungi; phylum Ascomycota; class Sordariomycetes; order Hypocreales; family Bionectriaceae; genus Clonostachys; species Clonostachys sp. G952. Next base: position 381,504 of record JAPDLB010000028.1, read on the forward strand.
TGGAAGTGCTGCCGATGTCAGCAAAATATATATGTAAAAGATATGTTTAAACAGCTGGGAGCGTTTACCTGTCGCTAGTCCGATGATAATAGGGTATATCTGCCTCAGCAATCAGTCTTAAGAGGACGGTGATGTGAGGGATGAAGATGAGGCTAACAATAATTTTAGGGACATTAATCGAAGGAGAAGGGATCTCTTCAGCCATGTGGGCGCCAGCATCGGAACCCATGAACCCATAGGTGCTGTTCAGTAAGCACAAGATGAAGAGAATACCTTTGCTGTAAGACTTGTTCATGTTTTCCGCATCCGTAAAAACCCACGTATTGGATTGATAATTAGGGTATGAGCCTGCGAGAATGGCCGTAATTGTGACAGCGAGGGTCGAGAGGGAAAAATACACTTGTCTCGTCGGTTAGCGGCAGAGTTGATGTGGGAGCTTTCTGTCTTTTCACTCACAAAGACATTGGTTAAGCGCTGGAAGTAAACTCATGCCGAGCATATTCAGAACAGCGGCCGCACAGAGAATGGCAACATAGCATAGCCATTGGTGCCACGGATGAATCGTATATTCCGGGACGTAGAGTTGATATATGGCGAGCACCATGGCGGCAACAAAATTGCACACGCTGGCAAGGCCCAACCACCAACCGCAAATGCTAACACAAGAGGACCTAGAGGGTAGGATTGAAAAACAATGAGAAATGGAATTAGAGAAGGCAAACGCTTCGAGGTGACCGAGCTTGTCTTACACGTATGAGGCGAAGGGTGCCCATTCCGGGCTGGCAACTTTGTAAGACCAGTAATACTGCGCTCCCGAGTTGGGGTACGCCGATGCGAGCTCCGCCATTCCCAGAGCCACGGTGAGATTCATCAGAGCGGCGATGACCAGAGTCCACACAGCTCCAGATGAGGACGACTCGGCCAAGCTTGTCCCAATCGTAATCCCAACGGCGTTCCAGGTGGCCGTCAAGGTGAAGCCGAGTGACAGAAGCGACCACAGAGAGAACCGTCTCGGTATTGCTGGAACGTACCCCTGAGCCTCGAGTTCACGATCATCAGCTTCTCCTTGGCTGGACATTGAGGAGGCTCGGTGGGTTTCTGGTCTTGGAGCTTGGTTACCACGTTCGCGGGTTGTTTGACGGAAGAGACAGCAAGTCGTGTCAAAGAGCCAACCAAACAGACCACGGACTTGAAGAAGATAGTAATCTTCCTAGAATAATACAGCAAAGTCCCCTTACCATTTTGTATGCATTACTGCGTGAGGCTGTCACCAAGACCCACTTGTCACTTTCAGAAACATGCCATTTTAGGCAAATTCGCAAACAGAGCGAATTACCCAATTAGGCAAATGAAGCCAGGGCAAGTGGGTGAGTGGAAGGTGCATTGGCTTGCACACAATATGTGGTACCCATCACGTCGATGTCAGTGGATAATTAAGATACTAGTGTTCCCAGATTGCAGGTAGGCTTTTCAGGGAATCAAGTGATACAGAGCTGCTCGAGATGGCCAGCTTTCACCGTCTCCTTCGCTCATCGACTAGGTACCTGCCTGGAATACAAGGATGTCTGGTCTTCTGGTCTTCTGAATACTAACTGCTCACCTGAACGACCAATAAAAGGAAACTATATGGAAGAGGATGCTCCTGGGAAGACTAGTCGTTCCACATCTACAAAATCTCAGTTATGCGGCTTCCTTCCAGTCTCGGCGGTGACGCAGACCGTAGATGCCACCTGGTCTACGTCTTCCAGCTATAAATCACCCAGGTCCCCGTCGAATCATCCCTCTCTCTCCATCTACCTCATAAAGCTTGTGTTGCCTGCTCGCCATGGCTCAGTCGTACTTGGCCGTTCAGCTTAACGCAAAGGTCCATGAAAAGGACATAGATCTCGACATCAACATCATTGCTGGTACGTTTATCGAGTATGGCGCCTCTGCATGTTGTCTGAATAACATGTGTAGGGCTACCTAAAGGCTCTGTGATCAAGGGATGCCGAGGGCATGGATCGAGCAACTGGGGCGAGACCGCCCGGATTAATGCAGACGTGGACGGCGAAGCGAGATCGTACTTTCTAAAAGTAAGCGTTAAAGCCCAGATCCGCTCCTTTCTCACGGAAAGTAAGAGAAGCCTGCATTGTAGCAGATTGGCTTAGCTAAACAACTTTTTCATCCAGCGGATTGCAGGAGAGAAGGGTGGGCCAATGCTCCATGGAGAGTTCGAGTCGATGTGTATGATTCATAATCTGGTCCCATCATATTGTCCCAAACCGTTGGCCTGGGGGATTTGCACAGATCCCAATGTCCATTACCTTCTCTTCCCTTTCCACGAGTTGAAGAAAGGGCGGCCAGATGCTCACCGTCTGGGTCAAGCTGTTGCCGAGCTCCACACCCGAAGTATTTCTCGCAACCCTACAGGCAAATGGGGGTTCCACATAACGACGTATAATGGACCACTTGCACAGGATAATACTTGGACGGAGACTTGGGAGGCGTTTTGGATCAGGGGAATGAAGAAGCTGTTCGAATTCGAGGAGGAGGCAAGAGGGCCATGTGAAGAACTACGGCAGCTCATCAAGCCGTACTTCGAAAAGGTCTGCCCCAGGCTCCTTCGCCCGCTGGAGTCCAACGGGAGGCACATCACGCCCGTGTTGATCCATGGGGACTTGTGGGTTGGAAACACAGCTGTCCAGGCAGAAACGGAGGAACCCTTGCTGTTTGATTCTGCTGCCTTGTGGGGGCACAACGAATGTGAGTCAACCCGAGCGTCTCCCGTACAAAGGGCGTGTGCCTGTCGACTTACGGGGTTTCTAGATGAGCTCAGTTACATGCGCCCGGGTGCCGATGACTGGAGCAGAGAGTATGTGGAAGCTTATCACAGGTTGATCCCCAGGTCAGAGCCACAGGGGGACTGGGAGGCCAGGAATGCCCTGTACGCGACGTAAGTGTACACCGGTTGTGAGGTGATAGCCTGTTAACAGCCATGGGTAGCCGAGTGATTGTTGTAGACTCCGCAATTTATGTCGAGCATGAGCACTTCAGAAGAATGTAAGTGTCCTTGGCTTGACTGCATCCATGACAGACGTTGCTAAGAAAGAGCCAATAGCTTGATCGAGGAGATACGCAAGCTAGTAGAGCTATTCCCCCACGGCTATCAAAACGAAAGGGATGTCAGTCCCGCCAATAGAGCATGATAGGATGTTATTTTCTTTTTCTCAAGTAGTCTTAATTTCCATTTGCACAATCATCAGACGATACGAGCCCAAAGAAGCAACACTAGAGAAGTGAGCAGTCTGGATCGAGATACCAGTCTTTGGCCAGCGCCAAAAAGAAAAGGGGCCTGTGATTAGATGGGGAGCGGGAAAGGATGAAGCACGGGTTTCTAGAACATTTTGGTGAAGAATTTGATAGATTAAAATGAATCCATACATTCATCTCGCTCTCCCCGAGCTATTTCCTATGGTCTCAGGTCCGAAGCCTCTTTCTTAGCGGGCAGCCACGACCTAGAATTCTTCCAGGTGCATTTATCCACCCATAAACCTCTGGCTGAAAGATTACGACAGAGTGTACTGTGTGCCAGCAGCGTAGGTTACGGTAAAGAGGGGTTAATGGCGGCCCTAAGCGATCGATCACATCGAGCCCAATCTCGCCGGTGGCGAATAAGCAGTTCGGAGGCAGGCATCGGTTTTGAATGGTGTAGGAAAAGCTGGAAAAAGGAATAAGCTAATGGTGTCAATGGGCTTACCTTGGGCGCTGAAAAAGAAAATCCGGGGGTGTATGTAGAGAGTATCCAGGTCGAACAGCGCGGTAGATTCCGACGTAAATCAAGGGATAGCTTGAGCTGTGCTTCACCTTGGAGCGAGGCAGGTGTGTTGGCAGAAGAGTATGAAGAACCTTGAGTATCGTGTCGACTACTGAGAGTTCTCATACGACCAAACGGACGAGCACCCATTCCACCCTATCTCGCTCTCTCAAAGGAAGACTCAATACGAGATTCTTGTTCTGGTTTCTTTTTCGGGTGCCTTTCCGCCTCTGCTCTAGCTCATTCCTAGTCGTACTCCCCGGGAGGAGACAATCACGAAGGGTCTTACTGCGAAAAAGCATGTAAGACTGAAGTAATGCTCGCGGCAGCTGGCGCCATTGGGGGAATTGATCAATGCAGGCCACGGGGCAACAATAGCGACCGGGTGGGCCTGTGCAGCAGCTGAAGTACAGTAACTGAAGTACCTGAAGGACAGTGCAGTTCAGTTGGTCGGGGCAACTATTGCAGCCCCATTATCCTCCAATCACAGCAACCTACTGGTCAGTATCCACGGATTATGTATGGACCAGCCTCCCACAGCATGAGGAAACATGAGGAAAGAGAGACCTGGAATGGACAAACAATTATGAAGTGGCACAGATGTGCACGGCACCATGTATCATGTCGAGCCTGCACCAGCCCTTCTCGCACATTGATACAGCATGCAGCCAGATGCATGTTGCTCAATCCGGATTGCCTCCCTGCCTCTCTCAACCACTGACCATTGACCATTGACGGTGTGCAGGACAGTTACGAGCCTGGGGTAGTATTAATCATGTCGCTGCGAGACTATCACTATCCCCGTGCATGCTGATACCGACAACCACAACAGCTGGCCGATTACCGCTGCGCCGGCCGCCATCACATCAACCTCCCTGCCATGGCCAGGCAAGCCGAAAAGACTTCTGAGAATGAGGACATGGAAAAGACCACAGCAGGGATTGACAGTTATTAAGGAGCTAGTCGGTTAGCAAGAGCGATGCTGTGTCATATCAGCTCATGACAAGTCACCAGTCACTTTCGTGCCCTGCGCTACCAGCTTCTAGTCGCAGCAAAGTCCCCCGCCACATGAATCCACCGCCTACATAACACATCCGTCATTTTATAGACAGACATCTGCCGCTTTTCAGCTGGACTGGACCACCCAACGCCGTCACACCCTATTCATACACTTGCCTACATACTACCTGCCCTTCATCACACCTCGAATGCCCGTCTCCCCGTCCGTTGCCCCAGCGCTGAGCTCACACACGCACCCTCCGCGCCCCGCTAACTCCATGTGTCCATCGGATATGGCGCCGGGTGACGAGCGAGCACGAAAAGAGGCTGCTCACATGGCTGCTCCCGTCACCCACACATTGACCACCGTGTATGGAGTATTGATTCCACGGTTTCCGCACTTTGTCCCCTCCTGGTCTGGTTACCGGTGCTTCTGGATCCACGGAGGCGCCTAGTTCAGCTGTCCAGCCAAGTCTCAGCCAGTCTGGCCCTGTATGCGCCAAGTCGTCCCCAATCGCTGATCGGCCGTCCAGGTGCACGAGATTGACTCGCCGTCGCTGCCAGGTCTTGGTCGGCTCAGAACTAGACTTGAGCTGTCTCCCACCGGCCGCCGTATCGCCAGGCGCCTCTTCTCTCGCCATGGCTGCTCTGCTCTATTGTCATCTAATCTCATTTCCGCCTCGGTGAGCCCATCTTTCCCTGGCCTTCCTACCCTTCCCTTGCCCGCCTTGCCTCGTCTTGGTTCCCGGGCCCATTGTCTGGCCCCGTGGTAAGAGTGGGCAGTGATGACGGGGTTGGTCCCAATGCTCTCGCTCTCATCCCGGCCCGTTGCTCGCTCTACCCTCTGGCTCACGTATATGTACGCGCGCACGTATCTATAATACGCCCACCGCAGCTGTGACCTGCGCCGTCGCCTGCAGTCACCCAGCATCCATGCAGCGAGCGCATGCGGCTCAGTCCGTTCGAGGTTCCCGGATCGTATTATGTGTCTCTGATTGATGTCTTATTGCTCTTAGCCCCCCCAGCCTGTTGGCCGGTGCAATGCTCTCGTTCCCACACGGAGCGACTGGGCCGCCTCTCCCTCGTTTCCTGCTTTTGCCTATCCATCCATTCACTCTGGTGTTTCACCTGGCTTTTGTCCACCCCTCCCCCCTCCCCGCCGCTCGCCCGCCTGCCGCCGTGATCTGGTCATTTGCTCTCTCAAATGCCTAATAAGCTGCCTCCGCAACAATTAAGTCACTGCCATCGCCTCACCGCGTCCTTGTGGCCTTCTCCCAACCCGCTAAGCCCTCATCCTGTAATCGTACCGTCATCCAGCACGACAATTGCCATCCGTCTGTCACATATCCGCCGGCGTCGTCCCTGGCCCTGTTCCCCGCGGCCCTCTCCCCTCGCCTACCTAGTCGGAAATTCCGTGTGTGCTTGCAGTGATTTAGACTCTCCTCCCAGCCAGCGGGCATTCCTAGGTCCTGCCTAGGTCAGGTCCCAGACCCCCTCCTCACCCCTCCATTCCCTGCCTTAGCGGTTGAAGGCAGACAGACGGTAGGGTATCTTTGACGCCTCGACATGAGGGGAACAACCACGAGTCCGCCCATGTCCTGCGTCCCTCGTTATTAGCCCAGCTAGTGCAGAGGCCCAGAGCCCATTACCCTTGCCTGGACGCTTCGACGAACGGTACGCAAATCAGCAGCAGCACAGCAGCGGCGGCCAGCACTAAAACCACCAACCTGATCTGGACTATTCTTCCCACATGGGCTCTCGTCCATTTGCTCATTATTCATTCACTCAGTCAATCAATCAATCAATACTTTTCCTATTTGAACTGAATCCCAGCCTCGTCTCACCTTCTTCTCACTCTCGCTTTTCTCCTCTCTCCTCCTCTCCCCTCTCTCTCATCTTCCCTTCAACCCTTCCTCACCACCGCCTGCCCATCCTTCGCATTGTTCGCCCGCTCCGCGCCTTGTTGAATAGAGCTCGCCTCTCCCATTGATCCGCCGTCGCTTTTCTCGGCAATACACCCTACCGACCTACTTAAACCAGCTGACCTCTCCTCCTCTTTATCTCTTCCCTCTCCTCCCCATCAGCCAAGAGCCATTCCACTTCTGGCTGCGCTAACCCACCGTCACCGTCTCTCCGATAACGACATCATCAAGTCATCCTCATTCCCCTCCACCAAGGCACCTCCGTCTGGCCCACCGCTGGTCTGCTTCGTCCGTTTGCACCGCTGATTTCAATCTGGTTCCTGTTGACGCCTCGCACCGTGAACTTGGTTCTCTTGTAGAATGACACAGCTCCCTCGGTTCAGCATTCGATAGTCTTTGGAGCAGCCGGAACCTCCAGGATCCCCAGGTAGCGAGAGGCCTTGTTCCAATCCACGGCTCCCACCTGGTGCTCCAAGAAGCAGACAAGGCCGAGTTTAGATTGGCACCAGCCACGCAGGCAACACGGACTTGGCTCTGTCCTCTTTGGTGATTGAATACGAGTAGCCACCAGCTATCCTATTCCTGTCAGCCCGCAGAAGCACTTACTCTAACACAAAACTCTACCTCTCCTCTCCGGTCCAAGGCCGCTCTCACGTGCGCAGGTTGTCGTCTTGACGGAGATTTCCCTGACCATGGATGCGAGTCGACGTCCGGGCACTCAGACGGAGAGTCGCTCACGACCTGTACTATCGCCGTATGATCCGGTGCACGCTTCAAATGGACCAGTCCCGTCCCTCATTTCCCAGAGACATTTCCTGCACCGGCACCAAGGAAACATGGACAGCACCGTCTCTGTCGTAGAGGCCATCACGCATGTGGCCGAGATGTATCCCGGTTTCCAGTCCAGGCTCCCGGGCCCGTCCTCAATCACCAATTTTGGGCCCCTTCCCGTCGCAACCCAGCCATTTGTGCCACTGCATCCGCCTACTGATTCCTGGCTTCTGCCTGGCATGGCGAGCCATCCTTTGCTCCCGGTGACCTTTCCGCCCTCGAACCATCGGCCAGGCCATGCGCCGCCACCACTTAGTGATTCTGGGCATGGGAGGGACCATTTGAGTTTCATCTCGAACCCAGCCACCAGTGTTGGGGCTGGTAGCACAAGAGGGATGAACCCGATGCCATTTTCGCCAACCGAGCCTGAGCATGGGAACATGGAACGAGAGCGAGACCGGAACTCCCTGCAGGCGGAGCGCTCCTATCCTCCGAGCTGGGCTCGCAACTATCTTGCGCCTTCTACTCCGCTCCAAGTCCAAGGGCCAGGCGAGAGGCAGTACAATAATAACCCTCAGCAGCCTTCAACAAATATGCATGGTGAGCATGGAATTTTTCCCAACGCCCCCTCCGTTTGAACCTTCTTTTCTCTTTCTGCATGGTTTCCCCGCTTCTTCTCGTAACACAATGACAATGTACTCCCAAGAGAACAGTTTGGTGCACGTCACTCACACAACTACCGCCATCCCACCACACACATTATTCTTCGTTAAAAAAAAAAAAACCTACTCTGCTAACCCTATACAGAATCCACACAACAATCCAACATACACCTCATCTCGCCTCCGAATCTCGACCGTCGGCGTCAGTTCATGTCCCAGAGATCGCGGAGAAACATGTCCTCTCAAACCAGTGCTCAGGCTAGTAGGGTTGAGCGCCAGCATAGTAACAGAAGCCTGAGTAGCAATGCATCAACCAACAGAACCAGAGTTGATGGTCACGCGCGACGAAGCATCCCTTGGTCATCTCATACAAGGCAGAATTTCCATCGCGCGACTGGTGGAACGGAGACATACGTGGATACCGCCTATGTATCGACCAAGCCGCCCCCGAACAAGCGTGTTTTGTTATCACTCGAGGAAGTGGAGATCTCAGAACTTCCTGAAGATGAAAGGAGTATGTTTTCCGCGGTGCAGGTACTTGCCAAAGGGCTTGCTTTGCTAATGAGGGCTTGGCCTTAGCTTGCATCATATGCTACAACGACTTTGGCGATGAGTCCCCAGAGGGCCATGCTGAGACACCACGCCGTCTCCCCGAGTGCAAGCATGTTTTCGGTGATCGATGTATCAAAAAGTGGTTGCAGCAGTCGGAGAACTGCCCATATTGCCGTGCTACAGTTGGGTATGTGAGAGCATCTGATCTGAACATAGCTCATTTCGCAGAAGTGCCCCGAGAGTCATCAGAGTACGTCCGCGACTTTCCTTTCCTTTCCTTTCCTTTCCTTTCCTTTCCTTACCTCTTACCTTCCTCCCACATGGACACGGTGCTCTATTCTAGTCAAAGACTTCGTAGCTGATTTGATTACAAGCGATGAATCGGACGAGCTTGTCGGAACCTTTTTCCACATTGGCGGGCCCCAGTTACAGCACATGCCTGTTTACACCAGCCTAGGCATGCCTCGTACCATGGAGGAGCGAGAGCGCCATCGCATCTTCCTTTTACGAACCCGAGAAGCCCAGATGAGAGAAGCCCAGATGAGAGAAGCCCAAATGAGAGAAGCCGAAGAGTCTCCCTCCCGTTCCCCCGTTGAAAGGGAAGATATCTTGGACACGCCTCCCCCTCGGGCACCATCCGATATGGACCCCACGGTCCAGACACCAAGACATAGCCACTTCCACAGAGAGGATATGATGGCAACGCCCCCCTCTACAGCACTTCGTCTTGCAGCACAGCAAGGGCCCAGCGCTCCTACTATGCCTGAGCAGAATCCAAACATTCCACGCCCAGGACCCGTGGGTGGAAATGGTTCTAGGAGCTCGGGAACAAACTCATCTACGCAAACAATATCGTCAAACCCCGGATCCCCACACGCGAATCCGGTGCAGAACATTTCTATGCTGGCGGATTTCACCTTCGACTCGTATCCCGAGCTAGGTCCGGCAGGCGGTCCACTCTTCCTGCCTTCGCTTGGTTCTGGAGCTTCTCATGGCCGGTCTGGCAGAGGCCGGCGATGTTAGTCTCGGATGGACTAATATGAGATAATTTCATTATCGAACCCACAGAGTGCCGATCAATTTTCCTTTCCTTCCTTCATTTGAACTCTCTTTGTTTTTCAGACAGCTATGACACGGAAAATCCATTAGGCGGAGTCAAGGAGTGTGTTTCTTTTTCCCCGTTATAGGAATGGCAAAGGTCCACGGGGGGGGCCGTACGCAATTTGACATAGATTGGCCGGTGGTTGATGCTTTCCTTTAATCCCTTCCCGCTTGGGGAACTACGTTGCAACAAAGGCCTGCTGCTAGTCGAGAAATATTAGACTGTGTTGAGCCAGTAAATAGAGAAACACCTAATGGCGCGCTTGATAAAAGTTGTATCAGAAATGAGCATGGGCATCTATATGAAACTGTGTAACTTGGTCCGCAGAATCGAGGCATAGGTAGAGAGAGCTCCTTGGGCTCACGGGTTTACCTCAGCTGGGCATGGATAATTAGTGTGGTGACGATTCCGGTAGGGTACATAGGGAGCATCAATAGAGTTTGGGTTATCCCCTCATCCCGGCATTCCCTCCACACCTAGCGAACGAACGAATCGGCATGCAAACTGCAACAGGAAATCGGCATACGAAGCGAATCAAATTAATCGATAACACATTCATACATGGGGGAACGACTGGATGAGGAGGGAAAGTAAGATGCCATGGATTCCAAGTTAGTCCACTTTAGGCGACGATCGTAAGGCAAACAAGCCCAGGGTATATCCAGATTGCCTGATGTGGGGCCATCGACTGCCAACTCACACATACATCATCCTGCGGTGGTACTACATGTGAAGACCAGCCAAAGGGGGGGGCTGTCAAGAGCGTGCTGCCGTGGACAAAAATGGGCCGTCAGGTCTGGGATGTGCCCGACCATGGCACAGATAGGACTTGGGTATGCAGACTTACCTGCATGACTGACTGACTGACAGAAGTGGCCCGAGGGCATCCATGCTTTGCTGTGCGTAAGCGCCTGAGCCGAAGATTAATTTCGCTCAAAGCTAGATGGGGGATGCTCTGTAAGCAGCCTCGATAAGATAGGATTCAGAGGGTAGTAGACGGTCGGCTTTAAGCATGAGACGAATTGCAAATAGATTAGGTTGGCAGGAGGAACGATACCGCCTGCGTAGACTGAACTCTAGATGCTAGCAGCTACTCTTTAGGGTAGGCAGCTTTCAGCCACACAAACCGTAAGTATTACTGTTGAGGTCCCCGTTTGATTCCGTCAGCCACACACCCGTTGACGTTAGTTGATTCGGTCCCAGCTGAACGGCCCACTCTTAATGGGGTCGGGCCGGGGAGCGGGCGGGTGCTGATTGGGTGGTGGAACAATGGCTTCCCAGCCACCGCCAGTTAGTCGGCTCCACCCCCCGTCCAACGAGGCAGTTACGGGGGTCATCGCAGCTGAAGCCAAGCTCGATCCCCAATCAAAACAATACAGAGGTCAACTCTCCATTTTCCTCCTTCCTACCCCCGTCAACCATCACACACGCGCACGCACATGCCGCCATCATGGCAGATTCCCGTCGCCGGAGCCCCGACAGCTCCAGAAGGCGTAGGAGCGAGGGAAGAAGAGACTCTCGCGAATATAATGCCAATCGGTCGAACATGCCGTCCTATTACACCGACCAACAGCCACAACAACAACAGCAAACGCCCAGGCCGTACGTGACGCAGCAGAATTCGACGCCCCAATCCCAACACCACTATGAATACCAGCAACAATACCAGCAACGGCAGCCGCAGTCGGCGCGCCGTTCACGAGCAACCTCCAGCAGCTCGTCGTCGGGCAGCACTAACTCATCATCATTAATGGACATATCCCGATTCCAGGACACGAAAAGTTTTGGTGGCGTCTTCAGCACATTTTTCCGAGCACCATCGGAGCGACGGAGGGTGAGGCGGAGGAGGAGCGGCAAGAAGAAATCGCGCGTCCTCTACTTTGGAAACTCGTCGTCGTCGTCAGTCAATTCGGATCTTGCTTACGGCACCGGGTACATTCGACGCAGGAGGAGCCGCGACTTCAGCCAACAGCACACTCCAACCCACGCGCCAGTCCAGCCTGCGACTTACGCGGCGGCGCATCACTCCTCGCCCCATGGACAGAACCCCCCTTACTACCAGCAGCAGCAGCAGCCGCAACCACAGCCTTTCTTCAACGAGCCTCACCGCCCACTACATGCCGAGCCACAGTCCATCAATCCGGTAGGTGTCGCCGCCGCAGGGGCAGCGGCCGGCGTGGCCGCGAGTGCGGCGCTGGGCTTGGCTGCCGATTACTACCATCCTGATGTCCAGATCCCATCTAAGCCGGCCACGCCCCAGCGACGGAAGACGGATGATGAGATCATGGCAATCGGCCGCCAGCTTTCCGATCTTGCCAAGCGCCAGAACGAGGAGGACCTGAGGGCGCGAGGTGTAACTCGACCATCACGGTTAGTATCCGCCGCTGCCAAGATTGAAGAGTATCGCAAGTTGAGGAAGTCTAGAAAAAATAACATGAACCGCGGGCTGGTGTACTCCAAGCCGCACCGCGACTCCTCTGATGATGACTCGGACTGGGAATCCGCTTCCGATGACGATTCGTCTGAGGATAGCGCTGATTCTGAGATGGCGTATGGAACGGTTGTGTCGCAGGCCATCCGCCCCTCAACTGCTGCCATGGCTGGAGCGGCTGCCATTGGTGCCGCGGGCGCTGCGGCAGCGTTTGGAAGACACTCGAACAACAACAACAGCCGTCCCGGACACGATAACCGGAATGTTGTCGACCCGTCGTTATTTGGACCCTACAACTCGCTCCGTGGGATGATCAACACGCCCTGCGGTTTTGGAGATGAGCGGAACGGAGCAGCCCAGCATAAGGGACCTAATCCTCTGAAGCGCTCCTCGACAGAACCATTGGGGCCTATGCATAATGTCTACCCGATCCCAACCTCTGATCCAACCAGGTTTAACGTTGGTCGGGACCCCCGCCATGAGCATACGCGCCCTGCACCCGTTCCGTTGCAGCACCCCGCCCCGAGGACCCCTGTGCCTGACAAGGTCTTTAGGGCAGACAAGATCGAGGATGTCAGTCGCAAGGAGTCTGCACGCGATCGTTCCGACTCATCCCCGGGTTTCGGAAAGATGGCTGCCGGTGCTGCGGCTGCTGGCGTTGCCGCCGCGGTGATTGGCGGAGCGTTGGCCAAGGACAAGAGCAAGGACGACCACGAGCCTCGAGACCACCGTAATGGCGACGACAAGGATCGGGAGAAGCGATCCCGCCGAGCCGATCGGGAAGACGAGAAGGATACGGAGTCGCGGAAGTCACGGCCTTCGTCCCAGTTTCGAGACGAGGTCGACAAGTACGCCAGGTATGCCAATGAAAGGGCCTCCAAGTCCAATGGCGACAAGTCCTCCAAATCCAGAGACGACAAGTACTCTCAGTATTCCGATGATAGGGCCTCCAAGTACGACGATGACAGAGGCTATAAGTACGATGATGACAAGTCCTCCAAATCCAGAGACAGCAAGTACTCTGGGTATGCCGACGACAAGGCGTCAAAGTACGATGATGACAAGTACTCGAAATATAGTGACAGCAAGTCCTCGAAACGCGACGATAAGGTTTCTAAATATGAAGACGACAAATACTCTAGATCTAGAGACGACAAGCACTCCAAGTACGGAGATGACAAGTACTCTAAATACGAGGACGACAAGTACTCTAAATATAGAGATGACAAGTACTCCAAGTACGGAGATGACAGATACTCCAAATATGGAGAGCCTTCGAAATCCAAGGACTATGAGGAGCCTTCCCATACTCGAGATCTTCCCGCACTGCAGAAGCTTCCCTACGAATCCACTCCTACTGCCGACTCTTCCTCAAAGGCGCCAGTTGACCCCTTCCAATTCCAGGTCGACAACTTCATGACGCCTGCAGTGTCAGACCCGGCACGCCCTTTGACCCCCATGGTGGTGACAGTTGATCGGGAACCAGTATTTGATGACGATTCCCCGCCGTACACACCACCAGGTGATAGGAGGATGAGCCGGAAAGACTCATTCGAGCTTGAGCAGCAGTATCAGACAAGGGCAGCTGACGAATTCCCGAGTTTTGTCAGCCGCGTCGCTCCTGCTGTAGTGCCTGCCGCAGCAGCAGCAGTAGCCGCTGGTGCGATTGTCGCGGCCTCGAAGTCTGACGATGGTACTAAATCTACTGAGACTTCACGCGACCGCAAAAAAGAGAGCAGAAGTCAGAGCAGAAGTCAGAGCAAAGCTACAGAGCACAAGGACGAAATCCAGGAACAGGCAGACCGATATTATCGAGAAGCAGAGCTAGCTAGGAAAAAGGCATCTGATGAGATTCGGTCTCGCAGCCCGTCCCCCGAGGCAAAAGGAAACGAGCATGAGCACGTCCGCGTTGTCACACCGCCCGGGTACCGGGAACGTACCAAAGGGCTTTTTGACGGACCAAATGCTGATGTGTTGATTGACCACATGTTCTTTCCACAAGAATCAGAGCGGTTCCGCACAGAGCGCAGATTGGACGGTAGCTTTGCTTCAGCGAGAGACCCCTCTGCTGAAGGAGAGCGACCTGTCCTGAACCTCACATACCCTACCCCCGAGTCAAGCCGCGCCCCCTCGAGTTCGCGTGAGCCCGTCCCTGCACCAGAGAAGGAACCAGAGTGGGACAACGTCCGAGATATTGAGCCGAAGGCTGATAAGCGCCGAGATGTCCATGATGACTCGTCTAGATCTGACGTTGGTACTCGGCGTAGTAATGATGAGAGAGACGACACCACCTCGAGATATGTAGTCGGAGCGGGCTCCTATGATCAGGTGTCAGTAGCACCCCCCAAGTCAGTGAAATGGGGAGAAAATGAGACCAAGAGCTACGAAGTCATCACTCCGGAGGCAAGAGATGATGTCGAACATGACTTCAGTCGCTCTCAATCTGACGATAAGCCACGCCCTCGCTTAGAGAAGGGTAGTCAATGGGGTATGATGGCTGCTGCATTGGCCGCCGGTGCCGCCGGTGCCGCTGGAACCTTTGCCGGTTCAATCATTGGATCAAAATCTCGAGAGGATGACGATGCGGGCCCATCGCGATCCCTTGAAAAGCAGTCAACGGACGGTAGTTTTGACAAGCTGGATGATCTGATGGATGCTCCCCCTGTCCCGGGACCCAAGCCTGCAAGCCCTAAACCTGAGTATATGCCTGGTGGTTATGCAGACGATATCGAGTTCGCCGCAACGCTGGCAGCGGGTCTGAAGCACACTGGCTTTGATGCCAACATTGTGATTGATGACCCCACATATCATCGAAGAGACTCACCCCCTGGCTCGAATGAACTGAACGGCAAGCACTACTATGCCCCTACAGTGGACTCCATATCAGACCTGAGTCTCCAAGAGAAGCATCGTGGCCCTGAGCCGGGCTTTGTTCTGGGTGAAGTTGAAACGCCCAAGGACGAATCCCTCCCCTTCCAGGATGCTGAAGACTCCAGTTCGAAGAAGCTGAGCAAGAAGGAGAAGAAGAGACTTGCAAAGCTCGCAAAGGAGTCCTCTGATGTTGTCGACGCACCACACGTTTCATACGAGCCAGAGTCCCAGTCAAGAGCCATATATGAGACACCTGAACACGTCGAGCCGGAGCCGAAGCTTAGCAAGAAGGAAAAGCGCAGGCGAGAGAAGGCTGCCAGGGAGGCCATTCTAGATGGACAAGACAGTGATGGGCAGATTTATGCTGAGCCAGAACCCCTCGTTCACTCTGAAGCATCCTGGGAAAACTGGGAAGACACATCGGATCTGAAATCACGAATTTCGAGAACTCGAGGCATCGATAGTTCCGAGCATTCGCTCGTTTCGGCACCGATCGGTTCATCATCAGAGGTGAAGCCATCCAGGGCGATCCACTCAGATGACGAATGGGAGTCCACTAAGAAGTCAAAGAAGAAATCGAAACGTAGCTCAGGCTATGATTCCCCTTCACGAGACTTACCCGTACGATCAGCTACGGCATCGGAAGTCGGTGTCGAAGATTCAGGGAAGAAGAGCAGGAAGTCGAAGCGAAGAAGCGGCACGGACGATGACTTTTATAGATATGATGACGAGCGACCCAGTCGAACCCGTGATCTCTTCGAGGACCGCGACGTGAGTTCGATAGTTTCTGAGCCTCGCACTGAGGACAGACAGAGGAAGAGTCGAAGCAGCAAACCCGATTACCGTTATGACGACGATGACACTAAGTCTGTTGCTTCCGCTCCTGGCTCATCACGGAAGAGCAGGGAGTCTGAGAAGACCAAGGAACCCGACAGGAGATCGAGTGGAATATTTTCGAGCATATTCAAGTCCAGCAAAGATGGTGAAAAGCAGAAGAAGGATTCTTTTTTAGGTAATGCCGGCACTTTTGGCGCGGGTGTCGGCATCCTGGGAATTGGGGCAGCAGCTCTTACTCCTTTCAACGCCAACAATGCTTTCTCGGAAAAGAAGACTGACCATGAGGATATCTCTGAATGGTCGCGTAATGTCGAGAATTATGACCCCGACATCGTGGCTCGTGCGATAAAGCCGGCCATTGATCCCCAGTATGGGGACTTTCTTCCACTTCCCCCAAGTGAGCCTGGTACGCCTGTGGGCACGCCAGAGGAACTTCCTACCTTACCGGACAGCCGGCCAGATACCCCTCCAGAGGAGCGAGGATTCAAGCGTGAGCGTCCATTTCACAACCGGCGACGAAGTGCCCAGGAGACGCCGTCCAAAATCCCCAGCAACACCGCCATCCCCATCCAACTACGAATGGGAGGCCGATCTGGGCCCTCTTCCCCGGCCCTCTTTAAAGCTTCGCCCATGAGCTCCCCTGTTGTTGGCATGGCTGAAAGCCCAACCAGATCCAGCCCAACGGTGGTGCGACGACCTACCTCATGGGATAGTAGCCGCGAGTTTAAGCCACTGTACTTGGTCGAGCACTCTCGCCAAATTTCCATCGACGCGCCGATTTTGGAAGCCGATCTCCCTGCTTTGCCTCCAAGCGAATCATCCTCTCGCGGATCTCCTCCCGAATCTGAAGGCTGGGAGTCTGCCCACGAATATGCACAGGCTATGAATGACCGAGGATTCGACTACGGCCACTATGGCGATAACTCTGGATTGCGACTTGATACATCTTTGCCTCTGATGCAGCCTAGCCACGACGAGACTGGCTCTCAAGAAAGTACACCCAAGGCTGAAACGAGGCCAGAGTTTCCAGATATGTCATCGCTTACCAGAGCTCTTGATCAGGGCGAGCCGAGTACCTTAGCTGGCTCAACTGAGGAGCACCAACCGGAGCCTGAGCCAGTTGAATCCACGTCAAGAGATAGAAGTTCATACCTGCTGCAGTCTGCCCCCTCGTCTGTGAAGTCAGTTCGGTCTATTCGCGGAGATTTCGACGACTACAGGTTGCCCGAGGTCCCCGCCTCTCCCACCAGGACGTACGGTGCAGAGGAAATCACCACCGTGGTAGACTACAAGGATGAACTGGCCTCTGTTGGCGACCACTTCTCCGATGCTCATGAGATTAGCAGTGTCAGATCCGTTGAGCTAATTTCTGATGCTGTTAAGGGCAAGGGCAAGAGTGTAGGATTTTTCGAACCTGGGGTTGCTGAAGATGTCCCTACCTCTAGAGATGCGCTTGCCATCGAACAGGCTCCTGCCGCTGAAGATGCTTCCGTCATCGAAAAGACTGTTTCCCCTGAGGAGATCTCTTCTATTGAAAAGGCACCCGCCGCTGAAGATGTCTCTGTCATTGAAGCGACGCCTGCTGTTGAAGAGGTCTCGTCTGCTGAAAAGGCTCCTGCTGCTGAAGATGTCTCGGTCATTGGAATTACTCCCGTGGTTGAAGAGGTCTCGTCTTCCGAAAAAGGACCCGCTACTGAAGATGTCTCTGTCATTGAAACGACTCCTATCGTCGAAGAGGTCTCGTCTGCCGAAAGGACTCCAGCCACTCGGGACATCTCTGCTATTGAAACGACTCCTATCGTTGAAGAGATCTCATCTGCCGAAAAGGCTCCTGCCACCGAGGAAATCTCTTCCCTTGAGAAGACTCCTGTTGTCGAAGAGGTATTGTCTGCCGAAAAGGCCCCCACCATCGAGGATGTTTCTGTTATTGAAAGCACTCCGACTGTCGAAGAGGCCCCTGCCGTCGGAAAGGTTCCTATCACTAAGGAAATGTCTTCTATCGAAAAGAACCCTATCACCGAAGAGACTTCTGTCGAAAAGGCTCCGCTCATTGAAGAGACACCAATTACTAAAGAGGTCCCAGGTACTGGGGAGGAAGAGCCTCCTGCTGAGGAATTAAGCAAGATGTCAGCAAAGGATAGGAAGAAGGCTAAACGAGCGGCCAAGAAGAGAGCTGAGGCGCTGGCTCTTGGCGCTACCGAAGACGTTTCTGCCGCTGAAAAGGCCCCTGTTACCGAAGTTGTCCCTGTCATTGAGCGCACTCCTGCCATTGAAGAGGTCCCTGCTGTCGAAAAGGCACCTGCCACCGAAGATGTCTCTGCCGCTGAAAATGCTCCTGCCATTGAGGAAATCACTTCTATCGAAGAGGCCCCGGTTGCCGAAGAGGTTTCTTCTGTCGAAAAGGCACCTCTCACTGAGGAGACGCCTATTACTAAGGAGGCCCCTGGGGAGGAAGAGCCTACTGCTGAGGAATTAAGCAAAATGTCAGCAAAGGATAGGAAGAAGGCCAAGAGAGCGGCCAAGAAGAGAGCTGAGGCGTTGGCTCTTGGCCTCGCTGCTGGTGTAGCTGTCGGTGTTGCTGCCAATACTTCGAAATCGACTGAGTCCGAAACACCTGCGCCAAAAGAGGAAGAGACTTCTGCCCTTGAACAGGCACCTGCCAATGACAAGGCCATTACCACAGAAGAGATTCCTCCAGTAGAAAATGCCCCTACTGCAGATGAAGTTTCTACCACAGAAAAGGCCCTTATTGCGGATGAGGCCCCAACAGCAGAGAACCCCCCCACCACCGAGGAGATCCCTCTGGTAGAAAATGCCCCTATTGAGGATGAAGCCCTGCCCACAGAAAAGGCCCTGGTTGTGGACGAGACCTCAACAGCAGAAAATGTCCTCACCACAGAGGAGATCCCTCTTGTAAAAGAGGTTCCTACTGCCGATGACGCTCTGATCACAGAAAAGGCCCTTGTCGCCGAAGACGCTCCTACACCAGAAAATCTTCTTATCACAGAGGAGGTTCCTACGATAGAAACATTTCCTCCTACCGATGAAGTTGCTCTCACAGAAGAGGCCCCAACCGCAGAAGAGGTTCTTGCCGTAGAGGAGGCTCCTAGCACAGAACAGGCCCCTCGTTTAGACGAGACCCCGGTCGCAGAAGAGGCCTTGGCTCCAGAGGGTGCTCCTCCCATTGAGGAAGCACCTGTCACAGAGGATACTTCAATCATCAAGGAGCTTCCTAGTGCAGAGGAAGCCCTTATGAAGGAGGAAGCTCCTACTACTGAGGAAGCCCCTGCTATAGAGGAAGCCCCTAGGAAGGAGGAAGCCCCTACTGCAGAGGAAGCACCTGTTACAGAGGATACTTCAATCATCAAGGAGCTTCCTAGTGCAGAGGAAGCCCTTAGGAAGGAGGAAGCTCCTACTACTGAGGATGCCCCTGCTATAGAGGAAGCTCCTAGCAAGGAGGAAGCCCCTACTACAAAGGAAATCCCTGTCTCCAAAGAGGCTCAAGCTGCCGAGGAAGAGCCCACTGCTGAGCAGCTAAGCAAAATGTCAAACAAGGAGAGGAAGGCGGCGAGGAAGGCGGCGGCAGCCAGGAAGAGGGCAGCTGAGACCTTAGCCCAAGAGGCAGCCGCTACAACTGCCGAAGCCCCTGAGGCTCAAACGCCTGTTCTGACAGAGGAAGTCTCCACCACCAAGGACGCTCCAACCTCAGAGGAGGGTGCTCTTGCTACGGGCGCCTCTGCGACCGCCGAGGCCCCTGCCTCGGACGAGCCTACTATTCTGATGGAGGCTCCTACCACCGAGGAGCCTACTATTCCCAAGGAGGCTCCTACTACCGAGGAGCCCCCTACTACTGAGGAAGTCATTAGTTCTAAGGAGATTCCTACTACTACAGAGGATTCAGTTCCAGAAGAGGCTGCCATTTCTAAAGAGGTTTCTACTGCTACGGAGGTTTCACTTCCAGAAGAGACTATTATATATAAGGAGATTTCTGGTACTACGGAGGCTCCGGTTCCAGATGAGGTTTCTACGGCTAAGGAGGTTCTTCCTATGGAAGATGCTCCGGCTACAGAAGAGGCCACAATTCCTCAAGATATTTCTACCACCCTGGATGCTTCTGTCGCTAAGGAAGACCCTGTCTTAAACGATGCAGCGGATTCCAAGGAGATCTCTGCCTTGGAGGAGACTCCTGTTGCAGCGGAGGATCCTGCTGTCGAGGCTGCCCGTGCTGCAAGAGAAGCAGAAATTGCAGCAGAGGAAGCAGAACTTGCTGCTCTAGAGCGCAAGAAGTCAAAGAGAACGGGCAGACATATTGTAAAGAAGGAAAGGGAGCGCTATGCAGTCTTGGTCGCAAACGCAGAACAGCGCGCCGCAGAGCAAGCAGCACGTGAGGCTTCCACCGCCGAAGTGACCCCTCCTACAGAAGAAAATGCAGGAGAGACCCCAAACGCCAAAGAGGCTCCTGCGACCGAGGAGACTGTTGAAGAAGCACCCGTCGCTCAAGAACACTCTGTCACGGAAACTGCTACAGAGACCTCCGTCGCTCAAGATATCCCTGCCATGGAGACTACAGAGGAAGCCCCTGTCGTTAAAGACGTCTCTGTCAAGGATGGGACCGCTGAAGAGACTGCAGCCTCCAAAGAGGCAACTGCTACAGAGGCAACTGTTGAAGACACCCCTATTGCAGAAGAAACCCCTATCGCAAAGGAGACCCCCATCGTCGAGGAGGTTTCTTCCGCAGAGCAAGCCACTGAAGAGACTCCCGTCCCCACAGATGTCTCTACCACAGTAAAGACGGGTGAGGAGACACTCATCGCTAGCGATGCCCCTGCCGCAGAGACTACTGAAGAGACCCCCGTCGTTGAAGAGATCCCAGTCACGGACGAGACTGCTGTAGAGGCTCCAGGCCCCAAAGAGACAACTGCTACAGAACAGCCTTCTGAAGAGCCCCCCACCATCACGGAGGCCCCTGCCACAGAGGAGACAATTGAAGTGAACCCCGTTTCCAAAGAGACCTCTCACACCGAGGATATACCCGCTCCAGAGGAGCCTCCTCTTGCTAAGGAGGTTCCGGCTGTAGAAGAGGACCCTGCTATCGAGGCTGCCCGTGCTGCAAGAGAAGCAGAAATTGTAGCAGAGGAACATGAGCTTGCTGCCCTGGAATTTAAGAAGTCAAAGAGGGGTAGGCTTACTATGAAGAAAGACAGGGAACGCTACGCGGTCTTACAGGCGAATGCTGCGCAACGTGCTGTAGAAAAAGAGGCTAGAGAAGCAGAAGAGCGAGCAGCCCGTGAAGCTCCCATCGAAAAAGACATTCCAGCTGTCGAAGAGGCTCCCGTCGAAGAAGCTCCTGTCGAAGAGGCCCCTGTCGAAGAAGTTCCTGTCGAAGAAGTCCCTGTCGAATCAGCCCCGGTCACTAAGGAGATCCCTACTACAGAAGAATCTACTTTCCAAACGGCGCCCCTTACCAATGAGGGTCCGACTACAGAGGAGGTGCCTGCTGCTAAAACAGATGACATTTCTACCTCGAAGGAGGTTCCTGTTGTTGAGGAAGAACCAACTGCTGAGGAATTAAGCCAAATGTCAGCCAAGGACAGGAAGAAGGCTAAGAGAGCGGCTAAGAAGAGAGCCGAAGCGCTGGCTTTAGAGACAGCGGCCGACTCACAAATACCTGCCTCAGCAGACGAAACAATCACTGCGACAGTCGCTGAGGACGCCGAGAAGCCATCTGTTCGAGAGTCAGAGGATGTTCCAGTGCAGCCTGAGCCTGAGGCTTCGGCGGAAGGTGTAGCCAGAGATGAAAAACCTACCGAGGCTAAGCTCGCCGAAGACAAGCCTGCCGAAGACAAGCCCGCTGAGGATAAGCCCGCCGAAGACAAGCCAGCTGAGGATAAGCCAGCCGAAGACAAGCCCGCCGAAGACAAGCCTGCTGAGGATATGCCTGCTGAAGATAAGCCTGCTGATGAGCTTTCAACTGCCCTGCCAGAGGCCTTTGTCGATGTAGAGCAGCCCAAAGTGGAGAGCCACAGCAAGACTGATACCTTGAATGATCCACCATCGGAAACTGCACCAGTGGAGGAGACTGCCACCGCTAAGACTACTCTAGAACCTGAAGCAGCAGAAGATGAGCTGGCTGAACCAAAAGCTGAATCTCAACCCGAGCCCGTTGACCCGGAGACCACACCGAAGAAGTCAAAGAAGAAAAAGAAGAAGGGCAAAGGAGGAGCGCAGGGCGTTGAGGAATCTCAACCTGAGGTTCCTCAGACTGAAGAGACTTCTAAACCTGAAGAGAAACCCAGCGATCTCTCTGAACCAGCTACTGAGTCAGTACTTGTGCCAGCTGCTGAAGCCACTGCTGAATCTACAGAGGCAAAATCGGAGCAAGCTGTTGAAACCATGCTGGAGCCAGCCACTGAGCCTGTTGCTGAGACTACGTCGGAGGCACCTGCTAAAGATACTGCCATTGAGTCAACCGTTGAAGACCGTGGAGATGTTGCAGCTATAGCACAGTCAATTGAAGCTGACACCTCGAACGATGCCGCGCCCGACACTGCGCTTTCCACTCAAGAAGAACCTACTGCTGAAGATTTGAGTAAAATGTCGGCGAAGGAGAGAAAGAAGGCTAAGAAGGCGGCGAAAAAGAAGAGCCAGCTTTCTGAGGACGCATCCTCCAAAGCGGAACAAGAACTCAAAGAAGAGCCCAAGGAGGAACTCAAGGAAGTATCCAAAGAGGAAACCAAGGAGGAAACCAAGGCAGAAACCAAGGAGGAAGCCAAGGAAGAAGCCAAGGAAGAAGCCAAGGAGGAAGCCAAGGCAGAATCTAAGGAAGAATCTAAGGAGGAAGCCAAGGAGGAATCTAAGGAGGAACTCAAGGAGGAAGCCTTGGAGGAACCAAGGGCTTTGGCCGACGAGAACCGCGCTAGCCCTACAGAGGTCCATGAACACGACACCACTCAAGAAGCCCCTGGGGATGACCTTGCTATTACTGAGCAAGTACGCGGTGATGCTGAATCTGGAGCTGTTCCAGAGGAGCCGTCTGTTTCCCCGGATCCTGTCTCTCAGCCGGACGAGGACGTAACTTCTCCATCGAAGAGTAAGAAGAAAAAGAAGCGCAAGTCCGTGCAACTCGATGATACACCTAAAGTTTCTGGTGAGACTGCGGGTGATCTAGAGTCCAAGACAGAAAAACTTGAAGACCAGCCAGAGAGGCAGGAAGAGTCTAAGGTCGAGGACCTGACTACAGCGGAACCTCAGACAATTACCGAGACGCCGCAGCTTTCCGAGAAAGCCATCGATGATGACAATTCCACATTCGATATCAATCAAACTGCTGCTGCTACCGAGGCAGATAACAAAGCATCCGAACCTACCGATGATTTGACGCCAAGCCAGGACCTGATTTCAGAGCCATTGTTCTCCCAAAATGAAAGACAGGTAGAAGCCACAGAGGAGCCTTCTTCAACAGAACCTACCCAAGCCACTGCGCCGGTTGTAGAAGAATCAGAAGAAACTACGGGCTCTAAAAAGAAAAAGAACAAGAAAAAGAAGAGCAAGCAGGCAGCCGCAGAACTTGATGTATCGGAGACACCTACTCTGGATATTACCTCGATTCCAGGAGACCAAGAGCAGCCCAGCGGCGATAAAGAGACCCCTAGCGCCGCTGCCATCTCATCGCCAGAGCCGGTTCCCAAGGCTGAGGCTGACGATAACGCCAAGGAACAAAAGCCCAAAGACGATACAGCAGGATCAGGCTGGGGTTTTCTAAGCAATTTCTTTGGAAGAAAAGCCTCAGATCAGGAACCTCAAGATGTGCCTAGAGAAACCAAAACCGACACTCAAGACAGGAAGGCAGACGGACTAGGCGCGAGTGATGTGCCTGAAGTCTCTAGAGAAACCGATGCGAAGACAGAGAAATCTAAATCCGGCGACTTTGGCTTAGTCGACACTCCCGACGCTGGTAAAGAAAAATCTAAGGCTGAAGCCCCAGGCTCTAGTGATATTCCTATCAGTGGAGAGGTCACTGCCGGCACAGAGGAGTCTAAAGAGGAAACTCCCATTGCAGAGGCACAAGACAAACTGCCTGGAGATGAACCCCTTAGCCCGACCAGCAAGAAGGCCAAGAAGAAGGCCAAAAAGCAGCAGGCAAGGCTGAGCTTAGGCAGCACTCCAGAGACGCCACCAGAAACAACTCAAGATATGACACCGGATCCTGCAGAAGAAGCGGTCAAGGTGGTGGACCAACCCGAAGCTGTGGAGCAGAATGTGAAAGACGAACAAACCATCCCCGAAATAATTGAAAGCTCTACCATTGAACCTGAGGTAGTAGGTGAATCTGGCGAAGCTCAACCCGAGGAAGCTTCAAACGAACCTCCAACAGATCCCAAGTTGGATACCGAAGTACCTGCTCCTGAGCAGGAGGCCGAAGCCGAGACATCGAAGAAGAGCAAGAAAAAGAAGAAGAAGAAGGGCGGTGCGGATTCCCCGGTTCAATTGCCCAACACAGATGCTGATTTGCCGGATTCTTCCCTTCAGGAAACCGATAGGACCCCGGACACTGGCCGAATCCAGGATAGCGGAACCGAAAACGTCGTCGACCATGGCGCAGAGAAACCCTCGAGCTTTGTTATTCCCGCCGAGGAAATCTCGACCGGCCTGGAGTCTGAAGCACAAGGCGACAGGGGTGGGTTCAATTCCAAGAATTCCGAAACGGATGAGCAGAATAAGAAAGCTAAAGAAACCGAGTCTGAGGAAACACAGGACCCCGAATCGACCGCCCCATCGGAACCGGACGCGAACCCATCTCGACCGCAAGATGACGCATACCGGGCAATAGAACCTTCCTCAATAATCCCCTCGGACGCCGTACCGGACCCCTCCCAAGTTTCCAACCTAAATCCTGTTGAAGAGAGTACCGGGGCTGCTGGGTTGTCTAAAAAAGAGAGGAAGAGATTGAAACAGTTGAAGGGCAAGGAAATGGCATCTGGCGTTTTTGACGAGGGAAATTCCAATGAAGACAGCCAAGTTGGCGAACCTTCTTCTGTATCTGAAGCGAAAAGAAATGAAACGGTTATGAATGATGAAACGTCAAAAGGAGGCGAGACAATATCAAAGTCCGCCACATTTGATCTTGGCGATAAATCTTCGCCTGCTGAAGAGCCTGAGCCTACAACTCTTGGTGATATGCCCGTTGGAGAGCAGGACACTGGACTTCCCAGTACTTCTCAACAAGATGTCTTGAGCGACGGGCCTCCTAAGGAGGCTGCTCATGCTACCGATGAGAGCCAATCTCCTATGGATTTCGAAACTTCAGAGGCTGAAGCGAGGGCTGCCGGCCCCCAAGATCAAGAAAAGATCTTGCATGCCTATCAAGAACCGGGGGACGATGTGTCTATAACACAGCCGGAACCCCAGCTTGGTGCTGACCCTGAAGCCAACCCACAGCTTATCGTAGAGGAACTCCCTGAGAGGAATTTGTCATCCGTTGATGAGGCTGTCGCAGCTGAGGAAGAAGCTGCCGAGGATCTAGACAAACCTCTTAGTAAGAAAGAAAAGAAGAAGAGGAAGAAAGCTCAAGCCGCAGCGCTGGCAGCAGCAACAGCAGCAGGACTAGCGGCGATCACACCTTTGGATTCAGACGCCCCTGATGTGCCAGTAGCACAACATGAGGTAGTGGAGGGCCCCAAGGAACTCCACGAGCCAACTTCATTGAAAGAATCTGTCCCAGATTCTCTCAACATTCCTACCGAGGCTGAGAGTGCAGCTTTTCCTTCACATCCTGAAATGTCACAATCTGCGGAGGCACCTCTGACCACCACTGAAGCCGAGCCTGCAGTCGCAGTTGAGCCTGCAGTCGAAGAGGAGCCGAGTTTTGAGTCCAAAAAGAGCAAGATGAAGAAAACGCAAAAGAAATCTAAAGAGTCTGCCTTGGACACCGAAAGTCAAGCGATAATCTCTACGGATGCTGAAGGACTCATCGAGAAGGCTTATGCGTCACCTGACGAGGAAGTAACTCGCCCCGCGGAGCCTATAACTACGCCCTTTATAGATTCTACAGTAGTTGAGCAAGCGGAGGAACACCGAAAAGTGGACAAATCTGGTGATAATCAAGCCGCTGCGGGCTCTGATTCTACGAGAGATCTTCCTCTAACGGACCAGATTTCTACGGATGTAACTGGCACTAATTCTGGGATAAACGAGTCTGCTGAAGCTGCCAAAGAACTTCTCGGAGCAACAGAGGAATCGACCCAGCCGCCCCAAGAGCCTGTCGGAGGATCGGAAGCGTTTGAAAATGTCAGAGAATCAGCAGAGGCATTGAAGGGCCCTTCATTGGGCGAAGACGATTCCACTACCGAGCCGACCAACCAGCCTTCGAAGGTGGGAGGTGACACACTCATAGATGCGGAAAAAGACGCAGGGCTACATAGTGGTTCTGATGTCAAGGAGCTACCGACCGAATTGGAGCATGGCTCCGACAAGCCACCTCCGTTGGAATCTACAGCGACTACGGATGCTACTGTTGAAAGCCTACAGGCAGATGGCTCTGCATTTCCCCTCGAGCATGAGATTCTAAAGGAAAACACTTTAACTTCGGAGCCTCAGACTATCATTGAGCCAGAACAGGTTGTGGTACCACAACCTGAGACCAGGCCCGAAGAGAAATCCTCGGAAGACTCACCTCGTGAATTGGCATACGATTCTCCAGCCGATGCACCACAGGCGGCGGAAACGGAAAACTCGCCGAGAAATATTGATGAAAGCACAACTTTGGCTTCCAAAGATTTTTCACTTGGCCAGGCTGTAGAAACGCAAGACCTCCCCAACCTTTCAGGCCTGTCCAAGAAGGAAAAGAAGAAAAAGAAGAAGGAGGCCAAAGCCAAGGCGTTGGTTGCTGAATCTGTTTCTGACCCTGCCCCCGAGCCTACCGCAGAGCCTGCAACTGAGCCTGCCACTGAGCCTGGGCCTACGTTGGCATTGGAGAATGAAACTGGAGAAACCTTACCTGAAGCTCAGCCTTCCGCCGAGGTAATGAAAGTGGTAGAGGAAAACACGCCCGATTCGCGACTGGTAACAGAGAAAGATGACAACGTCACCAAGCAGCTCTCACCAAAAGCTACGGGAGAGATCGAGGCGAGGGTGCCTGAGATCGAAGTGCAAAAAGAAATTGAGGCTATCAAAGCCTCTGAATCCATTGATGTCGCCGAGAATAAGGGTCTTTCCAAAAAAGAGAGGAGAAGAAAGAAGAAAGAAGAGCAATTAAAGGTTGCTGCCCTCGGTGAAGAACAGACCACAGAAAGATCAATGGATTTAGAGGAGGTAATTGAATCTGCTGGTGGCCAATCCGGTGCTACCGCTGAATCAGGTGCCAAGGAAGAGCGTCAAGATCCAGGTTCCTCACCAGGAGATCCCATGGATAGTATGCCTGTCCAATCTGCACCAATTCTCCGGTCCAACGAAAAGGATGACGAGGAACCCGAGGCCGATGGCAAAATGGGCGACAATTCGAGAGTTTTCGGCAGTAAGGAGCTCAGCGAACAGTTGCTAGCTCCCGCCAAAGATATCGAAACTACCGATGAGTCAAGTCTCGTTTTTCAAGACACGCCATCTGGAGTTGTAGAAACTCGCGAAATTCCCTCGACCAGTCAAGCAGACGTCCAGGAAGAGGAGAAAGCGTCGGCTGACGACCGGGACAAGCTGGGAGGTTTAAGTACTGAGGTTCCGAGCCAACAAACCCCGGAGGAGGTGCCCAAGATTGTCGACACCGACAAGTCAGATGCAGCCGAGCCCAACATTTTTCCAGAGTTGGAAGTGCCAGCTGTACAAGACTCCGCACTGGCTACCAGGGATGAAGAGCCTAATGCAGCTTCACCGCCTGTGGGTCCAGAATCTCGCATGCAAGAAGACCACAATGACAAAACTTCTTCGTCTATGACAGGGTTGTCAAGCAAGGAAAAGAAGAAGCTGAGGAAGAAGGCCAAGACGTTGGGCTTGCCTGATCCATTTTTACAAGCCCCAGAATCTCAGAAAGAAACCTCCACAGTCCTGGGCATCCAGGCTTCTGAGCTTGAGACAGGTCCAGACTTGAAAGCCAGCGAAGCTCCCGAGCCAGAGGCTTCGAGAGAAGTGCAGGATCAAATAGAAAGCAGCCGACTAGATGCTACCCTGACATCCGAGCAAATCCCGGAAGAGCCGGAGGATCGTCCAGCCGGAAGTCCGAACGTTGTAGAAAATGATGCCCCTGTGCAGATCGGACCGCCGGAGCAGTCGTTCCCGCCTTTAGCTGATATGACTGGACAAGTCGAACGCCAGGGACCTGAGTCGGCTGCGAATCCAACATTAGGCGATGAGCAACAGGCAATTGAGGTTGAGACTGTTTTGGATGACCCTACCCCCAAAGAAGTACAGGCCAGTGGCACAAATGAAAATGCTGAGCTTCTCGAACTCACTCCAACTGCGCCTCAAGGGGATGAAGAAAAGCAAGAGCCTGTGCAAGACGAACCAGTGGCCGACTCAGCGAGTAATGCTGAGCAGCTGGACTCGAACATACATCCGTCTCTAGAGACACCCACGGCGCCTGTCTACCAAGAACAACCGCAAGGAGACCGTGAATTGGAGTTAGCAGAGCCGTCGAAGAAGTTGTCGAAGAAGGAAAAAAGAGAGTTGAAAAAACAGGCACTTCTGGCTAGTGCAGGAGCCGTTGAGGCTACTCCCGACCCTCCCATTGTTGAATCCCAACCGATCCTTGAACCCTCGATCGAACCCAGTGTTGAGAATCAGCCTTCTGCTAACTATGGACAAGTAGTCGAGGCTACCCCTCGCTCAGAGGAGGACTCTGAGGCTCTACCACCAGCTAAAAAGTCTAAGAAGGATGAGAAGAAGGGGAGGAAATCTGGTCTCGCGGCAGCGGCAGCGGCGGCAGGCACTATGGTCGCTTCCCAGTCACAAGACACAGCACCTCAAGAGCCTCTAGACATCCGTGCCGATAATGACCGGTCCCTTAGCGTGGAAGCTGCGCCTGCTATCGATGAGCCTATGCCAGATGTACCCGCTAGTGTACCGGCTGACGAAGCCTCTCTGGAGACGACGCCTTCTGGAGCCACTGGCCGAATGCCTAATGAGTCGACTTTGGAGCAAAATGACGAACATGGTAGAGAGGAAGCTCAAGGCTCCAAAGAATTCCACGATATTGGTGTTCCTGAAGCATTCAATATTCAAGCCACCCAAACTGATGCAGCCGTTGACACTTTCGACGTGCAGCCCAATGAGGCCCTTCGGAGCGAGCCTGAGCTACAAGATGCAAGAGAATCTGGGTATCGCCCTCACCTCGAAGAGCAGTCTCGTGAAGTTGGCGATCTGTCAAAAGCGTCAGAGCCTCAGCTTGAGTCATCAGGTGACCAGCTCCAGGGCCAGCCCGATGTTGAGACGTTAACAGGTACTTTCCCCACCATTGACAAGGCCCTGGGGGAAGTGGATGTTATGGAAGGAATAGAATCAACTAGGGAGTTTCTTGACCTAGAAATGGCTCCCCAACCGGCGGCGACGCTCGAAGATACTACGGAGCTCAGCCTGCCTCAGCCTCGGCTTCATATCGACGTTGAACCAGTTCTTCCGGAATCTCACGAAGTTCCAAGGAATGTCGAAGAATCGACAGTCAGCAATGTGGATACTCAGCAAACAAAATCCGTACAATCTGTTGATGCCCTAGAACGGGATGGTGGCGTCTTGGAGGAAGCAGTGGTGGAAGGACCGCAAAGGCTCGGGGAGGAAACCGAATCGGCAAAGTCAAATAAGAGGAAGCAAAAGAAGGACAAGGGCAAAGACAAACAGGCGTTGACTTCAACTTTCGAGATGTCGATGCCAGACCCTGCAACTTCAGTCAAGACAACGGTCCCGGATCAGACAGAAGAGCCTTTGCGAGTAGAGGATAAGACATCGATGGAGGTTGATATATCAAAACCTCTGGAAGATGTTGCTTTGAAAGGGCTACCTTCAGCAGGGGCTGTTTCACAAGATATCACCCCTGTTCATATGGCTGTGCCTGAGGATGTCCGTGGGATGACCTTCCCTGACCAGTCAGCAACTTCTGAAAGGGATATCTTGGATGTTGACATCCACCGCAAGACGTCATCTCCACCGAGAACTCCCAAGTCCCCAACAAAGCCTCTTTCTGATTTGCCTAAAGCAACCTCGCCAACAGGAGGTCCCGAGCAAGCTCCAAGCACTGAAACGAAGGAAGAAGGCCTGGAGAAGACTTTAGCTTCTGCTGCTTCTGCGGCGGCCGCCGCAACCGCAAGTGGCTTTTCATTTTTGGCTGGACGATTCGGTGGATGGGGCAATCAAAAGAAGGACGAGAAACCCGAGGTAGTGGATAAGAGGACTTCACGGGAGAAGAATGTTGTTGAACATGACGATCGTCCCCCCTCGAAGGGTGTTGAGAAAAAAAAGGTCCGAGAACAAGATGATGGTAAAAAGACTGGTGACCATTCGAGTCGAAAACCTACTGAGGTCAAAGACTCACTGACGGAGAAAGTTTCGCTTGCCGCGAAAGAAAGCGACGATTTCTGGAAGAGCCACGACGACCATGTTGTTGTCAAGGGCAAGGGAAAAGCAAAATTGGAGACCTCGATTTCAAGAGACGTTGATGATTCCAAATCGACGAAGGGTGGTTCTCAAGGAAAGGCAATTGAGAAGGAAGGTGTCAAAGGAAAATCTCCTTCGAGCCGTAGGGACACAGCCGGACTTCTACGACGTGAACCTGATACAAAACAGCCTGCCGGTAAACTCTTTGAAGAAGACACACATGCATCATCGACGTTAGGACGAGGATTCGGTTCTACTTTTGTTGATACCAGGGCATCCCCTACTCATTCATTACCTGTTGTGCAGGAGGTGCCAGAGGTAGAGATGGAGACGAGAAGAAAGGCCCCCAGAACACCGGTGGCCAACCGTGATAGTGGGTATGGGGCCGAGGTAGAGAGAACACCGGAGCCCCGGCATCGAAGCCACATGCTGGCTGATGAAAAGCAGAGAGACAGTGGTGTCCACACTGATGAAAGTGAAGCCCCTAAGATATCGCGGGCCGCTACGATGACACCTGATACCGGGAGGAGGAAGCTGGGACGGCCGTCTTATGGCACCCCTGTACTGGAGGAGCCCGTGACTACGAGGGTGACTCCAGATCCGGAGAAGAAGAGGGCCAGGGCCGAGCCGGTAACACCACTGGAGAAGGGCGAGCCTTCACCGCTACGATTACAAAAGATGAGATCAGGCCCTTCATTACGACCGAGCTCGAGTCGGCGAAGGCTCGGTGAAGCTGTTGGCTCCTCATCACCATCACTACGAAGGTTAGACTCTCGAGACCTGCGTTCACCTTCACCGGCGAGCGCACAGAAATCGCCTTCGCCCAGCTCGCCCCCATCCCTGCTCCCAGCGGCCGGGGTGGCAGCAGCAGCAGCACTAGGCGTTGGCGCCATGGCGGGAGCGTTGAGAAGCACAGGGTCGCCCGACGAGGCGATGAGGGGCCGACGCAGCGTGTCAGACAACAGCAGCTATCAAAGGCGAGCGACGGCGCAGCGAGAGTCGCCTCAGGGTGCTGACTCGGCCGAGCGCGGACCACGGAGATCGGCGTCCAACACCAGCCTCCTGCGAAAACACACGCCTGAGCCACTCAAGTTTCGGCCTGAAACCCCAGGCATCCAGGGCGTGCGGTCCACCCCCACTCCACCGCCGTCTCTTCGGCGAGTCGACAAGCGCGTGAGCGGTGACCTTCGCGCACTCCGCCAACAAAACAACTCGACTCCCGTCGCCAACGAGCGCCGTGTCCGCACCAAGGACATGGGCGATGTTTACGTGAGTAATGAAATTCCCTGTTGAGATGATAGCCCTACCCCCCTCTGCACCTGCCGCCCGACGGTGTCGCTGCTGGCGATGGCCGTCGGTGCCCAACCACCAAAACAAACAGCAAGCTGACGATCCACCTCCAGGATGGCGTTGGGGAGGGCCGCATTGGCTCGCCTCGTTCGCCCACCCGGCCCCACAGCATGCGTCGCCGCCAAAGCATGCAGGTGCTCGAGCTTGAGTCCCGAGTTGAGCAATTGATTGCTGAGAACCGACAATTGACAGAGGCCCGCGAGCAAGCCGAGCAGGGCCTCACACACCGCAGCACCTCGGTCCTGGCCGAACGCGACGCCCAGATCGAATCTCTCAAACAGTCGCTGCAGTTTCTACAGAACGAGGTCTCGCGCCTGACCGAAGTCAACGATGGCCTTACAAGTGCCAATGCCGAGCTCGCCCACAAGGACAAGACACGCTACGCTGACCTCGAGGTTCGCCATGCAGACGTCACCCGTGAGCTCGACCTGGCTCGCGGCTCCCAGAATGCCTTCCAACAAACGATCGAAGACAAGGATGCGGAGATCGCCGATCTGCGTGCTCAGCTTGAATCTGCCAAAGAACAAATCCGCGAGATGCAACGCCAGATTCTCGAATCCAAGTCTTCCGATGCAGAGTTCCTGAATCTTCGCGATGAAGACCACTTTGACCATCGCTGCCAACAGCTGTGCTCCCACGTCCAGCAATGGGTTCTTCGCTTCTCTAAATTTTCCGATATGCGAGCTTGTCGCCTGACGAGCGAAATCAATGATGAGAAAACCATTGATCGACTTGACAATGCTGTTCTCGATGGCTCTGATGTCGATAGATATCTCAGCGACCGAGTCAAACGACGAGACATCTTCATGTCCATGACGATGAACATGGTCTGGGAGTTTGTCTTCACTCGATACCTCTTCGGCATGGATCGAGAACAGCGACAAAAGCTCAAGTCTCTTGAAAAGATGCTTACTGACGTTGGCCCCCCGCAGGCCGTACGCCAATGGCGTGCCGTTACTTTGACCCTACTTTCAAGGAGGGACACATTTAAACACCAGCGGGACCAGGACACGGAAGCCGTGGTTCAGGCCATCTTCCAGACTCTAAGCAGGATTCTGCCACCTCCAGGCAACCTGGAATCCCAGATCCAGTCTCAGCTGCGCCGTGTCCTTCGAGAGGCAGTTGACCTGTCAATCGAAATGCGTACTCAGAAGGCTGAGTACATGATGCTGCCACCGCTGCAGCCTGAATATGATGCGGACGGAGAATTGTCCGCTACTGTTCAGTTTAATGCCTCAATGATGAACGACCGCAATAGCAAAGGCGTTGCCAATGACGAGCTAGAGGCCGAGGGGGCTATTGTTCGAGTTGTTCTCTTCCCTCTTGTTGTCAAGAAGGGTGATGATGAAGGTGTTGGGGATGATGAGATCGTCGTGTGCCCAGCCCAGGTGATTGTGGCTGGCGACAACAGACATAACTTTGCTGGCTCAAGTGAACTGGGAGGTGCATCTCTTGGTGCACGCAGTCGCTTGAGTGTTGTCACCGATAAAAGTTAACGCCTATGTTGAGGCGGAATGATATGCTGCATACTGGCTGTATGAGGGTATGAGAGAAATAGTTTAATGGTGGCGGTTAGCATCGTTATCTGTGAATATTGGATTGATTTTGGGGTTTATCGGGACATTATTTTCAAGGTATTTATTACGAGGATTGGGAAGGTTGGGCGGATCATTGGAAAGAGGCGAATTGCTTATTAGGACGATATCCTTGGGGAAGTCTTTTCCCCTTTTCATTTTGTTTGTTCGTTTGATTTGTTCTTTTTTTTTTCTCTCTATTTCTTCAACTCCTCACGTGAGTTTGCCATCTCTCTGTTCCTTTCTTTTTCCATTTATATTGTTTGTCTTTTCGATGGCGCGCATTTAGTAGCCTTGATCTGTCTGCATTTCTTTTTTCATATGCTCTTTTCTCATATCATTTTCGTAATTGGACAGGGTTGGATGAATGATTACCAGTTTAGATTCTATAACGACTATTTCTTTGAATGATGAAAATATTGTTCCTACTTGAAAAGTTCTGAGCCAAATGTGTGATAATCGTTTGTTGGATGTTCACAATAATCAGTTCTGTTATGGCCGGAAATCATAATGAATCACGAATTAGCCATTTCATTTGTCTGAGTATTTAGCAATTTTTTTTTAATTTCCTGAAATGAATCTTCTATATAGTTTATTTATACCATATTTATCTTCTCTGTGCCTTTATTGCTTCCTCTAGATTGACAGTGGCCTGTTTCTGCCATGAGGCTATGATGATGCTACAATCATGAGCAACTTGCACCCCAAGGCTAGGAGCAACGACGTTCGCGATGTAATGCTGCAAACGTCCCACCGGTGCTGGCTGCCCTTTGCGCAGGCTCTTCATAACAACATTTGTCATCGAACGGAGGACCTTGTCCGTCGGCCGACCGGACAGTTCGCTTTGATATCGGATGCAGCGGGACACTCCGCGAAAGGCCATGCGGTCGGTCAGCTCTGGGGCCTTCTCGTACCAGAGAGCTATCTTGTCCACCAGGTCCATCAGCTCCCGCTTGGTGCGCCTGATGCGCTTGCCACTAATGGGGGGCGCGGCACTGGCCTCGGCAGATGTGGGCTTCCGGGGCATGATTCTGCTCTTCTCGTCCTTCAGGGCCTCCCAGAATCTGAGCGAAGGGAGGAGCGGGTTGGAGACGATGTCCTTGATCACCTTCAACGTGTCCTGGACGACGAAGGGGCTGGGCTTCCGCGAGAGGACGATGAGCTTCTCGAAGACACGGATATCCCATTTGAGGGCGCCCAGGTGGCACCAAAGGCTCGTCAGGCCAGCGCGACCTCTCGAGTCCATGACCATGCCAGCGAGGGTCAGCCAGTCGTTTTCCCGGTAGCCACGGCGCACCACCTGACGGGTAAAATGCGTGTATAATTTTGCATCCAGGCATTCATCGGCAAACATTCTTGCCGATATAAGCAGCAAGGTTTGTTGATCGTCTGGCCGTTGGTCAGATCCCAAGTAGGAATTAACAGCCTGTTCGAAACCGGAAAATGACATTTCGATGTAGTGTGCCTTGAGAAACATCCACCAGAATCGGTATTCATAATTGAGGCCGGCATGGAATGTCTCGGCAACGATAGACTCGACCTTCTGGCCGATGGCTTCTCGCATGGGAGGCTCGAAAAACTGCATCACCTGGGCAAGTTCCGCGAGATTCGCTAGCTTGGCTTGGTTCGTGGGTGCTAGCACTATTGACCGGATCAAGTCGTAGAGCACCGTAGCAAGCCGGTCAACAGGCAGCAGGTCTCTGTCCGTGGGCTCTGCCTTTTCGATTATCAGTGCCAGAGTCCGGAAGCCAGCACCTTTTGCTGTCGCCGCAAGCGAATCGTTCAGGATCGCCTCCCAGGCTTCTCTATAATCATCTCTGCGATGCTCCTTGGCTCGCAACTTGGAGAGCGTGGTAAGGACGGCACTTCGGGTTTGCAAGACGATGTTGTGAGCAAGCGGTTTCTCGGGGATGTGTGCCATGGTGGCCGTATCCAAAGGTCTCATAGTTGCAAGAAGTTCTTCTGTTGTGATATCATGGAACCTAATCCTCCTAACTAGGTTCTTTATAAATCGGCCTCTCACTGACCGCAGGGACTCTTTTGTAACATCTTCCAGCCCCAATATGGCAGATCGTAGTTGCTGTAGTTCTGTATAAATGGTGGCCGGATCGTCTAAAGGTACAGTGATCGATTGCTCAACTATTGGTGCGTCGGCTACTGCTGGTGACTCGACTGCTGCTATTGAGTCGAGGACTGCTGTCGAGTCTACTACTGCTGGTGAGTCGACTGCCGCCGATAAGTTGAGAAGTTCTGGTGAGTCGGCTATTGCTGGTGAGTCGACTACTGCCGATGAGTTGAGGACATCTGAAGGCGGGTCGAGGAATGGCTTATCCATATTGGAATTTTCGAGCCACCGAAGTAACTTCCCACTGAGATTTTTTACACTAATTTCGGCATTATGCTTGCGTCGAGTTTCGGGCGTCGTAGGAGGTTCCCATTGCCACTCCTTTGGGTCGTTCATAACCTCAAAATGCCAGGAAGGATTGTATGTGGGGGGTTCTGCCATCATGCCGGTCATGTGGCGCTTCCCCAGCAGCCGGCGTCTCTCGATGGGTCCCTTCTGAGAGCTCGAGAAGCGACAGAAGCCGACGGGCCTGCGTTGCTGGGCCTCAATAGTTCGGCACGTCGCGAGGTTGAGCAGCTTTGCGGCGACCTGGGGGGCAGATGGCTGCCGTCGGGTCGGGCGACGACATCGCGCCGCGGGTCCTAGAGGCATTGGCCTAGGCCGCTGCTATCGATGAGCGCAATTCGTGTTCTCTAGCTTTAAGATCGTCGAGGAGAGGGATATCGTCAGGGCTGTTGGTGTTCCAGTCCCATTTCGGGTCGTCCATGAGCTTTAATCGTTGTCGCTGCTTTCTGCCAGCCAATAACTGGGGTTGCATTATTACGACGCTACTAACATACCTACTTAATTCCCTGTTGTGGCAGGGAGAGCTCGGGAAATATATCTTCCGAGATGTGGCTGGAGCACGGTTCGAGTGACGCGTGCGGCTCACATGCCGGACCGAGCCACAGCTAGAGCCACCTGGCCACCTTCCCGAACCACTGGCGACTGCGCGGTCGACTAGTACTCATTAGGCCTGGAGACCCGGGGCCACCCCAGACGCATGTGCAATGCCCTTTGTTATGCAATTTCCTGATGCAGGTGCTGGACGCAGGAAGGAGTGACCTCCTAATATGTATCTAGTAATACAGCTTGGCGACACACTAATCAGCTCGTTTTCTGTCACTTGGGTGTCGAAGATAAGCGAAGGAATCGCTGACGCCGATGTGAAAAGGGAAACCTTGTTTGTTGTTGGTCTAACTCAACGCTCGGGCTCCTCAGGGCAAACGGCCGGTGTATAACGTGCGACTCCGCATTCCTTTTGCTACTTCGACATCACAGCTCCGTTCTTCGCAATCGCCACCAACGCTCCGGACCAGACAATTATTCATGCTGTCGACTTGGGGACCTCCAGCTCGCTTCAAGACTCGATGGCAGGCGGGTTTTGATTCACTCCTCGACCACTTCCCCTTTGCAACTTTGATCAACGCCTTCGAGATGGAGCCGATTGTATACGAGGACTCGCCACTAGCCGACTACCTTCGAGGTGCGCAACACATGGCCTTTTCCCTCAGTCTTGGAAGCTAACCTGGGTGCAGATGGTGCAGATGGATCGGAAGACGACTGGGCGCCTGTTGCTAATTCCTCAGATCGACCGGCCTCGACCTCACCGAACTCTTCACCTCCTCCAAGCCCGTCGCCGTTTGCTCCCACTGGCCGCCCCTTTGTCAAGGCTCGGTTTCGCAAGGATGCCCACGATATCCCCCAGCTCATTTTACCACACGCACCGTCGATGCGATCTATAAGGAAACACTACTCGGTCAGTCCGGCTCGGGATTTGGGTGCACGTGTTGAAATAAGGAGAGGAGGCAAGACTAATACGTGGTGTTCCGTGCAGGCCGTTTTTGCGGCAAGGATCGACCGTGCCGATAACTCCAAGTTTCTCGAGAAGTTCCGATACACTATTGTGGCCTCTCAACTACTCAGTGGCCATTCTATCCTGGGACAACATCAGCCAGCCCCTAGCCTCGCCGATGGTGCCTCCTCGCCAGGACTCAATTCGATTTACTCAACAGAAGGCGTTCTAGCTTCTGTCTTAGCAGCGCTGGCCCTTGCTATCATCTTGAGCTGGGTATTAGGGAGCGGGCACTCTTCCATAACTCGAAAACGACTTATTTTCCTCATAATTATTGGAGCTGCCGGGTTGGTTCTTGGTCAGGTCTATATTCGAAGACAGTGGCTGCGGTATAGGAGAGATCAATCTCTTTCCGAAATTTCCACATTCGTATCAAACTCGCATGAATTTGACAGCGCGACAACTGCGGCATTGAGCTTGATCCAGGAGGTGGAATTGGTCTCACGTGGTTACCGCATGTAAGTGAGCCCAGATGCAGCTGCAGCCGCATATTTGATGCTAATATCGCATGTAGTAGCGCACCTCTTCCCCCAGTTAGCCGCCTCGAGGATCGCACGCAGAGCCGAAAGTGTGTGCGATTGCGAAAGGCCTTGAAGGCCTCATTTGTTGACATTCTTGAAGAGTACATCCAGGTGTCCAATGTTGTCAAGGCCTTTTCAGAGCAAACTGATCTCGAAAAGTACCTTGACATCTACGAGATTAGCGACTTCGACATATCAGATGCCAACCGAGGCTTTGACTTGGAGGAGTTCGACGACACCGAATCGCTACGAACCTTGAAGATCGTCGCAAGTCGATTCCACACAGTCCGAAAGATCTTTCTGTGTGCGCTGCTCGCTCTTGATGCTAGTGGGGAGAGCCAGGACTTGCAGCGATGGTCAAATGCGGTTGATACTCTCCGGAGTGTCAACTCTCTCACGGAGAAAGTGCATAAAAGACTCCGAGAAATTCTCAGCGAGGAAGAATGTAAGTTTCACTCAAACTCCAGTGGAGAGGATGGCACATTTCTTGTTTCATTTCCATTTTTCTTTTTTTTTTTTTTTAAAAAAAAAAAATAGCAACTAACCCGACGATTAGCGTTTCCATCTCCTACAACTCAAAAGACACCACTTACGCCTGGACGTGAGCGGTGGAGGTCTCAGCTTCACAAGCTGAATTCCCTGGGTACTGGAATTAGAGGGCTTCAAGCTAAACTACAACTGCTGAGAGAGGAGTCGGATAAGGCACTGAATGACTCGAGCGACATTTCAGAGCTTGGTCCAAATCTTATGACCCAATACGAGACAATCGGCGCAGATCTCAAAGAACTGATGTCGGTGTGGGAGGAGGGCAAAGCAGCACTTGCTCAGGGCATTGACAGAAACGAAAAGAGACTTTCGTCAATGAGCACGCTCGCATCACCCACCCTTTCGCTGAGTGGACTGACCACGGTAGGGGAGGAAGGCAATGCGGCCGCAGCCCTGAAAGCTCTGACTGGGGAGTCGCCACCAGCTTCAGATACCCATGAATCACTGGAGATGGAACCGGAGCTTTTCGAAGCCGTGGCTCGGCCCAGACCACGCAGCATGCTCACCAGAGAGGAGAGGATAGCTAAGATGAAGGATGAGCGAGAAAACAAGGCTCGAGCAAAGCAGCAGATCGATGCCACTCGCGGTATGCTTCGTGAGCTGGAAACTGTGATCAACCTGCGACCATCTAGCAGCAAAAGATCGTCAATGGGCGGTCGGGTGGTATCAATGTAGCCATTTCTGAGGCACATTGACCAGATACGAATGACGACGACAGCAAACAACAACATCAATTTGTTTAATAACGGCGAGCTTGGCAAGACCAAGCAATTCAACAGCACAGCACGTACGCTATCTTTTCTTACGCCTCCGAGAGCGCCACCTATCAATTCTCTGTATTTCTTTACGACAAATAAACAGGCATCATGGGCAACTATCAAGCATATTTAAAGGCGCAAGGCGAGCGATCGACATTCATTAATCTAATGGTTTCTCTTTTTTATCTATTTTTCTTTTTCTTTTATTATTTTGTTCATTTCACGCTGTCTCTCTTTTCCCCCGCGCTCTATTACCAAAGCGGAGTTCTATTCGCTAATCATTTCTCATCCTTTCCTATTCTCCTGCCCACGCTATGGAGTCATATATACTTACATATCTGATGAGTTTTCGGGTTTTGGTATGGTTCATCATAGGAGTTGGAATTACTGGCCAATTTGTATCATTGATAGGATTTTCCCAATCTTGTAATGTAGGAATAGATTGGAGACATGAAATAGGTATCTATTGAATAAATTGTGGTGAACTCGACTAAAATTCACCTGGTTTTGAAAATGAGGGAATGACCATGTGAGGCTAAAATCACCGTACGGCTCATAATTAGACAGCCCAGGTAGTGAGCGTCGAATTCCAGCTCGGAGATAGTAGGCAAATCTAGACGCATTGAATTTGATGCTCCAGGACATGATTATCCTGCTTGATCTGCGAGTCTGCGAATCATATGGTCATATCACTTAGAGCCGATAATAGTATTTGAGTTGACCGTTGTACTTTCCTTGGCAAAGCCTTGTTCGTTAAGTTGGGCTGAAGTCAGGTTAGTCAGACACGCCCTCAGTGGCAATACACGCGCCTAATTGGCGTCGGCCATCAAGCGACGCGTCTGAACCCACCAAAGCTCCCCTCACTCGCGTAAAGTGCCTTTGGACAACCCTCGCACATAATCTCTACCATCTCTTCCTTCAGTCCACCGTTTTGTCTTCTCTATCAACCTCGACAACGCCGCAACATTCCGCTGCTCCCACCTGCACATATTCCTCATCCGAAAGTTCCTTT
This sequence comes from Clonostachys sp. G952, assembly GCA_027569935.1. NCBI lineage: Eukaryota > Fungi > Ascomycota > Sordariomycetes > Hypocreales > Bionectriaceae > Clonostachys > Clonostachys sp. G952. Next base: position 421,741 of record JAPDLB010000028.1, read on the forward strand.
AATCTAATAAATCGCAGTAAGTACTGCTTGTGTACCCCCCGCACACCGCTACCGCTGACATTGGAGTGAAGAAAATGTTGGAAGCACGCCTCGAACAAGCCAGTCTCTTGAAGAAGGTACACCATGCCCCCTTCCCTCTCCTCCAAATGGTCATGACTGACGCGGTTACAATCTGTAGGTGGTCGACGCCATCAAGGACCTGGTCCAGGACTGCAACTTCGACTGCAATGACTCTGGTATCGCGCTCCAGGCAATGGACAACTCCCACGTTGCCCTTGTCTCTATGCTTCTGAAGGCCGAGGCCTTTGCCCCCTACCGATGTGACCGAAACATTGCTCTGGGAATGAACCTCACATCCTTGACCAAGGTTCTCCGTGCCGCCCAGAACGAAGACATCCTTACCCTCAAGGCCGAGGATGCACCCGATGTACTCAACATTCTCTTCGAGAGCAGCGAGAACGACAGAATCAGCGAGTATGACCTGAAGCTCATGGACATCGACCAGGAGCACCTGGGTATCCCCGAAACCGACTACGCCGCCACAATCTCTCTGCCATCGGCTGAGTTCAGGCGCATCTGCACTGATCTGGCTGCCATGTCTGAGTCCGGTGTGTAATCTCGATCTTCTTTCCTTCTTTCAGGATATGACAGGCTAACAGCTTTCCTCTTTAGTTAGCATCGAGGCCTCCAAGGAGGGCATCAAGTTCTCTGCCAACGGTGACATTGGCAACGGCTCCGTTACCCTTCGCAGCCAGTCTAGCGTTGAAGAAGGAAACGACGCGGGCATCAAGATCGAACTTTCCGAGCACGTTGCTCTGACTTTCTCCCTGAAATACCTGGTCAACTTCTGCAAGGCTGCAGCTTTGTCAAACCGGGTCAAGATCTGCCTGTCTAACGAAGTCCCTCTGCTTGTTGAGTACGACCTTGGCTCCAACAACAGCCACCTGCGGTTCTACCTTGCTCCCAAGGTAAGTTGACCCCGATTTGCGCGATCACACAGCTTGCTGTCGCCATCATCTGACCTTTTGAATAACGACTAACTTTTTATGTACAGATTGGGGACGAGGAGTAGGAAAATGATACCAAATGATTATATATATGCTTTACGACCCTTTTGCTCTGGGCAAAGGTGCTGGCGTTGAGGGAGGAGAGCACATGGGATATACCAACCAACCAGTCTGGCGGCAATGGATGAAATCCAACATGGGGAAAGAAACATACGCCAGGCGAGTCTGGGGTTCTTTGAGCCTCAGCTATGTGATGTTAATTATCTATTTGGCCGTCATTGTTGCCTTTTGATGTTTTTCTTTGTTCGACAAGGGCGATGATTTCAGGGCAAGGCACGAGATGGGAGATAGTAAAATAGTAAAATGAAGACATATGACACATTGATTATCTGCCTCGTTGGTAGGCGCAAAGACAACTCAAACTTGCCCAAGCAATAATGTGTTGTGGTTGCGAAGCGAGCTCTGATGTTGCTTTTATAGCAGGTGAGGTTTTAGAGCGGGGTCTACAGCGCTGTGGTAGATCTGTTACAGGCGACTTTGGCTCCGCTGCCAGCGATCTCCCTCATTCTCATAGCATGAACTCCATCGCTTCATAACAACAACACACGCTGGCTATGTTATGGGCTCACTTGCGAACCAACACAAAAATTTCATGAAGTTTCCTCCCTGTATCTCAATCGAGCGATCATTCAGGGTCCTCATATTGCCGTACATATTCTAACACTTGACGGACTTGGCCTCGCCTTGAACGCGACAAGCAAACCTACAGCAGCCATGGAAAGCTCAGGTTTCAATTCAGAGGCACAAACATACAGTTCCAACCTCGACTACACTCTCAAGGAACTCCAAAAGAAGGTCAAAGACCACGAACTCGAGCTAGCCAAGGTAAGGGCCTTTGATAGATGTCCGCCACATCATAGGTACACCCAGGGAGCGCGCATTGAGCTGACTGGAAGATCAAACCAACAGCTTAAGGCACGTCACGGGGGTGTTATCAACTCCCCTGCAGTCCAGGTTCAAGTGATTAACAATGCGCTTGAGGCCGCGACGAATTCAGAGCCGTTCATGCCTTTCCCGGGATCGGTTCTCCCGGCCTTGCTGGCGCTGCGCAAGACTCACGAGACGATCAACGAGTCCAGAGCCTACTTGGCTTCTCAGAGCGCGGTCGCGGACGGTGAGAAGCGAGAGCTGGAGTCGGAACTCACTCGGTTGAAGGATCAGAGCCTCCTCACTGAGGCCCTGGACACGCGGATCAAGACTCTTGAACAGGAGCTCACTTCGACGACGGAGACTGATCCAGAGGATGGTCTTAGGGAGCGGCAGGAGGAGCTACAGCAGAAGAAGAAACGCTACGACGTGGAAAGCAAGCAGCTCTTTAAATCACTTCGGCAGTTCATTGATGAGCACCTGGCGCCGATGTTGGCGGCCGAAGACCTGGGCGGCCCTATCGTGGGCGACATGATGGACATTGACCAACAAGATCTGGAGTCTGGCTTCAATGCTCAAGGCAAACCAAAACGCGCCAAGACCGGCGATGGTGTCGAGAAGGGGCAGAAGCGTCTTGATGAGATTTGGGGTGATGGCGGGGAGGGGAGGCAGGATCGCGACAGTGAAGACAAGACTGCCGCTGCGGGCAGTGAGATGAAACAGCTTCTACAGGCACTCGTGCAGCAGCTCGACGAAGCCAAGGGGGACAATTCGCGATCATACGTAAAGCTGGCTCGGGAGTCAGCGGCTGCGAGATTTCTAGTGAGGTCACAAGTGGCACAGTTCCATCCCAAGGATGCCTCTAGGCTCAGACTGGTTGACTTCGGGAGGGAGCTTGACGCATGAGCGAATTCATCATCTTCCTTTCTTTTTTTTCCCGTCCAGCTTCCCAGCCACAATAACATGATGCGTCAGGTCAATTGGTCTGTTGTTCTGGATACTATTGCGTTCGGACCTCTTGAGGGCCTCATTCAATTAAAGACATGTTCTCTCATTGGCCAATTCGCCCCTCGCGCAACCTAATACACGCGTCGCGTCGCGTCCCACCGTCGATCACCCGCCCCAGCATTTCAACCTACTCCTCCCAAATATTACATTCCCACCGCTTCTTCCTCCGACGACGCTCCGTAACTTCTGCATCCTTCACATCGACAATGACCACTGATCCCGCCACCGCACCTACATCCCCCCCAGCCAAGCGCGTCAAGACCACCAACGGAGACGGCACCATGACAGCGGACCAGCCCCAGCTCCTCGTCAAGAAGCTCTCCGACAAGGCCCGCCTGCCCACCCGCGGCAGCGCCTTCGCCGCCGGCTACGACCTCTACGCCGCCAAGGACACCACCGTCCCCGCGCGGGGCAAGGTCCTCGTCTCCACGGACATCAGCATCGCCTGCCCAGCCGGGACCTGTACGTCCCCCTTGTCCCGCACACTCGAGGCAATTGGGAAAGCTAAATCGTGATAATCTAGATGGCCGCATCGCCCCCCGGTCCGGCCTCGCGTCCAAGAACTTCATCGACACGGGTGCCGGCGTGATTGACGCCGACTACCGCGGCGAGGTCAAGGTTCTCCTCTTCAACCACGCCGAGACCGACTTCGAGATCAAGGAGGGCGACAGGATCGCGCAGCTGGTCCTGGAGCGCATCTACACCCCCGATGTCGTCGAGGTCCAGGAGCTGGAGGAGAGCGTCCGCGGTGCTGGGGGCTTCGGAAGCACTGGTTCAGCATGATCGCCCCACGGGTCAAGATGCATGAGAACATGTTGAAATTTGTTATGCTATTGATGTAAATGGTCGGTTAAAGGAATATACCGAACGGTCAAAGACAGTACCAGGCGCACTTGGGTTCAAAGATGTTTACATTACGAGAAAGGGGCCGCTTAGAGCAAACAGCAGCCGGCAAGCAGGGTATAGAAATCAACCAGGGTAATGAATCTAGGGTTGTATTTTCTTTCTTTCTAGGAGCAGCCAAGAAAAAGCAGTCTATCTATTTTGTCCGAGTTATCCAAGATTCCATGATGTTTTCCCAGCCAAGTATATCATTGTTCTTCCAGCTCAGACTGCTTCAGCCTCTCTACATCTCCTTCGCCCGAAACTCGATAGCCGGATTCCTTAGGCAGTCGAGATTTCTCACTAGCTGCAGCTCCGCGCCTTTACTCTTGACAAGCTGCAGCTTCTTCTGGTCTGCTTTCTCCGCCTCCGTCATGTCGTGCCGCGTGCGTTCTACGATAGCCGTCATCCCTTGGCTCGTTTTGGATAGCAATTCATGCATGCTAGCGAGGACTTTCTCGGCAGCACGGGCCAGAGGCAGCTCGAGGGTCGGGGTGGAATCGTCGCTGAGCCAATTCGGTTTGTCTCCGAGACCCGGTACCTGAGATACAGCCTCGCGCATACGAGTGACTATGAGTGCGCCAAACATGTCTCCAGTGCCGCTGAAGTAGCAGTCTATGGCAGGGAAGACGATTTTGAAGAGGCGAGCCTTTCCGGTGGAGGTCATGCTAGAACCAACCACAGACAGGTGCGAGTCTGGGTGGTCTGGTGCGGATAGGTTCACCGAAGTAATGACAATATGAGGGATGCGATGTGTATCATGGAGGACCTGAATGGCGTGTGTGAGGCTTTCCATGTCCTTGATTTGGATGCCTGATAATAACCTGCGGGAAAACCATAAGGTTAGGGCCTCGAGTACATTGATGGAAGAAATGAGCTGTATGTGTCATGCACATTCGGGAACAACATACTCTGCCTCGAACTGGTTTGGAAGAATGAGGTCCGCGGAAGACAGAAGAGACTTGTAGGCTGGTACAACGTCCTCGGCAACGTATATACGGCCATTGTCGCCCATGACTGGGTCTAGGACCCAGAAGAACTTGCCTGGGGTTTCCTTGGTCTTCTCTTTGAGCTCCTTGGCAATTTTCCCAACAGCGGTGACTGCCTCAGCGCCTGGGATGTACCCGGACAGCATCATGTCAAAGTCGTCAAGATATGACTGCTTCAAGCCCTCGTAGAGATCTTCAATCTCCTGGGCAGTAACTCTAGAGCCCTTCCATTGTTGGTATCCAGTGTGGTTGCCTTTTGCGGGATTGGACTTGTCAGACATGTGAACGAGCCTACAGTCAAATCGCTGGACGTAGAACTACTCACTGAACTGGACGGTATTGAGGGCAGCCACGTCACAGCCCATAGACTGGAGAACGAAAACAGCGACCTTATTCCCTACATATCTACAAAAGCAACAAGTCAGTTTTGGCTGGGAAGTAAATGAAGGGTGGCAAATCTTATTGGCAGGAAGGATTGGAGGAGGGTGGCCAGGTCGTAGTATTTCTAGGACATACCCTGAGACGACCTGCAAGAGAGCGCGGCATGGGACGTCAGCGGGGCACCAATCTCGAGGGGTTAAAGTCACTGGAGGGTGGTTCGTACATGGCTGGCCACAGCCAGAACTCTTGTTTCGGGGACAGGCGGCACAGTAGCCATGCTTGTGTATCTTGCGAGAAGGAAGGGTGGGACAATTTTCAATTTTCTTTGCGCAGGTATGGGAAGAGAGAGGCGGGAGAATTTTTTTCAAGGCCGTTCCGGATGTGAGGGAACGCTGAATAAATCAAGAGGCAGCACACATGTTGAAGTGGGACCGAGATATCTGATGGCTGATGGAAGCTCCCTCGACGTCTTTAACGCGGATTGAAAAGCAAGGCGGCACAGACTCCCCAGCGAAGAGTCACGAATTGACTGCGTCCGGTGCAAGTCCCGATCTACCAAATCAGTCGTAGCCTTGATTGATGATCACCAGGTACACCGTTGAGTCAGCGCAACTGGAAGCAATCCAATCCACACCTTAGCAAGCAAGAATTAGCGGGCTGGCGGCCGGAGCCTGCTGCTGGAGGCCGGGCTGGGTTAGACCTTTGGTCAGTACTGTCAAGTGGGTAAAATAAAACATAGCACATCGCGATAGTTCAGCACTGAAATTCAACACAATATCACAATAAATAACCTAGTGCTGAATACAATATCAAGCTAAATATTATAGAATAGTTTATTATTCTCTTCTTATTCTCTTCTTATTGTGTTTAGTGGAAAAATGAGGTCCCTGTCTCGCGCGGAAAGAGCTTTGGTGTGCCATGTTTTATTTCACCCACCTGCCTGTCTCTACCACCTTCTACTACCTGCCAGCTACCTCCGCCTCTGAGCACTGCACCTGCCAGCCAGTTCAACCCCGCTTCACTTTGCTCCTACTGCAAGTCAGTCTCGCCGACGCTGCCCCACTATCCTAACTTCCTTGGCGTGAGTCTCCTACCCGATTCCCGTTCCCGTCCCTGGTATTCCTTCCCAATGCCCCCTGCCTTAGCTACACCTTCCTATGCTTGCTTCAATCGGGGCAGGGACTTACAGGTCTTATTAATTGCACTGATGGTACTGAAACTTTTGGGCAGCTGCCCAGGCGCATGCTAACTTCCAGTTCTGTAGGGCTTATCACAGATAAGCTAAAGTAAAGACCAGGCACGTAAAACGGCAGGTATGCAAGCCTCGAAATGATCAGAGGCAAACCTGCTCTTCTAAATCAGAATATGCCTGTAGTCAATCCCTTCATTTACTTGTACCGAGTAGCCATGCAAAGAGGTATATCAGAACCAGCTAGACCGGTCATATCTCAGATTCTTTCACCTGTACGAGGAGGAGAAGCTCCTTCCTAAGCTTCCTAGCTTCATGCAGGTCACGTGTGTCGTGCACGGACCATATGGGGCAGCACCTTCCAAGGTTTCACCTTCCCCCTACGTGAGACTGATTTCAATTTCGATCTCCATCCTCACCTGGCGACAAACCGCGCTTCGTCATCTCGTCCCCGGCTTCTTCATTCTTCTTCCATCGTCTGCGCTTCGCAGCTCGTTGTTGCCTGCCTTGTATTCTAATTCCCCCTTCCCTTTTTTGTTGTCTCTGCACTTCCTTCGGTGACGCGGATTTCGTCAGGCGACTTGTGACAGCTTTTGCCAATTCCAAAACATCACCGCGTCAGGCAATTCAGCTGGAGCTCACCGTCGCCTCACCTCCACGCCTCGATTCCGGCCGTCGCCTCTCGTGGTACGACAACGTAGGAACACTACAGCTGATCCAATAAATATTTGCGGTCAAAAGGTTTAAGTTTCAGGCCTCTCCCCTTCTGCTTGTTTGAAAGCCGGGTCCCTCAGTGCCGGTTCACCAACCTCTTCCCTCTTTTCTACCGCCTAAATTTCAACTACGGTTTGTGGCAGTTCGGTATCCCTTTAAATCGGGAGCTTTAGGAGCACCGACAGAGCGCTGGAGCAAAGGATTCCCCTTTCAGATCAACCCCATCTGCACCTGCATCAGTCATTCCCAGGACATAATCCTTCACGGCTCCAGTCACATCACGAAGGCTCTTTCAAAGCTCGATATCCCGATCCCGCCACTACACCAGCACGTTTTCCACCCGGAAACCCCCTGTGTGTAGATAAAACTGCGAGTAAAATCAAAAAAAGAAAAGAGAAATTACACAGAAGACTTCCGTCTCGATCCCGCCGCGTATTCTTTTCCATACAGCTGCATTTGTGAAACCTCAAATCCTTCAAGATGTCTGCGTCACCTTCACAACCCACAAACTCGGCCAAGCGCCCCCTCGAAGATGCTTCCTCACCCTCGGTGACTACCGATCAGCCCGAGGCCAAGCGACCTGCTCTTGACAAGGTCTCCCGAAACGAAGACGATGCTGAGGTTCCTGAGAAGGCATCAGCAGCTGCACCCGATGCGCCTGCTGCCGAAGCTGCTGAACAGAATGGAAGCGATAATGCCGCTAGCAGCGCGACAGCTACGGAGACAACAGCGGATATGGCACTGCCTGAGTCTAAGGGAACAGCTGGACCAACCCCAACCGCCGCCGCGAGCACTGCCAACGCACACGACGAGACATCCTGGATCCACATTCGAGCCGTCATTTCGAGCCCCGAGGCTGCTACTATCATTGGCAAGGGTGGCGAGAATGTCTCCAATATTCGTAAGATGTCAAACGCCAAATGCACCGTTAGCGACTACCAGAAGGGAGCTGTTGAGCGCATCCTGACTGTCAGTGGTGTGGTGGACGCTGTGGCTAAGGTAAGTAGAGGCATTCCAGAGATTATATCACGAGCTTGGGCTAACAGTGTGTTTTAGGCCTTTGGACTCATTATTCGCACACTGAACAATGAACCCCTGGGAGAGTCGTCGACTGCATCTTCCAAGACCTATCCTCTCCGGCTCCTCGTCCCCCATATCCTGATTGGATCCATCATTGGTAAGGGCGGCGCTCGAATCCGAGAGATTCAGGACGCATCTGGAGCAAGACTGAATGCATCGGATGCATGCTTGCCCATGTCTAGTGAGCGCTCGTTGGTTGTTATGGGAGTCGCTGACGCTGTCCACATCGCCACTTACTACGTTGGCAGCACTCTTCTCGAGCAGCTCAATGACCGTTTTGGCGGCCCTGCCGCCTCCGCGTACGCGACCCGAAGCGGCGCTCCGGCTGGATCGATTCCTGGCGGTATGCAGGTTGTGCCTTACAGCCCTCAGAACTCTCCAGGCAGTTATGGACGTGGAGATAACTACTACCAACGCCAGCACGATCGACGCGCCCAGCCACAGTTGCCTCCTGCCCCTTACGCCCAGCACTATCCTCACGCCGGTGCGCACGCCAACCCTGCGATCCCTGTTCAGTATAGCGGTCAGCCTGCCGCGGCCTACGGAGCTGCTCCTCATGTTCAGCCACATGTGGGTAGCCATGCGGCTCCCCAACCCCATGCTCAGGGCCAGCCGATCCAGGCTGGTATGCCTGGTGGCCCGATCACGCAGCAAATTTACATTCCCAACGACATGGTTGGCGCCATCATAGGAAAGGGCGGGCAGAAGATCAATGAGATCCGCCAAATGAGCGGCAGCGTCATCAAGATCAACGAGCCCCAGGACAACAGCAACGAGCGACTTGTGACGATCACAGGAACTGAAGAGTGCAACCGCATGGCTCTGTACATGCTCTATTCTCGACTTGGTGAGGTTCAAAACAGAGCCAACGGCAACAACTAAGCTTCTAACCGTTCCAATTTTTTTGCAGAATCGGAGAAACACCGAGTTTAAGTCGAATCGAATTTCATTTTACGGACCATGCGTGCGTTTTATCGAGGCACTGGTGTTAAGGTTATTCCGCGATTTCGACCAAAAAAATTGTTACACTTAGCGCATTGAACGTCTTCGCCGGCGGAGAGGATGGAAAGAGGGTGTTGTTTCTCAAGGGACTGGGTTTTCTGGGCTCATAATCTTTGGTCCGCTAGCTCTTTTTCGCTTTTTTTTGGTATTTGTTTCCTTTGAGGGGGTTGAAGATATTCAAGGAAACGGTTTATGGCATTCAGGACGGAATTAAGGTGTCACTTGTGTTTTATATTACGTATTCAGGGGTTCCCGACGTACTCATTCTAATAGCGGACTCTTGATCTTCTCTTCCACTTTGATACCACTTTAAAACAGATCAATAAATCTGATTACTGATGGCAAGGCTGTGAAGTTGCTGCACGTATTGCACATATTATGTACCTTGTTCGTGAATGCGGGTGCAGGTGGGACAGGAAGGCTTCACTTGGGCTGTCCATATGACGAGGAACGTGATCAGTCCCTGGTCAGAAAGCTACGCTTCCAACGACACCACCGAATCCGCTCCTTATTGTATTTTCTTGGGTTATTTTGTTCATAAACCAGAACTGAGATGGCTCCTTGGAATTGACAATATTGAACCGACTACTATGGGCGGAAATTGCGGTTACCAGCTTGGCCTCATCTTCTAACCCGTCCAAACCCAACCCACTTGTAGCAGGGCGTGGTCGCCTCATTTTCGCGGCTCCTGTTTCTCACACGGCGCCCAGAGCCTTGCTTCACCAGGACCCATCTTGAGCATTCCGTCTTGATCATTTGAGATGGCAGTCTCCCAGAATCCCGCTGGCAGGGGCTCTCTGTCCTCGCCGCCGCGGTGCCCGGAGCAGATCCGTCTCCTGACCCTCAACTGCTGGGGCCTGCTTCACATCTCTGCCCTCCGCAGTCCTCGGATCCTCGAGATCGGGCGCCGCATCGCGGCCATGGACGCTCCGCCGGATGCCGTGTGCTTCCAGGAGCTGTTCTGCCAGGAGGACTTCCAGGCCCTGCGTCGCGAGACGGGCACCATCCTCCCGCACGCCAAGTTCTACCACAGCGGCGCCTTTGGGGCCGGCCTCGCCATCTTCAGCCGCTGGCCCATCACCTCCTCCTCCATGGTCCCCTACCAGCTCAACGGCCGTCCCACGGCCTTCTGGCGGGGAGACTGGTACGTCGGCAAGGGCATCGCCTGCGCGACCATCCGCTTCGGCCCAGGTCCCCGGGACGTCCTCGAGGTCTTCAACACCCACACCCACGCCCCCTACGAGAAGGGCCCCAAGGACACCTACGTCTGCCACCGCACCGCCCAGGCCTGGCAGATGGCCAAGCTCGTCCGCTCCGCCGTCCAGACGGGCCACCTGGTCGCCGCCCTGGGCGACTTCAACATGCTCCCCGGCTCCCTCGCCCACCGCATCATCACGGCCAGGGGCGGCGTCCGCGACGTCTGGCGCATCTTCCACCCGGACAGCTCCCTCGGGCCCTCGGACCACCCGGACGAGGCTCGCCGCGGACTGCCCGTCCCCTCCGCCGACTTCAACCTGCTCGAGAACGGGGCGACCAGCAACAACGTCCTCAACACCTGGCGCTGGACCAAGTCCGAGCAGAAGAAGCTAAGCGCCGGCGACCTCTGCCCCGTGGACCCGGACACCCCCGACCCCCGCGGCCAGCGCCTCGACTACATCTTCGTCTCTACAGGCCAGTCCCCAGATGCCGTCGAATCCTCTGAGGGCGACGGCCCAAGATCCGGCTGGGTCGTCGAGTCCGCCAACGTGGCCATGACCGAACGCCACCCGGACCTCCTCGTCTCCCTCTCCGACCACTTCGCAGTCACCGCAACCCTCACCCGCCACACCTCCTCCACGCCGCGGGATCCAAGCGCGGCCACCCCTACTACCCCAGAGTCGGACTACGACGCCCAGCTCCGCTACGCCGCCAGCGACGACCACCACGAGGACAAGACCCTCTCCCGGTCCGAGTACACCTCCATCCTCGCCATGATCTTCTGGTACGCCTCCCGCGAGCGCAGCCAGCGCCACTGGCGGGGCGTCCACTTCTACTCCGCCCTCGTCGTCTGGGTCGCCTGCCTGGTGGCCGTGTGGTTCAGCCCCCGCAACTTCGTCGCCTTCATCCTCATGCTCTTCGGGAGCGTCGTCCTGCTCGCCGGGCTCATCGACGGCCTGCTGGCGTTGCTCTTCTTCTCCTGGGAGATACGTGCTCTCAAGGAGTTCGAGTGGGAGGTGTTGAACTCGCAGCCCCCAGCTCCGGCTGTCACTGATCCGATGGCTGTTTGTGAGCGTGGGCAGGGAGATAAGAACGAGTATTAGCCTCGTGTGCTTTCTGTCACCTTTCCGTGTTCACCTTTCCGTGTTCCTCGGCATTCATGGATCAGTGATCTATATAATACTTACATAACAGCACGATCATGATTTACCGAAATTACTATCATATTTGTAATAGGACGAAGCTGTACAACACGTAGTGATTTCTCTGAATGATCAATATTAGCACCTCATGACCTCTCAAATGAACGTATTCGTTAAAGTGTTCTATTCAGAGCGAACGATGGCTCTTCTCCTCTTGCAAACAAACAATTGCGCTCCTCTTGTTCCCTCCTCACAACACAAACAGCCTCCCCCATATCATATTCCATGCTATCAATTCTTTATAAAATATACAGCGTAATCCTACTGGATAATCAATGTCGTTTTTCCATGCGGTTTTCCCAACTTAAAGAGGGTATCAGCTCGTGGCATCATGTATCCCTCTGGCCGCATTCTTCTCCAAGTGTATCCTAGAAATGCCGTCTGTTTTCTCACAGCCATCGCCACATCTTTCGTCTTCTCGTCCCGTAGAACTCTGTCTCTAGGCCTCTTTCGCTCTTTATGCCCATACATTCGAACGAAGTGCTTCAACACATCCTTTTCTGTCTCGTTGGCTTGCGCGGTCAATTCGATCTTTTGATCAATACTTCGTAGTTTGATAGTATCATAGGGCTCGGCAACTAGTTCCGTGGCCAAGTCCTGAATACTGGGTCGAAAATCTCGCAAAATGCTCCTTATTTCTTGTGGTGACGGTGTTGGTGCTGCCTCCCCTGACTCTGTCTGGTCATCTATGGACGCCGATTCATCAAAGTATCTGGTATCCTCAGGCCCATGCACATGAGGAACAAACGGGGGGTTTATTTCATGAAGCCGCGTCCAGGGAACATTCTTGAACCACCGATGGGCTTTGATATCCTCAGCATCATCTGGGAACACGTACCGTCCGAGGTAGTCAGTTGGCCGGCCACCGTCAAGCTGTCCTCGGTCCTTCATCTGGTACCTCCGAGAACAGATCCGGTTTTCCTTGTCTCGAATCAGGCGGTACATGAGATCTTGGCATTTGTCGCTGACGTCGGGTTTATGAGGGAAGAAAAGTTGCTTTCTGTAGTCCTGAGCGATTGTTAGTTGTGCTTAGGGTTCTCGCATTAGATATGCTACATCAAATGCTTACCAGTATGTTCTGCTTTGTCTCTTTTCTCCCATGTTCCGAAAGAAAGGGCGTCTGGCCATAAAGGCATTCGTAAAGAATGATACCAATACTCCACCAGTCGCATCTGCCGTCGTAGTGTTGTCCCACAATCACTTCAGGGGCCATGTATTGACTAGTTCCAACGACTGAGTGGGCAGAAGCTCGGTTGCCGCACTTGTTTCTCCAGTCGATGATGTCCTCCAGAGTGTTGTCATCGTCCTCGCTGTCGCTCTCGGTGGGGATCCCATACCGAAATCTTGTCGGCTTCTGATGTCGTTCAAAGCCCATCATCAGCATGCGGTTCCTCTCTAGCTGTTTGTGCATGTCTTTGCTCTCTTTTTGGTCGGCATCGTCTCCGTCAATCTGGATTCCGAGCTTGTTTAGAAGAGAGTAGCGATGATAGTTGTAGTAGTTTCCGTCGTGAGACCAGTGGCCATCAAAAGCGAGACCAAAATCGGATATTTTCAAGTGCCCATTTGCAGCAATCAAAAAGTTGTCGGGCTTAATGTCTCTGTGGATGAACCTGAGACGATGAGCCTCCTCGACAGCCAAAATCATCTCGGCAACGTAGAATCTGGCGACTGCTTCATGGAGAATGTTCTCTCGTATCAGCAAACCGAGGAAATCTCCGCCCGGCATATATTCCATTACAAGATACAGATTCGAGGTGTCCTGAAAACTACAAACAAGAGGAACGATCCTGGTGTCGCAGTCATCACGAGTTAGCTCTTGACTTCAACTCTCGAAGTGCCAGCCCTACCATACGGTAGAGTCTGGGGTTGGGGATTGTAAAGAAGATATCTTACCAGTTCGATCCCTCAGAGGCGACCAGGAAGTCTCTTTCAGCGCGAAGATGCCCTTCCTGGCTGCTCCGAAGCATATCTGATTTTCGAATGACCTTCATGGCGAAGACTTGCCTGGGATACACCTGCCCCAATGAAGGCTTCTCCTGGACGAGCTTCACGACTCCAAAGCTACCCTTCCCCAGGATCTTCAGAGCCTCGTAGCTGTTTTCGTACGATGTTGTGCCAGCCGGCTGCCCAACAGCCTGGCATCTCGACTTGATCGAGCGAGTCTCTCTCAAGTGCCAAGTTTCGTGAGTATAGAACGACTCCATGATGGCGTCCTTCTCTTCGGCGCTCAGGTGTGGGTTATAGAATAACTGCGTTTGGAGGTACTGCTCCCGTCTGGTACGGCTATCTGGTCGATTAAGCCTCTCGTTGAAGTGTGTTTCGAGGAAGACCTTGGCAGCTGCTGTCTTCTCGACTGTCTCGATCGATGGCTTGACGGGGGACATCACCATGCCCCCGTTCGGGAGAAGAGGGGAGGAACAAACAGTGCCATTGGACATGATGTGAGCACTTGTCGGCGTTTGATGCATAAGAGTCTACCTAGAACAAGAATAAAAACGAAGAATAAAAACGAATGTTGTTGTTTATGATGGATTGATGGTTCTCGGGGGCTAGAACATGATTGTTTGAATGACAGCTTTGGATGTGTCTTCCATGTAGGTGCCAACCAAAAGCTGTCCAAGCATCCTTCCTTTTGTAATTCTGAACTCACAATGCAATCCCTTCTTTCCTTTTTTGCATGTTTCTCTCCACTGGACTTGCCTACTCCTCGTGCTGTGCTTGCTTCTAAACGGCAAGTGTTGGTGTGGACTTCTCCTACTCGTGGTTCGCTCCTCCTCTTATAGCATTACTTTCCGGCGTTTCTCCCGGTATGCACGAGACGAAATGCTATCATAGATCTTTTCAATACCTACTCCTTAATGCCGTCATCTAAGTTGGCATACCATACACAATGTTGAATCAATTAATACATAAGTCATGGATTCACAGGTACGAGATCAAGGAAGTAAGTGGACTTGGTGTATTGTAACTCCTAGGTTAAACCAGCTTTGTATATAAACCAACCCTCCGGGTAAAAGCAACAGACCCTATTAGTAAAAAATGCGCTGCAGAGACATTCGACTTTTCCACATCAGACACCGGCCTGCATTCCACATAATGCAAGCTTACCTCGACTAACAACTAACCACCCAACTCCAGCCTAGCAAGCCTCGTCTATATTCTTATCCAGCTCAAGGAAGAATCTTATTTAGTCCTTGAGCAATGAGGCAGATTATATAGTTATGCCAAGGTCGCTTCCAGACAAGGCCGAGACAGGAAGACAAATGGGGGTGTTGTAGTTTGTGAACCGGAAACCACAGCTTGGCAGATTGTACAAGATTCTCTCGCCTTGAGAGAAAGAATCATTCAGCAAACAATCGACGACGAGCTTACTTGATCTCAAGAAGCTTCACGTCGAAGACGAGTGTGCTGTTGCCAGGGATGCCAGGCAGGCTCTTGGAACCGTAAGCAAGCTTGGCGGGAATGGTCAGTCGTCGCTCACCACCAACGGCCATACCGACGACACCGATATCCCAGCCCTTGATGACCTCGCCCTTTCCGGCCTTGAAGGCAAAAGGCTTACCCTTCTTATTAGCTGTAACCATAGATGTTAGCATATCTCGCCACAGAGTCAAGGCATCCATTGTCGAGTATCACGTACCATCAAACACCTGTCCGTTCTCAAGCTTGCCGATGTAGCGGACACCAACAGTGTCGCCCTCCTTGACGGCGCGGCCCTTGCCAATCTTGCGGTCATCAACAGTCACACCACGAACAACCTTGACACCAGTCTCGGCCTTCTTGGCGGTAGAGCCAGTGGGACCCTGCTCAAGGTTCTTAGCGAACTGGACCTTCTTATCGGCCTTGCTTTCTTCAGCAGCAATGGCCTCGCCCTTGTTGTTCTTGAGCTTCTTCTGCTGCTTCTTGGAGAGCTTAGCCTCGTCAGCCTGGGCCATCTGCTCGTCCAGAGACTCGGCAGCGCGCTTGTTCTTGCCCTTCTTGGTCTCAACCAACTTGGGGGCCTCCTCCTCGCTGTCCACCTCGGTGATACGGGGGTCATCAATGTCATCGAGATCGTCGCTCTCATCCTCGCTCATCTCCCCGCCCAAGGCGTACTCGAGCTCATCGGGAGAGAGGTCGTAGTCGTCCTCATCATCCTCGTCCTCATCATCGTCAGGGAGGAGGTAGTTACCAGTAAGGTAAACGGTGTGAGTACCAGTAACAAGGAAGAATACCTTCTCGCCGTGGTTGACAGTGATGTCGAGGGGCTGTTGGTAGTTCTAGGGGACGGTGAGCGAAAATGCCAAAGACGGTTGGGTAAGAGGTCTCAGTATCTTACCTTGGTTGTGTCAAGAGTGCAGATGACAAAGTTCTCAAGGTCACCGCCATCCTCGGAGTCGTCATCCTCAGAGTCCTCCTCCTCGGAATCTTCCTCCTTGACGGCCTTGCCCTTACCCTTTGACTTGCCATTGGGCTTGGCATCCTCCATCTCCTCATCATCGTCCTGGGTGGCCTCAAGGAGCTTCTTGATAGCAGCGGCCTGCTTCTGCTTCTTGACCTTGGCAGGGTCGCTGGGTCCGCCGTTGGCCTCTTCATCATCCTCATCATCGTCGCTCTCGTTGGCATTGGCGATGAGTTCCCGGAGGCTCTCCTCGTCAATCTCGTCATCCTCGTCGTCATCCTCAAGACCAGGGAAAGCGGTCTTGACCAGGCGCAGGGTAGATCGAGGGACATCGGGGATCTTGCCCTCAGCATCAGCCTCAGGCTCTTCAGTAGGATCCACAGCAGCCATGGTGATACGGAACTGGAAGGGTGGAACAAGTCAGCAAATGGTCCAAGTCAATTTATTGGCCTCGGCAGAGACTCCCGCCAGGTTCGCGACGAGTATCACCGATAGGGAGATTGACTTACGGAAGCAGGGAAGTCCATTGAGGCTGGGATCAGGATCTCGCCAGGAGGGACCTCGAGGCCGTAGACGGGGCCTGGAACAGCAGACATCTTGAAGGTAATGTATGAAAAGAAAAAAGAATTCAACGAATTAATGTGCTGCGTCGAGAGAGACCTGAAAATGAATGGGCTCCTGGTCACTGTTGCGAGGAAAATGCGACGAGACGAGTGAAGATGTTGCGTTCAAGTGAAGAGATGATCAGTCCTACTTGCCTTGAGAACTTGCCTCGAAATTTTTTTTTTTGGCCTGATACCGATTGCAAGCTGTTGGGCCCACCTAAAAGGCCCGGCGACCAATTATCCGATGCGATAAGAGAATGATGTTGTCTTGGCAGCTGGTGTCTCAGCAACCGCCAATCCGATCCAAACGCCCCGCCTGCCTCGCATTAAGACGTCTACTCTGCGCGCCCGCTGCCTGTTGCAACAGCAGTGGGTTGCGCCTGCCGACTTCACTATGCATCTTTCCGTATCATACCGTATGCTACGGTCTTCTTTTTTAGAGCATCTTTCCGTTACATAGTAATTAACGCTTGAATAGAACTAATTGCATAATACATATCACATCCCCATAAGAACGGCCTTCCTCCTTTATTATGCGGGCTTCTGCTTCGTCGCAGACCCAAAACTCGCGAACCACGCCCTGACAATCATCCACGCGGCATTCAAAAAGAAGCGGCTCTGGCCAATCTCATAAAACTGCGGCCGGGACTCCACATCAGTGAGCATCAGTCCAGTATCAACAATCGAAGCCGGCCAGCGCCCTGAGGCGCGAGCATACGCTGCCATCAAGTCGTTGCCATTGGTCACACCGCCTAGAAGTAGATGTCAGTCAAACAGCGCTCTCCAACCCTTCGTAATTTCTCCATTGAGAGAAAGAGAAAGAGACAGAGACAGAGAGGGAGACTCACCACTCGACCAGAAGTTGCCATCCTGTACCCACCGCTGGCTGTCCCCCACCAACTTGATCTTGGGAAACTTCTTCACGAGGTCGCTCTGCATACCTCTTGGCCCACTGGCAAGCTTCCCATCCACAATCCCCGCAGATGCGCAAACGAGTATGCCTGTGCAGACGCTCAGGATGTCGACGCCTGGCGTCTCCGCCTGTTTGCGTAGCCATTCCAGCCCCTCCTTCTCATACGTGCTCGATGGGTCAGGGCCAGGCACAACCACAATGTCCAATTTCCCCGGTGCTACATCAGCATCCCGGTGCGTGTGCGACGCCTTGAGGACTGCATTGGAGGTGAGAGGGACATCCGGATATATGCTAGGTGAGGTGATGTAGTAGACGGTCACACTGGGCGCCGCATCCCTCAGGTGGGAGGGCATGGGCAAGACACTGATATACTCCTTGGACATGACTCCAAGAATGTCCACGGTCGCCAGGTCAAGTGTCTGGCTGCCATTTGGTATGAAAACTCCAATCTTAATCGGCTTTAACATGCTGGCTCGTATTTCGTTGTAGGCAAACGGCGAAGCTTAGGAAGATGGAGATCCCGAGAACAGTCCGTATTACCAAGCTACACCCACACTTTATATATATTAAACGTAGCCATGCTCATTCCAACGCTCAATCTCCCTCCTTCTTCTTCCATCCGAAATGCCTGGCCGGAGAACACTGCCAACCATCATGTGCTTCCGGTCGGGGATGCTTCATCCCGAATCGGATATCCTGCCTCCTTCTCATTGGGCCTTGGCCGCTCTAGCTGCCGGTGAGCTTCGGAGCTTAAGCTCAAAGCTTGAAGTTCCTCCGCCTGCGTCGGCGTTGTCATGAATTATTGATCAGTGTCGCTTCACCCACCCTACACGATCATGCGGCCTCACACGAACTAGTGATAAGGAACTCTTGGATGAGCAAATATTGAGATAACAAACCCCTCTATGAGCGATTTATGTTCCATCACCGACTCGTGCTCGCCTGATAATCCACTGCCAGAGGAGGCCTAGTAGATCAAAGAACCAGCACGAGTCAAGAATCAAGTCAAAAAAATTTCGTATATCAAATATTCTCTATTCGGCCCAAATTAGGCTGGCCAGAGGGCTATTCTATCTCATTAAGTATTACGGAGCTATCATTAAGGTTTGCCGCCAGCTACTCCCCAACAATAACGCTGACTATTAACATCGGCAACCCTTGCCCACTTTCAACCAGCCGATTTCACGCGGAAAACCGACTCTTTGCGAGTCAGCAACCCCTCCTCAACTGAATAGCAAGCTCCCACTTTGTTCTCATCTGTCGTCGTCCTGTGTATAAGCGAATGTAAGCAGACCAGCCATAGACACCGATGCCCTATGTGTCCCCCTGAACTCCGGTCTTTGTGTGCGCGCGCCAAACCTCCCGAAAAAAAAAAAGAATATTTATAAATTCGCCATGCCGATGCCAATGCCGTATCAAGCATATGAACAAGACCAGTGATGACCCCGTCTGTCTATATACAATTGCATCTTGGGATGTGCCCCAAGACATGAGGAACGCCGTATCCTCCAAATAAAAGGCCCGAAATGTGAAAAGAAGATAATTATTAGTATATCGTCTGGACAGTGCCTCTGCAACTGCAGCAAGGCTTGTTAAGCCATATTATCCGCAAAGGCGTCAGTCCGGGGTGTTTGTGGTTGTCTGGTCACCTTCTTGCTGACTGTGTAGGTCAAATCAAGGGTCCAGAAGTGGCAAATCTCGGCCTGGATGCAAGGAATCGAGCCATAGAGGGGAGCCACGAGGGGCACCATGATGTAGTCGAGACAGTTCTTCTTGAAGGATCGTCGGGAGAAGTGCATTCCCTCAGCAAGACCAGCATCCTTCATCTCCTTCTCACGAGCGTCGACGCAAATGCGGTGGAATCGCTCATACATAGCAATGTAGCAGGCACAGAGCATAACACCGATAGTCCTGAGCATGTTTGAAAGGGCGAAAGTCCAGTTGAGGCCGTGAGGATCTTCCTTTCCGTCGGTGACAAACATGTACAGAGTCGAGGCAATGATCAGGATAGTCATATGAACGGGGATGATGTGAGCCTCAAACAGTCGGTGGCTCATGTAGAAGACTCTCTCCCAGTCAACTTCCTTGATCGTTTCCTGTGTGACATCCGAGAAGACACCGCTCTCGCGGGCCTGCGCGCTAGCTTCATCGGACAGATGGTTGTCGGGGTAGTACAGTTCAGAGTTTTCGCCGTGGGATCTGTGAACGGGTCGGAACGCCCGAGTGGTCTGCTTCCTGTTCTGCCACATCTCCACGAACCGTCGCATACCATATCCAGTGTCCAGAGAACCCCACATGTGACGGAGGGCTTGGTTGTAACGCGCCTGCATGTCGATGAACATGCCGCGAATTCCACCCTTGCCGCTGCCCACAACGTTGCTCTGGCTGACGGGGGCCGCGATAGTACGGCAGGTCAGGTTGCCATTGAGCGTGAAGAAAGACTTGACGAACATGTGGAGATCCTCACCAATTGCCTCACAGCCGCAATCCCAGCCACCGACACGGTCAATAAGCTCCAGCGACATCGAGTAAACGGAGGTGGGAGGTGCGATAGTCGAGCCACGGTACAGACCAGACATGCCACCAGCAGTCCACAGGATATCAGCGACACGGACAACAGCAGGAACAGCATGAGCATTACGATCGAAGATGATGGGAGCAGAGTAGAGAGTGGTGGGAGCGGTCTCGGGATAAGACAAGTGCATATCCGTCAATTGGCCAAAGTAATTGCGGGACAGATGGCTGTCAGCTATAGTGGGAACGTGTTAGTAGGCAATGGGACTTTTGTCTCGCTGGGGATTCTGAGGATCACAACGTACCATCGATTCCAGTGACAACGACGTTCTTGCGGCCTTCAATCGGGTACTTCACACTGAGCTTGCGAGCTGCCCAAGCCATGTTGCTTCCCTTTCCAGCGGCCTCGCCAGGAATGTCGCCAGGGTGGACGGTGTAGTCAATTGAGCGGAACTTCTTGGCAAACTCCTCAATCAGGGCAAGAGCCTTGGCCTCACCTCCCTGCTCACGTTGCTCCATTCCAAGGTAGACCTATGTGATTTCATGTTAGCCACTGAAGCATATTTCCAGGTCGCGTCCATGAATAAGATTTCGCATTTTATCGGTGTGCACATTTTATGCGCGCAACTGAACAAGGGTCTAGAATCGCAGGAGTCGAGGGTATGGTACTTACATCATAAGAGTTGTGAGCCTGAGGGTGCGAAGCAAGAACTTCGAGTGTCTCCTTCAGGGAATCGATTTCCTCCTTGTAGTTGGGAATGACAATCGCGTGAATCACGGGGTCGGCGGTGGCGTGCTCTCCCTCATCGTGATACCTCTCCAGATCGAAATCACCAGCCTCGCTGCTAGCAGCTGTGGAAGAGGAGCCATTGTGCTCGGAAATGAGCGTCTCGGAGCTCGATACGGAGGCGTAGGAGCCTCGACGTCGCAAAGCTTGGCTCTTGTAGTCCTTGAGCGACCGGCTGGGCGAAGGACGGGTAATGGCCCGGGTCAAGTCCACGATGGCGTACAAGGCGCGGACAGGGAAACAGAGCACAACGGCATGGAGGAACAGTGTGTAGTAGGCGAAAATGTAGGTCCAGATACCGGCACCGGTTGTTGAGGTTGACGAGTAGGCGGTGGAGTGTGTATCCGGGTGCTCAAACTTATAACCATGACGCTCGCGAATCGATTCTTTCGAGATCACCCAGTACGACAGGAAGAGGACAGCAAGCATGCTAAGGCCTCCCACCCGTCGCGAACACCATCCGAAGACGCTCATCGTCGCAGCGATTCGAGACCCTCGAAATTGGCCTGGGGAAAAGTCGGCTAGTCGTTGGATTGGGTGTGGGAAGGGAGAGGAGGGAGATAAGAGGGAGAGGGAGCCTGGGGCGACTGCAACGCAGGCAGAGACGATAGAACTGAAACCCTTTAAGGAAAGACGAGGTTGAGGCGAGGTTGAGGATTGAGAACGGGAGAGTGGAAAGTCTGGCGGAGAGAGGGAGGGGTGGAGGGTTAAAGGAGAAGGACGAGGAAAAATGAATGGGACGCGAAAGGAGGCCGAAATATGAGACAAGCAAGCTCTAGTAGTAGCCCGGCGTGATTTGGCTGGGGCGCCAACGAGATTGAGGTTCCCAGGTTACTTGGGACTAAAGCACCAGTTCTGCCCCCCAGTTACCAGGCCTGTACTGCCCTGCAGGGGGGAGCTAAGGGACTACACACGGCGCAGCAGCAAATTTGCACACGCCGATGGCCCAAATAGGAGAGATTACTGCCTGGCTCTAGCCTCGAGGCAATAATAATAGCGGGATCGCAGACTATGGACCAGAAGGATCGAATCGAATGAAAAGTGCTTCATCGAGCTCTTGGCGCTGGCTAAAGGCATGGCACGATTTCGCACTCACTCAGACTGCCGACTGCTGGGGCTGCGTCTGCGGCTTCTGGCTCGTAATTATACTCTTTCAGGCTCGTCACTCAGCTCGCCATGTCCGTGAATTAGACTTCGCGAGGGCGACGCCAACCACGAACCCAGGGCACCACCAGCTGAGGTAAGAAGATTTCTGGCTTCTTCCGACGCATACCTGCTGGAGATAAACGAGTCACGACCACTAACAGGCTAAGAGAGAGCCCATCGTAGCCCATCGACGTACCAAGCACCCGGGCAGCCGCCACTCCCATCACGACCGCGGAAGTCGATGTAACTTTCACAGCCCGGCCAACCAGGACCGTGGCTTTTTGGTCGCAATGTAGTACCGTGTACGGACCTGCCGCTGACAAGTAAGTACCCGCAACCTAAAATAAAAGAGCTTCCTCGGGCAGACGAGAAAAAAGTGTGACCTGCGCGCTGACCAAATTTACACCTCAGGGACTTGTGTTTTCCCATTCGCTGCTCAAAATTTGGACGGAGGCCTGTGTGGATCTCGGTGTCAGCATGGTGTGCAACGGCTACGGCTACGGGTACTTCAGCCATCTTGGCTCTCAAGGGGACCCAAGCTGGCTATGGAAGGCTTCCAAAGTGCCAGAACATGTCTGAGCACGGCTTCTATTACTACCAACAGCCTGGCTTACTTGCATGACCCTCCCGGCCAGCAGATTGGCTGACCAACGATGGCATCAATGCTCTCGAAAGGGCATTTGGCCTGTCCTGCCACGATAGCGCCAGGACGTGAATCAGAGTTGGGCGTTGCATATCTCGAATGTGGCACAGTGTGTTCCAATGTAAGGAAGTTACGTATACTAACACGTATGGATATGGAGTATGGGGTATCATGGAATTCCAGGACGGCTGTCTCAAGAAACCTTACATGGCTTGCGCCTTGTTTGCTACGTAACTCATACGCGGGCGGCTGCCAGCATATCAAATCAGCAGAGAGCACCGCTGTACAGAAAAAAGCCAAGCCCTTCTATACGCAAACCGCGATCCATGCTGTGGCCAGATCATTGCAAGTGGGAGAACTCCCCGAACCCGCCTCCCTTGCTCTCTCCACCAAGCCAGGATGCTTATGCCCACATTAGAGATCTGCAAGGGAACTCCCTCAGCCCCGTTGGCCCTGTCGCAGACAGAAAACTCCTGAAATCTCCCAATGCCCTGTAATAGAGGGCAATGCTCAGGCGGCCTCTCGCTTGGCCACCAACTGGCACCGCCTTGGGCAAATTCCCACCAGCTCTCGGCATCTTTCGTTCCTTGACTGACTAGCACTGCGTCTCATCGTCATAGCTCTAGACCTGCAAGCTGACTAGGGGAGCCACAAGGGGGGTGCATCCACCAAGATGCCTCACCCATCCAACCGTAGGCGTGTGTCTCCCACGTCGATTTGGTTGGAGGAGACACGCGATTGGCGATCTAAATGGCGAAGGGCGGCCTAGACAGGCGGAGTCCGGAGGCTCTCTTCACCGTTTTCTCGACGACCGCTCGGCACGAACAGATACGATAACGGAGCCCGCTGCAGTGCTACTTGCTGGATCCTCAGGTCCGTCACTTCTCTTTTTCCTACCCGCCAGATGCAGCTGATATGCAGCTCATGTCTCGGGTTCCTGGCAGACTCTTCCCTGTAATCACATAGTACTAATATCCTCTGGCTCAAGAACGCGATTGGGGGGCCGCAAGCCAGGCACGCACGCAGCTCGCAGGACACAAATTATTACAGCTGAATGTAGATAGCCAACCCCATCCGAGTAGATGACATGGCAAGCTGACCCCAGGTTTGACCTTTGGGCTGCGCCCCATCCGATGATGAGTCGAGTCGGCCGGATTGTCGCCCCAGATTCTCTACGCTCGCTCTTAGGAGATAACAACTCGGCGGGTAGGGCGGTGGGCTGTTCACTGATGAGGATGGGGATGGTTGTGGTACCGCGGGTACCGCAGCCCAACAACATGTCATGGCCAACTCCAGCACGTCGAGATTCCCATCTTTCCCATCTGGGGCCGATTGGACCCTTGCGGAGTGCAAAAGAAAAACCAGGTGCAAATTCAACAGCGTTGCATTATTGGGTGATCCACGGCCGCCCACCAACCATGGACTCGGCCCCATCAACGTGCAGCCCCCATGTCCAACCACAGATTACTGCATGTGTGCATTATGTGCCGAAAAAAGCAGCCTCTCTGATCTCAACCCCATCGACGGTATAATAGCCCACTACCATGGAAACGGCAACGGACTCACCATCATCTGACCGTCTCTCCAGCGCCGGGCCTGCATTTAACTCTCCATACCGTCCCCGGTCCCTATCAACGTGAATAGCGGCAGGATCTAGCTGCGCACATCATATCACGCCTGCGCATCAGCTGGCTTCCTTCACAGTCTCATCCCCCCATCTACCAATCCGCCAATCCACCCATCCATCCATCCCACCTCCGCCACCTGTATCACAGGCCGTTTCAATCAGCACTCCAGACACAGCGCCATTGGTAATCAAGCCCATCGCCAGCCCTCGGGCGGTGGTTTGGGGAATCGGCTAGCCATGTCGGCCCCAAGCTAGCATCGTATCTGTGGAGTGGCCTTGCTGCGTGCTTCGGCCCCCTGCGCATGCAATTTTGTTGTGCTGACAGGACCATTGCCCATTGGCCTGCGCGGACCCGCCCTGGGAAATGAGAGGAAGGGCCCGTTCTCGCGGGTCCAGACAATGCAGTGCCATGGCAGGGTGCTTTACCCGTCTGGGCGGTGTTTGTCAGTGGCAGAGACGCCGTCCATCACCATCTCAGAAGCCTTACTACCCAACGGCTGTATCACACAGTGACTTTCGCACGCAACGCAAACGACCGTCTTGGCGGTGTACCCCCAATAAGATTACTACATGCTGGCCGTGAGGCTCCCAGCAAGGTTGCACTCAGGGACGAACGCACGCTCGGCTCTCGTTCGGATCTGCCCTGTCGAGAGCCCTCCCGTTATTGCCTACTCCATCAGCCGAGATGCCCAGACCCGGGCTGGAGCTAGGCCTAGGCCGCTGCCGTGGATGAATTTCGCTTCGACGGCACACAAGCACAATAGGTAATAATACTACGACCGCGGCCCTACGCAGTACTTAGTCATCACCACGGCCATGCGCGCTCAATGCCGCGTATACCAGTTGGGAGAGGCCTAGAACCAGTCTACAGAACAGTGGCGGAACGGCAGAGTGGGTCGGGGAGAGGATGCCATCCATCCTTTACCTGCTGCTACCCTGCTAGGCAGCTGGCAGTAAGCTGAGCTTCGCCTCGCCCACATGTAAAAGCCCCCGGTAAGAATTTGCACTTATTGGGTCTATGGAAAGTTAAACAGGAGGGATTTAGCACCACCCTGTG
Organism: Clonostachys sp. G952; assembly: GCA_027569935.1. NCBI lineage: Eukaryota > Fungi > Ascomycota > Sordariomycetes > Hypocreales > Bionectriaceae > Clonostachys > Clonostachys sp. G952. Next base: position 446,992 of record JAPDLB010000028.1, read on the forward strand.
AGTAGTATGTACGTACGTGCAAAGAGTATGACTCCTTGGCGATGGCCCTCTCATGCGCATAATTGGCGCTCTCTGTTGGCACAGCCTCGGCCATGGCATGGAATAAATATCCACAGTGCAGTTCCTTCACGCTCTTTGGAGGGAAAACGACCCTGGCTGCTACAATATGTGGTCTTTTCTCGTCGCTGGCAACAGCTTGGCAACACTTCCCGGCCCTTGCCCCTCATGTGCATGCCGACTACGCATGCTTCATGGCGAAGCAGAGCAACCTGATCCAAAAAAAGATCACATCTGAAACTGCAGGCACAACCAACACCAACTCAGGCGAGGGGGACACAAGGCTGAAAATCCTTTCCCCCAATACCACTATGTGGCTAAGTTTCAATCCGGGGTGGGTATCTTTTTGATATAACAATAGCAACGCCGTACCAATGCCATGCACGCAAATCCAATTATCCAAACGCCGATATGACCCAGGACCCCGCCATCCTGAGCTCCCTAAGGGTCCTTTGTCTCGAGCAAGCGGGGTTGTATCAATCCCAAACCCCAACTTGAAAACAATGCCATGCTTGTCCTCGAGCATCTTTCAATATAGTCAAAACAGTGTGATGGCTTCCTGCCAAATGCTGCATGGTGTGATGTAACAAAAATAGTCTCACGCTTCCTTCTCGAAGAGCTTCTGAATTGGTTTTACAGCCTGTGGGCATTGTCAGCACTTTGTTCCAGGGCTCCCTAGGGTGGGCGTAACAAACGTCAATGAACTTCTCCAGTTCATTATCCAGGTTTGCCAGGTCCTCCTTTCTTCGCTTGTTGTCCGCGATGAGCTTCTGCTTCCGTTTCAAGAGCTCCTGGCGCTGCTGCTCCAGGGCCTCACGCTCGGTTCTCTCGTGGTCGATTCTCGCGAACATCAAGGTGTTTTCATCGTCGTCCTTGTGCTCAGGGAACTTCTCAAGGAAGTTTTCAACGGGAATCAGAGGGAGTTGCTGGTATTTGTGGCTGCTGCAAGTTAGCATCACATCTGACCTTTGATCAACTTTAGGGCTTGACATAGCCACTCACTCGAAACTTTCGCAGCTAGACAGCTCGTTCTGGAGGTGGCGCTGCTCGTAGTAGAGATTTTGCAGTTGTAGATGTAGCCGATCAACCTCTTGTCTTGCCTCAGCAGTCGTAGCCTTGGTCTCGCGGGCCGAAATGCATGCGTGGCGATGCAACCCACGCAGATGCGCAATGTTTGTGAATATCAGAGTCTGGTGCTTTGCCATCTCAGTCTTCTGGGCAGCGGTCATCGGCTCATCGCCATAATTCTCGAGGAGGTCAATGAGCGTGTTGGCCTGGTCGCGTGTTTCGTCCGAGATCTCCAGCGCGGAGAGGAGCTTTGGCTCTGTGACCAGCTTGTCGATGGCCATTATGACTGACTGAATCCTCGCAAACGATATCGCTTGTTGGCTGTCGGAAGAGCACAGCTTGATCACGTGCTTATTGTGCGTTGGCGCGTTGCTGAGACTATCCCGTTCAAACCAGTTGAAGTTGTCAATGGCTCGAAAACAGAGCGATGATGAGCTAAGTGATTTCCCGGCCAGAGTCCAGCCTAAGGCCTAACCAGACTAGCGCAGTGGAGGCTCACCAGGTGAGATAAGATCTGACTCCGACTACCCTAGACCAGAGACTCGCTGTCACATCAACGCCCCCCGCTGACCCGCCCGGCTCGACCTCCCCTAATGACCATTGGACAGGGACCTACATGGATTTCCAGTCATGGTCAGAAGCCGCGCTGCGCCAAGACGCTCTGTGCGGCCCCCGTCAATTTGCTCCTGAATCCCAAAGTCAAGCAATTGTCAGTCTCATGCCCAAATCGCTCACTACATTGAACTAATACCCGCCAATCCCCGTCACTACGACAGCCACTGAACACTAGTATCGGATTGCCCGTCCATATGAATCAGATTCGTCACCTACTCGCTCCCCACACCAACTAGCAGGCGATGTGAATCGAGCGAAACCACCCGTCTACATCATCCTTTGACTTTCTTCGCTTATCAGTTTGCCCCTTGCTGCAGAGGCCACTGCACAACAGCATACCAGTCAGATTCCAGGGTCCCGTAAGCTGATCGGCTGATTCAACCAATAAACTCCCCCCATCCCCGCCCGTGCAACCAGCTGCACCAACGGCCGGGCCTCTCTCGCCACAACATCAATTCCATACACACACACAAGTCCGACCAATTCAGGGCATGATACACCTCGAGAGGGCATCGCAGCAATCATGAACGACGTGACGACGGCCTTTACGTCGGCCTGCAATCGCCATGTCCAAACATCCGGTGTTGACGATAGCAACCCAGGCCAATCCTCTGCCGCGGATCCAAACAACGGGCAGAAGCCGAGACAACGGCGACGGCATTCGTTCTTCATACCGCCGAGGCGCCGGTCCATTGTCGGGCACATCATGGACGGCGAGGAAGGCCTGCTGCTGAGGGTCGACCTCTTCCTTACCGAGCTTGAGCGTCGACTCGATTACATCGAAAACTACACCGACCTGAGCATGGATGCCAGCATCTCTCGAGCATTCTCCACGCTGCAGGCCGTCCGTTCGAGATGTTCCCAAGCATCCGAGGAAGTCATAGGCGAGGGAAGGCGCCGCCTCCATGTCATGGTTGAGACGCTCGAGACGAGATACCATGAAACGTTGGAGGCTGCTGAGTCGTTGAACGAAAAGGCACACCTTGCTGTTGAGCTGTTGGACGAGATGCTCACGGATTTCGAAACTCGTGCCCACAAGCTTCGGGAGCGTGGTCTAGCAAACGCTGCCAGTGCGGCCGGAGTGTTCGTCGGTGAGGGCAGAAGGGTTGCCAACGAAAGCTATGAAAGGGCACGAGGGGTGGTTGATGGGGGTATCGAGAGAGCCAAGCGGGCTGCCCTATCTCTCGAAGAACACATCGAGCAGGCCATTCTCCAGGCCAAGGAGAGAGGTCTTCTGCTCTACGAAGAACTCCCTGCGCCATGGAGAAACAACCCCCATATCTTGAAGGGATATCGCTTCTCGGAGACAAAGCTGGGATGCGTACGATCGGCTTTCAATCTCTCCAACGAGTTCATTAATATTTGGTCGCATGCGCTTGGCCTTGTTCTGGTTCTCGCCGTGGCCTTTTATTTCTACCCTACCAGTGCGAACTTCTCTCTGAGCAGCAAGACGGATGTGTTTGTTGCCGCCATCTTCTTCATCATGGCCTGTGTGACACTGGTGTGCTCCACCATCTGGCATACCATGAACGCCGTGGCTGATGTCAATGCCATCTCGATTTTTGCATGCGTGGATTACACAGGCATCTCGTTGCTGATCGCAGCATCGATCATGACCAGCGAATACACAGCCTTCTACTGCGACCCCCTGAGCCGTTGGCTATATATGGGTCTGTCTGCATTCCTTGGTATTGGTGGTGTCATCCTGCCATGGCACCCCAGATTCAACAGGCCAGACCAATCCTGGCTTCGGGTTGCATTCTTCGTCGGCCTGGCTCTGACAGGCTTCATGCCCATCGTGCAGCTGTCCTGGACGCACGGGGTTGATTTCGTCTACAGCTTCTACTCTCCCATTTTCAAGTCAATCCTCGTTTACTTTGGAGGTGCGATTGTCTACGCCAGCAAGATTCCTGAGAGGTGGTGGCCTGGCGTGTTCGACTATGTCGGTGGCAGCCACAACCTCTGGCACGCGGCCGTTCTCGGCGGCATTCTCTTCCACTACACCGCCATGCAGCAATTCTTCACCAATGCCTTCATCCGTGCGGAGGGAGGATGCCCTGCATACTAGACGCCTGCTCTTCCGTCTGGAATCAAAGCTCCAACCATCTTTCATAATCAACGATAGTAGCTGAAGATGATTGATGGAATGATCATCAAGATCCTTTTATTACCCATTTTCATATCTACTCCTTGCATTCTTCTCCCTTTTTTTACATTTTTTTTTTATATATTTTTCTCTTTTATTCTATTCTAGTCCTTGACCTTGTCATGCGTCAATGGATTTTGCTCGTCTCTTTTCGGTTTTGGCTCTGCTACCCAGACCGTCAAGAGATTTGTTCGCTTTTAGCATTACATTTGATTAGACTAGATTGGGATCATGCGGTCTTTCCCAAGTCTGTTTTTTTTCAGAGTGATTCGAGACGGATAGATGAGGACTTAACTTTGCTTCAAACAGTTCATCTGGCTAGCATTCAGCATCACGTATCATCGGCGGCGTTTTTGGCTTATTGGTTAATGAGGGGGGGGGGGGTGAGCACATATTTGTGGCATTTCCAGGATACGAGGATCTTATATTAGTTTCCGACATATAGAGATATATATATGGAATGGACATTCAATGCATCCGTTTGCCTCGTTTCCCAAGATCACCTTTGCGAGCTATGTCATGCATGTCTTCTTGTGTCCCTAGACTGCGTCCTAATGTTACTCGTAAGGGTCTGAGAGAGTGGTGAGAAACATATTAGATGGTACTCCATGCGAAACACGAACATGAAAATGATGAGATCTGATGAACATGAAAATCAAAGTCATAAATAGATGCAAAATATCGTTACCACGCGATGCCCATTTCTAGTGTTCCCCTCGTTAATGCCAGGCTTTAAAGCCATGCGTAACTCCTTAAAAAGCAATGAGACGCCTTGGCCAAACACCATCCAGTAGGTGGATGGCCAGACGTGAGTGTGAAAACTCCTGTAAAATTCCAAAAAATAAAGCAGAACATGCGTGCGTACGCAGACTCCTACCACCTACTGCGATCAAAGTTGGCAGTTAAACAGGCCGACTATGATTGCCAAGGGGCCCATCGCAAAAAGCGATGATCAATTGACCCAATATGTTCGACAGCCGCCACGCCTACCATTTTGTCGCACGTACTTCATCAAGTATCATTAAAACAAATGTGCTGTTTGTGTTTCCGGTCCCATACTATGCCCGGGGCGCTGTCAAGTGTGATGCTCGCTTTTCGTCCAGCGGATGATGTTTTTTTTTGGGTCCTTTTTCCTCATTTCATATCTTCATAATCATAGCGCGTGTGAAACTATCTCCGAGTATACGTCATCCGGGATCTTCTTGATAATCCCAATTGTCACATTTTTCACAAGCTCTGCGTTCAGTGAAGGGAAAGACCGCAGAACCTTGTTCGGGCTACACATTTTGGGTCAGCATTCGTTTCGAACCTGCTTGTCCTTTAGAGGTTGCTGAACCCACCTCGGTGACTGCAAAATCTGCGTCCTCATGATTGTCAATTGAGCGACAATGCAGACAATATTCAGGTGTGGGCCATAGGCGAATAGGAAGTCCCAGAGCCGTAGAACCTCGGGCAGTGGCGGTGTGCAAGCACAAAGCGTCAGAACAGAGGGGAAGGCATATATCTCTGCGGCCAGTCCCTTGGCAGTGAGGTACATGGCCAGTTTGGGGTCAACGATGGCTAACACCTTGTCGACCAAGGCAAGACCTCGATGAACTCCGTCCATTGCTCCTCGAATATAACCCGGACACTCGCGTGTGAGAAGAGAGTGAAAAGCAACAAACGCCTCTGCCTCACTGCGAGCCGCGTACAGGAAGGGGGCAGCAAGGACATTCATGCCTTGAACGTAAATTCCCGCCTCGGCACTTGATTCTGCAATGTTTTGTGAGCTTCCGGCTTGGGGCTGAGGTGATCGTTGCAGGGAAGGGGGTTTCTTGTTTAGAGAATGAAACTAGGATTCAAACGTACTGCCTTGCGAGCTCTCAGATGCATTGCTAGCAAGGCTGAGTCTGCCCATGGAAGTTCTTCCACGGCTATTTGGTCTCGATTGCCTCTCCTCCTCCTTGGCATCAGATAACTTCCATGCAATCGCATTAAGAAGACGGATGAGACTTGCTTCGCTTACGCGCCGTCGGAAGAGCGGATCAGTTGTCAGTGTTCGGAAGGTGTCGTTCCTGATTTTCGAATATGCTGGCGAAGCCCCCCGGTGAACGAGTGCAAGATAGTCGTCGGTTGACATGATCGGGGCATCCAGGAGGAGGAGCCAGACATATATTCTCACGGTTGACTATCAGATATACCGGTTAGTTAACTGCGCCCTGGCAAGTCTTGGTAGGTGCGCAGGAAGGCAAATTCCCACCATTCCATCCTCGGCGCTCTTGACGCCCTCGTCAATGACTTTCCACCTGGCACTCTCCAATGCGCCAACATAGTCTCCATCGTTCGGACCATCGCGCAATATCTGCTGCAGCGACAGATGGCCATGCGAAAACACGGGTTTGTTAACTCCGGCGCGCTTGGCTGCTGTCACAGCGTTCATCTGATGGACCATGGGCGACGTCGCATCGCTGTTGGCTCTGACGCGCTGGATGACGCTGGACGAGCGCGTGGGCGAGGCATTGCGCTGCTGTTGATCATGGCGCTGCTGCGATATCAGGGACGCATGAGCCGAGAAGATGCTGCCTCTGTTTGCGGAGCCCAGGGTATGCGCAGACTGCAGCCGTCGCAGGGTTCGATGCGTGCGCGGTGATGGTGGGGGTTGAAGTAGAGGAAGCTGGGGAGGATGCAATTGCGGGATCGGCTCCCGGTCAGGGCTGGGCATTGTCAATCTTTGGCGATCCGGTCTAATGAAGAGGTTGTTGGCGAGGGGATTGAAACACGGGTTGGGTTGTCGTCGAAACGCTGCAGTTGGTTTTGTTGAATCGACGAGCCCGGGTGAGCTTCAGAATGCAGTGGCTAGCATCCATGTCAAGATCAGGCCTCGAGAGGCTGGGAGGCTCATTGATGGAGCACACTGGGACTGGGCACCCAACAAGAACGGGGTGGCTAGGTAGCGCTCCACGGGTACCTGCTATGACCACTAAATAGTGCCAGTACTTGTCATTGACAGAAGCTGGGCCATTGTACGGTCAGTGCTTCTTAGCGTAAGGTCCTTGTGCCTGCCCTCTACCTACCTATGGTATGGGGTAGGTTGAGGTGGGTTGGTGACTCTGAATGGGCACCACATAAACGACCGCAAACTTTTATTACACAACGACAAAATTAATAAGGGTTTCTTACCAACCACGATTTAATAATACGTGTGCATGGAATACACGCGAAGACAGCATTATCACTCTCCACATCTGAGGTAGGGGTCCCGTGGGGGTTAGGAGATGGTACGTCAGCGTACCTACTCGATACCGATGGCTCTTTAGGGTAGGGCGGCTCCATCCACACTGGCTCGTTTGTCATGCACATTCTCAAATAGGATGATCTACCAGATCTGCTTCAGCAAATGGCTTTCCAGATCGTAGTCGCCCGAAGATGATCATTATGAGTCTTACCCATTATGTTTTCGTGGCTTAGTGCTCCCTCCATTCATAGACCGCGCCCCCATCTCAGCTTGGTCATCACACGACAGGAAGTGTGGGCGTCTAAATTGCGTGATTGTCCCACAGTTTGACGCCAAACGGTGGGTGATCAACTATAGTGATCATGCCTCTCGAGACGACACACGAGGCGACGCAAGCCTCCCAGACCATGGAGACCTGCAATTTGTGTCATGTTAGAACCCGGTTATAGCGCCTGCTTTCCCCCGCCGTAATGTCCTGGCTCTCCTCTCGAACATGATAAACCCTCTCTGCTCCCCAAGCGTCGTTTACCTGTGCCCACATCTGTGGCATCTTCATGTTGGGATCAACTGTGTTGGTGCTCAGGGGCTGACAGACAACCATTACCGTGCCACAACGCGGCGTCGATCGTGTCGTACTCAACATGGCCCTTCCTAAGACTGGTCCTCCGGAACCCGAGGACAGAGTTGCGGGTGACACAGTATCACAACTGGCGTCCAGCCCCGATATGTACATCGAGGGGCTCCCCACATCTGTCGAATGGCTTCGAGAACAGCTGCCATCTTCGAGAGAGGCTGCAAGTTACACTGTCTCATTGTTTCCTTTCGTCTCATGGGTTAGCCATTACAACAACATACAGTGGTTGGCGTCAGACGTGGTTGCTGGCGTCACCATTGGTGCTGTCGTGGTTCCCCAAGGCATGGCCTACGCCCTTTTGGCAAAGCTACCCCCCGAGTACGGCCTATACTCCTCCTTCGTGGGGGTTATGCTGTACTGGATATTCGGCACCTCCAAAGATATCTCCATCGGGCCCGTGGCGGTTCTTTCCACAGTTGTCGGTAACGTGATCGAGGCAGTTCGCATTTCGGGACTTGATACTCCACCCCAAACCATTGCCTTCACTCTATCAGTAGTTTCCGGGAGCATTGTTCTCGCTATCGGCCTGCTACGTTGGGGCTGGATCGTCGACATTATACCCCTCACCTCGTTGTCTGCTTTCATGACTGGATCTGCGGTAACTATTGCCGCCAGCCAACTCCCGGCACTTTTGGGAGTTAAAGGTTTCTCAAACCGAGACCCGCCATACCAGGTCATCCTAAATACCGTAAAGCATCTTGCAGAGGCGAAGACGGATGCTGTCTTGGGAATCACTGCCCTCATCATACTGTACTCGATCCGACACTCGCTGGCCAAGGCAGCTGAACGCTTTCCTAGGCACAAGCGTTTCATTTTCTTCCTCAGCACTATGCGGACAGTTGCCGTCTTGGTGATGTTTACAACGGCGAGTTATTTGATCAACGCAGATAGACCAAAGGATCCCCTTTTTGATATCTTGGGTCACATCCCTCAAGGTAAGTTACCAACCAGCAGACTGACTTCGATTTCGTTCTGACCAGAGACTAGGGTTTCGACACATTGGCGTGCCTCAAGTTGATTTTAGCCTTGTTCATCGCTTTTCTTCTCTTATCCCCGCAACTGTCATCGTGATGGTGGTCGAACACATGGCCATCGCGAAAAGCTTTGGCAGAGTAAACAACTACACGATCGACCCTTCCCAGGAGATGGTCGCTATTGGGATCACAAACATGCTTGGCCCCGTGTTTGGTGGATATTCTTCTACAGGCTCATTCAGCCGTACCGCCATCAATTCCAAAGCCGGAGTTCGCACGCCGGCAGCAGGACTCTTCACTGGTGGCATCGTTCTACTGGCAACCTACTTCCTAACGGAAATATTCTTTTTCATCCCCAGCGCTGCTCTGGCTGCCGTGATTATCCACGCTGTGGGCGACTTGGTTACATCGCCCTCTACCGCCACTCAGTTCTGGCGTGTGTCGCCAATCGAATTTTTCGTCTTCGTGGTCGGGGTGCTGGTCAGCTTCTTTGCTGGAATAGAAGACGGCCTATACACCACGATCGGACTGTCCATTGCGATCCTTCTTTTCCGTCTTTTACAGGCTCGCGGCGACTTCCTTGGGCGAGTCAAGGTACACTCGGTATTGGGAGACCACATCATCGGCGATAGCCATAGAGAGGTAGTGGCCCAATACGGCACTTTCGACCAAGACACAACCGAAAACTCGGCCCGGGCCCGGAATGTGTATTTACCTCTCAATCACGGTGATGGCTCAAACCCCGAGCTTAACATCGAGACCCCTTATCCAGGGATTTTCATTTACAGGTTTTCCGACGGCTTCAATTTTACCAACGCGAATGCATCACTCGATTACTTGACAGAGTTCATCTACGACAATACAAAGCAGACCAGCCCGGTGTTCTTTGAGCGGCCGGGAGACAGGCCGTGGAATGATCCCGGGCCAAGACGATCTGCCAAATCGCTCGCGAATCCCTTGCATGACCGGCTGCCCTGCCTCAAAGCTATCATTCTCGATTTCAGTTCCGTAAATAACGTCGATATAACGTCTGTGCAGAGACTGATAGACGTGAGAAATCAGTTGGATGCCTATTCCACCCCTGATGTGGTGGATTGGCACATCGCCTGCATCAACAACAGATGGACGAAGCGAGCCTTGGACGCAGCTGGGTTCGGGGTACCCTCCAATCACAATGAAGAAACGCATCACAGATGGAAGTCAATCTTCAGCATCGCTGATATTGGCGGACGAAATTCAGCGGCAGCTGTTGCAGAAGAGTCTCGCATGAGCTCGTTCGCGCTTAGAAACGAGGAGGAAGCCTCAAGTATAGAGGGACTCAGCCCACTCGCGGAGAGAGAGGGCGACATTGGCATGGAGAAGACTGGGGCAGCCTCTCCAAGGCGGAATCGAGGGGTGGGAGGAGGTTTGGCCATTCACAGCGTGAACAAACCTTTGTTCCACGTGGATTTGACGAGCGCGCTGCAGAGCGCTATTGCCAATGTTGAAGCGAAAGAGGAGTTCAGATTCTCACAGCAATTGGAAACTTAGCATGCATTTATGACACATAGACTCAGGGTGGCATTGTTGGCGTTTACACTGGCGAGCGGACTCATTTTGTTCTTCTTAGGACTTCTCAAATATAATTTAGTTCAAGATCGTCGTGTTTTCAACAGAGCTTTACTCTTTTTTTCCGCAATATGGCGAGTGTTAAGAATACGTTGCCGTAAACCTTTGGTCGATCTGAAACTGTTTGGATTTGCCATAGGGGTCTTTCATAACTTGTTGACAGTATCTGTTGTTGACTTTGTCTTTGTCCAGGTTGTTTCGGGTTCTTGTTCGAAACAATGAACCCATTGTGTGGCTATTGTGACACAGAGGGCACAACGTGCGTAACTCCCAAGCTTGTTACACATTTCTTTACAAACTGTCGCATTTTAGATAAACTTCCCACTTTCAACAGCACCTCTTTCCACCTCACTGCCATCTTACTTATCAACAACTGAGTCTAACTCCTGCATCTCGTCTCAAGTATATTCAAAATCATGTCCAGCAATGGCGGAACAGAAAATTCCGCTTCGTATCTCGAAAAACTTTCGACCGAGGACATCTGGATGATCGCCTCACTCTGCGATCATTCGACTCTTGTGGCTCTAGCGCCCACCTCTTCTCACATGCGATTCAAGGTCCTACCGCGTATTCACAAGAAAATATGGTTCGTAGGTAACTAGGATTCACTGGAAAGTCAATTTACCGACTTCTTGGGGCACCAAACCCCCATCAACCCTCGTGTATACAGCACAATCAGGTAAATCCCCGAACGAGTCCCACAAGGTTTTCCCTATAACTAATTACAGAAAAAGTTCTGCAACCATATCTGTTTTCAAGAAGCCTGAGGAGAACTTGCTATGGGCGGGTCTGTATGCAAGTGCCAATTCTCGCCCTATTCTCCCAGAGACCAGGCGGACGCTGCCGATCTTCGAAGCTCTCCAGGCTATGCCTAACCTACGATGATTGAGCCTACACCTAAAGTTCCTGACCCAACTACAGGAGCTTGAACTGTATGATAGTATGCAGGAGGCGGGACATACCGAAATCCAATACCTGCGAATCGACTCCTCGATGCGTGTTATGGAAAAATTACTCGGATCATGTCCTGCGCTCACAACACTAGATATCGACCATGCTGTCAAACTGGAGCAGCTGCAATACATTCCACCATCAGTCAAGCGCCTGGCTGTGACTCTGCATCTTGAGACGAAAAATCCCATGGTCTGGATCCCATCGCTGTGTGTTGAGAACATCCGTCATATTATAAGGCTCAACAGTGGCCTTGAAGAACTTATCCTGCGCGATTCTGAGAAGAACTTTGGGCCCTTTGGTCCTTCTGCGATTAAAGACGGAAGGGGGTTGGATCAGATTTTCGTAAGTACAAGTGTTCTAGTGCATGATTCAACGTATATTGACGCGTGCTAATCGTCTCCTAATACAGAAGGACACTTTCTCTGAAGCTGCCGAGGAATCGAGTCAGCTACCAAACCTGAAGCGGCTAGCAATCTGTGTATGGAAAAGTGTACCTTCACAAATTTTTGATCACACTCAACGATTTCTACAGGAAAAGCACGAGTATTGGCAGGACTGGTACCAGGACTGTATCCGGAGCTTAGGAGAAGCTCTACCACATCTCCAACATATATGTATCCTCTGCGACTTTCCTTTTTTTTTTTTGGCAGGGTACCAGGCAGATGCCTGAGGGAACACTTTTCACCAATCAAATAATGAAGGGCGAAAGACAAAGGTTCCCCGGCACATTCGAGAGATACAGCCTAGAGCTGGGACTTCCAATGGCACAGTGGTGATGCTGCGGTGTCTTCGTCTTGACGGGACCGGAATGTTTGCTTACTGAAATTTTGTTTCTATGTGCTCTTGGGTAATTCGGGAAATGGGACGATTCGATACAGCAGTTAGGGAAATGTTATAAATTTGCGGGACTTGGAGAATCTTAATTTCGGGTTTGATATTTGACATCCCGAGTACGTGCTTAGCTTAAACATGAAGGGTAAACGAAAAAGTGAACCGGTATCGACGCGAGAAATTTTTTCAGTTCCACCACATATGGCCAATATAAGCGACTCGCTGCACTGAGCTTAGCTATGAGATCGCGTACGTGTTCATTGTTTTTAGCAGTTGTGATGTATCTTAGTTGGTAGCTTTCTGTTTGCGGTCGGGTGTTATACCCTCACATGGCAACCTATATCCCTTTTATGGAGGGATTGAAATACGCCTTAGGTTGAAGCACAGTTCATTCTACCTAGGTCTGTTTAGCGAGCCTTCAAAACGCCAGGAGGGATTTAGTATCCTACCTATCTGCGTTATTGAAATAAGTTCAGCTAGCCGGACCATGGGATGTTTTGCTGGCCTCAGTCAAGGCGCTTTAGTCCCAGGCTCTCCAGACTCGGACGCTTTTGCTTCAGATGTCCTTGCGAAGGCTCGTTCGGTCTCGTGGATGTACTTGGCGAACACCCGGTCACGCTCCTGCAAACTGCACCTAAGTAAACACAACACAATAAAACAATGATCCTTAGGTATAAAATAAACCAAACGTCACGCTCTCAAGAGTGCATTATCACGCTGCATGGAGAAACAACCTTCCAACTTCCCACACCTACAACGTCTCCACCATGGAATCAGAATATGTATGTGCCGTATTATAAGCGAGCTGGGTTTAGATCCAGAGAGGAACTAATCGCAATCGACGCATGGAAGCGAGGTAAAGTATATGAGGCACAAGGCGCAACACACTCAGAAAACGCAGCTAGGAGAACAAGTGTAAGCGAGCCTTTTGTTAGTTTAACACTCTTTCTGCGGTATCTGTTTTAAGGCAACAAGAATGACCCATCACTGATAGCCCGCTTCATGAAATAGAAGCGAGAAGCTGCTATTAGTCGAAAGGACTATTTCGAATCGGAATATGAGGACGATTCCGATGATGAGGCTGGGCAAACTTCAAGCGCTAGGCTCGATGATGAACACATGAAGAAACGCAGAGACTTAACGGAGGAATGATGACGATCACCCAAAGAAACGCCAGAAGTCGAAAGCACGCGGTAGAGAATACAGTTTACGGGCCGCACTCGAAACCGCCTACCTTGAAGGGGAGTTTTATGTTATTGACCTAATATGATTCACATGATTCCGTATTGTTGTGGTATTCCATGGTTAGCAGTTCACTGGGAGTCACACCGGCAGAAGAGCGGTAATCTCCTAAGCATCGTTGCTACGCGCTGACTTTGCCTGCTCATATGCCCATATGGATGGCGGAAGGCAGGTCGAAGGATCTGAAGGTGTCCTGCGTTCAACCACCCACAACACGGAATTCTTTGAGTCCTCCGAGACTTAATGGTCACGTTTCGCGCGAAATTGACTTTGGCTCCTCTGTAGAGAAAGCTAAGATGACTTCCCTCATCAATTCATGTCACAGGCACGGCATTTCGTATTCTCTTAATGTGCCACCCGGCTTTGTGCTCTCTGGCAAAGAAATCCATGTATAACTCCTGATTGTCCTACAAAATATGATGTGCCCCTAACCCTGTCAGTGCTCTTTCAGTCTGCTTGATAAACAAATGCTAGCGCCTGCGCAATCCCATCATCTGGAAATAAGCAAGTCCATGATCCATGTCGCCGCTATAAAGTCAGCATTCGAGTCCTATCGCCTGTATCAAACTCCAATTTGCGTTTATCGCTCCTCCCCCAAAATAACAAAGCATAAGTTGAATCTCAACATCCCTAGTTGCTACTTGGTTCATTCCAAATGCTAACATAGATTGTTTCCCATTCCCATAGCTAAGGTAGGGATATAAATTTCATCAGAGGGCGATCTTCAGAGGGATTTCACCCTCGCACTCTTCTTGGCTCGTTTAAATGTCATACTAAATCTTGTTGATCATATCGTAGCTGAGCTCAAATTTGCTTCTGGAGTAAGTTTGATCTCAGTCCATGTAGAAATCACCCTTGAGGATGCGTTCCTGGAAAGCATCTGGTTTGGGTCGCTCTTGCACAGGCTTAGGGGCAGGTGCATGATTCGGGGGTGGTGGCATGTCGGAGACAGACTTGGCGCGGTCGTGATGGAAGCTTGCATGCTGAGGTGGCGAAGTTGCTAGAGAAAATGAAGGTCGCTGACCTCCGGCTACATGGCTCTCCGCTCGGGACCTAAGTTGCTCAGGCCAATTGAAGCCTTGCTGGTCTAAGCGAGGGACAGTGTCAGAAGTAAATCTTATATGCTGGGCATGGCTTGCTTGCGAAGGGGAAGAGGCAGACACTTCGACGCTTGCTCGGCGACCGGCGAGTGCTGCAGAGAGGGCAGAATGCTTGGTCTGAGCCGCAGGTCTACTGAATCTGCGACCAGATAGAGGTGGGGGAGAACTTGGGCTGGTATTACCATGACCTGGGCTCCCACCAGGGCGATAGCCCCTCATTGAGGAGTTACCAAAACTCATCCGCCTTGTGAATGGCGTGGTTGGCGCTGTCTTCGGTCCGAAATCGTCGTCCTCAATAGCGCTCTCGTCGATTGAGTCCGAGTTGTTTGAATTGGTCGACATGCTTCCCCGGCGCATGCCGAAGCCAGAGGACACATTTGGTGAAGCCCCCGAGAGTCCTAGAGTCGAGACAGAGAGTCTACGACGTTGAGGGTCTGAGACAGCTGGATTTGGCTGGCCAGGAAATGGCGGGCCAGTGACACTGGGGCCAGAGCGCTGGAAGAGATTGGACAAGGCGGCTTGTGTAATTGAGCCGCGGCGGTTTCGTGGATTCGCATCGCCAGAGCCGGAAGGCCCTGGGAAAGAGCCATCGGTCGACATGACTGCGAGGATGTTGACAAAATGGAACCGGCAGTATACGTAGAATGGATTGGATTGATGTCGGTAATTGAAAATGAGCAGTCGGTTTGTGATTTAGCTTCGTGGGTTGGATGAGAGCAAGGCGTCGATGGAAATCAAATTATTATTGAAGGAGAGAGGAAAAGAAAGAGAAGAAGAGAGGAGAGGAGAGAAAGATGAATAAAGCTGGGGTAGTGTAGCTCGAGGTAGAGGGGATTGGACTAGTGAGACACGTGTGGGGAGGTGGCTTTATAGTAGTGACTGAGTAATCCTAGTTGGTGAATGAGTAGGTGTGGTTGCGCTTGGTATGAATGCAAGATTGAAAGGGTGCATCCAGGATGTGCGCGCGGTCGGGGGTGGGAGCTGAAACTACTGCAGTGCGGCAGACACGCAGCAGCTAGAGGAAGTGGTGGGAGAAAGCCACGAATCAACAACAAAGGAGGGCAATTGCGAGATCGGTGTTGAAGTCGTTCTATAACATTGACAGGTATTCTATGGTGCGGATGCGGATGGCGGTACCAGGATGGAGCAGAGGATCAAGCGCCCACCAGTAGCGAGCACGGACAGACAAGACGAGGGCTGGCGTTCCGGCGGCAACGCAGCAGGAGAGGGCACGCTTCCAATGGTCGAGGATCTGGCCAGGAGGGTGTTGTCGAGACTCGTGGAAAGTGGTGCCAGATGGCAAGAAAGTCAGTAGAGTTGTAGACCGAGGACGGGGCGGAGAGCCAGAAGCAGGAGCTTGGCTGCTAGGCCGCGCCTGCTTTTTAGTGGGCAGACAGGGCGGCAAGCACGGATTGACCCCAGCGGTTTGGGGGACCCTGAAAGCAACGGCGCCGGCCACACAAAAGTGGGGTGATGCTGAGATCCGAGAAGTCCGCCACAGGGATGGTCTGGCCCAAACATTCCCAGAGAGTGCGTCCGTACGTAGGCTGTGACGGGGAATTCGCCGATCTCACGTTAACGGAAGGCAGAGAGGAGTTATGGCGATCTGTCTGGCAGTGACACCAGATCGCCACTCGCAACTACACTGTTGCCGATTTATTGCGTAGGTACGTACCAGGCGCAATGGCCTATACCCCTCCTCGCTCCTAAAGGCAGTGGACGACGAAAGGAGAAGGAAGCTTTGGGCCATTGCTCCTCCTTGCCTGGTCAAGTCGCGGTGACAGCTGGAAGCTCCATGAAGCTTTAGGAGCCTGCCTAGCGAAGTGGGGATGGAGCCACTGAAAGCTAAAGGTTGGTGCATGTGGGAGGGGGATGCAAGGAGGGTGGTGACGTCGAGCCGATGCCGGGATCGATTAGCTGTGGGGCGCCCGCAGTGCAGCGTCGTTCAGTGGTACGGTACCTCAGACCTTCTATTCTTTGGGCGGGAAGCCTTAGCAGCACCTTCCTGGGCGGTACCTAGCGGAGGTGAATCAGTGCGAGGGGAAGGGGCGACCAGAGTCACCGCCCTCAGCTGATCGTGATTTCCTCTTTTCGCTCGCCCTCACTCGCACTTTGCAGGGCAGGTCAGGTCATTGTCTACGGCGGTGATCCCCTAAACCTGCGCCTGGCTCGGTGCCTGACCCAGTAAAAACATGGCCCCAGGACTATTAGCCAGAACCAAGATAGGGTCGATTTCACATGCTCCATTCGCTGTGCAATGGCTGAGACCGTGACTCGCGACAGGAGGAACTAGCTGCCTTCCCCCCTCTCACAGGGTATGTTGTCAACCTCATCTATGCAGGCGAGATGTCGCATTGTCTCCCATTTCTGTGCAATGAATCAGCCTGCGACTCAAGGGAAGAGAGCTGCTTCCCAATCCTGGCGAAGAAGTTAGAGTGTCCTCTGTGTGCTGGAATCGGATCGGGATTGGGTCCAGGTAAGGGCTGCATTCCTGCAGCTTCGCAGACGCCAATGTGGCAACCTATAGCCCACCACCCCATGCTCTTGTATGCACATCTCATAACACATCTGCAGATAGACATGGACAGGCCAGGGTCTGGCAACCGAACTAGAGCGCTGACGGGGTTTCGTCAACTGGCTGAGCGCCCAATCACTCCTTGCCTCTGGTCAGTTTCGACCTTTGCCTATTCACTAACTCGGGGGAACTCTCCCGGAGTCATCAATCCCCACCCTGGAGGCCAATCAATCGGCACTATCTTCACAAAACTCACTGTTAGTGCTCGAGGGATTCGATGAGTGTGACATCGGCTTTGCGGGGTATCTACACCCCCATGCCTAAACGAGCTGGCTCATGTTATCAAACTTCAGTCCATTATCGGGGTTAACGGGACGAGCAAACCATGATTGCAAGTGCGTCCTCCGGCGTCATCTTCGTCTCTCATCCACACTTTGGCGACCCAACTAGCTTCCAATCGCGTTGCGATGGGCAGCCGCCTACCACGCAGCTCGCATTTAGGTAGCATCATGCAGTAGCAGCAAGTAGGCGCGTACCTAATTTCATGCTCGTGCTATGGGTTCTAGGGCCACTTGTGCATCAAAAACAACCATAATCAGCCTATTTTTCTCATTGGTGTCGTTTCAATCTGTTATCGATGTCACCGCTGCTACAGTCCACCTCCCTCGCCCCTTGCTCTAGCACACTATGGTCGAACTTTTGCTATCCCCGGTTTCCATTCCAATCTGTCATTCTTGGCACCCCTTCGCTTCGCTGCAACCCCAGTCGCAGCCATATTCCAATCTCACCCTCCCTCTCACAGAGCGAGGGCAACCAAGCCAGATTGACAAAGCACTGACATGACGGGAACCGGTCAAGGAATGGAGCCCCCATTCTCATTACGAGATGATCAGGCACCACGCCCAAATGCGTTATTGACCAGAGAGCAACCAGTAGCCAGGCAGCTGAGAAAACGATGCAGCCATCGCTCGTCCAGCACTTCCTTCTCCCAATGTCCAGGATGGGAATGTAGTACGCTAAAAATAATGCCATGCCTATCCTAATTCCCAACCCCGCATCTCACGTTTCCACGGGGCAGCCATGGTCTTACGATCTGCCCTTCGAGCACTTCACCACCCAATAAGCTCGTCCCGATTTGCCAGAGCTGATGGCACCCAACGCAAGGTGCCGCGCGCACACTGCCTCGGCATGGCTTGGCATTTGTGCGATCTGCCCCTCCCTTATCCAAATGGCAAGGTCTAGACCCCTTGCCTGACACACGGGCACATATGAATCTGTGCAAGATCACAGTCACACGACTCGCTCTACTCGTGTGATGGCAATTCTCGGATGGTGCTGGCGGAGTAGAAACGAACACAAACTTTCGAGCCATTGAGCCTTGGGGCGATGCGATGCTGTGGTACCATTCAAACGCTGTTCCCAAAGTTGCATACAAGAGAAGGTAATTACTTGGTACAGCAACGGACCCTCTTCCAATGCGAGTTGTGAAATAACATCCCCAGTTTGGGAGTTCCTGACATGCAAAACGCCTTTACAGATAAGTATTACTCTCCGCTTGAACACGGCCACAGTTTCGCCCTGGCACAATCGTCTCTTTCCTCATGTTTGATCTGGTCTTCTGAGCCCGCAGACCCCACAAACCCCGCAATCCCCAGAGTTTCGGTAGGCACCATCTTTGCACAACTCGCTAGAGCATCGCCAAGAGTTCGGGATGGCGGCAGGGTCAATGACGTTGGCACATATTTCGCACGTGAGGCGGCGAGGCGGGTTGGTATAGGAACACGTCAAGCACACCACATGCGTGTCCCCCGTTTGATGTGTTGTATCAGCGTCGTTGCCGTCCGCACCTAGCACATGTGTGTCCCCGGCCCCAAAAAGTTCCCTCAAGGTTGTGGTTCGTTGCTCAACCTTGATCGGATTGGACGGGGGCTCTTTCTTCTCCTTCTTTGGATGTTCCATGCTGGAGCTGGAAATGGACGGTGGCTCGGGGCTTTCCTGCTTAATCTTACGGCCCATGAACACATCCCGAAGCTCCTGGAACTCGGTCTCTGCCTCAGGGTCGTCTTTGTCCTCGTCCCCACACACCTTCACCATACCCCTACCCTTGCCGTCGACAAGCGGCTTACCATCCACATCAACGGCGGGCGTTGCGCCAGAGGTGTGCACGTCTTCCTGATCGTCCTCGGTGTCGCTCCCTGATTCAGTCTCATCTTCATCCTTCTTGATGACAATTGGCTCTTCTCGCTGCTGCTCGAAACGTGCGAGGGCGGCAGCCGCCCGAAGCTCTCTGCCCCTTGCACTGCCCGCCACTCGAGGTTTCCCCTGGACCTTCTTCCCCTTTTCCAGCTTCACCTTGACTTCGACGTCCTCACCAAGAGCCACGCCGTTCTTCCCAAACTTCTTCTCGATCCTCCTCTGCTTTCGTTCCTGGTAGCTCAACACCGCTTTGGCGTTTTTAGACTTTCGCTTCCTAGATCGAAAGGTGCCCCCGCAGAGATGCTCGGGCAGCACCTCTCCTGGCTGCACCGTGTTCCTCTCCCACTCTCCAGTCCCCAGCTTCGCACCGCGGCCCCACACCCCGTCGCCAGTGTATCCCCTCCCCCAGAGGGCCCGCATCTCAGCAGCGTAGCCATTTCGCACCGCCCAGAAAGCACGTGAGTGGTTCATCTGCTTGCAGTGCGCCAGCTCGTGCATCATCACCATCTGGACGTACTCGAATGGCAGCCACCTGCCGGACGTCGGCGATTTCAACACGAGCTGTATGACCTCGCCCGCATTGAAGTTGCGCCCAACGAACTCCCGGTTGGGTGGGAACTCCTCAAGGGACATTACGTAGATGTGGTGGTCTCGCATGACAGGCACTGCGAAGATGATGGGTGTGTGTTAGCACAGCATCCCGAGTAAAGGCCGGGGGCAGTGGTGAGTCTGCGAAATTGAACGGCTACCCACGGCATTGTGCTGCTATTCGCTCCAGAAACTCCTGTGCACGGCTCTCGTCCGTCCCTTTTAACGGCTTGATGAAATTAATGTGGCCGTTGGGCTGTGATTTCCTCACATTCAGCCGCTCGACTCCCAACGGCATGCTGAGCTGCCTCGTTCCGACCACGGACCAAACACGTAATTGAAATATGAGGAAAACAGTAGACTGACAGGTAGGGTGGTGAAGTTGGAATAATTTGGTCGTTAAGATTATGTAGGCGATGGTGATAAGGGCGATAAGACGGCCTTATGAAATCACTGACGCGTATCGGGGCTCGCGAGAAGAAGCGCGATGTCACGTGCGCGGTTTTTGGGCTTTAATTGAGATGAACGACCCCATTTGAAACCAGTGTCAACTCTTGCAAATCTCGCAGTTCGGTTCTACTACCATTGCCTCGTCGGAAGCCAGTGGCTAAATCCATATGATGTATACTGGAAGGGTATTGTTGTTTCCATTGACTACCGGAGCGCGATCATGCTTGGTCGTACGATACTACAGGAGAAGACTGTCACTGAGTTGTCGTCATTCAGCCACCAGAGATCGGTCATTATTAGGACTGACGCCAAAAGAAACTTGCTATCATATAACAGAGTGAAAGAAAAATTCAATCCCGCCCATCTAGTTTTAGAGGAGACTTGGTTCTTCATGGTCAATGACCACCTTCTATGGTTTTCGCCACAAGGTCAAGAATTGGTATACAACATGGTAGGGCCAGCCATTGATCAATCTCATCACTAATTAAAAAAATCCAATAATCCAATAAGGAGTATATTGTTGCTCTCTTAGTTAGGCTAAGTCTACAAATAGACTCCGAATACTCCTTGGGCGAACATGCTAGAAATCTCGAAAAGAACAATAAGACAGACAATACTACAATCGCACAACCGCATGACATAATAATAAGATAATAACACATCGTGCCATTTGGGTATAAATTCCTCCTCGCGGCTGTTTGAATTGAATTTTCTTTTCCTTCTTCACTCACATTTTCAGAGCAGCAGCGTCAGGAATTCACAGACCACTTACGTGAGATCCAGGGCTGAGCAGACTACTTAAGCGATCCTAACAATAACGCTGTAACTCCCCAGCTTTAAACTAAAACTTCAAAAAGGCGGGAAAAAGAAAACAAAAAAAAAACAGACTGAAAACAAAAACGCAAGATAAAAAATCCCAAGCCAAGCGTCCAACCAAGCAACCCAAACCCAGAATTACCACTCTGAGGAGAGACGTCTGAGTTCAGAATACCTGAACTTGGGGGTAGTCATCGCCACGCCCGTGCCAACGAATATAATGACGATAAAATCGGTCTTTAATCATCACCAAACGACACTGTCGCTCTGGTGAACAAGGCGCTACTACTTTTCCACGCGACCAACGACATGGCGCATCTGAAGGCGATACAAGAGCACATACGCAACTCGCACAGCCCACATCTCACCGATGCTGAGCTGCGCAAAATTCAGCTCCCAGCTGCGGCTGACTACCTTCGACATTGACTGGAGATTCGCCAGGGCTGGATTTGCAGCAGACAGAGAGGGGAATTTTCCGCCAAACCATCCTCTTGAGGCCAGGTATTCAAATGTGGTTGGATAGGTACAACTTCTCTTTACAGACCCATCAGTAGCCAGATCTGCAGCGAACGGCAAGGGGCCTGCGCAGAGTGACATTGGTGAACTTTCGCGCCTCAAGACCCAGTGTAAAAATCTCTATATGGCATACCTAAATGGAGATATGGCCAGTTATAGGGATCCTTTGGATCCTTCGACGGTGTTATTGCAAGTGCATTGAGGGCTGCGGGCTGCAGCCACTTTATGGAATTATACTACCGCACAACGGGATTGGTATTCTTGACCGGGAAGCGGATGCATGAGTTGAATGGGACCAAAAGGAGAGACAGAAAAGCGAGTTTATGGATGAGACTGCCGAATTCAAAGGCGGACAGCCAGATCTATCCCTCAAGTGGCTGTCAGAATAACAGGTACTGACTGCAAAGTCACCTCGACAGAATTAGTGTGGCAGTCAGTACCATAACAATGTTCCCTATTGTGTGATAGCAAGCAGATAATATTGCCTAATAATTACTCGATGATTCATTAATATTGTTGTTCCCGTTGATCCCAATTGATTTCTATGTCCCACTGATCTGAAATGAGTCCTTGTTCAATCCTTCCGTTCGCCGTTTTCATCTTCCACCCTTCGCGGGTGCCGTTGCTCTAGGCTGACGACTTGCCCTTGCGGCCACGCTTCTTCTTCCTTTTTTTTTCTGTCTCAGGTTTTGTCACGTCCTGGGAGTCGTCTGTTCCCGACATCTCGGATTCTCTGTCGTCTTCCTTTCCCCCGGATGTGTTCGACAGCTGGGAGGACAGTTGCTCATGCTTCGCTGTCATCTCGGCGGTGGTCCCAGCCTGTCTGGTCAACATTTCCTTCAGATCTTGAGCGTCTCTGTACTGCTTTAACTATCTTTTACTAATATCGTGCCCTAGACTAGAAAGTTGGGACTCAGACATAATGCAGGTTTGTTGCATCTCCTGGCAGTGAGTGCAACGGCCGAACTCGGCATCAAGAAAAGCACACCCGATGGGCTTGCGGGCGACAGGACGGTCTTTGCGGGCAGTTTTTTTTCTTGGAGGGCATTCTCGTCCGATAAGACCGCACTTCGGAAGCATTTCGTGCACCAAAGTTCATCTTCTGGGAGGGGCTGTCCGTGGACCTTTATATGTTCTGCCGCCCACTTGCTCTATACCGCCTGGTATCGGAAGGGTTTCTGCCATCCAAGGAGGGCGCCGCGGATAATTTCAAGGAGCTAGCAGCAAGCGCGGTTCAAGCTGCTATAAAATAAAACAGTATAACGGAACATATTAAGAAGGTGGCGGAATCCACGATTCAAGCTATGGAAAGGAGCAGAGAGCTTCCAGGGAGACCAGATTGGCTGCGCATCAAAAGAAGCGAAAGAGAGAGATATCGAAAAAGTCAAAATGTTCAAGACCGACTCTGAATTCACCAGATGAAGATGAAAGCAGTGGTTTTTATTAGCTCATTCTATCCGTATTCTATTCGTGTCAAGCCTCGCTGTGGTGTAGTAAATATAGTCCCTCCGCCCAGGGACCTCGTTTTTATTGAGCACAAGGATAATAGAGTAATAAGATATTCTACGATATTTAACTTGATATTGTATTTATTACTCGGTTGATTGTTTTGATATTGTGTTGAAATTCAACACTGGGGTGTGCCATGTTTTATGTCAGTCGCTTGCCGGCGTCCAAAATGATGCAGCAATTACAAGATGGGACGCGCCATGCATGTTGACGCCCACGCCGCCAAGTCCAGCTGGGGCAAGCAGCACTCTGGTGCCTGTGCTGTCATTTAAATTCCTAGTGATCCTCGTCCTGGCTCGAACAGCCTGTATCCCATTGTATTCATTCACTGGGAAGTTGAAGAGGTCGTCTTCAGAGGCCTTACGGGCCAAGGCCTCGGCAACGACATCGAGGAGCAGGAGAGAAGCCGACATGATTACTATTCCCTCTCCGGGATAGTTCGTTGCGATCCCTCTCATAGTCTCCACGATCGACGTAACTCGAGGGGAGAAGACGTCCCGGGAATCAGCGTGCCGCAGATTTCTCTCCCACTCCGCAGTGAACGATGGGTTGGAGCGCGTACTTCGCTTTTTGGGTGAGGATGATGATGGGCCCGGCGGGTCGACGTCGCCGTCCCGAGGTCAATAGTAAGTGAGAGAGTTATACAGTTATGCGGCAGCTGCTGAAAAAAAAAGGGGAGGGGGGGGGGTTTCCCAAACACCAAGAATTTAACAACTTGACACATACCCAGTATCACAACACATTAATCCCCCGAGGTCAATAACCTCTGGGACCAAGCTAAGGTCCCCGTGGACTGTGTCCTAGTCTCCATCATTCTGGTCGTCAGCGTACTGGAATCCCTCTTGGGTGCCGCCGTGCGACTGCACCAGGTTGGTGTCGTTTTGATTCCCGCCAAGGTCGGCTGCGTTACCATCAGACTCGCAAAATGCTCGGAATCCGATGTAGTGAGCCTCCGTAAGATGGTTCATGAAAGTATCTTGGCATCCCCTTGGCTGTAAGGTACCGTTCAAGCATTATGGCTGTTGCAGCCGGCACTTCTGCTCGCAACCCTTTTGGGCTTTCAGGGGCGTGGACGGTGAGGAGACACACCTCATGCTGGTAGGAGTCTTTTGCTTGAAGCGACAATATCGTGGATGATCTCAAGTTGTGCCCAGCAACCGGCAAAGTCAACATGTACGGTATGTCGCACCATTGGTGGTAAGTCAATAGTGCTTTTAGGTCGTGCAATTGTCGTAGCCGAAAGCAAGATCTTCACAAACACATTCAGAGGCGATTTTGGGTCATCTACGGCTTCCCGGGGGGTATTGTAAAATCCCCTTTTCATGTCCAGAAAAGCTTGACTGCCAGGTAAGAACGCGGTCTGCCCACACATGTCCTTCTAAGTATTGTGAAGGGTGGTACCGGACAGAGCACCGCATGCCGATATGGCAGCGATCGAATGCTCTGGTTGATGAGGGAACCGAGCCTTTGGCCGTGGTGTGATTCGTCAACAAGTATGACGTGAAATCGCTTGTTGGCTCTCTCATACCATGGGGAGTGCAGTGGTAGGCTTAAGGAACGATGATGTAGAAGGTGACGGCGATGCTTGATGGCTCCCACTGAGCCCCGGCTTTGTCGAAAGGGAGGGTCTTGCTTCGTCATCTCGAAAAAGTAGTGGGCGCCACCCACTTTGTCCGACTCAGCGATCATCTTGACTTCTGCCGTTCTGATGGTGGCTGGAGTATCGCTACCGCCGGCATGACCGGGCAGTCTCTTGGGGTTCTTGGCAAGACTGGAGAGGACACCTTTTGCCACCTCGTGGGTTATTGGTGTCCAGTCCTTGGCTTGTTCCAAGATACTTTTGATCCTCGGGTCAAAAGATATAAAGATCCCTTCTCTATGGGAGCCGAAGTTAAGGTTGGGCTTCTTGGTATTGTCACGGATTTGGGAGTGATTGTGGGCGGAGTGCGTCTTCTCGACATTAATAGTCGTAGGAGGTCTGATAAGGTCATTAACGAGCTCGTTGCAGTCTCTCTGTAGCTTAAGCATCCTTCTGGAATCGTGGTGTACCTCTTCAGTTGTGAAGCTGGAGGGCGGCAAGTGGTGTTTTGTCGGTGCGAATATCTAGGTACGCCGATGTATTGTCGAGGTAATAAGTCCTTCAGTTTAAACTATGAGATATAATTCGTGAAGTCGGTGAACTATTGTCTCACGAAACCATGGGTTGTGATGACAATATCCATTTTGATTATGTCTTCAGGGTGAGTTTCTCTCTTGTGGAGAATCATGCACCGAGGTCGCGTTTCCTATATTCGCAGTTAGAATAGTACGTCTTTCCCAGGAAACCGCAAATCTCACCTTGTTGAAATGTATTTAACCTAAGAAGACCATTGGTCACACAACTTGTTGGGCATATGATTAAGACTGGTCCACAGTCTGGCAGTAGGTGTGCCCGTCAGATGAGGGCAGCGTTGAGAGATGCAAACGACTTGTCCGTTCCCACTGAATCACAGATCAAGTAACCTGAAAAGGCGACTTGAAAATTTCCAGCAGCCTAAGCGTACCCACGTACTTTGGGTTGTGTGAAGAAGAAGGAAAGAAAATTCAGTTCAAACGGTCGTGAGGAGAAATTCATACCCACATCGCACGATGTGTTATTGTCATGCTATTGTGTCATGTGATTTTCCTGTTATTGTGCTATGCTATTGTATATTGTAATGTTATCATATTATGCTGTTATTGTATTATGTTATTGTGCGATTGCTATTGTCTCATTCTTTTTCGAGGGTTGTAGCATGTTCACCCAAGGAGGATATTTGTAAACCTGGCCTATCCAAGCAGCCAACAATATGCTAGGTACTTATTGAATTATTGCATTCTTTTTAATAGTGATGAGGTTGACCACAGGTGCCCCTTTGGTCGATGGCTGGCCCTACCTTAGGTACGTTGTGCATCCTGACAGCAAGAAGGATGATGAGTCTGGAAAAAACGAGGAGACACCCAAAGGACTGGACGCGGGCGACAACATCGACTCAGCGACAAACGAATAATAAGGCAGCCTATGACGAGGGCAGCTGCCTGGAACAATCACATTGGCGTGGATGATGTACGATCTGGGCTATTTAAGCATATACCAGCCCATGAAGTTGGTCAGTTTGGGCGCGCTGAGAAGCTGCAATGCTCAGTTGGTACATTCGGCAGTTGGTAGACAATACGAATCACGCTGCAGCCCCGTGCTCGAGTCCTTGGGGTTGAAGAACGCGCAAATAATCTCTAGGCCCTACTGAATATAATCAAGGCATGCCCTCCTGGGTCTAAGCCCTTTGACGGTTACTGGTGCGGAGTTGCTGTACTATAATACCACATAGGGTGGCGTACACATATCTTGCCTCTTGAACCTCATGTTGCTTGGGAGACTCTGACTTGGTACCCTCTTCCTCTTGGGCCCTCTCTATTATGCCCTTCTAAATTACCACTACAACTTACTTAGCTGTGAAGCTGACCAGCGTGTCTTTCGTGACGACGAGGCATCGTTGTGTAGCCGACCTAGCTGGCTGCTGAATAAAACAAAGATCCGTTCGGCCGCCCTCAGAGGAGGGTATTCAAGCCATGACACTCGGGAGAAACCCAACGAGACATGTTGACAATGTTTTATTTACTGTCTACGTTCAGGTCGATCTCCGAGCCAGTATTTCCCCAACCACCTTGGCCGTCGCGTTTACGATTAGCGGATGCTCGCGGGCATGCATCTTCTCCTTGAACTGATCTAGCTCCTCTCCCTCCCACTTGATCTCCTCAGTCAGGATGGGAGTGCCCTTGTCTACTTCGTGGATCACGTAGTGGGCCATGATACCTGTGCGCGTTAGTCGCCCGGCCTTGAACTCGTCAAAGGCTCGCTCAATGGCATTGGCGCCGTCAAACTCATCTGGCCAGCTGTTAGCATATCACCTTGGTCAGTTACTCTGAGAACCTACTTGGCAACGCTCTGTAGTAGGTATGTTAGTGTTTTTCCTCTCTCCAATAACACTGATGGAGTAGTGATAACATACGGATGTAAATTGATAATGAGGATGCCAGCCTTTTGGAGAGGCTCCAGGAAAGCCTCGGAGAAGATGTGCATCCAGCCGGCGAGAACAATCAGCTCGGGCTGTTTAGATACCACCTTCTCGGCCAGCGCAGCATCGTATTTTTGACGAGCTTCAGCGACTTTCTGCTCGTCCTTTTCACCCTTGGGTAGGAACCCATGACTGATTAGATTGTAGTATTCCGAAGGGATGCCTTGTCAAGTTAGAAAACAAGTGTTATTGACGAATATAGAGAAGCCGTCGAGGAGCATCTCACCCGCTTTCTCAGCTCGCACAACTGCGTGCGCCTTGCTCCGGTTCACGAAGAGAGAGATGATTTTGCTGTTGGGGATTTCGCCCGACGCAACGGCGTCTATGAGGGCCTGGAAGTTTGAGCCAAAGCCCGAGGCCATGACCAGGATGCGGCATGGGGAGTCCTTGGTGGCCATTTTGCGAGTTTGAATGATGGTATGGCTGGGAAATGGAAGATCGCAATGGGATATGTATGTGCGAGTGTGTGATATTCAATGGCAATGAGGTGAGATGCAGTGCTGCCTCTTCAATTATTTACTTTTGCGACGCCGAAATGCGGACCTTGAAAATAATTCTGCGCAGCCAATTATGTCGCAGCCGGGAAAACCATTCATACGGTGGACTCTAGATACACACTGACAAGGTGCAAAACCCAGCTGAGTTTAAGCTTTCTCCTCTCAAAAAAACTCAATTTTGTTAATATTATAATAAATATGAATCCTCAAGTGAGTTATTTAGCTTTTCTTGCTCTGTTTTTGAGATACAAATGATATAAAACCTAAGAAGCGATTTACGGGCAAAGATTTTCTCGGACATGTGCATCAATCATATAGGCTTGTAGAGTTTGAGAGCGGGGCTGGGTTGAGCACCTTATCCATCTTTTTTCTGACCACCAGAGAACACAATCATGAATATCCATACACATCAAGTAAGGGCATACGTAGAAGAAGCTGGATTAGCGTATTGGTAGTTGATTTCATTACAGTCAGGAAATGACATATCGTCGTAGTAGTCTTTTGCCACTGTACCACCAGCAGAATATCTATCGCCTTGGTGTGTATACATTATGTTGTCGTGAACTCTGGAAATACATTTACAAACAGGATATTCCCCTTAACCTATTATTCTAACCATGAACGACTCCTACAGGGGAGAGGAGCAGACATCTGATCATTTCGGTAGTGATTATACACCAAACGCCTATAAATTTCATACCAAATAACCATGATTTGGATACCATCATAGCAAACTCCGGAATGTAACAATGCCACGCTGACACAAGACAAAGATAACACATAGAACCAAAAATAATGCGAATCTGGAGAAATCTCTTCGGAGCACAAGAGTGGGTTTGCGCTGAAGCACCTACCAGCTGAAACTGCTTCAAGACTTCAAAAGGGAAACATGCCTCCTCCCGCATCCTGAAACCCCTGGAAAAGGTCGCTGATCCAGGGTTCTTGAAGATCCTCGGACGACAGTTGGAACTCGGGGGTGAGCCCTAGATTGGTAAAGTCCAGCCCCGTGCCATCAGCGAGACCCATATCGATGTTCGTTGGGAGGTTAGACATCCAGGCAGGTTCAGAGGAGGCGGCGGCAGCAGAGGAGGCGGCGAAGAAGGGCGGTTGCTGTTGAGGTTGAGACGTTTGTTGGGAGCCTGTCGTAGGATTGATGGCGGGTGAGCCGTCAGAGGTTGAGGAAGAAGGCGTGTTTGTATTATTATTGTTGTTGGCCTCATAGAAGAATGGCTGGGGTTGGTTGCGGAAGCTACCAAGAAGAAAACGTGCTGATCCGCTGGGTTTGTTGGCTCCAGTGCCCGTGGCAACTTCAGAGAGGAGCTGGAGAGGCGTGTTTACTCGGGGTGGTTCCTGCTGCTGCTGCTGTGGGTTCTGTCTATGAAAAGGTAACAGCTGTTTGTTGCCAGCTGAGCCATCGCCTTCTGGCCAGCTGGGCGATTTGGTAGAACCAGCCCCGTCACCACCCTGAGGGTTGTTCTTTGCCTCGAGCTTGCCCTGTTTAATAAACCAGCTCTTCAACATGGCGAGCACGACGAGGAATTTGGAGGCGGGTCGACTTCGATCGTCGGCGGCGGTGGCACGGAACTTGTCGATGAGGAGATCCATGTAATAGCCAACCCGAAGATTCTCTTTGTTGACCACCTTCCCGAGGTCCGAGGTTGGGTTAGATGAGGTGAAGTACATCTTGAGAAGAATGACGAGGGCGTAGGCAACGCGGACGAAATTATAGACGGGCAGGCAACGGACGCTCACCACGTCCAGTGAGAGAAACGTGGTGAAGATGCCGTTGATTGCGCTAAGACATGAAGAGATGGCATTGATGTGGGCGGCGGAGAGAGGTTCGGGCCCGATAACACCTTCCTTGAATGCGTCGGTGTTGAAGGGTGGTCGTATCTGGTCGACGGCCGTTTTACTATGAAGCACAATCTCGTGCATGTACAGGTTGATCATCTCAAACCCAAGGGTTAGAGCAGCTGGGGAGACAAACAGAGTCAGTCAGGGCTCAAGAAAACCGCAGGAAAATATGATCCAGTTACTTACGCCTCATGATATCCTCAGGAACTGAATTCCGCTTGTTTTCTAGTTCCCTCTCGAGAGCCCGCAGGGTGTGCTGCGTTCTCGCCTCGTTGATGTTCACCCGCGCAGTCGCGTCCTCCAAGGCGAACTGATTGCTCACCTCCTCACCCAGCTTGTGTGTCCACACAAGATGACAGAAATATTTATCTGACGGTGCGGCGTCAGGGGATGACTCCAGCACTTCAAGCGACTCGGCCATGAAAGGGGTCCAGCGGATAAGATTAGGGCGACGCAGCGAGATCGACGTGTTAGAGGCCATGAAGAAACACGCGAGCCACGTTCGCCTGGATTCAACAGTCGTTGGATCAGGTAGTGCCTGGCGCCGCATGGGATGGCTCTGCCAGTTGTAGAGGCCTGTGCCAGGCTGTTTGTTACCGAAACTCTTACCCAGGCCGATATCGATGGCCATGACGGCGGCGCTGTGGACCAGCTGATAGAACTTGAGCTCTTCAAAGTGCTCCGGTGGCCAGTACCAAACGACGGCCACAAGTAGAGCTTGGACAATTTCGACGCTCTTGTCGCCACTCAGGAACACCTTGTCCGCAAACACCAACATGACCTCCCTCGAGAGGACCTTTTGCAAATCGTTGTCCTCCGACGCAGCAGCTGCCATAGTGGAGAGGAAAAGGACAGGTTTGTTCTTCCGAAGATCAGACACAGTCATGCTTGGAGGGTGAACGACAGCAGGGAGGTTCGGCGCCATGCGATCACGATATCGCGCGAACAGCTCAGTCGCCTTCGCCATCGTGAGGATGCCGCGATCAACAACGTCGCTATCCGGCACCGGCGTGAACGAACTGCTGGCGGCAGTCGCAGGTAGTTGCCTGTGCTCGTCGTCCGCGTTCGCGCTCCATCTCGTGGGCAGCTTTCGCTTCTGGCCGGCTATGACCATGGGCGGCTGGAATGCCGGTGGTGTCGGATCGACTCGTGCTTGCGGAGGCGCCGCCGCCGCCGACCCTCCTCCCGGTGGTGTCACGGACGGGCCATTTGATCTGTCCAGACTCCCGTGTCTCACGGTGGCCGTCTCGCTTCCCCAGGACCTCTCGTGACTTCCAATGCCTCCACTGGCAACCCCCTCCGTCGAAGGAGCCCTGTAGTATGAGCTCCCATGGCTCCCTGGCGTCGTATGCTCGTTCGGCCCGCCGCCTGGGCTAACGCTGTTCGCCCCAAGCACGTGTGGTGATGGGGAGACACCCAGCGCAGGAAGGACGGGGATGCCGCCAGCGCGGGCCTGCAGGCTCGCCGTCAAGGCATCAATCTTCCTCTCCAGCTCGGAAACACGGCTGTCCGTCTTCTTCTGCCTCTTGCGCGTCGGCTGTGTGACTACGCACTTGCGCGACGCCTTCTTGCAGCGCTTGCATGGCCCGCCGTCCGGATCCGGATCACACCGCACCTTCAGTCCACGGCAGGCCTCGCATGCTCTCGAGCGTTTCGGGTCGGCGCCTCCGTCCTGGTCGTCGCCGCTGTGGTGGTCGTCGTCGCCGTCGCCGTCTCTTTGTAGGTCCTGGTCTCTGGCTGCGCCAAGATTAGTGGACGGCGTGTCGGCGTCTGCAAAGCCCGTGGTGCGTCCAGCGATCGAGGATGATTCGGGGACGGAGGCAACGGGAACGAGGTCGCTTGCTTCGAGTCGCGGATCGAGCTCCATCTTCTTTGGCGTCGAGTGCCAGACTCACGAGTCAATATTCAGCACCGCGCTGGTTCCTTTGCGACATGAAAATCCCAACTGCTCGTCAATTGAGCAAGTCGTACTGGTACGTTGCTGCGCATTGCTGCGCAAAGCTCGGAGTTGATTGTCGCCGAGTGCCGGGTTATCGGATGACTAAGCCTCAATGACCTCACACCACAGCCTCCTCTCATCTCGACATTTTCTATTACAAACAAAAGGACATTAAGATGATGTGATGAACGGCCCAATCAGGCTCCATTTCCAGGATATGTATCAATAGGTAGCTGACCACCTGAATATGTGGCAACCTCTCGTTACTTTATGTATATGTACAAACTTCGCACCTTCTCCTCCATCGTCTTCACCTGGGTAGCCAGGCTGATATGGCAGCCCGAACTGCCAGTAAAACGCCTCAATTAAGTATACACTCAACCTCTTTCAGACACGCATTTCGCGGTCTTCTGCCCAATATAGAGAAAGATATCGAAAATAGAAAGAATGAGTAAGAAAACGAGTAAGGATTAGGGCAAGAAAAATACACAAGATGGAAATGAAAAAGAATTGCCAAATCATCCGATATAGACATTACGGCTTCGTCGTTATTCCTTAGACGTTATCGATCAGAGGGGAGAAGGAATATGTATGCTTGAGGGATATGAAAGGGACCTCATATGGCCCCCGACGCTATCCCCAGTCCCGTCGTCCCTGTTCATTATAGAGAAAAAGATATGCATGTCACAATCCTTCTTCAGTCATCAATCCTCATAGGGCATTGACCTCAAGGGCAATAACAAAACAGGAAGGAAATGGTATCATGATGATGTTGTTGCTGAAACAAAAATTAGGGAAGTAGAAACAAAGACAAGAGATACTGGAGAAGAAAACCAGTGGAGTGTGCCTTCAGTGACGATTGCGTCGTCTCATTCTAGAACCGCGTCTCTTCCCGGAGACGACTTTTTGAATTTTGAGGTTGTAGCCCAAGCATGTTTCCCATAAACATGACACTCTCGCGGCGCCTACTGTTTGCAGATGGATCTTGTACAGTCAATCCGCCAGGGCTTGGTTCTTCAACTGGTGATTGTTGAGAGGCTGCACCTCGGTTGGAGGAATACAGGTTGTAGGCCTCGGACACGGTTGGTGAGCCGGATGCACTCTCAGTTCCAGGCCTCTGACCTAAGCTCTGAGTCGTAGAGCGTGGAGAATCATGACCTTGACGTCCCAATGGTGGAGTAGGAGTTCCCCTGTGTGAAATGAGCGGCGGGGTTGGGGTTGATCGATTGTTGTGGTAATACGACATGGAATCCAAGCGCGGTTGGCGGTGTGGTGAAGCACTGCCGGATGAGGTCGAGGGTCGAGGAGGTGGCGGATCGAATTGGATGGGTGAGTCAACGGGTCTGTTCGACTCGCGATCTGCACTGGCCGATGGGAGCTCATACTCTTCAGGAGCAATACCGAAGATGGGCTCATAGTTCTGCAAAAACATGGCAAACACTTGCGCCGGGATGTTCAACGTCGGTGAAAAGACAATGCCCACGTTGCGCACAGGCATCTTGTTCATATCTGAATTATTAATGATCTTGATCAGGAAAGCAATCAAGTACTTGAGCAGGGTGGCGTTCGCAAGTGGTAGCCTCTGCACCAGTTCGCTAAGAGCCGCAACTTTGTCTAACCGGCTGACAAGCTCTGTTGTCCCCAGGAACTCGAGGTGTAACTCTCTCGTTAGTATTGTCGACGGCAACTCTCGCAGGTAGAGCTTGAGCAGCGAGGCGACTGCATGGATGTCATAAAACTGGTCGTCGGTCACCAGATTCACATCGCCCTCCACATTAAATCTCTCGCGAAGCCCTTTGATTACCACGCTAGAACCGCTCAAGCGGAAGATGCCCTCTTCAAGAATAGCGTCCTTGTGCTCTAGGAACTGAATACATCTGTAGACAACTGATGGCAGAGGCACGTCCACATCATGCGGTGGACTGAAACGTACGGCCTCAGCCAATGTAGAACCAAACACCTGGTGTGCTGGTCCATGGTACCCACTACCCGAGGGGGCGGTGGTTGAGAAGCCGTCACCCACGGAAGGAATGGAATCTTGCCCGTCTGAATTGGATCGCGTCTTTGACCCGAAACCGAAAAAGCTTCGCTTCCGTACCTTCTTCTCCTCACTAGTTGGAGCCGTCAAGCCTGTCTTATTGCCCCAGGCCGCAAGGTCGGCAATGGGTTGAGGGTCTTTTGGTCCCGATATCAGCTTGGGAGTCATCGAATCGCTGTTGTTATAGTGATGCCCGAGATGGTCGCTAGAAGCACCAGATGTTTTAGGTCTACCACCCAGCTGCGGGACGTCACCATGCTGCGTCGAATCGTACCGGACACCAACCAAAGTATCTGAGTCTTGAGTCTGATGGTGCGACCTTGGTGGCGGCATACTCTTCCTACTCCTGGCCGCATTAGATCTGCTGGTCTGTGCTGGTTCCTCATCTTCGTTTTCACGATAATCAGTCCACTGCAACAGAGCGTTTACCCAAAGATCTCTTTCCTTGTCGTTTTCTGCACATAGAACGTGCTTGACATGGCTATTAAAATCTTTCTTCTTGGGCTCCAGAATTCGAAATGCATGGCGGTAATTATTGTCCATCTCGTCGCTGTTCGGGCCCCTGGGTGGAGAGTGGTTGTCACCGCTCTGCGAGTGTCTGACAATTTGTGCATTCTGCAGTCTGATCGTGCCGAGGTGAGCACCGCCCGGAGTTTCGTAGTATTTCAACAGGGGGCCATCAAGAAGGAAAAATCTAGATTTCCATCCACCAAAGTTTTTGCCTCGCTTGGTAAGATAGCCACTACGAATAGGGCGCCCATCCGGACCGATCATATGCGAGCTACCCTCTCGTGCCCCGCTTCCGGTTCCTAGTTCATCCACATTGGGAGGGAGAGCGTTTCTCGATAGATACTTGCAAAGCTCAAGTGCCGTGTTTGGATCCAAGGGAGTATTCAAGACTTCTTCCATGTAATGTTCCAGTGCTGCGCGCCTAGCGTCCACTTTCGCAGGAGCATGGCCAGAAAACAGAGACTTGTCCGGCGTCCTTGCGGTGAAAGCCGGGCATTGCTTAAGCCGTTGGTCCAATTTTGACAAAGAGGCTGAGTCCTTCTCGAGACGCCATAACTCACTACGGTCAGCACGTGAAATGACAGCCAAGGTAAACACAGGGTCTTCTTCAAGCTGTGTGAGCGAAATCAGACTTGCGCGCGAGGGCTTCATCCGAGATGAGGCGACACGAATTGCAATTGATGGTAAAGCGTTGGGGGCCAATAAAAGATCAGGGAACTCTTCAGTGATTAGGCCTCTGAAGATCTTTGTCCGTTCAGTTGGGGTTGTCACCATCGTGGGGCTCGTGGGTCCTTCTTTCGGCGTCATCAAGGACTGGTCGATGGAAGCCACTGCCGGTGTTGCGAGCGGTGTATTCGGAGGCATGGGAATTGGTTGGCGGGGGGGTCGTGGTGACAAGGGACCTGAAGGAAATGTCCCAGCATTCCTAGGAGAGAGTGGCGGAGAGTGTATGGGAGGTCTCACATTCACAGGTCTAGGGCTGAGTGGCAGCCCAGGGCTCATCGCTGGAGATCCTGGGTCGCTGTACTCGTCGGCTTGAAGGACTTCGGCAAGCGACATTGAGCCAGTATGTGGGCGCTGTCCCGGAGCCTGGCGGGGACTAGGAGGGACGGCTTCGGCAGGCGAGTCGGGTTTGCTGGATGAGCTCTTCTTAGAGGCACTTCTCGCCTCGGCCTCCTTTTGGACCCTGAGCCCTCTGTCCAGCTCATCCTCTGCCCGAGTTCGCCTTCGGCCACGATTGTCGCTTCCACTTCCCAGGTCTGCAGATTCTAGAATTTCATCCAGATCCGAATCCGTCTC
This sequence comes from Clonostachys sp. G952, assembly GCA_027569935.1. NCBI lineage: Eukaryota > Fungi > Ascomycota > Sordariomycetes > Hypocreales > Bionectriaceae > Clonostachys > Clonostachys sp. G952. The sequence continues at coordinate 482,256 of JAPDLB010000028.1, forward strand.
TTCCTCTTGTACGAGCTCCTTGGTAGGCGAGTTCAGCTGGAGTGGAGCAGGAGGTGCCTTTCGTGGTGGCGCTGGGAAGCCGGCTACTCCTCCTTCCGATCGAACTCTTGCTTCAATCATCATAGCAGTAGGCGATCCAAGCTTCGTTGATGGGCCTTTGGGAGGGTCCGGAGGCAGGGCGCGGGTAGGTGGCTGTGAGGCATTGAACTGCAAATCCTTGAGGGAATCCTCCTTCTTTAATCTCGGTACTTGATCTGACATTTCTTCTGTATCTCGGTCAACCCTGCCCGCTGCTCGATCTCTAACCTTGGGCAGAATTCGAGAGGGGTCCTGAAGTCGAGGGGCGTCTGGAGGTGGTGGCATGGCCGATTGGTCTGGGAGAGACGCGGGTGTGATAGGTGTGACCGGGTAGGGAGGGATCATCGAATCGATGGGGGAGAAGGTTTGGCTAGGTGAGTCCAGAGACGACGCCTCAGAGAATCCCATTGAGGACTGGTTGACATCGATCCGAGGGACATTGGGCCGAGAGGGGGTCTGTAAATCGTTCGAACTCGTCGGGCTAAAGGCGGCGTTGGCTAGTAGATCCCTCAATTTCAACCTATACTTTTCCTTTTCCTTCAGCGCCCGCTCGAGGTCCTTGTTGAGGCCCAGAATCATGGCCCGTTGCTTGTCTACCAAGCGCCATAGCTGGGTGTTCTGTTGCGACTGCGCTTGTCTCTCCTTCAGAAGGGTTTGAATGACTGCCTCTGGGCTGCCTGCCTTATTGACCAGGTTCGAGACATCGGCCGCTCCGTACCCGGAGTCTTGCGAGCCATGTTGCTGAGCAGGCCTATTGGACGAGAGAGCGGATATCGCAGAGTCGATGGAGGAAGTTCGAGGTAGCCCAGCAGATTGCGAAATTTCTTGGGCAGCACCCACGGGACCCGACATGGCCGGCTTTGGTGACTTTTGAGAGTCACTGGCAAGCCTGGGAGCTAGGGGATCGGAAACGATGCGGGAATCATCAGGAGCGGTAGGCGAGGAGCACCTGGAGCCAAACCTTGGGTTAGCGAAATTGGAGGCTGCTGGAGATGCTGTTCAGGGTAAAACACGAACCGTCTGGAATTCTGCGGCTCTGGGCTTGGATCCCTCGACGAGTCGCTGTAAAATGTCGTATGCTCCTCTGGTCCAGAACCAGAATTAGACTGGGTGTTGTCGAAATGTCGCGGACCAAGATTGCCCGTGTTCGAGTGTGGTGGGAGGAAGGAATCTTGACGAGGGCTCGGGCTTGGCGAGGATCTGACAGTCCAGCTGCTGGCCGACAGAGGACTTGGGATAGGCGGTCTTTGTGTCCTGAGGGATGCACGATGCGCGCGTCAGTCGACTTGAATGTGTGCAACGGCAAAAAGGGTATCTGTTTCACGGCAGAAGCGCCGACAGGAGGGACCGGGGTATGGGTAGTATGTATATTAGAAGGTGGGACAGTTGGGTAAGTTCGGGCGGGTTTTACACAGCGTCAGCCGTTGAAGGGCAGTGGGAGAAGAATGCAAGCTGATTGGTATAATAAGCAACGTCGTGGGTCGAGGAGCATGGCAGGGTGATGAAGGCAGGTGTTTGCTGCATCTAGGTACGGGATGGGGTCTGTCGGGTGCGAGCACGGTAGTGCTCCGGAGCGGCAGGAATGCTCACAGGCCCAGAGACAGGGTGCTCCCCTTTGCAAGTCTCACTGGACCAAGCGACACGGGACGGGAAGCGCAGAAGGGGGTGAGGGGATTGGCCAGAGACAAGGCTGCTGTTTCTTACCTGGGACTGTAGGCCGGTGATGCTACAGACAAAGGCACAGGGACATGGACTCGGCGCCCGACAGTGGGACTATCGTCGAGTTTGTTGAAGCCAGAGCCATCGTCAGCGACAGACGAGGCTGGAGGATCGTGATGGGCGAGCCTCGACATGGTCTGGTGCTCTCGTGATCTCCCAGTCGGGGAAGGTGGGCAAGGAGCCAGGGCCTTGCCTTGACCGACCAGTACCTGTCAACTGTCCAATTGCCCAAACGGATGACGGGTTATGCAGCTCTCGCCGCTGAGGCTCCGCGGTACATGGACGAGTGTGTCTGTACAGTCGTACTGGGATGGGCAATGTAAGGGGGAGTAATGAAAAGGGTGGGGGGTGGGAGCGCAAATGGAAATCTTGCCGCCGCCGCTTAAAGTGAATGGGGTGGCTTGAACATTGAAGGGGGGAGGAGAGAGGAGAGAACCCTGGCAAACCGTTCCTAGCCTGCCTCGGATTTGCTTTGTTCTCTATCAAACCCCTTTTCTTGGACGACAGAGGAATTCGCTACTAAATGAGTCGCCTATTCTAGTCTATGCATTCCCCTTTTGAAGAGGACGGCACATGCATGCTGCAGGCGACTCCTACCTTAGTATTGAAGATCACAAGACTTGGCGAAGACGAAACAAGCTATGGAGGGGAGCTGGCCCCTTGGAGCCTGTGCCCCATCATGGATGAGCAGTCTGATGGCAACTCGCAAATTCCTCCCTACAGTTAAATGGCACTGCTATTGCCTCCAGAGTGGTAATCGAAACGCCTGCAGGGATTTTGTATGGTCCCACGACGGCTTTTTATCCCAACCCGCGCGCTTCCTCTCCGTATACAGACTGGGACTTATTATGCGGTTAACAACATGCATATAGGGAGGACCGGAGGTACATCAGGCTGGGCCAAGATAGTAGTAGTGCGGTCGTACCTGGGCAGGATCATAAAATAACACTACCTAAGGCTGTGGTAGCGTCCATTGCGCTATGTTCTTAGGCGACCTTAGATCACAGGCCCTCCCAGACATTAGATGGTTTCAAGGGCTGACAAGTTCAGTGACGAACCCCTCGTCGATCAGCCAGTCCGCTGCGCGCTCCAATCCGGCTCAGCAAACTTGGGGCAGCGAAATAAGTACATCCACCGTGCTCTGCTGATCCTATCTCCAAGACACGCAACAACCCTGAGCTTCACCACATCCTGCCGTCCCGCAAGGACCGAAAGTGCGCGGTGGGTAATGTGCCTGCATGGCACTTAAGCCCCCGGCCCCGAACCCACTGTAATAACAGTGGGTTGCAGTTCGCTCAGAGGTGTCATGCACGCTGATTAGCTTCTCCCTGTGGCCAATCAGCTCCTGTCTGCAAGAGAAGAAAGGGTCGCTAGAATTGCAACTTCATTTTAATTAACCGCCACTCTGTCGGCATTGATACAAACCGACATCTAAGGTATTCAACAGCAAAACCTCCAGATCGCTAGCTCAATGTCTCGAATCACCGTCTCCGGGGTGCCCTCAGAGTCCCCTGAGTGGGTGCAGGAAACGGCCACAGCCAAGGTGGCATCAGACCAGGGAGGCGTCAAACTTTACCATGGTCAATGGAAACTTGGTTAGGGGGGAGACTGAGCATTGATCCCCAGGAGATCTGAGCTGTGAGAGTCCCTCGAACCCACCGTTGCACTGCTGCAGCTTTTAATTTGATCGGGGCCGGCCCAGGGGCCCCAGTCGAGACAATGCTGGAATGGTGCCGTTCAGGGTCCCAGCCGACACTGCCAAACCAAGAAAATCTTGGAGCCATGCCGGCTTCTCCCATGCAGGAACCTGGCTTGGCCATCGCGTTTTCGTATCTACCCTAAGGGCCCAAGCACTGACTCGGTCGCGCGCTCTCCCAAAATTTGATAGCAAACCCTCCGTTTCGGCAAATTCCTCTCTGAATTATACTGATCGCCACAGGTGCCCCGGATTTTATTAATTGACCTGTCCTCGAGGGACCCGGCGGTTCAGGGTTCACCCGAGAAGGGTAGCGATGTGACGTCTCCGTGGTGTTGATGATATGATACGCTTCCCCGCGATGGTAGCATTTCTGCTGGTACTGCAGAATCGCCACTGCAGTCCACGAGGAAATTATGCTCCGAGCTGCAAGATGGCTTGACCAGTGCAGGGTTTCCCGGTTCACCACCAATCATGAAGGCTAGATGCTCCATTTTCCTATCGAGCCCTCCATCGATGTCCCCTTTCTCCCAGGATTTGCGCATTTGACAGCTGTGCGCACGTCCGGCATTGCTCGCCCCACAACGAGACACCACGTATCTGTGACCAGTTTCTTCCTTCTACTTCTGTAGGTGATGTGCAGCAGTGTGGTGCTACCTGCTCGCAAAGAAACTTGGATTGAAACAAAGATTTCTCGGGCAAACGGGTCCAATCCAGGAGAAAACTTGCATCCTTCGAGTTGATAGGCCCTACCGTACACTAGGCGACCTTCCTGCATGCATGTACTGCCTGTTGCTGTTTACATGCCTGCATGCATTTACATGAGCAGTCAAGTCACTGTTGCCAACTGTCAGCATGTATTATGACTAGTCACGGCAATAACACATCAAACACATGGCACTAGCTCCATATAATGATGGCCAGATAATGCAAAGAAACTTTCGGTGCAAAGGGGAGATTGGTCGAGCGATTACTATTCCGCTGGTTCGAAGACGAAGAGCACGTGCCTTCTCGTAAATAGGTATGCTGCTTGATGCCTCAGACACGCGCCGTTACATTCACGCCCAAAAAGTTGGATACTCAACCGAGACTGCCAATCAACAACTATGACATACCTACCTTATTTGTTAGGAAGACAATAGTTGCTAGTAGTAGGGCAATATCATTTGCCTTTCTTTAGACTAATGCAGGACTATATAAGAGCATTTATTGCGATATTTGTGGTACGCTCTAAACTGCCACAGAAGCCACTTATCAACCTCCATGATCCCTGATAGCTCTGTGAACTAAGTTTTTCAGAGCAGGTAGTAGGAATTTTCACACACAAGTCGCTTTCTAACTAAGACCTATTCAATAGACAACGTTGCATTCGTGACATTTTCCCTTTTGGTTTTCTCTTAGCTTTTCAGGATTTATCAACTGATTCGGTTGCAATTGTACGGCCCCTCCGGACTCGGTCGGGCCATTACGACGGCACCCGGACCTGGTTCGTTCCAAACCGAGGGTGGCCTTCGGCTGGCCACGGCGATGGCAGTTCTCTCACCTACAATAGCATGATTCATGCTACATGCTCGAACGGCTGGCATATGCATCATTGGTTCCTTCCATCTGAGCAGGTGCTCGCTCGCTTGCGTCTCGGGGATTGGCGGCATTGATTGCGCTGGCCGGCACCGAGCTTCCACGGCAGTTCCAGAAAGCCAAGGACCGCCTCGTCTCCCAATCATGGGCGGTTTGGATGGATCCGAGGCCATCTGCTGCCTAATCGGAGCACGCAAGCAAGATTTTGTGATGGCATCAGCGCCAAACTGGGGAGACCTGCTCAGCCCTGCACAACATTCATGCAGAACGCCGTCATGTGGCTGGGCCGCTGACTTAGGTAAGCAGAGGTGCCTGAACAACGATGAGGTTTCGGGGCTTTCTGGGACTCCTCTGGCCAGTAGCAGCTGTCGGGAGACCCATCGGCCACCCACTCACCAACGGCCCCGCAATTGACCCAAATCTTGGTCATTCGGCGTTGGGTGCAAACGTCATATGGCAGTGCAAAAGCCCAGGCAATCAATGCGCCATCCTCAGCTGTCCTGCCTTCTCTATTCCCTCATCTCCTCACTTCTGTTTCCTTCTTTATCGCGCCCAACAACCCAATAAACTGGCATCGCCTGCGTCATATTGTGACTTCAGCGTATACATATAAACCATATCGCATAGCTGCCGTTCACCTTAGCCCCTCCTGCTAGGTATATCACCAGACACCCAAACGAGACGCAACCCGCCGCCATCTACATAGCACGCCTGTCCATTTATCCCCGATACACAAGACCTATCACGCCTTCGCCATGCGTTAGTACCCCTGTATCACACGTGTTTTCTCTCTCGTTTGTTGTGCTAACTCCAATCCACTCATAGCTACTAACTACGGAGTCAAGAAGCGACTCTATCTCTCCCACCCGGAGCCTGACGTCGCAGTCGTCCGCAAGAGCGTCACCCGTTTCATACCGCCCGAGAGGAAACCGTCTCCCCCTCCCAGGATCGTGAGGCCAGCTCCTCTACCACCACCGCCGCCGCCAGTTCAGAAGCCCGCCCCGCTTCCACCTCCACCTCCCCCGGTGGTGGCTCCCCCGGTGTTCGTCCTCCCACCACCGCCGCCACCCCCTCCTCCGCCTCCTCCTCAGCCAAAGCCTGAGAAGATCGAAATCGATGTCATCTCTGTCGATGTGGATCCTCCCACGCCGAGGAGGAAGAGAAGCCGGTCACGGAGCAAGCGCAGATCCCCCCGAGAGTCCCGGGAGCTCGAGAGGGTCATCGAGAGAGACCACTTCATCCCCGTGCCGTACCCAGTCGAAGTCGAGCCCCAGTATGACACCTTCCGCTACGTAGAAGGGCCGAGACGGTACGAGCCTTCCCCATCGCCGCCGCCGCCGCCTAGGAGGGCGATAGAGGAAGATACGCGGATAAGAATCTCGGACCGCGAAAGGTTCCGTGAGCGCCGTGAGCGCTGGTAGCGGATGCGGCCCCTGCAAGAGGACGGCTGCTCCTGATGGAATCTCTTAATGATGATGATTGATACGAATGGCTTGGGTGTTTGCTGGTTGTATTTCGTCGATTTTGTTGCCACGTGCATATTTGTATTTCTGAACATGAATTTTTTTGGTTAAATGGTCAATATGTTTTGTATAAACGTGGAAAGAAGATCATATGAAAGAAAGCGCATGCATGACAGTCTCTGAGCGTACATTTATTCATTGAAAGTCTATGGTGTACTTTAGACTTAAAGCACTTTGTATTAGATGTATACGACATCAGAAGTCAATCATTTAAGTCTTCCATGTTGACATAGTACTTTGTCTTGTACAATTGATTCTAACAGGATGCAATTTCGTCCTAATATCAAAATAGAAAAGAAGGACCAGAACCATTCGAGCAAAGCTTCCAAAAAATCACTTCAATTACAACACCAAGCCCCCTTTTTGTGGAAGGAAAACAAGGAACGCTCCAAACAAGTGCAATGAAATGAAAGTTCCTTCTGCAAATGAACCAGAAGGAAAATGAAAATGAAATGCAAAATATAGGTAAGCAAAGAGTGCACAGAAAGTAAATGCCCTTGGTTCGCCGAGGAAATGCAGAAGTGAAGAGAGCAAGATTGAAGGAGAAAAAGAAAGCGCCCGGTGCCATGCTTTTTGCCGCGTTCCCAAAAAAACAAAACTATAGCGGCAACAGAAAAAGCTCGAGAAGGTTGATTATTATCCATTACAGCAGGCGATGCAACCATTTCTGATAGAGATGTTGTTTCCAGCGGTGTGGTTGGCCATAGACCACTACCATGAGTCAGATGAGCTAAAGGTCCTCGAGAGTCGAACGAAACGAATGATGGAAATCGAAATCCCAGGGAACATGTTTTTGGCCTTATGCGACGATTCTCGAAAGGGTGTCGTTTGCCAAAAGCGTATCGAGTGCAGCGTCATCGGGGATGACACTCCCGGTCCAGGAGTAAGACCGCTCCCGTAGCTGTCGATATTCGATCTGGTCGGCCAAAATCCTGGGCATCCAAACCATCCATTCCTGTGAGGCCAGTTGGTGGACAAATTGAGGCTGTGCGAGAAGCCAGAAGAGAGTTGCGTCGAATATGCCGCCCATGGCCAGCCTGAAGGGCTTCATAAGCTCCTGAGAACTCTGGCCATACATAATATCCAGAGCACCGTAGAGGTGATTGGGGCCGAAATCAAACCACCAAATACTCTGGCCCTCGTGATCCAGGACCCGTGATGTAATCATTCTAGCAAGGTCGTTGGCCGTGTTTTCGATGACTCGGAGAATGTGAGCGACCATGCCTTTCACTCGCAGATATACTGCAGCACAGTAGACGAGGGCGCATCTTGAAAGATGGGCCGGGTCTGATGGCTCCGACTCGTCACATATTTCGATTCCTGCAGAGTATGAGAAAATATTTGCAATAAGAAGGCTGAGAACTCTTTACTCACTCTGTGTATACATGAATCTCAAGCAGTAGGCGGCAGTTTCAGGGGCGCATGTCAGAGTGATGTCAACCATAGAGCCGTCCTAAAAAAAAACAAGCTGATTAGCATAGTTTCTTTATACAGTTATTCAGATTGCGGTCAATGCCATTTGCAAACTTCCTCACCTCGTTGGCAGGGGGGAGGTTGTCCCGGAACCACCCAGACTGGGCAGTGACAATGTCTCGATGAACCATGAAAGACATTGTAGAAGTGACCACCCTAACATCTGCGCCGAATGGATGTACCCAAAGACTGTTCAATCATTTCCATTAGTATTTCGTCCGCTTGGTGAATCCACCAGGGATGGGTAGAGACTTGGAAAACAGGGGGCCTACTTTTCTGTTACCCGAGGCACGGCAGCCTGGAGTGCTGTCTGGGAGCCATTGGAACTTGTCGAGTCCGACCGGTGAGTCCTACTCGCGCTCGTTTCCGGCTGGGCCGAGCTCGCAGAATGTGTCGAGGCAATGGATAGAGGCGGAGGGGACTTACACTCCTCCTGGCCACCATCAACCTTCCAGGAAGTGCCGGGGAGGGGAGGGTCTTCGGAGAACAAGTCCAATGGTACTGGTTTCGGCTTGGGAGCTTTGCTTGCCGTCTGCCAAGGGTTGACTTTAGGCGGAGAAGCGGGCCGTAGGCTATTACTACCAGGCTCTGGCTTGATGGAAGCGGCGGGTGCTGGTGAAGGCGATGGCACGGATGAAACAAATGACGATTGGGGGAGGCCTATCGGCTTCCAGCTTCTGCTGTCTTTCGACGAACCCTTCATGATGAATAGCGAATGAGCGTGGGGTGAGGCGGGATAAGTTCGGTGAATGGGCGACTGTGTGCCTTTCCTGGTGTTGTTAAAAGCAGCTAATGGAAGCAGGCGAGAGCTGACCAAGGCGGTAGGTTTGTAAGCTTGGGGTGTGGCGAGTAAGGGTAATCCTGGAATGATTATAGAAGGGATACGAGAAGCTAATATCTGCAGCTACCGCGGCACAGAAGCTGGGTTGCAAGAGAGAAAGTCAAGGTCGGGCGCGTGTTGCATGACGCTCCGTGCATGACGATGAATCAGAGCATGGAGGGAGGTCAATTATTTGTAGGTACGAAGCATCAGGTCAAAGTCCCCACGGTTGGTGGTGGCGTTCGGTCCGAGGTGAGGTGGATGTGAGCTGGGAGTGAGTGGGAGATGTGGTGAGCTGTGTAACCGCCAGCAGCCCAGTCGCAGGTGAGGAGAAGGTGTTGCAAGCGTTCACAGGGACTATGTGGTCATACAAAGCTCATAGATATATGGGTGGTGCCGCATGGGGAACGGAGCACAAGAGAAGAGGGGCAGGGATGGCAGCTGGGGAATTGGGTTGGGTCTGGTCGGGTTTGGTCTGGTCTCGAGACTTAATATAGTAGAGGCTGAGTGACGAATGAGTCGAAAAGGGGATCCTCCATCGGCAGGTAGGAGAGGGGACCAGAGGAGAGCACAACGGGCCGTACGGAGCATGTACCTAGGGACGTGGAGCAGAGTGGGAAAAGTAAGCAAGCCATCCACCTACAGAGAGCTAGAGTACGTGGATATTGAGTGAAATAACAAGCAGTCATGCTTGCCGGATGGCTGGCTGGCAGGCTAGATCGATGGCTGGGTCCGGGGGCGTGTGGTGTATGTAGCAGACGTGCCGCGACTGATGCATTCATGGGTGTCGTATGTAAAGTATGCAAGTCTGTCGCCAGTAGTGCTGGTGGCGCGTTAACTCAGGACCTACGACGCACGACTGTGACCGACCTCCACATAATACCTCCCTGCTATAGCCATAACGCCTTGCCTTGCCATGCCATGCCATGCCCTGCCCTGGACGGCCTCGGGTAGCATCTCATTGACGCCCAGGCATACACGTAAATAGATCAATGGCGGGCGAGCGAGGTGGCAGTGGTTGGTTTAACAATAATACAGGCACGTGTGGATACATTGACATCTTACCGGTCCTGGAGCCCCGGATAATATGGAGTGCTAGCAGGTGGTGTCGAGGTGTGTCCCCTCCCTCCCTCACTAAGATCCGAGCTGTGCCTAGTTGGGAGGCCAGTCAGTACCTATTATCGGAGATATGTAGCGCACATCACCCGCCGTCCCTTACTTGCCACGCACCTGGGCAAATCGAGAGGTCTTACGGAGAGAACAGCCCACGGCGCGTGTTCTCAGCCTCGAGCAGGGGAGAGCATAGCATTGTCAATCTCGACCATCTCCATAATTCATTTCAGGCGGGCTATCGAGCTGTGGAGGTATCCAGGCGATCGTCTTCCCGTGACAGGACATGGATCGATGTTACGCATGTGGCCCTTGAACATAGCCAGATGCTTGCGTTCATCAAGCAGAAATCTGGCAGGCAAAGCGCCAATCGGAGACTGCGACGTATTCCAGGCTCAGGAACAACTCACTGCGCTGCCTGCGGATTGTTTGATGCACGCCACCAGGAGGCGGAAGACCGATCAAGCCCCATGTATTCAGCTCAGCCTCTGGGCGTTTCTTCGCTTTGCTTGGTCTAGCCTGGCACTGCTTTGCTTTGTCCAGCTGCCAACTTGCTTGCTTTGCTTTGCTCTCGCCAGCCAAGGGCCAAGCAAAGCACAGCGCTTGGGAAACCCCCATGACTGGGTACAGGGGAGTGATGGCCGCTAAGACGGCCACCCGGCGCGCTCCGCATCACGGATCCGCACGTCGTTCTCGGGAGCAGCAGGCATTAACCTCCAAAGATATAGTTGATGCGTGTCCGGCTCGGGTAAATGTGTTCCATCCATAGGTAGGTACTGTTCAATAATACTTGCCAACCTACCCCCTTGGGCAACGGAGGGCAGCCCATCAGGGTGTGGGAAACCGTACCTTACATGTCACCCCGACCAACCAACCGGCCAGCCAGATTCCGTCATCCAATCTCCGATCGGGTTTACCATGCCCCTCCTCCACTCTCATTTTTCGCCCTGGAGACATACTATTTCAGCGTAAGCAGTGAATGTCAACAGCACGCAGTGGCATGCCCAGCTACGTAGGCCTAGTTGGTAGCTTCAGGCAGCTTGTGAGATAAGCCTTATCGAGGAACGTCACAAGGTTGGCCAGATTTAGGGCCTAGCGCCTGGCAGCTCGCTGAGTAAGGGTACTCCAGCTCTGTGGTTGGCCCAGCCAGTAGGTGCTCTGCTGATGCCATTTTGGACAAATCGGTACTTGCCAGAGAGTTCCATTACGTGACTTTGTCAGCCAAATCGGCTCCTGCACTTCTTTCATCAGAACATCAACCACGACGCCGGTAATCAGAAGCAACCAACACCACCAGCATTCTGTACAGCGCCCCCACTACAGCCAACAGCATGTCTGAAGGTCCCATCTCTATTAGCTCCGCGGAGCAGTTCAACAGCCTTTTGAAATCCTCAAAGATTGTTGTCGCCGACTGTAAGTTGCCTCTCTATGCCCCGCTATGCAAGGTCCCCCTCCTCGCCCAACCCCTCGCATGCAAACCCAAACCCCTTCATAGAGGTCAAACATGGCTAATATTTCTCTTGTTAATGCCGTTAGTCTATGCCGACTGGTGTGGTCCTTGTAAGCAAATTGCGCCACTCTACGAACAACTCGCCAAGTCGCTGTCACGCCCCAACGCCGTGACTTTTGTCAAGATCAACAGCGATGAGCAAACCGAAATCTCGAAGGAATATAGCGTCACAGCTCTGCCCACATTCCTCGTCTTCAAAAACGGGAAATTAGAGGATACGGTCAAGGGGGCGAACCCCCAACAGCTGTCCGCGATTGTCAGCAAGCTTATTCAGGAAGCCGGACCTAGCAGCGAGACGTGGCGCGGGGCCGAGATTCCTCGAGGCTACAGCGACATCACAGATCAGATTGAGCGCAGGAACATTGAGCTTTTGAATGCAGATGAGGATGCTGGTCCGGTCAAGGTTCTGTTCGAAGAATCGAAACCGAGTGTGCTTGACAAGGAAAAGACTCCCAGCAAGGACTACGTGCAGAGTGGTGCTGATGACCAGTTGCTTCTCTTTATTCCTTTCGGATCTTCGGTCAAGCTGCATACTCTCCAGGTTGGTGCGCAGTGTCTCTTTTTACCAGCTCGTACACTGACTTGCATCTTCTCAGTTAACTTCTATCATCCCCGATGGAGATGATGACGCCCCTGCTCGACCCGGCACAATTCATTTATTTATCAACAGGCCGCAGAACATGGACTTCAGCGAGGCTGATAGCACCGACCCAACGCAAGCTATAGAAATTCAGCCCGATGACTGGAACACCGACGGGACAGTCAACATCGGACTGCGTTACGTTAAATTCCAGAAGACAAACTCGCTTATCATTTATGTCAAGGAGGGCGATGGAGAGGCAGAGACCGTACGACTTGACCGTGTCAAACTCATTGGCGAGGCAGGGCCCAAGAGGGAATTGGGGAAGCTTCAAAAGATCAGCGACGACGAGTAGGTATGTCGTCCTTAAGTAGGGGCTTCTCCTGCGGAATAGAAAAAACAACGCAAGACCTGTTTCGCTTAATGCATGGGAAATACAACGTATAGATGGTCTTGCGCAATGGCGCCACATGCTTTCATGCATAATAGCTAGCGACGGAGTTTTAAAGACGGGGGCCTGGTCAGGCTGTATCATAATAATAGGCAATCATCACAAGCATTCTTGACTCCCCTCGAATGGGTTTTCACGCTGTTGTGCATGCAATAAACCTGGAGAGGGTTGCGTTCAGGGGAACGCGCCGAAGTTGGTCTGGCTAATTCTTTAGAAGGTCCAAAGACTCCAGGTCTACGTCCCCAGCCCTTCAAGTACAATCCTAAGTCTTCATTTAAATATGTCCGGTCAAATCATCGTACCCAAGTGCGTTCAAGCACACGAGAGCAGTGATGAAACAACCAGCGTGCAATTAAAAATTGATCTGGAGCATAACTGACGCTGCGATTGTATCCATTGTAAGAGGGACTCGAGCAACACGGGTAGGTAAATTTCAGGTTATGCACGCCGCACGAAGAAGAAAAGAAGAAAAAATTGAAACGAGAATCCGCGTCGCTGAAAATTTATTGGCTTGGTCGGTGGAGCGCTTGCTTAGTCAGATCCAAGGCTCTTCACGGGCCACAAATCTAATTGGATGACATTCAACTTCAGTTAGAGTGCCACCATCAACGACTTTGACAACTGCAATCTATGAGTGGATGTGTGTTTTTTACGTTGCTATTCCACAGTTTTTAAGAGCAAATGGTTTTTTACATGAGAAATTCAGTTCAACTTCTCATTAAAAGTTACTCACACCGAGAAAGTATTCTCAACGGCAAATAGACATTCTCTTGGCAGGTTGGGGCGTTTCTCATAATCAGACGCAAATAGTGCCGTTCGCTACCCCATGAAATCCCGCATCATTCACCAAACTACCGCTCAGTTCATTCTTGGCGCGGTATATCGTATTCACCATCAAGCAACGTGCAGTTCCAACAGCGACAGAGAGGTGGGAGCAAGGTTTCTCTGTTTAGTCAGCAAAGGCCACTGCACAAGCAGCTTCAAACGAGCCAACACTAGCCCCGAAGCTAATCAAACCTTAGCGCCTGGTCTGTTCATTAAAAATGAATAGAGGTGCCGCCATTTTGCGATCCGGCATCACTTTCAATTAAAGATCCCCATTGGTAGCCATGTCGAGAATTCGCCCGGTTGAGAAGAAGCTCCGACAAGCAAATGATGCCTTCTCAATCGTAGCTGCCCTGGATCGAGATTATTCCTGCAATACAACTTCACCATGAACCATCTCCCGATGTTAGCGCCACGGCTGCCAGGCCACTCTCCGCCAGCCAGCTTGCCACCAGCATCGAAGGAGCACACGGAATTGGAGTGGGAATCGAAGAAATCCATCATTAAGCATCTCTACATAGACGAAAGTCGTAAGTTGAACGAAGTCATGGCCATTCTTGAGAAAAAGCATGGCTTCGCTGCAACGTGAGTGGGGCTTGTGCCTTCAACACCAACAACTCCTCCCAGCAAGATCTGTGATCTGAGTTTGGCTGACCTGAATTTACTACTGGAGTGAGCAAATGTTCAAAAAACGATTACGGAAGTGGAATTTCCGCAAAAGGACGTATCGGAAGCACTCACATGCTACGTCTCCCGTCACTCCTCTCCGACGAGAAGAGGAAGATGACGATGCAGAGGACGTTCCCAGAGTCTCTTTGCAGGAAATCACAGCCCTTACTTGTCTTCAACCTTCACCCCTGGAGTGTCACGCCAGGCTTGAGGTCGTCCTTGGAAGCGTAATGTCTTGGAGCTCCGAGAAGCTTGACACATACCAGCTAAAGTCGGACCAAATGTCCAGATACCTAGCGCACCCCAACCAGCCGCCTATCGAGGATAGCCGGACCATGTATCGAACATTTGAACTGTTTTTTGATATGTGGAAATATGGAAAAGGTAACTTGGCCGGCCTGGCAGCAAGGAAAGGGTTCTACATTCTCGAATATGTTTTGACTGTGGACCACCCGGACTTGATCTGGCATATGCTTGATATCATTTTCGACATGATACAAAAGAATCACATACAGTTATTGGGGATGTTCCTTGGCCATGCCACCGCTCTCGCAGAGGCCAGGCTACCTCAACAACATCCCCTTGTTAGGATTCTCCACCAGCTTCGCAAGTGTGACTTTCAGACCGAGGGGCGCCAGCAAGCGACACACGTCCTGCGGCAGGCTTGGTTACGAAATGTCGACTTATTGGGCGATCGCGTCAGCTCGCCGCCCTCTGATAGCCTATGGCTCTATGAGCAGCTGATATGGGATGCGCGAACAAACCTACGGAGAGAAAGCAACCTGGCAAGAAAAGGCGAGGCCATGACCAACGCACTGGAGGCGCTCGCGCTCAGTCGGGAATCTGGGCCTGACGATGAATCAAATGCATCGGACTCACTGAGGGTGGCGGCCCTCATGCTGGAGTTTGCCCAAATGGATTTGCAAAATAAGGAGAAGGCAAAGGAGCTGGCCGTCTCGCTCCTGGAGAGCACGCAGGACTCGGAAACCTGCACCGGAGCTAGATTCCATGCGTATGCGCGGAAGATGCTCGCCAGGATACAGCAGGGCAGGTGCGAGTGGGATTTGGCCGAGGAGAACCTGAAAATGGCAATCCGAAAGCGCGAGGCTGCTCACGGCACGGACAGTGATATCCGAGTTGTACGCGACATGTGGGTTCTTGCTGACCATTACCGACGAGCCGGCAAACCAGAGGTCGCTGACCTTGTGATCGATGACGCGCTTTCTCGGGCACAGAGATATCTAGAGCGTAATGATTTGGTGGGAGATAAAGAGATTGAATCTACAACTATATAGTACTCTATCGGACGGGGCTGGTGCGTCGTTTTTCTGTGTTATTGGTTTGCATTGTTGGTGGGTTTGGAGTATTAAATTATTATCTACCGCAACTTAGCAGTCACAAACGCGCTGGCGCTGTTGGTAATAGCGTACCTGCATATATGCGCATAAACAAAAATAAAATTAAAATAAAGACTACTAGGAGTGAAAAGTACAGATTGGTAAATGAAAGTTGAATACTCTGTGGCGATTATTAACTGCTCAAGGGTAGGTGTTCAACCGGATGACATTCAAATTGATACACACATTTGAACATCATGCAGCTGTAGTCGAGTTTGTGATTAGATTGTCATTTGTTAACAGCTAATGATAAGTTTTCAACCCGTATTGTTTCATGTTAGTGCTCTGGTCAAGACTGCTTCTTGATTCATTCTGGACCCGGTTGGTGTTGCCGAAGAGGCAACGTGGCGCAGGCGTGCGTTCAAGCCACGTGGTGTGGCCACACATGACGTTGATGAGTGTACTCGCCTGCCTTGATTCCACCTCTTTGGCGCAGCCTTCTCATGATCTCACTGATCTGTCCACTCACGCACGCCCTTTGGTTCATTTATCTCGTAACTGGATATCATACCCTTCCTTTTCCCTAAAGTTTTATGAACAATAGTCCTGACTACCTATACATTCCTATACCATGGCTTCAGGAACCCCTCCACCCAATTACTGTAAGACAATACCAGTTATCTGCAGGGGTACTGTACCACAATACCACTTATACCGGTACTGACAGCCAACCTACAGACGGGATTCTGGAAGTTTCAGAGACCGCAACTACACAGCAGATTCGCGATGCATACAAACGGTAGGTTATGATTTAAACCGCTGGATATTATATTTACGTGGCATCATGCAGCCTCAGTCAGCCTCAAGCAGCAGGGCGGGGTCTTTTTCAAATCACTAGCTGAAACCGAGTCATAGCGCTGCATTGAAGACTCACCCAGACAGAGTCGGGTCGGACTCCCCTGAGCGGGCAGAGAGGACACGGAAGTTCCAGCTCGTCAATGATGCCTACTACACCCTTTCTGAACCCGCCAGGCGTCGCGACTATGACGCCCAGCGCAAGATCTTCAACACATCTACCTCATCAACGGCTGATCCTTTCGCGGATCCCGCCGAGGAGGTGCCGCAGGCAGAAGGCCAGAACGGATTCTCTTGGGCATGGAACTTCTTCACGAACCAGAGTGGAGCAGAGCGGCAGCGAACGGAGGACGCCCAGTTCGGTAATGTGTTCGAGGAGATGATGCGTGAGGAGGGCATGGCCGAGGAGGGCACTAATAGGCCAACGAGCAAGTTCTGGGGCGTCATTGGTGGAATGAGCGGCGGAGCCCTTGGCTTCATTGTTGCCAACGTACCTGGATTGGTTGCTGGTGCAGTTGCTGGGAACAGACTCGGGGCAGTTCGGGACGCGAAGGGGAAGAGTGTCGCAGCCGTTTTCCAGGTACGAATATCTCTGGGTTCTCCTCCCTTGTCCACTATTCAAAGAATATTGATGTACTAACTGCGCTACAGGAGCTTCCACAGGATGATAGAGCTAGGCTCCTTAGCCAGCTTGCTGCGAGGGTTTTCAGCCATGCAGTTGGAATTTGAAGGAATAAAGTTGTAACCTTGGCCTTGTGTATTCCTTGTGTATTTTCTAGTTTCTCGTTAAGAACGGGGAAGAGACTCTCTCCCTCCAATTAATAAGCATGTTAAGTCTTTATAAACATATATTTCTAACCTGAGAACTGGTTTACCGTGCTTGAGCACCCCTCAACTGATTTATTCGGTGGTTCCAAAGCAAGGAGCTGGTAATACAAGACCGGATATTAGGTATCGTAACTAATCAAATAGAATAATAGTATCATAACATAGCAGCATTGTTTGAAAGGCTGTCCTTGAGGCTTTTTTGAGAGTTAACACTTAAATTTCTAACTCCAGGCGCGGCATGAAGGTTTCACATACATTTTCATCCCTCTCTAGACCCTGCAGTTGTTTGATGCCCTTCACAAAGCCCATATCATCCAAAGCCATCATGAATTTATCGTCGTCCAGGAGGATTGAATCCAGGGGGTGGTGGACCGCCAGGGTTGAAACCAGGAGGAGCACCAGGGAAACCACCTGGAGCAGGAGGGAAGTTACCGCCAGGGAATCCGGGGGGAGGGCCTGCAACAATCAGTTTCTGTATCACGAGTTGGGTGATAGTATGTCTTACCACCTCGCCCAGCACCGGGGAAGCCTGGAGCTCCAGGGAAGCTTGGGAAACCAGGAGGAGGGCCTCCAAGACCGGCAGCGGGTCCCTAGTCATCGTTAGCTTCGAGTGAACATACGGTAAGGCCAAAATGGAGGGTTCATACAGCGAGAGACGGAGGGGCGGCACCACGACCAGCGGGTTTGGCCACACCGGGACCAGCAGCCAAAGCGGAGCTGATACCGCCTGGCTGGCTCTTTCCTAGCCGAGCGCTTGGGTCTGCAGGAGGAGGTGACTCGACGGATAGAGAGATGATGTGCGCACCACGAACGATTGTCAGCCCAAGGGTTCGCTTCTCCTCAGTTTCGACCGTCTGTCCACTGCTGGCGCCGGGTGCTGATGACTTGTTCTGTCGTCGTTTGACGCGGCGGAACTCTTCGGTATCGGCGAGAACCAAGTTCATGTGCTAATAAACCAGGTCAGCTGGGACTTTGTCAACGCGTTTTCGAACCTTCGCACCTTGTCAAAAGCCAACATCTGACCAGTCATGGAGCGGCCATCGTTGAGAGTGACGCGCATCCGCCAGTTAATCTGTAAATATCGAGTCAATTAGGCGATCTGTGTCATCGAAAAATGTAGGGCTGAAGGTAAGAGGGGGGAGAGTCGGTGAGGATGGGATACGTACGTAACCGGCCTGCAGGAATAGTTAGCAAAGTGGTCTATAAAGAAACAAATAGCAACATTGGAAGGGTTCGACTTGCCATCTTTCCTTGTTTGTTCGACATCCTGGCGGTTTTATGTATGAGATTGCTATGCAGCTTCTCGTTTTCAAAAAATTGGTTTCCTATCAGCAGCCTCTACGCGACCGTGACTGGGACCTTCAAAAGATATGCGATTGAAGGTTATGATGAGGTCCAAATTTTGCGGAGCCTAATGCGAAAGGCGGAGATACAAGCAGGATGTACCTTCAAAATGCGCTAATACACTTTTGGAATGATGCACCCCGCTTTTTCACCAAACAAGTGTGAGGGCAGAGAAACCCTCGAATTTTTCTATGCTTCACAAAATCCTGCCCACCCTCACAAGTCAACTTAGTTCAACGACCATCAACAACCCACGTCGTCGACTAACACCGCAGCAATGGCCGCCGAAAAGACCAGCAACCCCATGAGGGAGCTCAAGGTTCAGAAGCTCGTTCTGAACATCTCCGTCGGTGAATCTGGTGACAGGCTCACCCGTGCCGCCAAGGTGCTCGAGCAGCTTTCTGGTCAGACTCCCGTCTACAGTACGTCGCAACATTCTGAACAGTGATTTTATTCCTCATCTCTAATCCATAAAATAGGCAAGGCCCGTTACACTGTCCGTACCTTCGGTATCCGTCGTAACGAAAAGATCTCCGTCCACGTTACCGTCCGTGGCCCCAAGGTACGAAATTGATTTTCCGTTGGCAATATTTGTATACGACCAAAGGACAATTGCCTAACTATTGAACAGGCCGAGGAAATTCTCGAGCGTGGCCTCAAGGTCAAGGAGTACGAGCTCCGCAAGCGCAACTTCTCTGAGACCGGCAACTTCGGCTTCGGTATCAGCGAACACATCGATCTTGGTATCAAGTACGACCCCTCCATCGGTATCTACGGCATGGATTTCTACTGCTGCATGACTCGTCCCGGTGAGCGTGTTACTCGCCGCCGCCGCATGAAGTCTCGCATCGGTGCCAGCCACCGCATCAAGCGCGATGAGACCGTCAAGTGGTTCAAGCAGCGCTTCGAGGGCATTGTCCGGTAAACGGACTATTTTGTTTGTCTTTGAGGGATGGTTATGGCGAATGTTTAGGGGAAAAAAGGGTTAACACGGTCATGTATTTCCTGCTTTGCATCAGCTCGAACCGAAATCGAGTCGAGCTACGGCCTCAGAGACCGACCGGCGCCCATGCCGGCTTCCGTACAAATCCATCTTGAATGTGATGCACGTCAACTACAACTCCGCCAGCAGCCACTCGCGCTGGCAGAAGTAGTTTCTTTCCACCATATGACTCGCCTCAATTGACACTTGCAAGTGCCTTGACATATTGTTGGCTTCTCAATGATTGAGGAGATATATACTCCAGTGGCCCACGCTCTCGCACCATTGACTTAATTCACTCGCACCTTGTGCTTGTCTATACTCCTCAACGGCCATGATATGTGCTGAGCCTAAGCGAGACGAACCAGTGCGAGAAACCACTCAACTAAGTGATCTGAATGCACATCGGGTCACCCAAAATGGTAGTTCTACTTGACCCCACAAGCAACGAGACATCGACGTGCTCCTCAGCTCTGTAGTACATCGTTTACTTGTTGTTTTGATTGTTATTTCAATTAATAAATACACAGAACAGCAGCATATATGGGATCTGGGCGGCAATTTGACACCATGCCTTTGTCACCCACTTGGTGCCAAACTGGGAGGTCAGCTGAACCCCAGTTACCCCAGCTCAGACGGCCTAACGAATCAGAAATAAGAGTGGCTTCAGCAGTTCAATGAAGGCAATGGCAAAACAACCATATATACAATATCAAGCGCTATTGTTGAGGATAAACAGCATTTTCGGGTATTTGGTGTTCATAGACGCACTGTTTGGCTGAATAACTCTTCATCAGCTGGGTAGGTAAGTCGGTACTTGCTATGGACACCTCTATGCATTCTGACACTGTGATGGGCGGATGGCACGCTCGGTCGGCAATGCGACATGTCACGTCGCAGACCCCTCACAGATAGCCATGGCAAGGTGAAGGGGCAAATTGATCCAATTGATTTCTCTCCACAGAGCTACTACTCTGCGAATAGAAATTTCCAGCCCAAGACCCAAGCTTGGTAGGTATCAATCGCTCAATTGCTCGCTAGCTGCTGCTTGTGCAAGGTCCATGGTGAGTGATGCCTGAGGTTGATGTACGTAGTCCCGGTAGACCGTAGCTGGTATTGGCTGTTGGACCTTGCGGTACTAGCGCCTCGGTGCGCTCTGTAGCCGGCCTGAGGCACTGAAGGCCACAGTCGTACTAACGCCTACAGCGAGGCCTTACCAAGGTAACAGGGTGGAAAATTGTTAGCCCCAGGCCAAGACGATTCGGGATTTCCAGGGCAAAACCACTCACTCGGGAAGTGATTGGTTGGTCGGGAGATCGGCTCCACTAATCTCCCTCAGAGTTCTGCTCAGTTTCTCCGTTCCAACACTCGCTCCTGTAAAATCTCCCGAATTGCTCTCTGCAAAGGCAACAACCCACGCCTCAATCTCCCCTCCCCCAATTGCACCTTGCTGCAATTGTTCTCCTTTCGTCTCCTACCCTCAGATACCTCCTCTAATATGTTCCGCAACGCTGTTCGCCAGTCCTCCCGCGCCATCGGCGCCGTCTCTGCCGCTGGCAGGGTCGCTGCGGTAAGTCTTTGCACTCCCATTGCTCCGACGACCTGGGGACCGCCAACGCCATCGAAACACCACCCCGTATCATCATGCACGCACCCGAAAGACATTCTGGGGAGCCAATTGCACAATTGGTTCAGTTTTTTGAGCTTTTTTGAGCTGTTTGGAGGCCTGGGTCGCTGCGAGGGACTCCCACCGTGGATCTGAGGTTGGATCTCGGCTAACTGTATTTTTCACCTCATAGGTCCGAAATGCCGCACCTGCTGTCGTCAACGGTGCTCGCTTCTACGCCGCCGACGCCAAGGCTTCCCCGACCGAGGTTTCTTCCATCCTTGAGCAGCGCATTCGAGGTGTTCAGGAGGAGTCTGGCCTTGCTGAGACTGGCCGCGTCCTTTCCGTCGGGTATGTGGAGCTCTGAGAAGATTAACGCCAGGCGTTCCGGCAACGGTGTCGCGAATGCATCTGTCTCGACCATGACGCATTGGCTCTCATCATCCTCATAAATGACGTGTGGGATTGCAATACTAACTGTAGTGTTTAGTGACGGTATCGCCCGTGTCCATGGTTTGGCCAATGTCCAGGCTGAGGAGCTGGTTGAGTATGTTTACCCTTTACCTTGAGCTGATCTTGTGTCCATCGAGCACAATCTCTAACATGGCATAGGTTCGCCTCCGGTGTCAAGGGAATGTGCATGAACCTCGAGGCTGGCCAGGTCGGTGTTGTGTTGTTCGGTACCGATCGTCTTGTCAAGGAGGGTGAGACTGTCCGTCGTACCGGTGAAATTGTGAGTTGCATCAACATGACAAGCATTAAGGTTTGGATTAACTTATTGACCAATTCTAGGTGGATGTCCCTGTCGGTCCTGAGATGCTTGGCCGTGTCGTCGATGCTCTCGGTAACCCCATCGACGGCAAGGGTCCCATCAAGACCTCCGAGAAGCGCCGTGCTCAGCTTAAGGCCCCCGGTATCCTACCCCGCCAGTCCGTCAACCAGCCCGTGCAGACCGGTCTCAAGTCTGTCGACGCCATGGTTCCCATCGGCCGTGGTCAGCGTGAGCTGATCATTGGTGACCGTCAGACCGGTAAGACTGCCGTCGCTCTCGACACCATCCTTAACCAGAAGCGATGGAACAGCTCCAACGACGAGGACAAGAAGCTCTACTGCATCTACGTCGCTGTTGGCCAGAAGCGATCTACTGTCGCCCAGCTCGTCAAGACCCTTGAGGAGAACGACGCGATGAAGTACAGCATTATTGTAGCCGCCACGGCCTCTGAGGCCGCTCCTCTTCAGTACATCGCTCCCTTCACTGGAGCCTCCATTGGTAAGTCCCATACAGAATCAACCCTGTTATAAACGTTCTAATCTAATCATCTAATTTTAGGTGAGTGGTTCCGTGATAATGGAAAGCACGCTCTCGTGATCTACGACGATCTTTCCAAGCAAGCCGTCGCTTACCGCCAGATGTCTCTGCTGCTCCGTCGTCCCCCCGGTCGTGAGGCCTACCCCGGTGATGTTTTCTACCTTCACTCTCGTCTCCTCGAGCGTGCTGCCAAGCTCAACAAGACCCACGGTGGCGGTTCCTTGACTGCCCTCCCCATCATTGAGACCCAGGGTGGTGATGTGTCTGCTTACATTCCTACCAACGTTATTTCCATCACCGACGGCCAGATCTTCTTGGAGTCCGAGTTGTTCTACAAGGGTATCCGACCTGCCATCAACGTCGGTCTTTCCGTCTCTCGTGTCGGTTCCGCTGCCCAGCTCAAGGCTATGAAGCAGGTCGCTGGTTCTCTCAAGCTTTTCTTGGCCCAGTACCGTGAGGTCGCTGCTTTCGCCCAGTTCGGTTCTGATCTTGATGCCGCTACCAAGCAGACCCTGAACCGTGGTGAGCGTGTAAGTTATTTCCCTTGTACACTTATTTATCCAGAGAAACAAGTATCGCTGACCCATATTAGTTGACCGAGCTTCTCAAGCAGAAGCAGTACTCCCCCATGGCTGTCAACGAGATGGTTCCTCTGATCTTTGCCGGTGTCCGCGGTTTCCTCGACAGCGTTCCTGTCAGCAAGATCCTCCGCTGGGAGTCCGACTTCATCGCTCACCTCAAGACTAATGAGTCTGAGCTGCTCGCCACCATCGACAAGGAGGGCGCTCTCAGCAAGGACCTCGAGGCTAAGCTCGAGAGTGTCGTTACTAGCTTCACCAAGAGCTTCCTCGGTTAAAGAGGTTATCATTCTGCCAGGTAGCATAAGTGTAGCTTAAGCGGGGGATACACGTAGATGATACTGGTGGCTGTACCATAAAGAAGTATTAAAGTCGTCCATATCCTTTCTAGGGCCGGAGTGAGAGAGCTTAAAATTTAACTGATTTTCATTTGTCTCCATACTTGACTGATCCTTTTGACGTGCTCAATTCTCGATGTGATGGTGATAGTTTTAAGTGTTCTCATGCTAGAATCTTTAAACTTGGTAGCCTCAATGGTAAATATCCAAGGTGTTTCTCAGGATGACTGACATGAGGCAAAGGTTTTAACTCGCCGCTATCTACTTTATTATTGAATTGAGTCTTCTAGGTCAGCGATTACGCCACCATGGTTCCATCGGCGAAGCACCACTAGACAGCTCATTATTGACTTTTTAACACAATATCAGAATAACTAACCTAGTAATAAATACTATATCAAGCTTAATATTATGGAATAATCTATTTTTCTCTGATTATTGTGTTTAGTAAATAAGGCCCCGGCTATACAGGAGAAACTTTGGTATGCCATGTTTTATTTCACTCACTTAAGAGTATAGCGTTCGGATCCGTTGGGAAATTCTTCGCAATGTATGGTTTAGAGTTGCTCAACCTAGTCCTTTATTGGATAGTTTCAGGACTTACCAGAATATCAATGAGAATGATTGCTCAAGGGAAGTGTATGGACAGATAATGAATTGGATCTGGTCTGTATCTATGTAGAACTGAAGATATCTCAGAGGTATATAGATATAGGTAAGATGAAAGTGAGAAAGAGTTTTGGATTGTGAGAGGAGAGTGAGAAATTATACAGGCAAATTTAGTGCACAAGGGAAAGCACTACCTAGGTAGGTACTGTAATTTTCCAAAGAAATAATCAATAAAGGAAGGAGCAACGAAGAACAATGCCTCAGGCCGCTATTATATTTAAAAGATAATTCCACAGCTCTCCCCCAGCAGGCTCTTTCTTCTCTATATATTTTTTCCCTCTCAGCGCCCCATCCTGCAACATCTTATACAACAAGTGCCATCAGAAGCGAAGCAATACGTCCGTTACCTAGAGAAGATTCACGGACTCCCTAAAGAAACAGACCCTCAAAACGAATCGTCGGAATCAGCGACTGAAGGCTCCGACTCTGAT
The DNA here is from genome assembly GCA_027569935.1 of Clonostachys sp. G952. Classification (NCBI taxonomy): domain Eukaryota; kingdom Fungi; phylum Ascomycota; class Sordariomycetes; order Hypocreales; family Bionectriaceae; genus Clonostachys; species Clonostachys sp. G952. The sequence continues at coordinate 506,565 of JAPDLB010000028.1, forward strand.
TCTGACGAATACAGTAGAGATATCGACCAGGCTATAAAAAGAACCGCCAGAGCCAACCAATTCAAGCGTATAAAAACAGAAGAAGGGAACATCGCCGCAGCTGCCCGTTGGGAATTTGATCGAATTCGCCGAGCAGAATAAAGACGACAAGCTTCTATCGAATCCAACTCCACACCCACCAGGTGGAGTCACTGTTGAGAACTACACTTACTACCTCCCAACATAAGAGTCTCCATATCTGGAATTTAAGGCTTTACCATGGATAGCTTTAAGAAACTCCTGCACAAGGCAGATAATGCACATGCTAAGTGCATTCACGAGTTACGTGATAACCTCGAGAGAAAGCGAAATGATTCTGAAAATATGCTCTCACCATTCTGGAAATTCGATCTTCCACCATATGGCTACATTCCGAACACCCCTTTGACTCTCGCTGATGAGACTCAACTATCTGAAAAGCTTCGCCTCTGGAGAGAGAGAGAGAGTTTACAAAATGAAGTAGCTGGTGGTGATCGTATGGATGATGCGCCGGGTGCCGAGTTTGTAGGCCTTGACGATGGTTTGCGGACCCTCGTCAATTACACCTATGGACCTCTTCATACCCAGCTTCTGGTATTTCTCCCGAAGCCTCTTCCCTTTCCATCTGCGTGGGACATAATACTGACCAAGTTTAACAGGACGATTTGGACTTGACCACGCGCGGACGGGTCTAAAAGCACTACAGTCCGATTCCCACTCTCCTCTCGCATTTTCAAGCTCTACGCTCTAATGCTTCACTGGATAACACTCAATCCTTTTTATGTGAGACAGCTGTATTGCTTGCCAACCCACAAATACCTACACCAGACATGGCCAGTCCACCATACTGGCAATTACAGAAGCGCTCCCTTCCTTGGGAGGAAGAAAACTAAAAGGTGTATTTTTTTTCTGTATCATAATGACTGGACAAAAATGATGTTGATTGGTAAATTAATCTTGCAATAGCATGCATGATGGCAATAAAATTGATGCAAATTGGACACGATGCTGAATCCCCCCCTTCTTCAAACCCGAAAAGCATGTGTGTCTATGAGAGCCTTCCCTGAGTGCAATAACTGGCATCGTGCATGATGCATCACTAACGTTAAGATAACAAACAACATTTACTGTGAGGAGGCCCCTCATGCAGCATCCGCGACCTTGAAGAAGCTTTAGTAGCTTTCTGATTTTCAACTGTTGTGTTTTTCCCCTTCCGTAGGAACTGTTCCAAGTCACTGCTGTCCGGCTGTCTCTCCTGTATAATGACCCGGGTGTCCTTACGGACCAAATACTTCTCTAGCATGGTGATAACTTGCTTCTTCTTGACGACCTTCTCCATCATGAACATATCAATAGCTGAGTATTCAGCCAGGATTTCCCATATGTGTACCTTGCGTCGTTGTGAGATTCTACGAACTCTTCCAATAAACTGTTCCTTCTGACCAGGTGTCCACAATGGTGCTGTTAGAATCAGATGTGATACGCTATGTATATTCACACCTACTCCTCCAACACCGGCAGTAACAAGCAGGGCCCTGGTCTGATTATCTGATTCATTGTACTCAGAGATGGTTGTAGCTCGTTGATCGATATCAACAGTACCGTTGTATTCAAAAAGTTTGAACTGCAACACCTCATCTTCTCTGGCTAAGCGTTCTAAAGCCTCTTGTATGACATCCAGGAATAGAAGAGATGACGATGCAATGGCCATGCCTTCTCCAGGGAACTTATCTGCAATTCGCTTTACGGTGTTCAAAACTGCTTGGACCCTGGGCGTGAAGATCTCGATATCAGGAAATGTGTTGAGCTTCCTTTTCCACTGTAAGGTGAAGGCAGTGTTGGACCTAGTCTTGCGGCGTGCTTCATGTACGGTCTTCTTGCCTTCCTCACCGAAAGTCTCTTGCTCGTATGTGATCTCATCAACCAAATCCATGTCCCCTATCTCAGGATCACATGTTTCGTCATTGTCTTCATCGGCGTAGATGAAGCCCTCGTCAAGACTCTCTTGGGCCGCTATATTGATCATATCCTGTTCGTTAATACGGTCGTCATCGAAATGATTGCCATCTCCCAAAAATAAGCCATCCCCAGATTCGTTATCAAGTTTATCGCTTCCATCACCAGCAGGGTTTTCCAACTTCAACCTCAAAGGGCCACGACAATGCTGTCGGAACTCACGGAACTCATCCCGAGTCAGTTCATCCATCTGGGTTTGTTGATCCATGCCTTTACTCATTAAAAACTTTACGAAAAGGCTCTGGACATCACGGATCGCTGAATTCTGCGATACATGGCAGTCCTGAGCTTTCAAGACGACAGGGCATGCAGCATACTGCTGGGCTCTGGTCAGGTGCCCAAATGCCTGGGCTTTCAGTCCATCTTTGATCGCGTAGTTTCGTGTATGAGCGGCTTTAGCCAACAGTTTTCGCCCGCGGCTCACATGAGTCTCTATAGCGGCGAGGATGAACCGGGGACTGTCAAATCCGAACGAGACTTTGTGAACCTCGATAGGAGGAAGTTTAATGACGTCCAAGGGTCGAGCAATGATTGCCCCCACCAGTAGTCTCTTCATGAACAAGCAACCCGGGAACCGTGGATCATCCATGATGTCACCAGCAATGTCGCAAACTCCATTTCCGTTGGTACGGAATGCTCCGCAACCTGGCAATAATGCTAGCTGGCCACATAAGTCGCGCCATGTGTTATAGATCGGTATTCCAGTCAAGAGAATTGCGTGATGATAAGGAAGCGATCGAATACCCTCATTGAGTTGATAGTCAAGCCTCTTAGCAAGGTGGGACTCGTCGATAATAACTGCGGCGAATTGCTTGTTGTGCTGAGTATAGTATCCGGAGTGTAGTGGCGCCATAAGAGACTTTTCAGCCGAATCAAGTCCCTTTGATTTCAGCCATTCTGGTGATCTCAGGTGTTTGAACATGTGGTAGGCTTCAGATTCGTGAAATTCTTTGGCTCGAGATCTGAGAAACCCTTCACTACAGATAACAATGTCGTACTGTAGGAGTTCCTGGGGGATCCAATTCTTCTTTGTAAGGACATAGCACTTGGGCCGTGTTTTCTAGGCAACAGATTAGAAACTGTTAATGTTCATCCCAAACAGTAGATTGGTCTGTTCTCACCTCTAGGTAGTGCTTTTGCACTTCGTTATACCATTGATTAACGCAGCTTTTTGGGCAGACAATGAGGATGAATCCGCAATTGGGGCGCCGTTGCCTTTGAATTAAAAGCGCTGTATTCAGCGCTGTCAAAGATTTGCCCATCCCCATAGCATGGCAAAGGAATCCACCTCCAATCTCTGATTGACACATCTCGACGAGCTTTTCGGTTCCAGTGCTTTGATGGGGCAGCGGTGTCATAAAAAGGCCAAGGGAGAACTCATTACCTTGACTACTTGTGATCGAGTTCAGTCGTGCCTATTGAGGAGCTAATAACGAGGTTTTTGGTGGTGTGGATGACGTAGGGATTAGATATTGGATTAATTTTAAATACCAGAAGTTGACTGTGCAGTGGTCCATAAGTGTAGTTAACGAGAGTCCTCATACTCTCGTCAAGAGGGTCGTTGCGTGCATCATCCACAGGGCCATCTTCCGATACTAAACTCGCTAGGGTGGCACGAATCTCTTCTTTGTGTGCGGCATCGGTATCGAAGTGTTGAACGTGATCTCCTGGAGGGTAACTGGGGTGAAGTTCATATTTTTCGATGAGAGCTTCAAGTATCTTCGATTTCTGGAAAATGGTAGCAACCGTGCATAATAACCAAATAACCTGACAATGATCGGACAGCATAATTATTAAACAGAATAATAAGCAAACAGCATAACAATAGCATAACACAATAGTACAGGGATAACGCAGTACTCTTCTAGATGTCCCCATTCGTTCTACCTTTCATGAAATAATCCTCATAAAAGCCCCCAGTGAAGACAGAATGTGAGTCCTCTGCAATGATTACAGTACCACTAGTCCCCTTTTGAGAATTGCAGTCCCTAGGGCGAGCACAAGGTGGAAAGGGACATAAAGACTGGTCAGAGGACGAAGAAAGCCTCGTCGAAGATGAGATGTTTATTTCTCAATCGGACAGTGACAAGGTCGATAGCAACGATGACTATGAGTCGGGAGAAGATGCTATAGAAAGTGAGGAAAGCGAGGAAGAATCAACTTCGGAGGACAGTGAAGGTCCAATGGATATATATGATTAAGAGATGAGATTGCAAAGGACCCTACTATGAGAATCTTAACAATCAAAGGGCGTGGGCGATGCATGCAATGGAAAGATTTCTGGCAGTCTATGAAGTATTAGCGCTGGGCAATACCTAAGGCAATCACTTGTTTCAACACCCAGTCGTTCTAGTCTATACTATTATCCCATTAGTGCCACATGTGTCCTGCTATTATGATCTTGCTATTCTTCGAGCTTGACTGCAAACTGAACTTTTTTTTCAGATGGGTCAACCCTCGTGGAGACCAATAAGAGATTCATTAGCCATAAAAACGTCGTATTCAACCTTGTCCACTGTGATATCCCTGGTTGCAGGATCGCGTTCTGCTCTGTAGAAGTTAGGATATTCGCAAATGATGCACATGGCGTGGAGCCTCGGGAGTGCCTGCATCATATCCCTCAATTCTACCTTGTACCACGACTCGCGGTCGATTCGAGTTTGATGGATCCATCCATTGCTATAATATGAATAAAGGCGTAGATTGAATGCGAAATGCGTTAGATTCGTTTCATGAACTGTCGTGATAATGCCAGTTTTGAAGGTCTCCCGTATGGGGTCGACCAACCGCCTTGGGGTCTATATTGGCAACAAATCACTGAAGTCCCTGAAACGCTGTGGGAGTTTTCACCAAGTAGAGGGAAGACATCTGAGAGCAGGCGCCTGCATGAGAAAATGCTGTGCAGAGTCTCTCTAATTGACAATGCGAAGAAGCCAGTGCATCGGATTGTTTCGAATTGGGTCCAGCGTAAATGTGTACCACCTTCAAATGTTCTGAGGAGCACTTTTTGAGAAAACGAGCAGCAAGGCCTACATCTGCTATTAAAATGGCAAGCAACAGCGACCTCTCAGATGCCGACGATTCAGACGGTTCTCGAATCTCCAAAAAAATCTCCATGAAAGCTCAGCCTGTCCAAGGCGACGTTCCGATGGCCGAGAGAGGGGATCCGATGAAGCCAACCACTGGGCCTCCATGTGATTAGTGGCCAAAAATTATCCACCGGGACAATCAAGATTACTTCGCTCGGGCGTCGGAGTTCTGGAGTGAACAAGGCCAAAACCTTCGCGCATTCCACCAGAAAGCCTTCCTCGATGGCCTTAAAAGTCTTAACCAACGGCCATCGTTCTTGCGCGATTGCAATCAACACCCTTTGGCGAGAGAGTATAAGAGAACAGATTCGTTCGTTTACATTATCCTCTTCATGTTCGTGTTTCCGAAGCAGTCAATGAAGAACAAGAAGCCCGTTTCTGATGCACTTAAACATTACCCCCACTGGCATCCAGATGTCAGCGATTACTCGACAATGGTTCCATCGGCAAAGTACCAGAAGAGCTCTGAAAACCACCAGCAAACTGGATCTGCGAAATTGACATCAAAGGGCATCGAGGAATTGGTCAATCAAGCATGTGGTGAGTGGCTGGATAGAAAGGGCCACGGTTCCATCAACGCACCCAAAGGCTTCAAATGCGTCCTTCTTGACCACGAAGAGCAATGCCCCACGAACAAAGAGATTCAGCGATTGATCGAGTGGCAAGTGGACAGGGTTCTAGACCGGAAAATCGATGAACGCTTGGAGAAGTTCTTCAAAGAGCATACTGATGTATTCGTATCCGGTTCTCGAGTAAAGGATTTCGGCCAGCAACTCGGCGTTCTGACTGAATACTTCAAGAAGCTGAGACTTAGCCACCTGCCTAAGTTCACGAAGATCACCCATGCGAGACTCCCCGCATCGCTTCAATCAGGAACCACTCAACCTGCTGGCGGACCTGCTCCTAAAACTACCAATGAATCAACCGACACCGGAAAGGGAAAGGGGAAGCGCCTTTTGACTGCGGAATCGACGGCTGGGGCCTCGAAGAAGGGACGCTCTTGAAATGAATAGGCAAAAGGTAAAGGGGAAACGGTAGCGACGAGCGAACGACGAGCGAACGACGAGTGAACGACGAGCGAACGACGAGTGAACGACGAGCGAACGACGAGTGAACGACGAGCGAACGACGAGCGAAAATCGAGCGAAAATGGAGGCTAAAGGTTAGATTTTGTGGTTTGTGGTTCACAAATGGTATGGGGAGGTGCGCGCAACAGGAACATCAGAATAGAGGCAACCGGGTGGGAGTGTAAGACCTCTCTTTTTACATTATCGCTAGAATCAATTGAAATCGCGAATCATCCCACCCTACAGATATCAGATGGCGATAGTAGATATAGAAAAACATTTCTTAGGAATCTTATTTCTTAAAAATCTATTATCTTGGGGAGGATACCAGTTTTGATAAGAGAGGTATCACCAGGCTGGCTAATGAATTTAGTATATAGCTTGAGCCCTAAAAATTAATTTAGGGATCATTAGGTTAGTATTATCTCACCCTACAGATATCAGATAGTGATAGTGGATGTAGAGAAGTTTGACAGGGGGTTCTCATTTCTTATGATTACTTGAAAGATGCAGTGTTTTGAGAAGGCAAGTAATTTGAAGTGCTGTGCAACTACCAACCAATGCGCTGTTGAGATCTTCCTAGAAAGCTGAAGTCGTAACGGTCATGATGACATTTCATGGTCCCCCAAGACCTGCAAGTGGAGAGCGCTGAAGCAGGTAACCATGAGCATCAATCACTCTTCTCTCCTTCCAGCATCTCCGCACCAAGCCCATCTCCTTATCCGCGCATTTAATGCATACTCTCAGTTGTATATCCTTACATCTATTTAATCCGACCGAATTTCCCATTTTCAACCATTATGCCCGCTGAGGCGTCCGCCCCCGAGATGTCAAACGCAACCAAGGCGATCCTCGGCAAGGTCCAGCGGATGATCCCGCCAATGCTTGAAAAGTTCCATAAAGGTATGCGACTTTTCCTTGAGAATAATCTCTGACATTTATACATATTCTTACGATGATTAGGCCAGCTTGGACGTGTGGCGGTGCTAGGTGGAAGCGAGGACTATACCGGTGCGCCCTACTTCTCCGCCATGGCCAGTGCCAGACTTGGCTGCGATATGGTAAGTTTTTTTACCTCAAGAACACAACCTAAATGATTGTGGTTGTGAAGATGGCAGCTCTGAACTAAGTGTACCAAGTCTCATGTCATCTGTACTCCGGGTGCCGCTGCGGTCATTAAGACGTACTCACCCAATCTAATGGTCCATCCGCTCATGCGTCAGTCACCTCCCACAGCCTCATCGTCAAAAGGACCCAGGGATCCGGAGACCGATCCCAATCATGTGGCTTCCCGTATCATCGACATGATGTCCAGGCTCCATGTCCTCGTCATCGGGCCAGGGCTGGGTCGAGATCCGCTGATGCAGGATACTGTGGCCCTGGTAATCCAGGCTGCCAGGACCAAGAACCTGCCACTTGTCCTGGACGCTGACGCTCTCCTGGTTGTTCAGAAAGATCCCGGTCTAGTCAGTGGCTACACACAGGCCATACTGACACCCAACGTGGTCGAGTTTAAGCGCCTGTGTGATGCCTTGGGGGTCGACGTGACGGGCCAGGAAGGTGAGACGGCCAGAGTAGAGGCTCTCGCGAAGGCACTGCAAGGAGTGACCATCATAGAAAAGGGAGCAAGCGATTTCATTTCTGATGGGAATAACACAATTAAGAACGACATGGAGGGTGGCAAGAAAAGAAGTGGTGGACAGGGCGATACCCTGACAGGATCTGTCGCCACGTTCCTGGCCTGGAGGAAGGCATATCTCGACGAGCTTTGGGATACAGGGAGTGAGAAGCTTGGTGAGGGCGAGATGATTCAGTTGGCTGCGTTTGGAGGAAGTGCCATTACTAGAGTGAGTTTCACAAGGACGAAATGCAACAGCCGACCAGCACATTTGATATTTGGCTAACCGTGCTTCCAGGAGAGCTCCCGTCTCGCCTTTTCCAAACGAGGTCGGAGTCTACAGGCAAGTGACCTGACGGACGAGGTTCACAGTGCGTTCATGAACTTGTTCGGCGAAATTGATGGTGAAGCAGGCGCTTCAAGGCTGCGATTCTCGGGCGGGGCCTTCAATTGCCAGTCTCAGACGGGATGAAAAGTGACGCTGTATCACGCCAGCTGTCTAGAAATTTAGAAACAAACTCCACCGACAGATGCACAACATTTGTTCTTCCGAGTTGCTTTTGAACTGAAGGGTCCAAGTGGGTGGCATTGGATCTAAGACAGATGAGCATTACACTACGTATTGTTAAGTCTGCAAACAGCCTTATCAGAGTATCGAGGGTTGGTAATAAATGCTAAAGAAATAACACTAAATATTGTTCACACATATATGTATATGTATCGTGCAGTACTCTTATCATTCTAGTCATTATATAAAAAGGCCCGTACAAAAACCACCTTTCAATTTGATGTCTCACTGTTCTGTCACCCAGCTGAGTCCTTCTTGAAGGTGGTAAATCCCCCTTTCCATGCATAATGTTGAGCAGAAGGGTCTGGTCATGAAGCTGCCAGAGTGAAACCGGAGCCTTGGCCAACGGCTCTGGTACGACCCTGAAAACGAGGATTTCAGATTTGTGGCACGGGGATAGAAAGCTCCGGGGTACGTGAATGTTGAACGGATTCAAGACAGCAAGTTGCATTTCGGACAAACAGGTGGCTGCGCTTATTCCGATCTGTGAGTAACCCCCTGTTGTAGATCACTCACTGCCTCTCTCCATATCGAGTAATGGATTACCACCTGAGGTACCAAATGTGTATCTCATTCATGCACATAGAGCAAGCGATAGGCTCTGGGCGGCCGCCTGACTGGGGCGGAAAGGAACAAGATGCATCTGAGTCAAGAAGAAAGGCTGGGGCCAGACATTTTACCTGGCGTCAACGGAACTCAAGACAGTATTTCCCTGCCATTGGGCTGGGATTTCCTTCCTATTGGAAAGAGAAAGTCTGGATCTGCTCATTTGCAGGTAAAACTTCTCGTGTCATGATCTGACGGCTTATTGGAAACCCATGAGGTTGATGAACAGTGATGCGAGAGAGCAGGCGTTAACCTACGAGGTGAAGCCAGACCGTTGCTTTCGATGTATGCATGCATGTCTAGGGGATTTTAGAACCGTTTGACAAATATAAGCGGAGACAGAAGAACAGGCGAGGCAGACTGAAGGAGACAGGCACATACGCATGTATGGCAGTCTGGAACAGGAGTAGAACCTGCACGTCTTGGCAGATCGATCATTCGGGGTCTCCGTAAGGGGCCGCGACCGTTAGCACGCTGCGCCATGGACACCATCCCGCATAATATACACAATTAATTGAAATAAAATAACTAGAGCTGAAGAGAGTACACAGACATTATTGGTTGGGTAGAGGTACTCAGGCGTTAGCGCCTCGATGTCCGCGGCACGGTTATTTGGCATCAAGACAAACGCCTAAGTGGGTGGTCTAGGAATATCAAGCGTGTAATTTGAGCTTCCGGGCTCCTCTGCCCTAGAAGCTCTCTCCTAATTCGTGAAACGAGACTGGGAGAATTCGTAAAGGGCAGGGCAGATATTGGTGTTGAACGCATACTCGTTTATCACCAGAATAGGAGTCTCCTAGCAAAGGGGGAGATGAAGAAACAATTCACTCGGAGGTTGGGTCTTCTGCATCATGAAAAATTTGCACAGACATCTTCGTGCAGCTGATTGTGGATCATGGCCTCAAGGTATTTGTGATTTAAAATACTACTGATCAGTAGTCTCTAGTACTTTGGTCTGGAAAAAGTTGACCAGTCTTCCGCTCAGTCTTGTATGTTTCCGCATATGCAGGGTACGAAAATTGTGTGAGAAATCGACAGCTTGTCGGCAGAGATATGTGGCGTGGGCATCTCAAGATGAGACGACGGACTTTCATCACCTTGTCCGAGAACATGTGCCTGATCCGAAATGCAGCCACGGGCATGATCTTTTCGGTGATATTATCATGGATGATTGGCAGCTGGATAAGATACTCCAACATTAAGCTGCTTATTTTCAAGTCTGCGATCGTTATTAATGGACTATTAGAAGTGACAATAATACATACATCAGAGAGGATACAGTATATATTCTTCCCTTATTTCGGTTTATGCGATCGAATTTTCCTATTCACTGTAGAAAGTGGTCTACTCATGGCCGCTCTTCCATGACGTGTCTCAGTTCTCCTGTCGCCTGCTTGATTTGGTATCTTTAGCCAAGGATGACAGCCTTGGGTGGTAACATGCTCTCATGAATCATCAAACAAGTTTCCAGTAAGCCTTCCAAAGTAAGTAAACTACAAACTTATATATCAGAGAGCACGATAAAGGGGAATGGTTTGTGAGGGCCGAATAAATCCATGAGAACATGGACGCTCTATGCTCGGACCGAGCTCGCTGAGTTCATTGATTGACATGTGCGAAGTACGGTGTGAGCATAGTGACTTTTCTTTTTCTTCATTTCATATTCCGTGGCGGAACACATACAAGTAAGGCTCTGCGTAGCCGAGGTGTGGACTGGGCCACTTTGGTCATTTGCTCGGCTCAATGGTGGATCGTCACGGCGCCGTAGGCCTGTGTACGTTTGTAACAAAAGGTCTCCTCGTCTCCAAGCCCCCCATTTGGCTACCGGGGATGTGATACGGTGGCGGACAGTGGCTTAATGTCTTGCACATTTTGTGCCCCCCATAGTGGCCGGCATCTGTACAATCAAGGTCCTAGCCCGAGGATAGGTTGAAAGCGAAGCTAGGATATTATGCAAGGAAGCAACTAAAGTGCCGGAAGAGCTCCTATTAGCCCAGCGGCTGGGAAGGGAGGCTTCGCGTTGGCTGTGGGCGAAGTCTGGAGCCACGATGAGACCGTGACCAAAGTTGTCTTTGCTTTTTTGGTCATGCTACCTGTGGACTCCTCACTTGCCACGCTTGCCACAAGCTGAAGTAGTTCTGAACAGTCCCATGCTTGCTTTTCGTAAGCATACGAGCGAGACTGAAACTGAGAAGCCAGTTGGATTCTGGCGAATCCGAGGCCTTCGATCTCGGGAGCCCTTGGTGTGGAAACCAATATCGATCAATGCACGTGGACTGTATCAATTAGATCATCACGATACACAGGGCTACATTACCATCCACTAGTGGCCCGTATCGAAAGAAAACAGGCTTGGTGGTGGACTGGTCAATGGCATCAGTGGCCGTACTGTCGGTACCCATCTCCACATAATCATCGAAGTGGAAGAGGAAAGAGGAAACCAGTGAGAGAAGAAGACCTATGCTGCGGCGAGATGACTGATCGACTCATAAATACCTGCTCAGCTAGCAGAATGGGCAAGAGATTACGGCTAGAGAAGAGCAACAACAGGTCAAAGCACGAGAGGGAGGGGAGAAGCGGGGCGGCTCAGCTTGCCAAAATGTGAGTTCTCAGTTTTGATGGAGATGTATAGTTGTGTATGCTTGTAGATGGACACCTGCTGCATAGCAAGAGCCAAGGCGTAGCCGTGATGCAAGCCAGATTAGCGGGTATGCAGGCCGTTTCCGCAGACTTTGAGGGCTGCGCGGAGGTGTCTGCCTCCATCCCACAATTGCACCACCGTCTTGATCCGTTGCTACCTGGAGCTCCCTTCCCTGTTACGCGACGCGGTGCCAAGTGAAGGGAGGGCTCAGGGAGGACATTGCGCCTGCATTGCATTGGCGGTTGGGGCTAGAGACCCCATTCAATGGCGATCGATCCTTAGGCGTGGGGAATGTGTGAGGGTGAGGGTGAGGGGCTGCTGAGAGACGGTGCAAATTGGTCGACGACGACGAGGAGGAAGCGAAGCAGAAGAAGCAAGGAGGGTTGGAAGAGCGCCAATGCCGGCTTTCGTGGTGGGAGCAAGGATCGATACGCGGCGGATATATGCAGAGAAACGCTAATCTGGCTGCGCGGATCCCTCAATGGAGCTTAGATTGCTGCAACCAAGCAGGAAGCCGCCATGATGCTCAACGCTTGTAGCTTTGACCAGCACTCGATCTTGGCTAGTCCATGTTGTATGGGCACTTCCGCGATACCGTTGATAATAGGCTGGAGCAGATTGGGCAAGTGTTGCCCTGCTGAGGAGACATGATGGCACCTAAGTGGAATTGTATGTCTCTTTCCCTGGGGCCGTTGTTTTTCTTTCCTTTTCCCAGCTCTCTCCTAGGGCCCGTTACCTTTTTTTCTTTTTCCCACTTCCCCAGGACGGACCGAGAGACAAGGACCCTGGTTCTGATATTGATGGAGCGCCTTGTCTCGTAGGTGGTGGCGAAGCCATGGTGGCCAACGGAGGCGCTCTCTCTGGATCTGCTCTCCAGCGATCCGACGCCTATATGTAAACATGTAGGTGGAAGCAGAGATGCAGCATTTCTGCGTCGATCAAGGCGTCGGTAAGGGCGTCTGAACGAAGCCCCACCACCCCGGACCGTGCGCTCAGCTCTCAACATCAAGGCATCCTCCCCTCTTCTCCACCGGCATGAACGAACATGTTCTAGGCTGGCCATCACCCTTGCCTCCCTGCTCTCCCTTTCTGTGTGTGTTTGCTGGCTGTTGCATGAGGTATTCAGCTGGTCCAGCCTGGGTGTGTGGATAGGTATGATGTTTTGTCTCGGCTTTCGATCAGGAAATGTGTCTGTCTCAGCTCTGATAGGTGCCGGCTCAGATCTCCTAGGCGATACAAAACACAAGCAGCTTCAGTAGCTCGCCGACTGTGGAGAGGCCCAAGGAGGCATGGGCATGGGCATGGATGATGGCGGCGCCCGGACGCCTTTGTGTAGCCATCATTATGTGCAGAGCCACTTCACATGCCTCCTCCAACCGAGCAGCGGCCCCATGAGTACTTGGCCGCTACCTGAGCGTAATAGACAGAACACCTGTGGTTCATAGCGGTAGATGCGTCAGTGTTCCACATTGTACACGCAGGTCTGTCCGAATGTGATATCTGCCTGCCTGCCTTCTTTCCTACCTGAGATGCCTCGTACTGGATTTGGCTCCATGTTTCTCGACCACAGCGACAGGGAGAGACAGCCACTCCCTGTTTTAAAGACTCCCCGTTCCTCGTCTCACCCAAGACCTGAGTCGTTCATTTTCGAAGGATGCCAACCAGATATCTTCCACATCCATGTAACCTGGTGGCTTGCCTCTCCCTGATTTCTCTTCCCTTGGCCCATCGACACCAACGCTCGTCTCTTGCAGCTTCTACACGTACCAGGAGGAACAACTCTGATCTGTGTCTTGTTGGGTGTTGGTCAATCTGGTTATCCCATCTCTGGATCAATTGAGAATCTCTCTAGCTGGATTCGAGAGGTAGAAGCAGAGTTCAGACAAACCTGCCCTGATTCACTGGCAGCTCACCTTTGCCTCACCTCACCTCACCTCCATCGCACCTGCCTCTTATCAGGCCCGCCCCAGCCCCCTTGCTCTTTCCCTTCCCACTTCGACTTGGAAGGAAAAAGAACAAGGAAGAAGGGAAAACGACTTCTGCACCTTCTCCAATTCCAAGTATCCTTCGAGGCAATTCTTTGTCTCGTATCCAAACAACTTGCGGCCACTGCCCTCGAACCACGACCGAAAGTGAGCAACACGAAGGTTTTCCAACCAATTCCAATCTGCGACGTCGACTATTTGGTCAATTGAACTTGGTGCTCGACATAGGCCCAAGATTTAGAGTCAATCCTCACTGCGCAGCAAGGGTTCCCTTCTGCAACAAACGAATACTGACCTCATCACGCCTCATTCTATGACTTCCGATTTAAGCTCAAAAGCACAGAATTTGCTAAGAGCAAGAAAATCTGCGCTTATCCCAGATTTCAACTACAATTAAAAGTATTATTACGCCGGTTTTGGGCAGAGTGTGCCTTGAGAGCTTCGTGTGTATGCCAAACACAGACCGAACACTGCATCAGCAGTCTCTTTAATTACATTGGTAGACCAAGAAAACAGCAATACCTCTCAGTTACCGAGTCAGCACCCATAGTCAGTACGTTACGTCTAATTCCGACGCACATGCCTGGAACAAGATGAGGCACCATACTTACTTCACTCCCAGATCTTTACGATGGCGAACGGGTTAGATAAACTTGAGAGATTCTTCTTTCATAAGCGAAAAGGCTTGGGGGCGTCAGTCACAGCTTCCACCGTACCCAGCAGTCCCACAAAGCAGCATATGGACTTGCAGTTTCCCTCACCATCGTTCATTCGACCCAAAACCTCACGGATGGCTGCTCGGGAGGAAGTGCGTTATACCCCAGGAGCCAGGTTTCCAACCACCAATGAAACAGACTTCCCTCAGCGATACGGATCGATTGACAGCCGGAAGTCTCGTGCAACATCGACGTGCCATGAATGGCAACTTCCTCGCCCCCGATCATCTTCACTTGATAGTGAGCGCTCGAGGCAGATGTGTACCTTCGATGAATTTGGTTTCCCAAAACCCCCAATTCGACGTGGGCGTATTTCACCCTTCGAGTTGAATTCTAAACCGCTTCCCGATGCACCCTCGAGGCCTGTTTCTGGAACATCATCCACATTGCATTTCCACATTTCTCCAAACCGGACTGACACGCCTCCATCTTCCGATATTGAAACAGAATGTTCCTCGCTGGGACGGCCAATCTCTTCAAACCCTGCGGCCTATACTTACAAGTCTCTTCCAACACCAGAGTCTTCCCCCGAGATTGGCCCTCTACCAGATTGGGAACTTCTTAGCAACCAGACCATCGACATCCTTAATCAAGACTTGTGTGACGATATCCAACGGAAATTAGGAGAGCCAATGACCAACCCTACTACAGCTTCTATTTCTCACACTGACCAAACTGAGGGATCAGAGATCTCTCCCCATTCTTCCTTTTCGAGCGCATCTCTCCAAGAGCCAGAAGTTTGTGACTTTTTCACACTCAGCGACGAAAATGTCGCCGAGTCATATGCTGAAGAGTCTTTGTTCTCCGATGATCCACGTCGGTCTTATGCCTCGATTACCTTGGCACCTTCAGTTTTGTCATTGCCTTTGAGAGATCCACCACTGTTGACCTTGGAGCAGCCTTCAACAAGCCGCCCAGCCAGGGTTGCCGCATTTGAGGCGGCCCGCATTGCCAGCAGATACAAGTTCGACATGCTCTACGTCGTGAATCTGTGGCCCGAGAATACAGCCTCGCATTCCCCCCGTGATTCATACCCTATTGAGGGCATGACAGGGAGACTTCTGGTTGCGTACGGTTTGCATCATAGCCCCTCACCGTTTCAAATCTCGTCTGAAGTCCACACAAAGATTCTACAGTCTCCAGGATGGATGGAGTATCGAGATGAACAAGCTGAGAACGACTTTGCATGCGCCTATGCTTATACATTTTACCCCCGTTCCACCGGAGATAAACGCGGTTCGGGGTCGTCTCTTTCCACTCAATCAACCACAGCAACCTTGGTTGACCGTGGGATTGTTTTCGCCGCTTTCCGCAAGAAGGACACTCAAAACTCAACACATTACCCAACTCTTGACGAACTTGCCTATCTCGGGCGAGACGTGGAAACGATGATACAGGTGCTCATCGATATTCATAACACCCGCCAGATGCGGCAGGCACCTTCACAGCAGGAATACTTGGATGAAACAGGTCCTATGCCAGTTTTGTGAACTAATACGGAGATTGCTAATGCATTGCCTCTTCAGCAAAGAAGACCTGTTTAAATTGGCATAATCTTATGGGAAGGACATTTGTCTCGAATTAACAAGGCGTAATGGGAGGAACACGAATGACTTACGACGTATTATACCCTCAGGGGCGGCTCAATCTGATTTGGTTTTTTTTTTCTTTTCTATTTTTTTTTCTTTTAATTGTTAACAACATCCGGACGGCAGCATGTGGTTTTTCAGTTTTGTGGCAAGTGGATTAGTTAGGCCTTTTCACTTAACAAGGAAATAAATATGTGTATTGAAAATGGTCAATATACTCGCGATAGCTCTTCATTCTAGGAAGAAGATGGTTCTACCACTGTTCACGGGTAAGCCGCTGAGATGAAACATGGCACACCAGAGCTCTTTTCGTGCAAGCTAGAGACCTCTTCAAATGATAACAGTAAAACAATAAATTATTCTATATTGTTTAGCTTGATATTATATTGATAAGTGGGTTAAATTGTTTCGATATTGTGTCGAAATCTGAGGCTGTATGGAGGCTTTGGTCTGCCATGTTTCATTTCAGCCACTTGACGAGGTCCTGCAGATATCCCACTTCAACTTGCACCTGCCATCGTCAATCAGTGAATGAGCATGTACATATTCTGAGGGAGGTTTTTTAAACTTCTGTTTCATTATTATCTTGCCACTACGACTAGATGAACCCTGATAACATTACATAAGGGTATTTCTTTTCTTAATTTCAAGCATTCATGGCTCCTGAAGCCTCTATTTACAAACTCAGTCAAAAGGGATCCTCCGTAGAGTCTGGCCTTGGCCATTTTTGCGCAATTCTTGAGCTGCCGCTATACTGCTGGGCACTTTGATGCCGCAGCAGGCGCCCCAGCCTGTACCGTCGTGCGGGTGTTCATGCTCATGATCAGGGTCCACATCCTCGTCGTCTTCTCCATCCTTGCTGTCGGTAGCCGATTCGGGGCTCATGCCTTCGGCTGCCGGGATCAGACTGCCAAAGAGGAAATGCTGCATCACAGGTAGCTTGCCCAATACCTCGGCAACAAACATGCGGCGCATGCCGCCGTCGATCTTGGTCCAAGACTTTGCAGATGAAATGTCGTCGAGCATGGGGCTATGCCACCGAAGACCCTTGACCGTTTTCGTGCTGTTGACGAAGTTGACCTGCCCTAGATACAAGTAATCTTCGCCCGACTCCTCGAGAGTGAGGTCCTGGTGGATCGACCGGGGGATGATGTAGGGATGGTGGAGGAGCTGAGAGGCACCGAAGAGGAAGGGGAGGAACTGGTAGTCGTCAAGGCCCCAGACGCCATGCGAGCCTGCGGGTTCTAGATAATATGACATCTGGACAATGCGCATGACTGAAAGGTAGAGTGGGAAGACGCGGAGGATCAGGGCCTTGAAGTCATCTCGCTGGACGATCTTCAGCTGGTATAAGCAGAGCAGCCACAGCATGAAGTTGAGCTCGTGCCCCGAACCGTAGTCGATGCGGTTGCGGTTGCCGAACGACTGCTGGAGATATTTGGAGACTTCGGCGATGGCGTCGTCGTCGGATACGCCGAGCGAGCGGTGCCATCGGGGGCAGGCTTCGCTGGCGAGGTCTATGAAGCCGCGGAAGGCCTTGTTCCCGAAGCGGGAGCCGCCTTGCTCGTCGGGGGGGGACTTGGCGACGAAGCCCTCCGCCTCCTTCAAGATGGAGATGATTGTCTTCGCGACATTGCTGAGCTCATTGTCCTTGACTGCCGAACAGGGGATATCGACCACCGACTCGGCAAGGTTGAAGATCCATGCTTTGACGAGGGTACTTGTGGGCGAAGCGAGGAAGATGTCGTGGTCCTTTGGTGAGAGGATCCTCTTCTTGGGAGTCTTGTAGGTCCAGGAGGACGTATCGGGCGGCGAGGGGAGGGCGGGAGTATCTGGGATGGGAGTTGGGTTCGAGGGTCCCTGTCGTCGTTTTCGAGGTTCAAGCTTTGGGAGTCTTTGTTTGAGGTTCGGGATGGAGGGTGCTGGTGGGGTTTCCGTAGCCATTAGAACGTCTTTTACTGAAATATTGCTCCTTTTGCCGTGTTTTATTGTCGTGTTCTCGAAGCTTTGAAAGTGAATGAAATCGAGGAAGTCGCAAGCTTGCCACCGGGGTGGTAATCAGGTTATAGTGGCAGCCGCGGGGCTCTAAGCACTGGGCGCGTCTGTGGTGGCGGATAGACCCTTCCGTGTTACCTCATCACCCCACCAGCCTCTAGGCCTGTCGCTTGCTCTCTTTGGGTATAGGGTCAAAAAGCTTCAATTCCGCTTTTATTGGTGACTGTGGAATTTCTTGCCAGATCAAATCGCCGGTCAAACCTCTCGGATATATTCAGAAACATGGCTCTCTCCTCGCAGCCGGCCGCTGATCTAGCTCCTCTGCCTCGAGCAGACGGGTCGGCAACTTTTTCCCACAACGGCTTTGTTGTCACGGCAGCCGTCAATGGTCCCGTGGAAGCTCCCAGACGAGATGAGAATGCCTTTGAAGCGCTTGTCGATGTCGTTGTTCGGCCAGCAGCAGGTGTAGGAGGTAATGAATTGGTCAATTTTCATACGATCTGAGGTTCATAAGGAAGAAAGCGCAGCTAACAAGTCCATTTCCAGGCACCGCGGAGAGGCAGTTAGAATCTATTCTGCAGAGCACGCTCCGGCAACTCATTCCTATCAGGGATTTCCCAAGAACCATGATTCAAATTACCCTCCAAATTGTCGGGATTCCTGAGAATGCTTATGAAAACGCTAAAATTTTGCAGGCCCAGCTGGTAGGCCACTCTCTCGCGCCCTCAAATGTTGCTTCTCTTGAATCCTAACCTGGAACTGCCCAGAACCTCCCCGTGATACCCGCTCTGTTGCATGCAGCTATCCTGGGTCTTCTCACCGCTTCCATTCCATTAAAAACTATTGTCACGGCATGCACTGTGGCTATCACAGAGGACGGCGCTTCAGCTGGGCGTGTCACTCTGGAACCCACCGCCATTGAAGCACGTCGTGCCAAGTCCCTCCATGTAGTTGGTTTCACAGGCGACGGCGGGCTCCTCCTTTCCGAGAGCACCGGGTCGTTCTCTGTCGAAGAACTAGCTAAAGTGCTAGAGCTCGGCGAGAAGGCCTGCTCCAGAGATCACAAGGACGGAACTGATGTGCTAATGGAGGATGACGAGATCTCATCGTCCAGCATCAGGTACTTCATTCGATCAGTGATGCAAGCCAAGTCTGCCAAGGACCTCCACTGGAAGTGAGGAGCTGCGACTCGCTCTTCTTCCATCAAACGAGGAGCTGCGTGGTTGTAACGCGGCGCTAGGGAGCGGTGTTGCTTGATTCATGGATTAACTTCGCCTCCTCAATTGTCCATGCACCAGATATGTCTCGGTCATATGCTGTTACAGCTTACCAACGACAGGAATCCCATCATCCCAGTTCGGTCTACGCAGCATGTTGGGGAGGCAGTCTACGCCAGGCCAAGGCAACTACATATGCTTACGATGGAGCCGTACATGGGTCGAATGCAATACAAAGACGGCTTCTCCGGGTAAGCAAGCGGGAAGGATTGGGGGCGTCGTGATAGCGGAAGGTGCCATTTGTGAACAGGTATCACAACACGGCGTGCTTCGTCAGTAGCCCTGGTCCACGGCGGGCGGTTACAGATGAACAATATGCGGCATGTAAAGGGGTTGTCGGCGTGGGAGGATCCTTCGGACTGGGAGGAACTTTTCAGGGCCAGCATATAATATACAGATACAGCTCAGGACAGAGCAACTTGATATCACAAGATGGATCTCTCTCCTGGGTCAAAGAGACGTTATTGGCCAACTGGGCTAGTGTAACATTGGTGGTGACTTCTCATGCAGCTGTCTCCAATACTAACGCAGGATGCTATAATTATCTTCCTGCCTCGATACGCACATTGATATGGGGACCAACACCACGTGGATGGTAGTGCAAGTGTGAGGTGACAGCCAACTATCTAGCCTACCAACATCCTGGATAATCACAAAACTTGGTGTGTTGGTCAGGCAGCATGGTATCTCAGCCCCGGCTGGGAAAATGCAACGAACAGGACGTGGAACATGACGTGGTCTCCAGGGTGCCATCGAAATCTCGGGGCAGCAGTGCTCCCTGGCCAGATCGGACTCATCGGGGAATCCAGAAGGTACGAATCCGTCACGATGTCCAAGCAGGAAGGGCAGGTGCGCTCCTTCCCAGATCCCCCCATGTAGACCCTCCAAAACCCCGCCAAAAGTCCGCCAGCCAGCACAGCTCCCTAATTACTCTCTCGGTGATACTCAGAGTGCATCCATGGGACTGGCCTCCAACTCCACGGGCTTGCTCCAGTGACCTGCGGATCACATCTGCGGACAGGTTGTGAATCTCAGTCGCCTCGGTTACAGCCAGAGCAAGGCCAACCCGACCCAAGCGAAACGCGGTGTAGCCACTATCACAGAAGAGCTTCATATCGGCCCCCAACCCCATGCAGGGTCATTGCTCTCGGTACTGCTCAATCCCACATTACCATCGAGTGATGAAAATAAGCGATCACTGCCATCACGCGTGGCACCCAATTGCCATATCACGATCCATCACCTGAAGAGGTGGCTTCTTGGCTGTCTGCTATCACAGCGCTTCACCCTGACCTGCTACTCGGCAGCGACAGGCCATGTGGATAATATCACACGCACCACCACACCCAGGCAAGTGGGTGACATTGAAATTGAGACACTCAAAACATTAGGCTGCTTATAATCGAGTCTGTGGCCGGTATTGTTGAATTATTGAGTGCTAACAAATACGCTTCACAGATAATAAGGTAGATATTGTCGCTTTATTTCGTTTTATGCTACTGGATTTCTCTATGTATTGCAGAAAGTAGTCGATTTATAACCACTCTTCCATTAGGTGTCTCATTTCTCCTGTCACCCACTTGCCAGGCTAAGGGAGACGATAGTTCCTTACTCAAAGCAGTTGGTCACACACCCAGAATCAACCACGCTGTCTCACCGCAGGTTGCGTGGGTGAAGAGCGAAGAGGGTTGTGAACAGGGCTTGCCTTGATTTGGCTGGCCTTGGTTCATGCTTCCTTGTTGCTTATAAACCCGCGGATAATACTTCCCGCAAGTGCATGCTTACCTACATACTCCGTACAGCTTGCCGAATGCACGGAACCAATACAGGTCCGTTCCGGGGGACGGTGACCCCAGCGATTCGAAGCAAAAGCTAGCCAGACAGCGTGGAAAGGAACAAATCGATACCCAAATCGGTTCTGGTGATTGGCATTCTGAGGCAAATGCAATGCATGCCCGGTACCACTGATAAAGCCACCGTGTGATGTGATTATTCACATCCATGCAAGGTGTACGGACCCAAGTCACCCCGACGGTTGGGTTAGTGATCGTACCCCTCATGCTCATGTCCGCCGCAAAGGCCTATTTCCGTCTCGGTGCGCTGGGGGAGGCGACTGTTAGCGTCCGACTATGCATCTGGCTCGCTCACCATGGCCGAAACCAGGGCTCTTGTTCCGCACCCTGATTGCACCATCGTTGCCCAAACGGATCTCGCTGGCAGGTTGCAGTGCATGGGGGGCTATCCGATGGATCTTGGCCTTGGTCGCGCAAATAAGTGGCTGGCCCGCTCAGAGACGACCTTCCCTGGTAATGATACGTAATTAATCCGAGTGCCTCGCCGCCCACAACTCTCTCTCCCGTCGGCGTTGATTAACAAGGGACGGACGCCCACAAGACAAGAAACGCCTCACTAGAGCCAATTCACCTCACCACGCATCTGTACTTGACTCTACCGTGCTCTATTTCATTCCAGTCCTCGTGCCGGGCGCCATACGATATTGGCACACCCACCTTGCCTTTCTTGTATTACACAAAGGAGAAATTTAATTTCATTTCCCAACATGATTTGTTTGTCTGGGTGATAAGCGGAAGCCCGCGGAGCACATGCGCAGAGTACTCGACCACCAGTGCTCGAACTCTAACCCCGACATCTCCGGGAAACCTGTCCTGGTCCAAACTCGACTGAATTGACCTTCGTATATATCATCGATTCCTGCGCTCCGCTCACTCTCCCCATCACCTACTCACCCACCAAGAATTCTCGACCCCATCTGGGCCTCGGCTACTCTCGAGCGCTCGCCGAGACTGACCTCAACTTGCATCACCCGAAGCTAGTTTCTAAACTCGGGGATCTATTCTTCTATGACACATTGTCTTACAACCCCCCACAATGGCAGATAATGAACTCAGTGCCGGTTCACCTCCGAACCAGAGGTTAAACGTTCCATCGGCATCTACCACCAATAGGCTCACCAAGGCCCTTACCGACCTCGCCAACTCAGCATCAATGGCAACCCTCCCCCACCTGCGCTCACCATGCTTTTACCATAAAAGATTCGATGAGGCTGTGGACATCGACAAAATCCTAGAGGAGATCAAGAATGATGAATCCATGTCGCACTCACGACTTGTCCAGACGGCCACCGGAGTCCGCGAGGTGTCGAAGCAGCTCCAGCGCAGACCTGTGAAGCGCGCAGTACGGAATGTGATGATCATCACCAAGGCTAGAGATAACCAGCTCGTGCACTTGACGCGAGAGTTGGCTATTTGGCTGATGAGCACACCTCGCTACGGGTCCAAGGTTGGAGTCAACGTCTATGTGGATGCAAAACTGCGCAACTCAAAGCGATTCGATGCCGCCGGCATCTCCAACACAGACTCTCGGTTTGAGCAGATGTTTCATTACTGGACTCCAGACCTATGCTGGGCTCAGCCGGAGAAGTTCGACCTGGTACTCACCCTTGGCGGAGATGGTACCGTCCTCTTCACCTCTTGGTTATTTCAGCGCATAGTGCCTCCGGTGCTCTCGTTCAGTCTCGGAAGTCTAGGCTTCATGACTACGTTCGAGTTTGAGAAGTACAAGGAGCATCTAAACCGTGTCATGGGCGATGACGGAATGAAAATCAACCTGCGGATGCGCTTCACCTGCACCGTGTGGCGTGCCAATGCCCTTGGCGGTGCGGATATGCACAAGGAGGACGAATTCGAAGTCCTAAACGAGCTCGTCATCGACCGCGGGCCTTCACCATACGTGTCGCAGCTCGAGCTCTATGGAGATGAAGAGCTCATCACCGTCGTCCAAGCTGATGGCTGCATCTTTTCCACGCCTACCGGGTCAACGGCGTACTCACTCTCTGCAGGTGGTCCGCTTGTTCACCCAGATCTTCCAGCCATCCTCTTAACACCCATCTGTCCCCACACGCTGTCGTTCCGGCCCATGGTGCTGTCAGACACGATGGCCTTGCGCGTCGTGGTCCCACGAAACTCCCGCGCCACCGCCTACTGCGCATTCGACGGCAAAGGCCGCATCGAGCTGAGGCAGGGTGACTCAGTCACCATTGCAGCATCGCAGTATCCCTTCCCCACTGTCACACGGACGGACGCCGAGTGGTTCGACAGTGTACGACGCACTCTTAGGTGGAATGTCCGCGCTGCCGAGCAGAAGCCATTCGATTCCAACGCTTACTCAACAGGGGGTGCCGCCGAGGAGTGGGACATCGACACCGACAGCGCGTACTACCCGAGCGAAGATGGCAGCGTGAGCGCGAGCCCGATCCGGCGGCAAATGAGCATGCTGGAAATGTAATCAAAGAAGACGCCTTGTGTGCAAGCAAGTAGAAGACAGCCCCCCCCCCCCCCCCAACCCCCCAACCGATGGGCTATATATTATGACAAGAGCATGGAATTCAAACATAGCGAGACATTGCGGTAGACTTATTAGAAAGATCTGGAGTTTGGGAGTTGTTTTGTCGCCCGAGGATTTATTGAGAGCTGCCAGGATTGGCGATGAAGATTATTGCTTTTTTTTATGAGACGATAGAACCCGCCTAGACTCGCTCTCGTTGCGTCTGAGCGAAAATATCAATACGTAGTAGGCATTGTCTGTCCGAGACACGCATTTACCAGAGTTATTAGCACATCTACGAAATGATTGATCATCAAGCATGCAACCGTCCATTTACACATGCCACCTCATGCACTGGGAAAAACCGTGATTGGTTCAAGATGTCATATTTAATGCATTACCATTCGTCAAACATTTCGTGCGCTGTCGCATGGCAAAATACCCAGTAGCGGAAATGACCTGGTACACACACCCAATATATACAAACACTCAGCGTAGGAGTGCGTCGTCATACCAGCTCCGTCCATGGACCCAAAAAGACAAAAAATCCAAGATGCGGCCCGTAAATCAAGAGACATCCACCACCCATGAGTTTCAATTCGGAAAAGGAGGGGTGAGCGCACAGCAGCGCCCTATCACCCAGCTCACTTGGTTTTCTTTTGTCATTCTTCCCTTCGTTGTTTCATTTCCTTTCTGTTTCCTTCTGTTTCCTTCTGTTTCTTTGAATCCTGAGTATTTTGCTTTTTCATCGTCGTATACGATCGATTCATATTCGAGCCATCCTGGCAGCAGCGAGGGGGAATGCATGCATATAACCAACCAGTACATCCGTCTTCATCTCCAAGCGCCCTGGCTTAATGAGAGAAGTCCCGCAACACAGTCCATGTCACCCTTTTTACTCGGGCTGACATCACCACGCATAAACTTCTCAACTTCCGGTTCATTTGGCTTGCGCACATCTGGGTCCCTCGAGTCCTCGAAGATCTCAACAACGCCTCGGCCTCCCCGGCGGGGTCCAGGTGGGAAGTGATGGCGATCACTCCCCAGTAGCGTAGGTCCCTTGGCGCCTTCCAGGATCCGACCGAGACGACGGGCATTTTGCGACTTAGAAGGCGGTGCGCCCGACGGTAGAGGACGACGCTGCCGGTAGCTATCTGAGTTTCCATCTTCGTCGGGACTCCAGTTTTCCTTGTCCGAGTCCGTTGGCGAAACAAGCATTGAGACCTTGACCTTCCCGCAGTCATCTGTATCCATTTTCAGCTTGTCTGAGCTATATACGACGTTTTCAAGACGCGCAATGCTGGAGCTGGCTCTGCCCAGTTTGGCTCTCTTCGCTTGCTGTGGTCGTTGCGTTGACCGAGACAACGAGGCATTACGCTTAGTACCGCTAGACTGTAGCACGCCACTGGAAGAGCGCAGGAGGGTGATGGCTGCGATGGCAGAACCTGTCGATTCATGCTCAGCCTGTTCCGTGAGCTGATCGTGTGTATCCGCGTCTGCGCATGACTCCCAAGCATGAACGTCACGCGACCGCCCCCGGAGCAGCCGTGGAGGGGGGAGGCTATTCGTCAGTGCAGAGATTGGGGGAAGAGTGATACTAGGCATGGCGCTATGGCTGCGCTGTAAACTCCGCGGTCGTGGTTGTGGTAGAGTATCGATTGTGGAGGAGGGTCTGGGTGGCGGTTGTCGAGAAGGCGAGGTATCATTGGAGACAAGCTCTGCCTTGCCTTCAAGTGATAATGAGAGCCTGACGTGTGATCTGGGCTGGCTTCCCGACTGGGATGTGTGTGGGGAGCTAGAAGAAATATAGTTCTCGCTTCTATGATGATATAGGTAAGGAACAAATCTTCAGAATTCTAACAGCGACCAAGGTTGTCCAACTTACTTAGGAGTTTCCTCAACCCCAGAACCATGTGATGGAGGGGTTGAATTAAAAGAGCTGCCAATGTTCCAACGATTGGCAAGATACCCCACAGAACTTGAGAATGACTGAGAGGCGGGCAGGGACTCTTGCGAGGACGAAAAAGAGGCCTCTTGGTTCGATAACTGTGGGGGGGTCGCCTCGGGCAAGGCTCGAGGCGGTACCGGAGCAGCTGGCGTCTCCAGGATATTTGGCGGCAATGAAGGGTTGGGAGCAGGGTTGGGAGCAATCTGTGATGGAGAAGTTGAAGGCACGGCAGCCAACAATGGAGGTGGTGCGGGAGTTTCTGAGACGGAGAACACGGCCAATTCTGGAGCTCCGTTCATGACTTGAGGGATGAAGGATTCGCCAACGTTTTGAGATCCATTATATCGCAGGGCAGCAATTTCCTGTGGTGAAAGTGGACGCGATTTACGACGATCATTTTGTCGACGGTTTTGGAACCAAATCTACACAGAAAAACAAATCCAGTCAGACACGGTGCAACCCAAGGTCTGGCCGACAGAAACGCGTCGTCAATTGGTTCGATTTCGGCCCATACCTGAACTTCCTTCTCGTTGAGAGAGACGCGCTCGACGATTTCAAGACGCGCCTGCTTATCGGGTTTCGGATTTCTACTATACGCCTCTTCGAGAATCATCTTGTCCTTAGCTCTGGGCAAGGGATGACATGTTAGCTCTTTCAATTGGTCTATTCGATCCCCCCCCAAATATCAAGGCATGGTTACGTGGGCTGGAGGTTCGCATGTGACATGTTGAACGTACGTGGTTCTCTTCCGGCGCGCCTTGGGGTGTTTCTCTCCATTTTCGACGCTGCTGATAGACGTGTCATGGTCTGAATTTTGCGACAAGAAAGAAGACTCTAGATCCTGCTGGGTGGCAATGGGTGGTGTTATCGTCGCGCGCTGTTGCTCTTCGGAGGAGGCTGTTGCGGGCTGGAGGTCCGACGACATGGCGGGGCGCGGACTGGGTGAGGATGGGGAGGTCGAGAGAAGAGGAGAGGGAGCGAGACACTAGAAGGAAATAGACATTACTAGCCCAGCTCTCCAGAAAGAAGTGAAGAAGGAAGAATGGTCGAAGGTTGGAGAAAACGAAGAACGAGGTCGTGTGAGGGTCGGGAGAAGAGAGAAGAGAAGAAGGATGCCCAGCGTGACGCGGTGTGCAATTGGACGAGGTCCGGGTGGGTGCGTGTGGCAGGTAGATCAAGGTTAAGATGCTGTTGAAGGGCCAAGACCACGACCAGGCCAGGGGGGGACAAAACTGGGGTGGGGAGGAGGGTCGGGCAGGGAAGAAGCGGTTTACGATCGCGAGGCTTGATTGAGTTAGGTAGGTAGGTAATGGCTTGGGCAATAACCACGGCTGATGAGGCTCTCGCTGACTGTCGGCGCTGTACGTCTGGTCTGATCCGAAGCAAGAGTGGTTAGTCCGGTAGCACCTTCACGCAATCAATTAATGGATCGGGACCGCCGCCGCTGGTACTGGCCGCGGCCATTCCTCCAGCAGTACTTGCGCGCCCGCCAAGCCCCACGGCCCAACCGCGCTGCGCCTGCCATTTCCCAGCGATCCTCATGCCGCCCGCAGGTACCTGCCGGAGCACCGCGGGCTGCAATGTACACACTTAAGAGGTACCTCTTAAAGAGGTGGATGGTTCAGGCAGGGTGCAGATGGAGCCAAAGGTACCCGACCTGATGCAGCTGCACCACCAATCAACCGCCTCCGGATGGGGAGCAACATGCACCTCTGTGTTGTAAGAGCATGCAACTAATTAAGCGTGTCCAAACATAGAGCTGAGAACCCTGTCCGTTCGGCGAGAGAAGGGGGCAAGAAGGGGCCGGAATTCGTCCCAACACGACAGCAATCAACCACCTAATACCACCTACGTAGTCTGCATATCGTGTCTATACACTTTGCGGCCCAGATTGGGTTGTGAAACGAGGGCTCCCACAGACGACGCCGGCCAAGAAGGAAAAAAGGAAACACAACATGTATGAGCCGGTCGCCGTTTGATTCATGCATCCTCACCTGTTCTCTGCACCATCTGTATGTACACATCTGCATGGCCTCCCATAAGCCATGTGGCGCGTACTATGCACATGACAAGACTTAGCCTCCCTCAGGTCATCGACAAGCCCACACTAAGAAATAAATTAATCCCCAACGGGTGGCATCCTTGCTCGCTCGAGGCGCCATTTTCACGCAGTCCTCTCCGCGCGTCGTTGCGCTTCTGCCAAATCACGTCGCGCGCCGGGGTGTTGCCGTTTCCGCTTTAGGAAATATGTCAACACGCGTTGCTTTGGAGCTCTTTATTTATTGTTATTTTTTTATTTTCCCACTACCGCCTGCCCGTCCAATCAGCGCCCTCTGATTCAACGGATCGATTAATTGATTAAATAGATTGAACAGGGTCCCACCGGCGAACCAGTCCCTCCCCAGCCTGTCTGCCTCCGTATGCTCTTTGCTCTGGGCCTTTAATAATTGACTTTTAATAAGTTGGGTAATAATGTCATGTACGTAAACCAAACGGAGCATACCATTTGGTACTGATGCCGCCAGAAATCTGCGTATTGGCTTTGTCCATGCATGCAGGTCAGGCACTGGGCCACTTCCCACTCCCAACCTCCTCCCTACATATCTCACCTGCCCAGCAGTTAAAATTCTTATGCCGCCTTTTCTCTTTCGAACACGCTGCATAGTACGTAGTCGCTAGGCGCCGACCTGAGCTAATGTACCACCAGACGGAGTAGCAGGCACCTAATTAACGTACATCGGGCCATTAATAGGGGTGGGATGGCAGGCAATCAATCAACAGGCCTCGCCAGCCGCCGCCTGTCATGGATGTTCGCGTCATTCCATGTAACACGAGCTTGGGCCTGGGGGTAGACAAGGCACCGCCACTTTCTCCCCCATGTAGCCTGCTTGCCCCAATCGCTCGCCTCGGTAGATGTTCTTTGTGCATTGTAAATCCTCCTCGGAGTGATCACCCTGTCCTACCGCCAACCGAAATGCTGGACGACCTGCCTTGTTCGGTATACAGAGTCCTCGATGGGTATTTCTCGAGGAACTGTCCAAACTCTCTCTTCTAAACAATTCCTCCGGCGCCCAAGCTTCCGTTGGGGCCAGAGTGACCCTCAGGCGCCGGCAATCAAACGAGCGTGTTGGCCTGGGTCTTGTACGAGGTCATACCCTGCAGACGCACCTACCCCTACCCACGCACATGGTGATCACTTGGGCGTCCTTGGTGTGGCTGCAGCAAGCTCGTTTTGATTCGCGCTCCTTGGATATTACTGCCAATGCATGAATGGTATCATCTTCGAGTTGCTTAATGTTTTGTCCATGGCTCGTCCTATACAGTCTAATTACATGCGTTGACGGCGAGCACCCTGCAGGCATGGGGGTCGTAAAAATGTTCTCTCTGTAACCGTACATAGAACCTGACATCCTGATATGCTACCATGTGGAATCTCATTCGAGTTCTATGCAATGTCTGAAGCGTTCCGGTGTTGCTTATGAATAAATTTGTTTGCACTCTCATTAGGGTGGTGGTCGTTTTGCTAAATCCCATTGTCGCAACTTATGCTCCCCTATAGAGCTACAGCTACAATGCAGCCTTCATGTTTGGATAAGTTGTATCGGATACATCAAGGTTTTATGACCAAACAATATTCTCTATAAAACATGCCTGATTAAGGATCACGTCCATTGTAAGGATTGACGAATGAGCTCAATGCCTAGGTCTAGACGAGGTTATCACTGAGGGGTGATAAAGTCTAGGGTAGGCCGCGGCATTCGGCATCAGAGCCTGAGTGGTCTGGGCACGCAATGATGTGTCGTCAGGCAGTTAGCGTTCGATGGAATTTACGAAGTCCTAACTGAACGAGCAAGATGAAATGGTTGTAAATGGACAGGAGCGAAAATGGCACTGTCTTTCTCATCTGATCCGCAGTTTAAAAGCGCAAAATAGTGTGGTCTCCCATGGCCGGAAGGTTGTGTATTATAACGACCTCGCAAAGCAGGTCTGAACATCATATTTATATGCGTGTTAAGTCTAGCTAAAATGGACGATACCGCCTTCAGCAGCATCATCTTAAATCTACCCTAAGAAAGGGCGACGGACACTCCTTAGGTCGCCGTCTCTGGTCAACACTCCTGAACCCCTCAAAGAACTTTCCTCCCAATGTCGTAAATGGTCATTCCGGGTGCAAATAGACTTCCCGTAAGAACTGAAGCTGGCCCAGTCCCATAATGCATCTCAGTCATCTCACACTCGGCGAAAATCATCGCCTTCAACGTCCGTTTTTGGTCATCCTTTACAGGTCGTCATCAGAGTTCTCATCAGGCAGAGGCTGCTGGGCAGCGGTCCTCATCTCTTGCTCGTACTGGGCGAGGAGACCCTCATCGACCTGGGCGGTGGGAGGAGCAAGGGCAGGGGAAGCAACGAACTCCTGGTATTTGTGTTAGCATTGCGCCATAAAGGAAGAATTTCCACATCTCGATCAAGTGTGGCCAGAAGGAACAAGAAGAGCAACACGTACCAGGGCAGGGTTGCCAACGAGCTTGCGGGCGAGCCAGAGGAAAGGCTTCTCGAAGTTGTAGTTGGACTTGGCGGAGATATCGTAGTACTGGAGGTTCTTCTTGCGGTGGAAGGTGATGGTCTTGGCCTTGACCTTGCGCTCCTTCACATCGACCTTGTTACCGCAGAGAACGATGGGGATACCCTCGCAGACACGGACGAGGTCACCTAGTGATTGTGTCAGAAAATCGGCTGCATCCAGGTGATTGACAGGAGGTTCATCGGATGAAATACATACGGTGCCAGTTGGGGACGTTCTTGTAGGTGATACGGGAGGTGACATCGAACATGATGATACCGCACTGGCCGTTGATATAGTAACCGTCACGGAGACCACCGAACTTCTCCTGACCGGCGGTATCCCAGACATCGAACTGGATGTTGCCAAAGTTCTGCTCTCGTGGTTAGCATCAAGAGCGGTCGGTAGTGGGGCGACGAATTTTGAGACGTACGGTGCTGAAGCCAAGAGGGTGAACCTCGACACCAAGAGTGGCCATGTACTTCTTCTCGAATTCACCAGTCAAGTGACGCTTGACGAAGGTGGTCTATATGTAGATAATGTCATGTTTGGTTAGCGATGTGATGTCACAGAGACTGGAAGGAAAAAAAAACTCCAGGATGGCGGGGTATTCGACGAAGCTGCGCAGCGAACCTGTACGCGCCTCACGAAGACCTCCTCGAGAATAAGCATACCTTTCCGGTACCACCATCACCGACAAGGACAAGCTTGAAGGTAGGAACCTGTTGCTCAGCCATTTTGGATGGTTGTGAGGTGTGGTGACAATCTGGGTCAAGAGGTGTAAACAAGCGGGGTGGCTAGGAAGTGGATTGAGAAGTCAGCGATCGACTGCAATCTGATTAAATCGTAAAAGAGGGAAGCGGCGGGAATCGAGAGGTTTATATAGCCTCGTGTGAAAGGCCGGACCTTTGTTCGGGGAGGGCGGTGGCTATTTTTGGGCGTACCTGGAAGAAAAGTTGCAGCTTTGTTGCGAGTGCACTGGGGAGAGAAAGAGAATCGCAGGTCGGGCGGCCTTGATGTTTTGGCGGGGAATCTTGGGCTGGCCAGATATGGAAGCCCTTAGGCGAAAAATTCAGTCGGCCAGGGGTGGGAGGCTGCACGTGATATTACAGGTAGGCATCAAATCACTACGATACACCTGGGAGCCTAACAGCAGGTTGCCTGGAGACCAGAGACCCGCCACTGGGGGAGATAACGTCACTGGCTCAACCATTGCAATTGTTCTAGTTGCCTCTGCGGAGCACCGTGGCCGCTGAACCATTCTGTAAGGGCTCTAGCTAGCCTGATTGTGCTGCAGGGAGCTGGCTTGCCACTTTGCTGAGATGATACCTCACGGACCTCGCAAATCGTACCACAGCTGCCCAACTGAACGAAATTTCTTAGGCAGGCAATGGGTGCCTATATTATCAACAACTTGACTCACCAATGTAATACAGCTCTGCCACTTTTAGATCGCACTAGTATTATTGTAGTATATGGGTATCAATTCTCTTTCCAATTCATATTGGATTACAAATAAAGATCGGATATCCTAGCAATGCCTACCCAATGTTGGCCGAGCAGACTCTAAGGTGCCTTTCCACCTTGCCAGAGCATTCCGAACCATTCGAAAACGGGCAATCCGGTCCGATGTTCCTGCCATGGAATATTGCCACAATTATTTGACCCTATGGGCTTCTGATTAAACATTGCTTTGTCACTCTGGCTGACAACACTCGCGAAGCCTGACTTGCACTTGTGTGTGTATGAACCAATGAACAAGCTGCACGAGGGATGAATTGCGATGTGAGGGAAGGTGCGTGATGTGGCAGTTCCGATATTGTCATTACTTTCGTTATCAGTCTGTCAAGGCCCAGATAGTTGTCTCTAGATGGGAACGATGTGACAGCCCAACAATCCTCGGCCACCCCAATCCCTCCTGGGATTGAGCGTGAGGCGAAGTTCCTGGCGCGCGGCCCCATCGGGCGTGGCACGGGAAACTCGAATGAAGATGTTGGCCTTGGGCAAAAGTCAGTCAAGCACGGGCAAAGTAGCAAGGGAATACCAGCGGGACCAGACGTACACCTTCGTTACTCTGAACACACTCTCCCACCTTCTTGAGATTGTCGTGGTTGGTGTGATTCACATAGCCAAATGTCCGGATTTCATCACCAGGTTTCAGCCCAGCAGAATCGGCGGGACCGTTGGGAGCAACTGTGTTTACCTTCGCAAACGCCTCTTCGAGGACAGCGGGTTCGGAATCCGGCAGGATGGAATGTGCGGTTTGTTCAGGCACCTCCACGACTGCGTCTTCGTCAAGACTGGCGAAGTGCTCGTGAAGATACTTTTCGATGGTATTCATTAGGCTCTTGTAGTCATTTCGAAGACGAATGATGCGAGCTCTTGTTGTCCGGACTGTCATAGCCCGTTAGTCATTCCATTCAACGGTATGGATTTGGAACAGTAAATTGTAGAGCCTACTCTGGGCGACGTCTAAATCTGCACGAGGAAACCCGTCCCTTGTGAGTAGTGGCGTTTCCATATTGACGTGATGCTTCGCAACTGGTCAGTTTGAAGGCAGTATTGGGAGGTTGGGACTTCGTCATTTACTGAGTCTAAAGCACTTCCGAGGGCTTTGAGCTCGGTTTCCACCTCATCCTTCTTCCGTTGAAGTTCAGCAAAGCTCAGATGAGTTGAATTACCATTGGTGGCACCTGAGCTGGTTGGTCCCGAGGGCACCGTGGGAGCGTGGATGTTTTCATTCTCCATGGTGAAATGGACACAGTGATTCGGGATTCTTTTTGAGGTGATTGAGACAATCTGTGCGAAAGGGCAATTTAAAATATAGGTAGTGAAGCTACTGATATTAATACAAAGTCCCTTCTTGAATGGAGCTGTTAGTTGTTCGTCAAGAGAGTAGCCTCCAAGCTTCCGCGGGGTTCTAGGTCCAGTTGGCAGGGTACAGGGGAGGCACTCAAGAGCTTACCTTAGGTGAGCTCTGGAGTCCTGTGCTGGTGATGCTCGGTTGGCGGGCGGTTTGCACCGACTGCTAGGTCCTCAGGCCTGCGGCAGGGGAGCTAATGATGTGCCACAGGCCCTTGCCTGTGGTCTGTGCACCAACCCCAGCGCAACACTTCACTGTTTCCTGCCTCTAAATTTTCTGATACTGCCGATCCCGCCTAATTTTGGGGCCAATCTCACCAACAGCTTCGACGTCACCTCTTGCATACAACCTCAGCCAATTCCCGATACCTCCCCCCTTCCCCTGGTTGCCATCCGGATCGCCATTTGCTCCCGCAACGCGCATACCACCCAGCTAGACGCGCAGGATTGAAGCCTCGGCCATGGCTTCCGGTGTCGATGCTCGACTCTTAAAGTCGACAAAGTTTCCACCCGAGTTCAGCCAGAAGGTCGACATGCAGAAGGTGAACGTGCAGGTCATTAAAAAGTTGCTATCTCCCTACCCCCAGCATATGGCCGCACACCTCTAACGGACTGGATTCATAGATGGATTGCGAACCGAATTTCGGATATTTTGGGGAACGAAGATGATGTGGTCATTGAGCTTTGTTTCAATCTCGTCGAAGGCGTTCGACATGTACGTTTGCCTTTACTTTGCAGCGTTTCGAAGGAGCTTCTGCTAATTGGGCCTTTCTAGCCGGATGTCAAGGCTCTACAAATTCAACTTACGGGGTTCCTGGAGAAAGAAACAGCCGCGTTCTGCAAAGAGCTTTGGAACTTGCTGCTGAGTGCCCAGGCAAGCCCTCAGGGTGTACCTAAAGAATTGCTCGAGGCCAAGAAGCTTGAGCTCATGCAGGAAAAGGTTTGTGAAGAGTCCATGACCTGTTAAATTGAGATCCAAAGCTCAAGTGCTAACATTGTCGGAAGATTGAAGCCGATCGTGCAGCAGAAGAGACGCGGCGTAGACGAGATGACGAAAACCGCCGAGATCGGGAAATCGCAATAATGAAGGATCGAGACCGTCGAGACGGTGGCCGGCCGAATTTCTCAAGGGGAGGTCGGCGTGGAGAGCGTGCATTTGATGGAGGCGCCCGGGGCGGTCGGGGCGGTAATCGTTCACGCTCTCCCGACAATCGGTTCCGTGGGTCGCGTGACTCGTACGGACGCGACAGCTACTATCCGAGGGGAAGAGGTGACCGCGACCGCGGCCGAGACCGTGGATGGAGACGGGGACGCAGTCGCACACGCTCTGAATCCTCGAGGTCGGCTTCTCGTAGCCGCAGCTCCTCTTCAAGCAGAAGCGAGCGCTCAAATCGTCGCCACCCAAGGAAAAGATCGAGGTCTGGACAGAGGAAGTCTGACCGAGGGCGAGATCGTTTTGGTAGAGCCAGACGATCACGCTCGGCCTCGTCCGACCGTAACTCTCCCTCGCCAAAACGACGCAGGTATTCTTCTTCGAGAAGCAGGTCTGCTGGCAGACGTGCACGATCACTATCTCGCTCGTCGACTCCATCTCGGCGACATTCAAGCACGCGCAGTAGTAGCCGCGGACGGGATGCGTCCCCGGATGAGGGAAGCGGGCGACAAAAGGAGAGCCGTCATCGCCGACGCAGCGCTTCGCGGGACAGGAAAGGGAAGTCTGGGCGCGGCAATCAGGGTAGAAAGCGATCAACGCCGGACCAGACACGCAACACCTCAAGCGTATCACTCTCACCTATTCGCGGAAAAAACGCTGATGTTTCGGAAGATGCACCACCTATCGATTCCTGAGCCGATTTTGAAAGTAGAGGACGGTGAACGGAACAGGCGAGGTGTGTGTCCCCTGAACTGTAGGGAGTTGTGGGATTGGAACGTTCTTCTAGCCTATACTAACAACCGGGAAGGCATAGGCCGAGTGAAGCTCGAGAATCCCCAAACAAGCTCAGAGATATCTCCCAACCTAAGCTTGCCACGAAATCATATGAAAGCTGAGATCATCCGCTGGTGGCTGTCTATTTGTTACAAAAGGGCTTACTAACTGCTGCTGAAGCGCCCCAGACCTTCTACAGAGTACATCATTACTTGGTGATTTTTCCTTTTCCTTTATTTTTGCTTTGTTTGGATACCATGGAGTTGAGAAAAGCCGAAGAAAAATCATGCATTTATTTGATTCAGCCTCCTTGCTTTCGGAGAGCCTCGCAGCGCTATACGTAGGTATCGCAAACAGACAATAGGGAGTATACCATAACTATTTCAAAAATATTTCTTTGATGGGTCCAGGAAATTAATATTCAACACCCAAGTACAAGTAGAAAGATAGAAATAAGAGAAATTACAAAGAATACTTTCCCAAATTTAAGAAGCACAAGGTAGATAGGTAGGCTCTTGTGATAGTGCAATGGTGTACATTTGAGAGGCAGAGACCCCACAGCGGAACGCTTGCGCACCCCATGCTGGCGAACCGCCCGCGAACCGTTGGCGGCTTCGACATTCTCAGCAACAGCTCCTCCATCAGCCTCCATCAATCTTCATCAAGCTACGCGATCTACCCATCGAAGGCCATCGAGTACCGGCACGTTGAACCGCGCTTCATTGTATGGCCGACAAGCAACAAGGCGGTGCCGGTGCCGCAGCAGATTCTGGTGGAAGCGTGCCAGTCAACATGGCAGAATACAAGAAATCTCAAGCGCGCGTGCGCGACCTCGTCGAGAAGAGGAGACTTTTGGAAAAGAGACTCGTACGATACATCTACGCCCCCCCTACCTCAAACCTCTCCGGCGAATCATAATTTGATACGGAGAGGCTTTCTGGATTGCTAACGTTACGGGTGGAAATTAGGCCCAGGTCGAAGACGGAATCGCCTCCAAGGAGCTG
Source organism: Clonostachys sp. G952 (assembly GCA_027569935.1). NCBI lineage: Eukaryota > Fungi > Ascomycota > Sordariomycetes > Hypocreales > Bionectriaceae > Clonostachys > Clonostachys sp. G952. The sequence continues at coordinate 542,396 of JAPDLB010000028.1, forward strand.
GCGTACCTCGAGAGCGCGCCGAGCGGGAACATCATCACAGGGTTCGACAACTACATGAAGGGCACGAGCGGCGCCGCTGCGCAAAGGCGGAAGACGGGTCCCCCGGAGCAGAACCGGGTCTTCTCGCGGTCGTCCATCTCGTACCGACCAAACAACGCTGTGAGTAGAGCTTGTTGTCCGCTTCCACACTCCGACGAGGCGTCATGCCTGGGGGTACCCAGCGGTATGTGCGGATTGCTAATTGGAACATAGGACTCTGCTACGCCGGGCTCGACACCTGCATCGCATGCCCCGACTCCCATGTCCGCCTCGTTCAAGGACAGCGGGAACGCCACGCCTACTACTACCGGAGGAAGTAAGAACCAGAAGAAGGGAAAGAAGGACGTGGACGACAGCGAGGCCGAGTCGGGGACGAACAAGAAGAGGACGAACTTTGGGGCGTCTCGAAAGTAGAGAGGTGGACGAATACGAGAGTTCTATGGGAAAGGAAGGTGGGGGGAAGCGGGCAGATGAAACTCTTTGCGGTCATTGTCTGGACAAGAACACCGTGGGAGAGTATTAAGCGGAATTTTTCTTTTTGACAGGTCACGAGCGCTGATCCTGCGGGCGTTGTTGTTGTTTGGGTTGCAAAGGGATATGTTGCATGAAAGCGAAATACCTAAACCACTGCCGAGGGGGGACGTGGCGGGTGGAGGGATTGGTAGGACGGATGGACGGACAAACGGCGTTCTCTGAGGGGTCTCAGACATAGATAATAAATTGGGTTTTGCTTCTTATTAGGTTTCTCCTCGAATCAATCCTTCGGTACGACGAGAGGGGGTTAAAGAGGGGAAAGAACATGACTATAGTGAAAGTAGGGTTGGCATCTTGTGGGGTTGATCGAGCTGGCTAGAGGTGGAACCTACTGGGTGGTGCTGAGTCGAGAGATGGAATGCTGGTAGAGGCATTGATAAGGACCGGCCATCCTCGGCGGTAGATCAAGATGAAGATCGTGCCGGTATAGCGATGGCCAAGAATGTCAGGATAGGTCGGCTCCTGGGCATGCAGGCTCAATGCAAAGGGCGGGCGATTCTGGACGTCATGTTGCCCATTAGGGACGGAGGGGAAAGCCACTCTGGATCTGGACGTGGGATATCCAACAAGTCAAGGTAAGCATTGCCATTTGCAGAAGCGGCCACGACATGAATCATGGTTGAGGTGGTAGCGGTGGTTGTGGGACGCATGCACTTGGAGCGGGGTGGTGGGAAGAATTGATGGACGGACCAAAGAGGTAATTTGAAGGCTAACTACCACCTGGATGCTGTGTGTACAAGTGAGGGGCTGATGGTGGGAGTTTGGTATCCGTAATAAAGACCTACACTTCTTTTGCTGAGGGGGGAGATACGGGGATGATGGATCAGACGGCGGACTTCATTACAGCTATTGCCCATGTCTAGCCCAAGGAAGACCCCTGGTCTGGGCCGTACAGAAGCTAAACAGTCCCCGTATCTCAACCATGTGAAGGGGAACGGATGTTGAAATAGGTGCCGGCAGTCGATGGCATAAGACAGTGAGTGACTAGCCGTGTACTAGGCACTGCATGTAGAGATGCGCTGGTCTGCCTTCACGAATTGCTTCAACTAGCGAGTAAGTTCTAGCTGGACACACAGGACACAAAGACAGGCGGCACAAGCGTCATCTCTCCAGATCTATCCACATCAATGTAGGTTCGAGTTCTGAGTCAACCATTAAAGCGGATGCGGGGTTGGCAGAGCTGAGTGAGGGGATGAAGAGGGGAAGTGAAGGTAAAACTGGTCATAGAATGCCTGTTGCACCGCTTTCCCTACCTCCTTTGCTTTTATATAAGTGAACCACACAAGACCGAGTGTAAAACCACTCGGCAATTCCCTTTTTTCCTTCTTCTGCTTCTTGATTGAGGCCAATTTCGCCCCAGCCATTTCTGACACCCTGCTGGCTTGATTCCCATCCTGCCGCCCTGGAGTCGATCGTGACTAGCAGCCGTTAACTTACACCACCATCCCACTACTATCTACTAATAGCCGCCTCTATATTGACCGACCTGCCTGGACAGCCAGCAGCTGCACCCATTGGCAAAGGAATTGGGAGCACCTGCAAAGCAAGGTCGTCGCCCAGATTGAGCTCCAGCTTTCTTGGGCTTGGCCCAAGCTCAATCCTTCATGATGACGATCAAGGCCACACAGTTCACCCCAGAGGTGCTACTCGCTGCCCCGCGCCGATCAGCTGGCATTCCCAACTCGACCGGGAATTTGCTTTTGTACACTGTAAGTCTATGCTCCATTCTTACTCCCCTCAGCATCCCGAAACTTTGACAGTAATCGCGAATTGGCCTTCGTTTGATTTTGCTTCGTGTGGTCGCGTGCTCTGCCAGTGCCTCGTTTGATTGACCTCCAACCGCAGGTATCGACATACTCATTTGAGGCCCACGTCAAGACATCCCAGATCAGAGTACTAAACATTAAGGATGGCGCATCACACCTCATCTCTGAGAACCCAGCCGCGAGCGATCCCGTGTGGATTAGCCAGGATGAGATTGCCTACCTCAAGCCCACGGACCGTGGCTGCACCGCGTTGATGGCTCAACGGGTGACAGAGACTACTTCAGAGTCAGTATTCATGCCAACTCAAGGCTGCAACATCTTCACTTGACGGAGCAGTGCTAATATCGGCTTCGCTAGAAGGCCATACATGATACAATTCTTTGCTGGGAACATATCAAACACCAAGATCAAGCAGCTGTCTTCCACCAAGGCCTATCTGTGCTGCTCTGCGCCAACTACTCCAAGTGGTGAGATGTACTGGCCCTCTGCCGAGGCCAAGTCTCAGTCCTCCGCCAAGGTGTACACATCACTCTTCGCCCGGCACTGGGACGCTTGGACAAATGAGATCCAGAACTCTCTCTGGTTCGGCATTCTGGTAAAGGAGAACGGCCGATGGTCGTTGCCACAGCCTGGTCTCACCAACATTCTGGCTGGTACTCGACTGAGCAGCCCCGTGCCACCGTTTGGCGGTACTGGCGATTTCGATATTTCAACCACTGGTATTGCATTTGTAGCCAAGGATCCCGAGCTGAACGCCGCGAGGTATACAAAAACAGACCTCTACTACATCCCAATTCACAGCGAGGGATTGAGAAAGCCCATTGTTCCCCAAATCGTCCAGACTGGGCGTCTACGAGGCTACTCCCAGTCCCCGACCTTTTCCAAAGACGGGAAGCAGATTGCCTTCTCCCGTATGAAGTCGGACCAGTATGAATCTGACAAACCTAGGCTGTTGCTGATTCCAGATGTGACCGACCTCAGTAATGTCCAGGAGTTTTATCAAACAAGCGATGATAAGGGTGGCTGGGACCTTAGGCCCGACTGGATCACTTGGAGCGATGATGATAAGGAGCTTTATGTAGCGGCTGACAAACACGGTAGGATGATGCTGTGGAAGCTGCCTTCGTCTCCCTTACTGGCAACTGAGCTTCCGCAAGCCATTTTCGAAAACGGGACTGTCATCGAAGCAAAACCCCTCGGATCCAGCAAATCCATCCTCATCAGCACCAAATCGCGGGTGGAAAATTCCAGCTACGCCATTCTTGACACTGAAACTCTGTCCCTCAAAGAGGTCTCATCCAGTTCAAAGCATGGGAAGACTTTGGGACTGAGTCAATCTCAGTGCTCAGATCTGTGGTTTACCGGATCTGCTGGGGGCCAAGTCCATGCTCTTGTGATGACACCATCTCATTTTGACAAGGCCAAGAAATACCCCCTTGCGTTCCTCATCCATGGCGGACCACAGTCGGCATGGACGGATGATTGGAGTACTCGATGGAACCCAGCAATCTTTGCAGAGCAAGGTTACGTCGTGGTTTGTCCAAACCCGACGGGAAGTACGGGATACGGCCAGGATTTTACCGACGCCATTGCTAATAACTGGGGTGGTGATCCGTATGAAGACCTCGTTAAATGTTTCGAGCATATTGAGAAGAATGTCGAGTATGTGGACACCAACCGGGCGGTAGCCTTGGGAGGATCGTATGGTGGCTATATGATCAGTAAGTTCAAAGATCTACCAACACACTCATCTTCCAGTTGTAGTTGTGTTGAAATCGAGACTCAATGCTAACTGAGCCGAACAAAGATTGGATCCAAGGCCACGATCTTGGTAGAAGGTTCAAGGCGCTAGTATGCCACGATGGCGTATTTTCGACATTGAACCAGTGGTCTACCGAAGAACTCTTCTTCCCAGAGCACGACTTTGGCGGTACACTATGGGAAAATAGAGAGGGATATGAGAGATGGGACCCGTCAAGACACCTTCGTAACTGGGCTACCCCGCAGCTGGTAAGTAGTGCCGCGCGGAATATCAAAATGGTTGAATTTCGAGCTGGCCAGACTGACACTTGACACCAGGTCATCCACAGTGAACTTGATTATCGTCTCCCGATATCGGAAGGCCTGGCAATGTTCAATGTGTTGCAAGCCCGCAACATCCCGAGCAAGCTTGTCATGTTCCCCGACGAGAACCATGTGAGATTTACATGGAGTTTGCATACGCAAAACGTGACATGAAAGCTGACGTTGCCAATAGTGGGTATTGAAGCCGGAGAACTCTCTCGTGTGGCACCGGGAGGTATTGGGCTGGATCAACAAATACAGCGGTATTGATGAGGAGGCGAAGCTGGCCTCTGGAACAGGGAAACTAACCATGTAGCTTTATCACTGTCATTTTGATTACAATGAATTTCGCTTCTGTCTTTACTGCTTTTGACTAGCACGGGTTTTCATGCATATATTTGGATGTCATTCTGCATGCAACCTTCCGGACTCCAAGTGTCGTATTGAAAACGAACGACCTTCGGAGAAAGGTTTGATGAATAGCATAGTGAAAATCAAATTGGACGCTTCATTGACTAAAGCTGAAAGAACAGAATTTCTGAAGGTGGGTGGTTCAGAAGATGCAATGCAAATGACGATGGCGAATGGATATTAATCGATATTTGGGCATTGGGGGACAGTACACAGATGATGACACACTGTATATCCTGGCACTGTGCAATGCGCCTGGAAGGTGCACCTGCAGCGGTGCCTGCCGCCCCGCGAAACCCAAAAGCACTGCAGCTAATAAAAGTCAAGCTGTTGGTGATCATCCAGGTCCGGCATCAACTAGAGCTTGCTCGGAAGTGGCCTTGTTTATTTTCTCCACCACCATCGTCCCTCCACAGTAAACAACATCAATAGCTTTGTTTTCGAGTTGGATGAAGATGCGCCATCTGATGGATATCTTTGCGTCCTAGCCGATGACGACTCTGCGCGCGCGCGACAGCACCGACTAGATTCAAGCACACATAGCTCGGCGGCCTCAACTTTCTCTCCCCTACTGATCCGAACCTCGCGCTCCCTCTGCATCTATCTCACTTCGGCCGGCTCACACCCGGCGACTCGTCCTAAACATGCCGGCCCCAACGACCCTATTTCACGCCTTTCTCCGACCGTCTGTCCTGCAGATTCTGCGAGCCACGGGCTACCATGCGTGCAGCCCTGCGGTTCTGGACTGCGTGACGGACCTCGCTGCGCGCTACCTCTCCACGCTGTGTGAGAAGACGGCGGATCATGCGGTGCACAACCACGGCGACGCGGGCGACTTCTCCACGGTGGACATCAGGATGGCCCTCCAGGATCTGGGCGCCCTCCTGCCGGAAGCGCTACCCGTCCAGCAGGAGTGGCTAGGCGAGGAGGACCTGCGAGGCGTCGAGGAGTTCGTCAAGTGGTTTTCTGGCCAGCGGATGAAGGAGATTATGGATTTCGCCAAGGGGGACGGCGAGAACGACGAGATTGACTATCTACACGGTGAGTCGGGACGCGGGCTCCTCGCCTTTCAACTCGCTCTTTCTCCGCTAGCATGGCTAACCTACGACGATAGCACTGAAAAAGAGACATAATAAGACATCGGATGATGCCAAGTTCCAGGGCACGATATTGGGGAAGCCGGCGGATACCGGCGAGATTGAGGTCGAGGGTGGAGGCGACATTAAAAGTATTGACGATTGGATATCCCAACGGACCGGGAATCTAGAACCGTCCCCTTCGCCCAAGATAAACGGGAACGGGGTGGACCACCGAGACGCGCGGTCACCTAGTTCGGGCCTGAGTTCTGTGGGAGACCGTTTGGGGAACGAAGACGTTGAAATGACAACAGGTTAGAGGCCGGGCATTGCAGCGTCAGGCGTAGGCGATTCAGAGCTCCCTGGTGCCCATCAACCGCCATTCCGAGCCAGAGGCGGAGCCAGGGGTAGGGGTAGAGTCAGAAGAGCAAGAGGGAGAAGCCGCCGCAAGAACTGGTAGGCCCAGCCATTTATCGACATAGGAGCGATATGCTCTCTATGGGACCAGGGGAAACACGTACCCCGATATCTTCCTTAGATAACCTGTGGCAGAGGCACACGGCCATTTACCAAAAAAAATTGCGAATATTCTGTTCGGGGTGGTTTAGAAATCAATGCATTAGCGCTGGAGTTTCGGACTGGCATGGAGGATGAATAGGGATCATTAACTCATCAGTGCCACTCAACACATCTCGATACCAGCAAGCCCTGGCCCAGTGTCACACGCCTCAAACGGCAGTGTGTAGTGTGGAGCGAGATATTAATATTATACATCATGTTCTGACTTGGCTAAATACCTAGTATACAAGCAAGCCTTGGAGACCTATCTATCTAAATGTTACAAGATGCCAGAGAGTATATATGTACAACATTTGATCCATGCCAGTCTATAAATCTGTCCTGCCCTTTTTGCTCATCAGTAATTCGTACACGCCCATTTGCTTGGCCACGTCAACCAAGGATCTGGCCCCCTCCTCATTGCTCATTGCAGGCCACAGCTTCTTCTGCAGGTATTCATACAGTGCCACACCCCTCTTCTCGCCTTCGAGTTTGGACATGTCTTCGTCAGCCCAGGCAATGAGTTCCTGATCGATCTCACGCTTGGCTAGTAACAGCTTCCTGCGCTGCGCTGGGGTATCCCAGGAAAGTTTTTTGGTGCCCAGCACCATCTCCACAACTAGGGTCTCGGTTGGGAGAAACTTGAAATGCTCTTTGAGTGTGGTCAGGGCAACCATGAATCCGGCGGGGTCCTTTAAACGCCGAAGGGTGTGTAGGATCTTGCGGGAGAGCTGGATGTCCATGCCATCTTCCAGGAAAACGCTCTTGAACTTTGCTGTCTCCGCAAACAGTTTTCGAGCAGTTTCGATGTCATTTCGGATCATCTTATCATCTGTGCGATAGAAACGGTTGATGCCTACGAGCTTCCAGAGAGCGCTGAAGGTGTACGGGTCAGGGGTTACCCCTTGCTCAACAACAAGCGTATGATAAAGCTTTTCGGCTTCCTCGGCCTGCCCTGATTGAAGGTAGGATTCCAGCAGTTGGTTCATTATGAAGGCATCTGGACTGATCTTGGCGTCTCGGAAAGCATCCCAAAGTAGGCCCATCTGGGCCTGAAGGTTTCGCGTCCGGTAGTTCTCCGCCAACACACAGAAGGTCTCTAGGGTTGCTGGTGGCAGTGAAGCGACCTTGTTCTTTTCAGTATAAGCGATGGATTTGCCAGCTTCTCGAGCCGACACAAAGGCTATCCGGGCCTCAATCATCTTCCAAGCCAGGTCATTTGCCTTTTCCACGTTGTCGGCGCCGCCGGAACGTTGCCAGGCTCCGATAAGACCGTTCAACTGAACTGGAGCGGCTTGGACTCCTTTTTGTCTCATGAACTCGACGACGGTGTAGGCGCCGTCAAGGTCGCCAGCACCGATCAGACGCTTGAGCCATTTGCCAAGGAAGAACTTGTTGGCCACAACTGATGGCATTCTTTTGAGCTGTTTCATATCAATTGACCCGTCACTCATCATGTCGACGAATGCGAAAAGGGCATTCTCAACTTGATTTGTAGTCAGGAAGTATGAGACAACTTTATCGTAGTCTTTAATATTCATATCACGTCCCAGAAGCTCTCTCATCTGTCGGTAAGAGGACCATGCCTTTTCGTGATCAGATGGCGTACCACGTTCAGATAGAGTCTGGATTACTGGCAATAAGATGCGCGGGTCGGCGTGATTCGCAAGAAGCCTTTGTGTGGCACTCTCTGCATGTTCAAGATCGCCTATCCGACAATACATACGAACTCCAAGTTCCCAAAAGTCTTGGAAAGTCTCTTCTGACTCTTTGCCGAGCGTGGCCACACATCGTTTCCAGTTCTCAATGGCCTTGTTTTCCCATCCATCCACAAACAGGGCTTCAATGGTAAGCAGCTGCTGAGGATAGCTGAGGGTTGCTCCTGCTTCGGCCATGTCCCGCGAAAGTTGAGAGACATGGGCAAAACGCTGTTTGTTGATTTTCGAGTTGGCGGAGAAGATGTTCCACAGGAAATCCCAGACGTTGATCGGGATGCCACTCCAGTTGCTTGCAAGGGACCGTCGAGCCGCATGATACGCTTTATACACGGCGAGGACATGCTTCTCAGTGAGACCAGCCGGACGGAGCATGTCCCGAGACACCTTGCTGATGACTGTATTGAGTCTTGCAATTTTTTTGAATTGGTTGATGGTCCAAGGCTCCGGTGGAATCTGAGGGACGGGGTTGCGTTGAGGCACGGCTCCATCCTCAATTTTGGGCAACCACTCCGCCATTGCTAGGTGGAACCGCTCCCGTATGTCCTCTGGTAGCTGCATAGCTGTTTCTTCGATCTCTGCGTCGAGGGAAGCGTTATAATTGTCCACCCCCGACATCATCTGCTCAATATCTTCTGCGGTCCTTATTCTGTCCCACGAACTTCCGCCCAACCCGCGCATTACCTCTTCGAAGGCTTCCTTCTCTTGATCGGACGGGAGTGCATTCTTCATCCTTAGAAGCGATTCCTTGAACTCAGTTGCATCGAGCCCACTGAGACTCTGCTCAAATGAGCCATCGTCCTGGAGCTCCACACGCTTGTCACCATCCTGTTCGAAAAACCGAATAGTGTGCGGGCTATCATTGCTTCCTTCTTGGGCCTCCGCGAGCTGGCTGAGAAGTTCCGACTCAGTTGGCTTTCTAAAACCAGTTTCTCGACCCTGTCTTCGCGTTCGTGATCTTGTTCTGGTTCGTGGTACTTGTGACGAATAGGCTGCGATCCATGGCTGCTGCACTTGCACGGTTCGTTGTCGGATGTGTAGGCAGGTTCGGCATACAGACGCATTTCGACCCGTCAGATCAAACAGAGATGACCTGGCTGGCATGGCGGCTCTGATTGTTGTCATTGCTGGCGAGTTCCGCCGCCCGAAAGCGTGTCCAATCTTGTCGAGTTTGCGTCTTCAACGACGGCCAGCTTATAAAATGCTGCAATTCGGATTGGACTTGGGGGGGCATTATCGATAAGTCGCCAAACTAAGGACTTTTCAGTGGGGCCCAGCTTCACCGCCTTCTATATCTGCCACAATAGTCGTCTGGACCTGGCAGAAAGATAATTTTTTGTTGCGCCTGCCAGTCTGGGCGCTTTCTAGCGATCTCTTCTTGGAGGTTGTGAGTTACCACCACCACCGCCAAAGATGTCGAACTCTACGCCAGACTTCCTGCGCTTCACAGGCCATAGAGCCTTTTCTCAGCGACTCACGATAGCAACATTGACGGGCAGGCCCGTCCACATTTCCAAGATCCGAAGCTCCTCGCCGACGAACCCTGGCCTCGCCCCTCATGAAATATCCTTCCTGCGCCTGCTCGAGACCGTCACGAACGGCAGTTCGATGCAGATCTCATACACCGGAACAACGATTACGTACCACCCGGGTCTGATCACAGGAACGATTGCCGGGCAGGGCGCTGTAGAGGGCGACGTCGTCGAGCACAGCCTTCCAGCCACCTGCACAAGAGGAGTCACCTATTATCTTCTGCCTCTCTGCTTGCTGGCTCCATTCTCAAAAGCACACATGAACGTCCGCTTTACTGGGCCGGGAGTGATTACTTCTTCCACCGAGACGGGGGATCCTTCCGTTGACAGTTTCCGCACAGCCATCTTACCACTCTTCGGACTCTTTGGAATCCCTCCTGCCCGAATTGAGTTGAGAGTATTGCAGAGATCATGTGCCGGACCTGGAGGCCGCGGCGGTGGAGGCACAGTCGAGCTGCGATTCGCAAGTCAAGTTCGTCTGCCCAAGACGCTGCACCTAAATCGCAACCCGGGCCGGATTAGGAGGATAAGAGGCGTCGCATACTCAACTGGCGTGTCTGCCTCAAACAACGCACGGATGATCCACTCAGCGCGTGAGGTTCTGAACCCTCTGGTGTCCGATATCCACATCGCAGCCCAGTACGACCAGGCCCCTCTGGTGGATTCTCCCGGTGAGAAGGTCGGCCACAAGAGACGCTTGGGTATCGGTTTTGGTCTGAGCTTGGTGGCCGAGTCAAGCTCCGTTGGAGTTTTGTATTCGGCAGATATGGTTGTGCCGCCTTCCGGAGGCGAGGTGCCTGAAGATATCGGCAAGAATTGCGCATATCAATTGCTCGAGACGATTGCCAAGGGAGGTTGCGTCAGCCCGGTTGCTGCAACATCAGTTCTGACCCTGATGGCCATGGGATCCGAAGACGTTGGGCGGCTGAGAGTAGGCAGGGATATTATTGGCTCAGAAGAATTGATAGGTCTTGCCAGGGACCTGCGGACTTTTGGTGCAAGCAGCTGGGGATTGAGGGATGTGACAGAGGACGAATCTGGAGATATAATTGTTTCAGTAAAGGGTACAGGTGTTGGAAACGTAGGTCGCAAAATGGCATAATTAAGGATAGATAGATACAAATTTGGTCTTGGACAACTCAAGGCGAAGAAGAAGAAAAAAAGTCTAAAATTCGACGATTTTAGCAATATTGATATGCGATTGTGAATTGATGCTTGTATGTAGGTAGACTCAAACTGTTGGCCCTGGTTGAGATGGCAGGGTGACACCTCTTCGCTCCGCTTCTAGAGCAGCGAGAGTTCCGATATTTTGAATGGAAGTACTGGTTGTTCGCTCAAGCTCCGTGGCAGCAAGGCGCATGGTGCTCACTATGTGATATTCGCCAATCACAGCATTCCCAGAGTTGAGTATATCTGCTAGATGGGACCTGGATCCTTCATGACTGGGACGACCCGATAGTTCAAGGTCGCTCCTCCGTTCCGAGCTTGTCTCTTCATTACCCCTTCCAAGAGACTGTAATTCTATATCTCCCACCTCATTCTCCGCGTCTGGATATACACCTTGCATACCCTGCTCCTCAGCATCCAGCTCTTCGATGGTTCGCGCAACCCTAGGTGTTGTTACTGGATCTGAGAAAATGGGCCGAAAGGTTTTCAAAGCTAAACGGAGCTTCTCCCGTTCCGAATGAACTGTGAGCATGAAACACTGTAAGAACAGTATAGCCAAATCCGCCATAAAGTAGTATATCCGATATTGCGGAGGTTTTTGGCCGATAAAGTCGAAAATGAGGCCTCCGTGAAGATATCCTCGATGGTAGTCTGGGCCCTTGGGCAATGCGCCGAAAAGATGCATAAGCATACACCATATATTGGGTACAAGAATCAGGAGTACGTGGATCCGACTGGCTGGGAGGAGAAATGGAGATGCCTCATCTTTCGGGGAGAGGCAGACGAACTGGCCGGCAGCTCGGATGAGGAATCGGAAGAATGAGCATCTAATAATAATGTCAGTATAACTCTGGGGTAAATGTGGAAAATTTGCTCAGTAAGAGAAAAGATTGGGAGTGAGGCGTTTGTAGGCATATATAGGCAAACGTACTCCATATAATACAAAGCACTGAGCTCCGCGAGCACGATCGTATCTAGTCCTTTGAGAAGATGTGTGACGAAGACGAGCTTCTTCTTAAGCCCCGGATTCCGCTTCTTTCGGTTCTTCCGCCTTCTGCGCTGGCCGTCGCGAGACCCGGGGCTCCTTGGCACATCTCCATCCTGTTGGTGATGATGTAGGCCGGCGCCGCCTGCTATACTGTCGGTCGAATATCGATTTGGCGCTGCGGAAGTCGACGGCGAATCATTGTTCATAGTCGCCGGTTCTTCATTGTCTGTCGGCCGAGATAGGAGACCGCATGGAAGCAGATGAGACGGAGTTGCTGCATGAAATCAATCGAAGGTGATGTTGACCCTGCCCGTAAGTACGTAGTGCCGGCGACCGGTGCCTGCCGTTTAAAATACCTGGGACTCTTCTGGTTGCAATGATTGTTGGCAGGGGTCAAGCACAGGGCGAGATAGGACTATTCTGGGCTTAGGCAGCTTGCCGCCCTTTATCGTTCTCAGCTTCGTTGGGGGCCAAGTGGGTGACATTGAAATTGAGACACTCAAACATTAAGCTGCTGATTCTCGAGTCTGCGACCGGTATTATCAGATTATTGAGTCCCAATAATATGTAATACTGTATTTATTATCCCCTTCTTCTATTTTTATACTACTGAAATTCTCTATTTATCACAGAAAGTAGTCGATTAATAACCAACTCTTCCATTAGCTGTCTCATTTCTCCAGTCACCCACTTGGGGGCACACTGAGCCATATCACCTTGGGGACTGCTGGCTCTAATAGCGGCAGTGCGTAAGTATGAGCGACGGTGCCTGAGGGTACTTTTCCAAGGCAGGACTCATACGAGTAGCTTGGGCAACATTAATCAAAGCGGGCAAGGATGGAAAATATACGAACTGCTGATTTCATTTCTCAATTGGCCCCTTGAATTAAAAATTTCTTCTTTCGTGAATCGCCGTAAGCCATGGACCAACATCGCCTCTAACAAGTACCTTGACAAGTAGGCGGCAATGAAAGTGACCCACGAGAACACTGCACTCAGCTTGTTTATATTATCATATATTTAACGAGGATAACCATGATAAGAGGAGATGTATTCATTTGTTATCTTTATGTCTGTTATTTTTTCATTTGACTGTTCTTGAAATTGCGCTGTGATCTATGCTGGGCCTTCTAATGCCAACTTGCTCTGGTGATAGTGCTTATCGGACCAACCCTAAATCCGGATAGGAGTCTGCCCCTCCAACGGCAGCAGGTGGGCTGTAGCTGTAGGCGTAGTTGGTGCGCCTCCACCAGTAAATTTCACCCCGCGGACGCCAGCGATATTCGGGCTTCTCTATCGTGACTCAATCATCCCGCGCCAGAGAAAAAAAGGCCACATCCACGTAATTTATCTGGTGGCGTACCTCGACGTCCCTTTATACTGCCGGGAAGATGGCAACCCAAAATACTCCTTCTTCGGGAGATCTCCCGACCCAACTGCTTCAAGCCCTGTCGATCCAAAGCCCCCTCGTATCCTCTGAAGCATTCCCGGCCGTCCCAGCGCTCGAGATCAAGGCAGCACTCGACCGTCTCGCCTCGCGATCCATGATCACATACCAGACTATCGATAAGGAGGAAATTATATTAGAGCCAGAGGCAGAGCAAATTGCTGCCCAGGGTAGCCATGAAGCTCGGGTTTTCGAGGTGGTGCGCCAGGCTTTGGAGGGGTTGACGATCCAGGAATTGGAGACGACCATTGGCGACAAGAATGTGGCCAACGTTGGCAGGGGAAAGGCCTTCAAGGAGAAGTGGATTGGAAAGGGCAAGGACGGAAAGCTGGTTGCTACAGTATGCGCACCACTGCCTCACCTCACTGAGAATGCTGTCGACTGACTCAGACCTCTACTCTTATTCTAGGTCGACTCGATTAAGGATACCACGCAAGCTTTACTGCAGCAGCTGAAGGAGGGGAAATCCGCCGATGCCAGGGCGGTTACTGATCTCAAGAAGCGCAAGCTGATCAAGGTGCAAAAGGTCTTGAATTTCAAGCTGGAGAAGGGCGAGAAGTTTGCGTTGGAGATGGTCAAGGAGGAAACCGACCTCACATCGGACATGCTCGCCTCTGGTGCATGGAAGACTGCCAACTTCAAGCCCTACAACTTCAACGCTTTGGGAGCAGACCAGGACGCTGGTTCACTGCACCCTCTCAACAAAGTGCGCCACGAGTTCCGACAAATCTTTTTCGAGATGGGATTCGAGGAAATGCCTACCAACAAATTCGTCGAGACCGGATTCTGGAACTTCGATACTCTTTTCGTGCCCCAGCAGCATCCCGCCCGTGATCTCCAAGATACCTTCTTCATTGCGGATCCCAAAGTCGGTGGCAAGCCCGAGGCATTAGTAGAGGGACAGGATCCCGAAGAGTACTGGCAGAACGTGAAGGAGGTACATCAAAATGGCAAGTACGGGTCTATCGGTTACAAGTACCCCTGGTCTGCCGATGAATCCCTAAAGCTGGTCCTTCGAACACACACTACATCGATCTCAACAGCCATGCTCTACAAGTTGGCAGCACAGAAGGGCCCAGACGGCCGCCCACCCCCAGCTCGATACTTCTCGATTGATCGAGTGTTCCGTAACGAGACTGTGGACGCTACGCACTTGGCAGAGTTCCACCAGGTAGAAGGTGTTATTGCCGACTACGGACTGACGCTAGGAGGATTGATGGAGTTCATGGAGCTTTTCTTCGCCAAGATGGGAATCACCAACCTGAAGTTCAAGCCAGCATACAACCCATACACAGAGCCCAGTATGGAGATTTTCAGCTACCACGAGGGATTGGGCAAGCTCGTTGAGATTGGCAACAGTGGTATGTTCCGACCAGAAATGCTGGAGCCCATGGGACTGCCAAAGGACATGCGCGTTTTCGGTTGGGGCTTGAGTTTAGAGCGTCCCACGATGATCAAGTACAAGATTTCCAACATTCGTGAGCTGTTAGGCCACAAGGTAGACTTGAGTTTCATCAAGCGCAATCCTGCTGTACGGCTGGAGAAGGAGTAGAGACAACTCTTGATTGATTTGTCTGACGGATACCTTTCTAGAGCAAAATATGAAAAGAGAATATAGAGAAGACAAAAGAAGCACGAGAGCTAGATACCCTGATGATTGCGTCCTCAAGTATCATTACCTGAATCGTACCAAAGACAGTCTACACATAGGGACGAGAGCGGATTGGCCGATCCACTAGCAGCATGTATGACGGAGTGTTCACAACGAGAATCGCCCCATAGGTGACTGCTTAATAGAAGTGATCTGCAGGGGAGAAGAATGGAAGAAGCATATTGGCAAATCAATCAGAGGGCTATTCTCGTCTTGAGTTAATGAGTGAGGTGGAAGAATAGTAAGCCATCCTACCTAGCCGTGGATGAGCCCGATATGCCCGCTTACACCATCCTCTTCAAATCACCGAACGCTGGTTGGACCGTTCATTGTATTATTGGGTAGCTTTGACTTATGCTGCCGGGATCTTGCCGGGTTGTTGAATGGGTTGTCGCATAGTGATTGGCAACAAAGGGCCACCCATAGGCGTCATTGGACAGAGCTGTTCGCTAGATTGGGGTTCGAGTGGTTCGATGGCCGCAGGGTATCAATTTCCATTCCATTGCCAGCTATAATGGTCAGGAACGTAGCCTCGATCGGCACGTCAGGGTATGATGCCGACAACCCCGCTCTCCATCGTGCGAGGGGACCAAGTGGTGGACGGCGCGAGCTAAGGCGAATAGTCAAACGTTGTCTCTAGGCGGCGGCTGTCGATGTCTCAATTCGCAGAGGAGCATGAACCGGTATGGTTCCGCTGCTGTTTTCAGGATTCTACAGGTGTGAAATATCGCCATCATGTGATCGCTCTGTAGTGCTCGATGAACTGGAATGGTGCATGGTGATATTAGGATTCGCCATATCGTCTGAGGCCTCATGTCACCTCGCCCACGAGTTGGACGTATGGACTGGGATATGCCACTTCTGCTTGACCGTTGCTTCCGAGTCATTCATGCGTTCGTGCTAAAGCAGCACCGCGAGTAGAAGGACCCCAAGAATGATACATCGATTGATCATCATCATACCTGCTGCTTCCATCGAGGGTCTCGGCTCACCCGTGCACGTCACTTGCTGCTTCCCCTCTTCCAACAGGCGAGCGCGCGCCACCTCCCACAACGAGCCAAACAGGCAATCGAGCACGACGCCGTCAGCTACCGGGAGCGTCGTCTATGAACGTCATTGGTACTCGTGCCCCTAGTTCGCCGAAACCTTGTCACAATGGCTTCTTATCCATGCATGCTCACGGCGTACTTATATGCCGGCTCGTCAGCAGGTCTTCTTTCCCCTCCCTCTAGCTAAGCTTCATAATTTCTCCTCGTACGATATAAAACAGCTCGACTTCCTCCCAAAAATCCAGCTATATATACAACCCAATCAACCTCATCGATCTGAACCAGCAAACCATCATGGCTGACACAACTCAACCGCCTCCCGTCGAGAACAAGGACAATACCACCAGCACTCGCCGCAGGGTTTGTTGCCCCTCTCTCCTTCGCCAGATATTAACCTCTAACCCCGCATTACATTGTACCAATACCAATGCTAACACTGTTCCATCACAGAGTTCTGGCTGGATGCCTGCCTTCGAAGGCCTTCAACAGCATCATGGTTCACAGGCGAACGTTACCCGTCGCGAGAGCATGTCAGACCAACAGCCCAAAGGCGGCATCTTCTCACAGCTCTTCCACAAGTATGTCACTGCCCTTCTGCCACCGCTGGGCTTCCTCAAACCAGAGTTGATCTGAAGCTTCCATGCCTTGAGAATGTAGTACTAACTGCTCTGTGCAGCAATTTCGGACGCAACGCTAAATGAAGAAACCGCTGCCGTGTCCCCGAATTGCGTCAATCTTGATGGACACACCGCATACTCAGTCCCTGTATGAACTATCGAGAGTAGAAGAGTTCATCAACCAGAGGAAGGGTATCATCGCGATGGCCGCATGAGCGAGGGCATGTATATCTCTTTAAGCTTAAGAAACTTTGTAAAAATGTAAAATCATTTGCGAAAATTTCACAGTTTAAGTTTGTGCTGGTACAATCGACGCACGCTCGTAGAGCTGTCCTGCAGGAATCCAGCTAAGACTGTAGTCGGAAGTTATGGGCATTCGGGATCATTAAATTGGGAATAATGGTTAAGTTTTGATTCCAGGTTGTTATTGAGTAAATACATGTCTTGATCGATGTATCAAGCTCAAATACCCAGTCTCACTTATCTCCAGTTCCTCCTTGCCAAAAAACTGTATATTCCGATCTTCTCGCGACAATTGCTGGCGGTTTGCACCTCTCGAATGAATTGATTTAGAGTTGCCTCTTTGAAATGTGATACGCGGAAGGTTTCCCCTATTTTCACCTCTTGCTCCGCCTTTCTTCCCTTTCGTTTAAGAGTCGAAGTTGACAGTCAACACAACATACATGGCCCGTTTGTTCAAACAGACCAGCAAATCTTGAAAACAAGCAGTAAACATGTTTTGCGAATGATGTGTGTTGTCTTTAGTTGGTTGAAGAGATAAAGTTGATGCTTAATACCGTTGTAGAAAAGTGATATGCCGCTGGGTAGTGGGCATTGATATTGCGATATACTCGCAAGGTGAGCGGCGCGACCAGCTCTGCTCTGTTCAACTTCCTTCTAGATCCCAAATACCTGAATACCATAATTCCTGAGAACAAATAGTAATCGAGTATTATGACCATCTTCCTCGGCCGAGTCCGAGATGCTGGCTCCGGGGCAAAGTTGCCTGACTAAACCTAGTCAGACACTTACTATCGCGCCTATCCCCTTCAGAAAAGACTTTCATCTAGAAGTTTCCACCAGTGCCACCCGGAATGCCTCGGAGACGAAGACGCTCTGAGGAACCTGTGGCTCGGTTCATGCTGATCCCTGACTGGTGGGCGTTGCCTCTTGGCTATATCAATATACAATGGTACGAGCATCTGAGTACAATATCGTCGTCATTGCCCGCAAGCCGACAAAATTGATACTGTAGTAAAAACGTAGCTCCTGTCAGACGTTTCCTGATGATAGATGCCTCACCCGAAGGGTTGAGGAGAATAGAACCAGCTCCTGAGAAACCTGCAGAAAAGTTAGAGATGAAGGAAAGAAGAAATTAGGAAATTACATACTGGTAGTTTGTGTGACTCAGGTTCTGAAAGAGCCTATTGAGTCGCAACAAAAACCTCGCCTGCGAGACTGAGGGCAAATAATTTACCGATCCCTAAGGAATCCTGCAGAAAAGTTAGAATGAGGGAAGAAAGAAGAAAGGAAACTGCATACAGATGGTTTGTAGGACTCAGGTTCTGAAAGAGCCTATTGAGTCGAAAGCCTCGATTCTTCTATACCGCCCCGCGAACCCTTCTTAGATGTGACGAGCCCAATGCCTTTTCCCACTGCATTCTCCTATGCAGTTGCTTAATAAAGGCTAGGTTTTGCCACATCTGGTTCTACCTAGGGCGGGTGTTCCGAATCGATTGAAGGTAAAAACGGCTGCAAGAAGCGAGCCATTTGGCCATTTCGAGTCCTGAGGAATCGAAGCCTCAAGAAATCGATATGGAAGAATGGAAATGAACCCCAAGAATACTGCCATGGAAACATGGAAACATAGAACCAAACTCTAACGAGTCCGGTCATGGGGGTATGAGGATGCGCATTGCGGATCCTCATAATTGTGACAGAGATAACAATCTCCGCACAGGTTGGGCCTTTTAATGTCCTGCCCAGGACAAACAATCCAAACTGGGTCGACGATTTAGAGCGCCTACGACGGCTGGGTCATGATTGTGCCACCTGTGACCATTACGTATTCGATGGGCCCTTGAGAAAGGTTAGAAGAATAGAAAAAGGACGGTGGCGCAGGTGTTGGAAATATACCTTTGAGATGGTGGCTTAGAGACAAGTATAGGATCCCCAAATTGACGTAGAGAAGCTTTGCTGAAGAGCTGTCAACGTCCAAGTCTTCGGCAATCTGACTATTTCTGCCCAAGGCGATGGAATCCACGTCTGTTCCTAGGGCATCTCGGGCAAGAACCGGAGCTGCGCTGATGAACCACAGGTGAAGCATAGGCTCGATGGAGCGGATGGGACTGCTACAAAGGTGGTCATCCTTATGAGATCACTTCCAGACATTCTCAAGTGCTGGTAGGAAAATAAAATGGAGAGCGAGAGTAGCACAATGTTGCAACTTGCGGCTCTCCCGACCTTATCAAGGTAAGGGAATCATGCTAGGCAGCTTTATTTGAAGAAGCGGCAATGAAGGGGAGAAACCAAGGTGACTTGGTGTGAGGGTGGAATAATGGAGAAGAGAGAAGAAGGTGAAAGTGGGAGGCAGCGCTTTAATACTCTTGGGCGGGCAGGCGCCACCGGCTGCCACACATTTAAACCTCAGGTATCAACGCATGATGGCGGAACTGTAATTCGCGAGACTTTGAGGAACCTTGCAGACATATGTGTAGTATTAGGTATTGGGCAGTGGGCAATTTAGAAGGTAGTAATTCCTGATAGTAATTCTCATGCTGTGCGTGGCTTGCTCTACTCGGCACGTATCTTCGCCGGCGTAGCTTGGCAGCACTTGAGGGAACAAAAAGAGTGACTTTTGCGAGGCTTATACTGTCCAAAATAGACCCTTCTACGGCGTAAAATCAGGAGATATAGGTGCAAGGCAGCTGCGGGGAAATCGTTACACTGAAGCATTATTCTGATGCAGAGGTAGCGACTGGCTCATATCTTTTGAGCCAATGATCACTGCCTAAAAGACAACACACTACTCATGGTTATCATTTCGTCTTGGTCTATATTGCTTTGTTATGCTAGTAATTGCAAAATCGCCCTACTGATGACTGCTCTTCACTTCGATGTCTTATTTCTTCTGCCATTCAGTTAGTAGGGTGAGGCAGGCCCCAGACTGCGATATGTTGGCTGCTTTGGGCCCGATGAAGTCCTGCCATTCCCTGCGACTTTGTCCATGTCTACCTAGGTAGGTAGGTAGTAGGCGAGTAGATAGGCATCTGTATGTTGGTTTGCCATACACGCTCAGGTCGAAGCCTGCAATGCAAGATAGGTGCCTGGATGAGACGATTTGCTGCCTGATGCAACTCCATTCATGCTCATACCCCGACCGCGACCACAGGTAATTGGCTGAGGATTGATAGCGCTTGTAGGGCGCATAGGCTGTCCATTTTGATTTGAATATGTGCCTACCTACTTGAATCTAAAAATAATGAGAAAACATAGAACCAACTATGCTGAGCGCCGTAATTACCAGCTAGAACTCCAAAATAATGCACCCATCGTGCTAACCCCGTTTTGGTAGTATTCTATCACTCTTCGAGTACCAGTCTAGAAAACAACAACGCCTATGCTTTCACCATGAAGATCTGAGAATGAGGTTAGCTTAGACCAAAACATTCGTGCCCTGTATACAGTGTTCTCTCTCACCTTGTTAATTGAATTGTCGTTGAGCATCGCCTCTCGCTTGGCTGCCAAGAACCGGCTTCGGACCATGAGTGGGTTACCTCGTGGCGTAGAGGTTCCAGAGCCTGAAGGTGTAGCAGAAGATGATTTTTCTCGGTCAGAGCCTTCAAGTTTCCTGCGCTTCTTCTCTTCTTTCTTCTCCTTCTTTTCCTTCTTTTCCAGCTTCTTTAGCTCCTTTCTCGCCCTCTTTTCCTCCTTTCGCTCCTTCTTGGCCTGCCTAGATTCCTTAGTGTCATCTCCCTCGTCGTCAGCAGAGGAGTCAATCTTTGACTTCCGTTTGGAGGCTCTCTCGGTGCTCTCCGACTCATCTGCTGAAGTTGCAGCGCTCTGCTGTCTTGACTTGTCCTTTTTGGACTTCTTCTTCTCCTTCCTTGCAACATCGCTGCTGTCGTTCGCTTCTGATTCGTCACTTGACTTCTTCTTGGATTTCTTCTCCCCGTCTCTGCGGCGCTTCTTCGATTTGGACTCGGAATCCTTACCCGAGGTTTCTTCATCCTCTTCCGACTGCGACGATGCCTTGCGCTTCTTGGACTTTTGTTGCGATACCTCGGCCTCCTCTTTCTGCTCCACCGGGGTTGATACCGCCTCTTCTGGGGACTCCTTCGTTTCCTCTTCCTCTTTAAGCTCGTCTCCAACTAGCAGACCGCCCCGAACGAAGCGCATGGGCCCAAATTTCTGCTCCACGTAGCGGTTCAATTTGACCACCATCCTGGCCTGTTTGTCCTCCTCTACCGACGCTGCAGACTTGCCGTTGAGCCTGCTCAGGAGATCTGTGAATGCGTCGAGTCCTGAGATCTCGTTGTCCTTGGCCTTGTCGAATCCCAGACCCTTCATATCATCCTTCAGAGAGACTCTAATGTAGGATGCGCTCGCCGCCGTGTGTAGCTCTGAGTGAGGGGCATCTTTGGCGCCCAAAAACTCGCCCGGCTGCCATCCCTGGGATCGTAGGATCTTCTGGCCGAAGGTCGTCTCGTCCCGGGTCCATTTGGTGTTATTCGGATCGTGGTTTATTCTCCGGCGACTGTGCGACGGGATTGGGTTAGCAAGGAAAGAAAATGTAGCCTGACTGAAGCCTCTCACGTCTTAGCTTCTGCCAGGAGACCCATGGTGGAAGTCTCTTTCTCGATTTTCGATTCTAAAAAAAAAATCCTTCAACGGAAAACAATAAAAGCAACGCTTGGCAATTGAGCGAACGGGGTCATGAAGCAGAAGGGAAATGAGTGGATAGTGGATAACAATTGATCTCACAAAAAAAAAAGTCAAGTCGTGGTGAGATGGCGGGGTGTGGAGACAACATGGTTGACAGCGTTCTTATCGGGATACGCTATTGGCTGCTTCTCATTCTCACGCATAATCTGAAATGCGCCCCAATGATTTTTTAACTCTTAGACTCTATGTTAAGTTGAGTACTTGTATCCTAGAATACCTACTTAGGCACCATGTTATTAGAGTGAGCTGCAGTTCTGATAAAGAAGATGAAATCAATTTGAGTATTAGCTGAAATCCATAAACTATGAATGTACATATGACGCCCGATCTTTCTGTACAACAAAACATAGGCTTCTAATATAGAACCTTGATAGGATTGACATCTGTGTCGCGGATTGTTAGATTGTCTCCGTGCCTTCAGATCGCACGTCTCTCTACCCTTTTTACGATGTCGGAGATAGAAGATTACCGCCTGATGAATGCAAGTATTCCCTCTTGGAACAAGGATCACGAAGTCGCCTCCAACGCCAATTGGCTGTCGAACTTAATAATTCAGTTCACCGCTCCCCCCACCAGCGACATGATCAAGATCCTCGTAGCTTTTCAAGCTCCGACCTTGAACTGCCTCCCTTGGCCCACCTGCTGCTGCACCTGCGCCATCGCCCCAGCGTGACCCGCCTGTGCGATTTCTACCACCATCGTATCTTCCACCACGACGGTCGTATGGTCCAGATCGGAACTGGCCGCGATTGCCACCCATACCTCCCCTGCGGATGGGTCCTCCTGAACGGTCATCCCCCATGGTGTTCCACCCAGCCTGCATTCCAGAAAACAAAGGAGGGAAGTTACCGCCTGCCATGTTAAAGCCTGGGACCATCATGCCATTCATTGAAAAGTTTTGGAGATTGAATCCTCTTGGAGTGCCAGGGGCGGTTTGTCCATTCGGCTGAGGGAAGTGTCCATTAGAGTTCGCGTCTGTCCTCGATGGAGCAATATGCGCCGGATCCAAGATGTAGGCATTTATAAGCTCGAACTGCACCAAAGTTAGTGATTAATACGTTGCAAGCGGGCTGCGCACAGCATTGCACTTACCTCCTGATTGAGGCCCTCGAGCCAGTCTGAATGCCTCTTCTCCACATGCTTCTTCCAGAAGTGCTCCTCCTTGAAGAGTTTCGTACACTCAGGAACCTTACATCTCCATTTGTGTTCGTCCTCTTGCCTGACGTGTTTCAATAGCTCTTCATCAATAGCCTCTTCGATGGGGCGTCCGCCAAGCTTCCGAATGTCGACAGCCTGTGGGTCAAGAATCTGCATAAGCTTGTCTTCAAAAGTCTTAACCCAGTTGAAGGCTCGGAGCAATTGCTGTTCGCCTTTATTGGTAGAACCCCGGAACTTTTTATTCTCAAGGTCTGCCACCTCTCCATCTTCACCTTCCTCCATGCTATCGCCTTTCTTCTTTTCAGGGAAAGGCTCTCCACTGGCGCTAGCTCTTGCCACGGCTCGAGCAGCAGATGATAGAGTGGAGCGAGGACGGCGGAGATGACCGCCAGGACACTTTCGAGTGAGCTCATGAACCGAGTCACTTTCGAACACGCAAAAGAAGCAGAAGTTGAATACTCGTCGCAGATACTCGATCAAAAGATCGAGCTCTTTCTTCTTCACGAGAAGAGGCTCATCGTCTACCTCTTCATCTTCAATTGCGCCTTCCTCTTCGTCCTCCTCTTGCACAGTGCCAACTTCAGCATCCATATCTTCATCGTTATCAGGCACACGAGTCTTGGTCGACTTGGAGGCTGTGGTCGTAGGAGCCGGGGGCTGAAGGCGACCTGCGCTTCTCAAATTCTCAACCTTTTCCTCTACTCTCAGGATCGCCTGGAAATCAGAACCGAAGGTTTCTTCAAAATAGTTTACCAAGCGCTGTACGAGCTCATGATCTCTTTCTACCCTTTCAGGTGCGGAGAACAAGTCCCAGAGAGCTTTCTTTCGAGGACTGGCTGGAGGAGTATGAACACCGACATGGCAGACAAAGTCACCTCGAACCTCGTCCTTGACTGTCTTGCCATTCACAGCCTCCAGAGCCTTTTCAGCGGTCGACACCGGCTTGGGCGAACTGAGTGGCTCGTCACCGTCAACATCCTTGGGGTCGGGCCTATCTATGGCCATCGCAGTCTCAGAGGCAGGGTGGAGCATTACCCAACCGATGCGATGGTAACGCTTGCTGGGATTGGGGTCAGATAGAGAAAGCCACTTGAAGCCACCCTCTTCTTCCCCAAGATGCTCCTTGCAGAAAGATTCCAGGTTTTCCCGGCTGACATGGGGGGCAATAGTTTTGATCAGGAGCGTTGGCTGAAACTGATTCTCGTCTCGAATGTCAGCGCCAATGCCAGGATTGAGATCACCAACTCCGAGAATCTCGCTCGCGGCCGTTGTTTCGCCTTCCTCCTTCTCAGCAACACCGCCAGCTCCATTACTATCGGCCTTAGGAATACCTTCGAGGGAGAACTCGTCAAAAGTACCCGACTCCAGATCTTGCTCCCATTGATGGTAAGCGCTGCGCCTAACTTCATTGAGCTTGGATCGGAAAGCGTCTCTCACTTCCGGGACGTATTTCTCCCTGAACCATTGCTCTTTTTTATGTTCCGAGACGAAGGTGCGTGCCATTTTTGCTTGGAGGTCTTCTTTGTACGTGTTGTAGGCAGCCTGAATCCTTGTCTTTTCCTTTTCACGCTCCTCTGCAACTTCCCGAGCACCTCGGGCTCTCTCAGGTTCGCGACGACGACCAGTTCTGGCTTTTTTCTTTTCCTCTTTGACCTTCTCATTCATTCTCCACCACTCGCTGTAGTAGGAGAATCCCACTTGGTACGGAAGACGGCCAGGATCGGTTAGGGGATTTTGGACCGGAGTCGGAGCGCTGTTTTCCTGACCGGGAACATAGCGATCAATATTAGCAGGGGGGGAGCCAATGCGACGGCGGTCGTCGCGGTCATCTCTCCGCGATCTGGGTTCGTAGCGATCGATGTTGCTGGGAGATCGAGAGCGGCGTCGATCTCGGCGATCCTGACCTGTGCGTAAAGTGTGAGCGACAAAAACTGGCACAACGAGTTGATAACGCGCTTGAAGCCTGATTTCTTGGATCATGAACCATACCTGGCGACCTCGCACGGTAGGGCTTCTCGGCCCGGTCCTCTCTGCCTCTTGATTCGTCACGCGCCCAAGTCCTCTCGCTGGGAGAACGCGCACCCCCTTCTCTGTATGACGAGTAGGAGTCCATCGTAACTTAGTGGACTGGGCCCATGGAGATCCGGGTGGGTTTGCGCGTCTTGTTTTTTCGTCGTATATGTATATACTCTCTCGAGCACTATCGGGGATAGAATTGCGACTGGTTACTGCTTCGCGAATTGATTGAATGTTAGAGAAATGTCTCTCTTGCGGAGGATGTGAGAAAGAGAGGGCGGAGGAACGGGAACAAAGGAACAAATATGAAGCAAGGACGATCCCTTGCTGGAACCAAATATCCAGAAATCAAAAAGAGAGTCCATAGTAGAAGAAAGAGAAGACAAGTTAATTGGGGACGAGGTGTAGGTGTGGAAGGGAGGCATAGAATCAATCCAGGATGAGGAAGGAAGGTAGGGACCACGAGGAGAGCAGAGCAGAGAAGAATGAGGCAGAAGAAGCGTGGCACTCGAAAGAGAGACATCAAATGGAGAGAGGGCAACGAACATTAATGATGAGCGCTGCTCATTGAGAGCTGACTGCGCGATTTCGTGATTGCGCGCCTGTCAAACAAACAACGCGTTGAAGATGAAGGTGGTGAGGCTTGCAGGTGAAGCTTTCGGCAGGGAGATGGGACGGGGACCGCTTCAGGAACAGAGAAGGTACAGAACCCACGCACCACTGTTAGTGAACCTAAGGCACCTAAGTGAGTAGGGGGATGTTTTCATTGGACAGCCGAGGGCCAACTCACAAGGGGGTATGGAGATCACCAGTGTCAGGCAAAGTACCTACCCGGCAGAGCATCGCCTGAGAGTACCTCCCTGAAATCCGGGCTAGAGAAAACATGGTAAGGTACGGAGTATGTAAGCTGTAGCCTGGGGAAGTCCACTGGCCCTCGAATTCGCACTGTATTGCCCTTCAGACATCTGGAGCTTAGTGCGATATAGGCATAGCCGACCTTCGCAACCGGCCGCAACGCCCATTGAAACACTGTGCCACCTACTCTTTCCGTCTAGCAGCAGCCAGCCAATCCAATAGGTTTTGGATCCGTCACTGGAATGGAAGGTGGCGATTTCCGATGGCCTCCCCACTTGGGACGATGACCCCAACATCCTTGGACAAGGGCACGAAGCACTTGGATGGAGACACTTATCTATCATCCTGTCGGTCTCGGTTCTATAAGAAGCGCCGTTCATATTGCAAACAAACCCCTTCTCTCCTCGCGATAGCCTTGGCTTGGAGATACCATGAAACCTAAGGATAAGCGGGTGCCGGTGTCGATGAGGAAAGACCACCATCCGGAGCCCCTTCGCATCTACCCCAGATTCAGGCTCGACGCCAGATTATTAGAACCCGTTTCCACCTGACTGGCTCTTGTTTGGGGACCCGATCCGCTTCCTCATAACCGCAGTGGATGATGGAGTCGGCACTGCTAGGTGGCATGTCCAATGTCTCCTCTTACAATGAAGCTGTTGCAAATATGCGGCAGCGGGAGTATCCCATGCTTCAAGGTTGTTTTCGCGTGCACCCTCATTCTTATGCTCAAATCGCTAACCAGCGTACTACACAGATGCCACGTATCTCGACCATGCTGGTGCCACGCTTTACTCCAAAAGTCTCATGGATGAATTTGCTGCTGAGATGACTTCTACTCTTTTTGGAAATCCCCATTCCGCCTCGGTGCCCTCCCAGAGTTCCACCTCGCGGATTGAAAACATCCGTCTGCGGCTGCTGAGCTTCTTCCATGCTGATCCCTGTGACTTTGATCTCATCTTCGTGGCAAATGCCACTGCTGGTGTCAGGCTGGTTACTGAAGGGTTTCGTACCCAGCCCCGAGGCTTCCATTATGCCTACCATCAAGCTTGCCACACAAGTCTTGTAGGAATCCGTGGAGAAGCGACCAAGAGTACCTGTCTTGACGATGCAGCGTTCGATTCTTGGACACGAGATAACACACATTTGGCAGCCTTTTCGAACCCCGAGTCCCCAACCTTGGTTGCCTACACAGCCCAATCACACATGGATGGCCGCAGGTATCCCTTGTCATGGTCCAAGTCTATAAGGGACGTAGGTCGTGTTTCCTCCAATTCACGTGTGTTCACTCTACTTGATGCGGCATCTTTTGTTGCCACATCGCCTTTGGACCTAAGCAAGCCAGATACAGCACCAGACTTCACTGTGCTGAGCCTCTATAAGATATTCGGCTTCCCTGACTTGGGAGCTTTGATTGTACGGCGTGAAGCCGAAAGCATCTTTGACTTCCGAAAATACTTTGGAGGTGGTACTGTAGACTTAGTACTATGCGGTAAGGAAGAGTGGCAAGTCCCAAAAAGCGAATCCTTACACGACCGACTAGAGGATGGCACACTTCCATTCCACAACATCCTGGCACTTGATATCGCAATCACAGTTCATCAGAGATTGTTTGGATCCATGATGCAAGTCAAGGAACATACTGAAAACCTGTCTTTGTCTCTACGGTGCGGGTTACGAGACATGTTACATGGAAACGGGAACCCAGTCTGTATCATCTATCCGAGCCAACAGTCCGATACGTTGGCATCTACGCCTGGCATGGGCCCGGTTGTATCATTTAACATCAAAAACTCTGCTGGAGCATGGGTCAGCCTTGTCGAATTTGAAAAGCTAGCTGCTGTTCGGAAGTTTCATTTACGCACTGGAGCGATGTGCAGCCCCGGAGGGATATCATCAGCATTGAATCTAGAACCATGGGAGATGAAGCGAAACTTCTCGAATGGGCTTCGTTGCGGGTCAGAGAACGATATCATGGGTGGTAAACCAACCGGGGTGATAAGGGTCAGCCTGGGGGCTATGAGCACAATGTCAGACGTCGAGAAGTTCCTGGCATTTGTGCAGGAGTTCTTCGTGGACGTCAATGCTCACGGGCCTGGAATGTTGACCAGAGATGTAGATTCTCTCGGGAAACAGCCCTCACTGTCTGTCAAAACGATTACAGTATATCCGATAAAAAGCTGTGGAGGGTTTGTCGTCCCGGCCCATATGCCCTGGGAGATTCGATCCGAAGGTCTCGCTTGGGATCGTGAATGGTGTCTAGTCCACGCGGGGACAGGCCAAGCTCTCAGCCAGAAACGATACCCGAAAATGGCCCTTCTCCGGCCAGTTTTGGACTTTGAGACTGGCTTTCTTCGAGTTGATTACAAAGGGACTCCAAGAAAGCAGGTTTCTGTCCCCTTGTCAAATAATCCTGCCCTCTTCGACAAGGCCGACCGCCAGATGACCTCACGAGTATGCGGGGACAAAATATCAGCACACAGGTATATTTCCACTGAGATAAATGGGTTCTTCTCGGAGGTGTTAAATGTGCCGTGTGTTCTTTCTCGTTTTCCACCAGGAGGCCAAGGGTCAAGTAGCCGCTCCTCAAAAGCGCGGATGCAGTCACATCAGCTGCAGAAGCATTCGTGCAGGCTTCCTGGAGCATTCCCCGACATACCATCTCCACCAGAATCAGATTCTGAACAGCCAGAGGATAGCAAGATCCTTCTATCCAATGAGAGTCCTATCCTGATGATTCACGAGTCCAGTGTCGAAGCGCTAAATAGAGACATTACGCACCAGGGAGCCCCCCGGGTTGATGCTGCTGTATTCCGGGCCAACATTGTTGTTCATTCCTCCAATTCAAAGGAATCTCATCCGCCATTTTCTGAAGATACGTGGCGATCGTTGCATATTGGACAGCATAATTTTAAACTTCTAGGTGCTTGTCAAAGGTGCCAGATGGTTTGTGTTGACCAGTCCACTGGCGAGAAGCGACAGGAACCCTTTACGACATTATCTAAAACACGAAGGTTCGGCGGAAAGGTTTATTTTGGATCACACATGGCATTAAATCCAAAAGGACGAACCGAAGCAAATGAAACACAACATCCTGTCATTCATGTGGGCGATACCGTTTGGGTAGATTTACCATCGTCACCGAGCTAAAGGATAATCGAGGGCTTTCCATTTAACTTCAAATAGGTGATATATTGATACATGCAATTTAAATAATAAAATACTTACGGTCCTCTTGGTGCAACAAGCGATAACGCGTTCGCCCAAAGCCATAATCTTAACCGTATCCTGTCAGGTTCTCGCAGGAAAGTCCGGGAGAAAGCCAACCAAGAGAGATCAGAGTATTGATGGGCTGCGACTGTTCTTGCCGTACTTTTTTTTCTCAAGCGGCATTAGAGGTTAGCTTGATGCTGGTCTGTCTTGCGGTAAGGATCTGGCGATGTCTCGTCTCAGAAGCTCTGGTCTGAACCCGAGTCAACCCTTCCATCCCGTCCTTGTCTGGCATCGAGGCTGCCCAGGCTTCCACGCCTCTAGGGACTGAGGCCTTCTCATCACGCCGTGCGGAAAGATAGAAGAAGTCATGGATAAAACTACGCTCCAGGTTCCTGGGCTTTCCATCCTCGGTCCAGAAGCGCTCCTCGCTGAGTTCCCTGGATAGGTGCCGACGGAAGTATCGATCCTGGATTACCCACCAAGCTCGCCAGGCGCATATGATGAACATGGTGAGGGGGATGGCAATGGTCCAGTACACCCAGAACTGGCGGCTCAGGATTTCATCCGACTCTGGCTCATCACGAGCGCTGGCGGCGGCGGTCTTGTCATCGTCCTTGCTGGGTGCCAACCAATCGAACATGGACATGCCAAACAGAGTGCCAATGAACTCTCCGGGGAGGAATATGGCCGTGATGACGGCCAGGGCCTTCATCGAAGCACTGTCTCTGGTAGATGCTACCGCCATCCGGGCATTCAACGCGTTGTCCTCTTGGGCCATTCTACTGTAGATCTGTGAGGTGTGAGCAGCTATTCCTCATCTTGATTTCTTGTCTCCTTCACAATATATAATACTCACGATATCGATCTGGGCGCGGCATCTGGCTTCAGCCATGCGCCGTTCCGTCTCCAAACTCATCGATAGGCGCAGCAAACCCTCCAGGTACTGCCTCAGTTCATGCCAGTGGATGCTGAGCTCGCCAGCACTATCGGAAGTGAAGGGAGTGGCAATACCGGGGGATAAAGGTTCCAAGCCAGGGACTTGAAGGGTCGGCAGAGGCGAGGGCTGCCTCTCAAAGTTCCCGAACCTGTCACCGCCCATATTCAAATCTTTAACTGATGACGCATAACCAAAGGCAGAAACTCGGTCAGAAAGCTCATCACCGGAGAGCATCAAAATCTTGACAGCCCGCTCCATCCAGCGAATTGTATCGAGCAGCTTGATGGTACCTCTGAGGACTTCGTGAGCTCTCCTCATGAGACTTGCCATGTTCATTGGGCCGTAGTGGTCAACCTTGCTGTCGTCTCTGCTCAGGTTGGAGTGTCGCCTTGACAGTTTCTCCATGCCTGACCCAGACCCGTGGGCGCCGATGACCAATTGCTCTAGATGAATGACATCCAGAGTGTTCTCGGCGACGGCTTCCTCGCAACGCACAAAATCGACTTGCAAAAGAATGACAGGCATGACGAGAGGGTGTGCCCAGTGATCTCGGCACGACTCGAGACGATGGTCATATTCATCATCTAGCTCATCTAGTCTGTGTCTACGGGGTTCCCACGATTGTCTGATCAATATTGTTGTTGACTGTGTATCAACATTGTATGTCATGGAGAGGAAGTCACATGGGGTTTGTGGCGTCTCTGAGAACGATAGAATGAGGCCTAGTTGATGGTTCATTAGCCCTTTGAGCTTGTGACTTGTTTTGCTTTGATCCAGCACTCACTCAGCACCGAGCGGTCTCTCGACCAAAAGCGGGACTCCGTTGCAACTCGGGTGGCGTATTGCAAAGTCGCCGGATGGAGATCAAGGTCCGCGAGGTCTTCAGCAGTCATACTGAGTTGGTCTGGTGCACCAGTCAATCTAGAGCTGCGGCGAAAGCAGATTCTGCCAGGTATGAGTTAACATGCTGCATCAGAGGCAGGAAATGAGGTAAGGCTGCTTACACTCTGCGAACACGACCAAGCATGCCCCCCACGGAGTCATCCTGGGGATCATTTTCATCATCGGCTGCTGTGAAATTGCCCTTCTTAGCTGTTAGCTTGATAACAGGAACGAAGCTGGTACTTGGAAAGAATTGCGTAAAACAGCGCGAACCACTGCTTGTTTGAATACAAAGAAACTGGTAGAGAACGTACGTTACGATCCAGCCTATGGCCATGCCTGAAGGCAAGGTCCAACATGGCGGCCCCAGAGGTATGGTCCCTACTATACCGGTGGGCTATATGATTATCACCATGTTGCGGCCATTTATATTTGCCTGACGCTGCATCGTGAGATGAATCATCTATCTTCCGATAGACAACATATTCATCATATTCGACCTGGGAACGCGCATTTGGGCCAGTGAGAAGAATCTGGCTAGCGCAGGACCGCTGGTCATAGTTAAAAAGATCGGAGCCGTAACGAATCGGCTGGGCAGTCTTGTTGGAGACATTAGAACGGATGGACGCATTGGAAGACATGACGGTGCTCCATGCTTGTGCGCATGATTTTAGGTTGGACGGGCGGGGGGCGTTAAGCTCGAAAAGACGAAGAAACCGAATTTGTCGATTCAGAAACGATATCTAAGAGCAAAAGCGCTCACTCTCTAAGGGAACATTTGATCAATTTATACTCAGCCTAGAAGCCGCTCCAAGATTGGCGGTTCAATGCCAAGAGATTGGGCTCGCCCAGCTGGAGTTTCAATATTATTCATACGGGGATTCTCGCCCGAAGACATCAAGATCCGTCCATTCACATTGCTTCATTGACTGCAATCCCCGGTCTGATGTGGGGACATATTCCGGGAATCCATGCTGCTGACGGACATGTGACGCTCCGGATTGTGGCTTTGCGTCGGATACGACGGCACTCGGCCGACTGCGAGGAAGATAGGCTGCCACTCTCGGTGCCATACCCCAGGATCAGAGGCGGCCGTGGCCAGATATGTAACGGCCCCCGGAAGATGGGCGCTGGATGACCGGGTGATGTCTCCCACATCGCCTCGAAGCGATCGCAGCCCAATGTCACGTGAGGGCTGGGATGTGCGCGCACCTGCCTAACCTAGACGCGCCTCCCACCCACTAGGACCTGCATGGCTGCCATGTATTAGGTACGGGTGTCTGTGAGAAATGTGCGTGAAGCTGTAAGTATTCAGTACACACTAACTTTAAGCTTAATTCCACTCGCCTCTCGCTGGCTCGTACTTCTGCCATCCAACATCCTCCAACAAGTGGGCTTGGAGCTCCCTTGACTGACTCCGCCCCAACGAAGAATGTGCCTCATTTAATCACCACCAAAGTCCCTCCCTGTGCAGACTCGCAAGTCACAGGAACCAGAGGCCACTATGTCATTGCATTTGTCGAGAGGGAGACGAGGTGCCAACAAAAGGGTCCCGGCCCTGCAGGCAACCGTATCGGTCCAGCTTCGCCTCATTGCCCTGGCTCTGGAGGATGGGGTGGGTGGGGGAAAGGGAAGCAGAAGCAGCAATATTGGGCCTCCCTGACAAGGTGGCCCGCACTGCCTCAGCCCCCTTTCGTTCCTGGATTTTGATGTTGCACTTCCATAAGCAATGGATGCCAGCCATACAACGGGACTATAGTCGATCATTGACTTTGCCCCTGGGAGGCATTGCAATGTATAGCATATGAAAACAATGAGCTATCACCTAATGAAAACCAGTCAAGGATCGGAATGATGTGGCTCGAGTGAGTGATCCCGTCCTCTGTCCCTATCTTTGGGAGCCAGCCACGCCGACGGCAAACTTACCGTCTCCAGGTGCGTTGTCGGCAACTTCAGCCGTCCACGCAAACAACTAACAAGCAAACTGGGGCTTCTTGTCCATTGTTGGATATTGATCTTGTTGTCTTAGTCCTCGCGTCACAGTAAGGCGACGGAGACGTCTCACGGGCCGCGATATGGCCTTCCAGGTTGATTGCTAGGCCAAAGGTCTTTCTCCCATCCGCTGCATGCTGCGTGTAATTCTTCGAGAGAGAGATCTCCATCGGTCATGTTCCAGGACCGTTAGTGACATTGGTCTCCACTGCCCGACTGACACCAGCTGGCAACAACCGATGACCGTTGCAGTGCAAATGGCTGGCTGCCCATTCCAGAGAGCGGCCATTCCATCTGTCTTGGTGAGACGTCCCACCAAAAATATGTCCATATCTACTATCAGTCTCTCTTCACACTGAGCTCAGGCTAGGAATAAAAAGTATTCAAGAACCGTGTCTGCTTCTCACTTTCGCTATTGTTCAGTGACATCTCTTCTGGTGCCTAGGTGTTCAATTGTCTTCCATCAGACCTACCTCCTTCGCTTCCAGAAGAATCCTCATTCCCTCCATCTCACAAGGATTGCCTCCTACATTCGTTTGGTTAACTTGGATTCTGCCTTCACTCGTTATCCCCAAGAGTCAGCATAGTGGTAGCTTCGAAGCCTGGCTACCATGCTCACGGCTTCTTTGTTTATCGCCCTTCTGGCGCCAGTTGCCCTGGCAGAACAGGCCGAGTTACGTCCAAGAGGCTGCCCAGATGGAACAGTCACCACAATCATCACGTCTCTCACTACTACCACGCAGCCTGCCCGTAGCGCAGCCCCAATTCCCCCCAAATCAGCACAAAAACTTCCATGTCCCTGTGACTCATCTAGTTATGACCTACCCAATTATGACTACTACTCTCCTCCAGGTCAGACCTCCTCTCAGAACTCCGTTCGCCCTGGAGTGATCTTTTCTACCTCTACGGCTCGAGCAACTCCTGGCACGCCCGGTTACTCTCCTGGGCCTCAGACGCCGCTTGGTTATGCTCCAAGTGGTGTCAGATCCGGATTCATAACCTCGACCGTTCCATCGCCTACTTCGAGCCGGATCATAACAACACCCGTCTCTAGCAAGCCTAGCACGACTCCAACTCCGACTCCGACTCCGTTGCCGCCACCAGTCAGTGGCCCCAAGAACATGCTCTACTTTGGTGCTTGGTAAGCTCGGTCGCTATCTCTCCCTTTCCAACGTTGGCTTTGCTAATTCTGAGAACAGGTCCATCTATGGCCAAAAGTTCCGGCCCCAGGATATGTCTGTAAACAAAGTATCGCACATTCTATACGCTTTTGGAGATATCGGATCAGACGGGAGCGTGTAAGTTTTTTTTTAACTCACATATCGAGAGTTGCTCTTTTAACCTAGGATACCAATTGACAATCTTGACAGAATCTCTGCGGATCCCTGGGCAGATTATCAAATTCGCTACTCCGGAGATTCTCAGGAATCCTCGGGTTCCAACGCCTACGGAAACGTAAAGCAGCTCTATCTTCTCAAGCAAAGGTACCGAAACCTCAAGACCCTGCTTTCCATCGGTGGCTACACCTACTCCCAGCAAGGGAAGTTCCAAGCTGCAGCAAACACAGCGGCCGGCCGCCAACGATTCGCATCGACCGCAGTTCAGCTCATGAGTGACTGGGGATTCGATGGCCTTGACATTGATTGGGAGTACCCCGAGAATCAGGCCGATTCCAACAACTTCGTGCTCCTGCTCCAGGCTTGCCGGGCAGCCCTCGACAAGTATGCGAAGGACAACAATCAAAACTACCGCTACCCCCTCACGATCGCCGTTTCAGCCGGCCCGGAAAAGTATAAGCTCCTGAACATGAAGGCCATGGATCAATACGTTGATACTTGGAACTTGATGGCCTATGACTATGCTGGCAGTTGGGACACCACCACTGGACACGCCGCCAACCTATTCTACAGCAGTGCCAACCCGCAGAGCACCAAGTTCAACACCGACCAGGCCGTCAAGGACTACATTAAGGGCGGGGTCTCACCTAGCAAGATCGTTCTGGGAATGCCCCTCTACGGACGCTCGTTCCTCAATACCGTCGCACAGGTGGGCCAGCCCTACCAGGGAGTCGCCTCCAACACCGGCTCCGACCCTGGCGTCTGGCTCTACCGTGACCTGCCGCGCCAGGGGGCTCAGGTCAAGATCGACACCCAAGCCGGGGCAGCGTGGTCCTATGATGCCACCACCAAGGAGCTCGTGTCGTTCGACAACGTCCCCGTCGGCCTGATGAAGGCCGACTACATCCGCAAGCAAGGGCTCGGCGGCGCCATGTTCTGGGAGGCCGCCGGCGACAAGACGGGCGGGGAGAGCCTTGTCGGGGCTGTTGGGAATGCCATGGGGTCGCTGGAGCTCTCCAACAACATGCTCGACTACCCCCAGAGTCGATACAGCAACATCCGCAACAAGATGAAGGTCTAGGTTCCGCTTCCCCTCAGAGGCCTCAGAGTAAGGATGATATTTCAGGGTTGGCAACTCGGAGACTGGTAAGACCTCGACAAAAGGGATGTCACGAAGAAGCTGAATGCGTTTGGGGATGATTTCAGGGACGGTTTTAGCGGTGTGCAATGTTTGCTTTTTTTTTTTTTCGGCCAACTGATTTTACGGACTTATTCATCGCATTGCATTATTTTACGAGCATACAGTATCTGGTATCCAAGTGTCGAGACTACTTGTGCTCATCGATACAGTAGTAGTAATATGGGGTTTCTAGTGTTTGCTTTAGTAGCGAGAAATCATAACAAATTATTCCTACCTCATCTATTATCAAGGGCCGTGGTCTCACCGCGGAGGCGCTCACACAGTACCTACAAACAATCAAGGGAATAGAAAACGCGAATATCCATTGACAACCCGACTCCCCGTCCAAATTCTACCAAAGTACATATAAATGCAATAGAGTCGCGATACAAGAAACGGCAATAGGTTTTAAAAAAAAGAAAGGAAAGGGAGAAGGTAGCCAACGCCTCTCTCTGCCTGCCCACATACGCGTGTTGCGGGTTTTGTATCCACGCCATTCTCCGTCGTTGTCCATCAAATCTTCCACGCTGCCTGTCGATATTTGTTTATATTTTTCCTTTCTCCTTCTTGAAAATCCCATTAGACAGCTCATTTCAGAAACTAAAACCAGGTCTTCACAGAAGCCCTTCTCCACCCCTGCAGAACGCGCACCCTGAGTCACCATTTCAAGTCACAATGCCTACAGGTCTTGCCCTGGTGTTCCAGTTGTGTCCACGCCGTGGAAAGCGTCGCCGAAGGCAGAGTCTTCCATGTCCATTTGAAGATCAAGCCCATCACCCAGCTCACCTGCTGACCCATCGAGACCAGGTGTATCGAAGTTAGCCAAAGCGTCTCCTGCGGTATCGAGATCCCCCAATGAGCTGAAGTCATTCTGGTCAAACGTCGCAGAGCCTGGATCAGTAACGGCAGGGGTGGCAGCAGCTGAGAGGGGCTTTGAAGGCACAGCAGATGCTTTAGGGGTGCCCTCGTTTGCCCCGGAAGGAGTGCCTCCCGCCCCGTTACCAGCGTCATTACTTGCGGCTTCCTTTGGAACAACTACCCAGTCCCCACTACCGGTCCCTTGATCCGGTGCTAAATCGGATGTGTCAGTACCGCCCATGGCAATATCTTTTGCCTCTGATTGTGCTCCCGACTGTGATTGTGTCTGAAGCTGTGAGGGAGGCTGCTGCTGTTGCTGAGCCTGGGATGGGGCAACGGCGGGCGATGCGGCAGCATTAATATTCGATGGTGTTGCCGCATTTGAGTGAGCTGCTGACAATTGAGGCTGAGGAGTAGGGAAGCTGTTGACAGGTGTTGATGTAGAGGAAAACCCAGTGTGCATCTGATCCAAAAGTCCTGCAGCGGTTCCTCCCATGTCAATATCAGATTCACCTAGCATGATACCACTGTTTTGCGAGCCATTTTGGGAGCCGTTCTGAGATGCCTGTCGAGACATCTGGGTGGGTTGAGTTGGCTGAGCGGGTTGAGGGGCAGGAGCCTGATAACCTCCAGTTTCCACACATTTCACGCTAGGTCTGCTCTCGATTTTGAGCCCAGTTGCCGTCTCTGTCTCCTTCACCACGTCTTCTGTTGCTTTCTTTGTCGACTCTTCGTTCGAGTTTCCGTTGGTAGGTCTCCATAGCTCAGTCCCAGAGTCTTCTGCGTCCCGAAGTTCCCTCTCTTTGAGTCGTAAAGTCGACATCTTCTTCATATCAGCGAGAAGGTCTTCATGAGCCTTTTTCATAGCATCCATGGCTGCCTGTTCCGCTTTGATGTGTTCGTCAACTCGCTTACGGAACTCGTCTGCTTTCCCGGCGTCCAGTCGCCCAACATAGGCCTTATCAGTGGACTGACTGAAGGCATCACCGCCGTGAGAGGTGAATATGCCCTCAGTCAAAGATGCTAATTCTCCCTTGAGGCCAAGGCCTAAGTCTGCAGGGGTAATCTGGTTGATCCGGTAGGGCGAAGAGAGAATCTCTTCCATCCACTCGTGGTTTTGCTGGTAGCGGCCGAGTGAAATTTCTCTTGGGGTCAAATGATCGAACATGTCGCCCCGAGAGGTGTCCTCGTCATCATCAAAGGCGCCCTCCATTGGGATCGCTCCATGGAACTGAGGGGGTTGTTGTTGAGCGTGGCCTTGAGAGTGACGAGCACGCTTGGCAGGAGGGCCAGGCACGGACTGCGGTGGGTATGCCATCTGTTGAGGGACACCGCGAGGTGCCATCTGAGGTTCCATTTGCTGGCGGGTTAGCTCAGGGAGTGAAGGCCAGTTGGCGCGGTCGGAAAGCATGAACTCCTTTCGGCGAATCTGGCCTGCCCGTTGAAGATACTGTCTCTGCTGCATGGCAGCATGAACCCGCTGGTCATAGGGGATCATCGTCACGGGCATGGTGTCGTTCGGGTCGGCAGGTCCATAGTGAACAATGAACAGATTCGAGTCGGGCTGGGGCTGGGCGGGATGTCCAGGAACGGGAACCAATCGAAATCTTCGTCGAGCATGTTGCGCATACTGTTCCCCAGGAATATAACCAGCCTTTAGATAGTAGATTTCGAGGTGCTAGTCCAATAGTTAGCGATGTAATGTATCCGGGGTATTGTCGCTCTCGTACCAGGCCGTTGCCCAAGTCATGCTTATATAGCTGCTCGGGTGGTGCCCAGACGAACCCATCAGAAGCGAAGTTGGTCCCAAGCCTCTGAAGGGGCTGCCAGGTCATTAGAACTGTCCCATCGGCGGGTTTATCGAGGTATGTCCAGAAAAAAGGCGCCTTGTCGCGAGCAACATGAGGAGCATTCATCAGCCATTTCGCAACATCTTGGAGGTTGATGTGGGAAACGGCAGGGTATCGAAACGAGGACACGAGGTGGACATGTTGCATCTGCTAGTTATTAGCAATCAAGTTCATCGAGTGGAAGTACAGATAGAGATGGCGCACCAGGTCCTGGGGAACGCTGAGACTGGGGTCTGGCTGGCTCATCCTGAATCGTCCGTGGTCGCCTTCGCGGTCGCGATCGAGGAAACACGGAGGTGCAATTCGCGAAAGAGGAAAGAAAAATCTACCTGGATCTTTCTATGTGGACAAGCTCCCCGTACCGCACGGCGATTAATTGAAGGGCCGTATTGTCGATCGATGGATACGCAGTCACATGGACGTCGTGGCCAGTCGGAAAGCGAATGAAGCTACTGCTTCTTTGATGGATGCAATTGCGCAGGTGCTTCGCGCGCCGCTCCAAAATTCCTCGCGACAGACAGGCCGGCCAGCCGGCCAATCAAAACGCGGGGCTGGCTGAGGTGGAGAAAAATGGAACCGCGCCGAAAAGGCACCTTTTAGGTCCATTATCCACAAAAATTCAGGTACATGCTTAGTAAACCATGCTTGTCAACTTCCCAGGAAGTCCTCTTCTCGTATATCCTTTCTAAGTGCTCGCAAGATGTCCTGCATAATGCCTTTGGTCATTTGTACTTGTTAAATGCTCACAGTGAAAATGGCTAAATAATCCCATTTGAGCCTTGCAAATATTATACGGAAGATTTCCGTTGCTTCATGACATTAATCTTACCCAAAGTTTCGACCCCAGACGAGAGATGCGCCAAAGGTAAAGCCCGGAGCACAGAGAGAGAATACGAAAACAGCACAGAAGGGTTTAAGAAGTTGTCATATTATCGTTATCTATGTTCCACGTTGTCCGTCAGTCCCATGACTCCTTTTCCCCGCGTTCGTTGCTACAACCTGACCTTCAGGTCATACAACTGCCCCAGTTACGAATATTCCTCCCATCTGCAGATGCGAATGAGAACAGCGGCGTATCCCAACGATATCCTTATGCTCGTCATGATATGGCATATTCAAAACGAACTAGAGCTGCCCTGCCCCAGGATATTTATATGTATTTTTTTGAGCAACGGCGAGAGTGATCTCTTCCTTCCATTCCACTGGTTATAAAAAAACGTTCAAAGAGAGAGAAAAAAAAAGCTTCCAATCTTCACCATCTGAATTATGCCTGGTAGGTAGAAGCGGAAACATTGCCACCACGGCCAGTCCAGTTGACGTGAATGTCCTGTCCAACAGGGTACTTCTCGGTGGCAGCCTCGGGCTTCACACGGAAAGTGTGGGCACCAAAGTAGTCACGCTGGGCCTGCAGAAGGTTGGCAGGGAGGTCCTTGGTGCGGTAACCATCGAACCACGACAGAGCAGTGGAGAAAGCTGGGGTTGGGATACCGATGAGAGCAGCCTTGGACACAACATCTCTCCAGCCGGGCTGGGCCTTGTTGATGGCGTTGTTGAAGAAGTCATCAAAGAGCAGGTTCTGGAGGTCGGGCTGCTTGCGGTAAGCAGCAGTAATGTCCTTGAGGAAGACTGAACGGATGATGCAGCCACCACGCCACATGAGGGCGATGGAAGGCTTGTTCAGCTTCCACTTGTACTCCTTAGCGGCCTCCTGCATCAGCATGAAACCCTGGGCATAAGAGACA
This sequence comes from Clonostachys sp. G952, assembly GCA_027569935.1. Classification (NCBI taxonomy): domain Eukaryota; kingdom Fungi; phylum Ascomycota; class Sordariomycetes; order Hypocreales; family Bionectriaceae; genus Clonostachys; species Clonostachys sp. G952. Next base: position 581,971 of record JAPDLB010000028.1, read on the forward strand.
ATCTTGGAGGCATAGAGGGCCTGCTCAAGGTCGTCGAGGAACTGCGCGCGGTCGCCCTCGAACTTGGCGGAGCGGCTGACGAACTGGAGCTTCTGGGAGGCGACAGTGCGCTCATCCTTGATGCTGGACAAGCATCGTCCGAGGACAGCCTCGGCGATGAGAGTAACGGGCATGCCAAGGTCAAGGGCGTTGATGGCGGTCCACTTGCCAGTACCCTTCTGGCCGGCCTTGTCCAGGATCTTCTCGACAAGAGCAGTACCGTCGTCGTCGTTGAAGTACAGAATATCGCGGGTGATTTCGATCAGGAAAGAATCCAGAACACCGGTGTTCCACTTGGCGAAAACATCACCAATCTCCTTGCTGGTCAGTCCAAGACCTCTCTTCATGATGTCGTAGGCCTATACAAATGATCAGTTCCACTATGCTCTTTCCATATCCCAGGGAACATTTACGCACCTCGCAAATAAGCTGCATGTCACCGTACTCAATACCGTTGTGGACCATCTTGACGTAGTGACCAGCACCCTCGTCACCGACCCAGTCACAGCAGGCTTCGCCGTCGCTCTTAGCGGCAATGTCCTGGAACATGTCCTTGATGTGAGGCCAAGCCTCCTCGTTACCACCGGGCATCATGGAAGGACCAGTGCGAGCACCATCCTCACCACCGGAGACACCGGAGCCAACGAATCTGAGGTTCTTCTCGGCAAGGTAGCGAGAGCGGCGGTTGGAGTCGGGGAAGTGGGAGTTACCACCGTCAATGATGATATCGCCAGCATCAAGGAGGGGGATGAGCTTCTCAATCCACTCATCAACAGCGGCACCGGCCTGGACGAGCAGCATGACACGGCGGGGGGACTTGAGCTTGCTGACAAACTCCTCAATGGTGTCAGCACCGACGATGGACTTGCCCTTGGCCTCATTCTCGAGGAATCGGTGGACCTTGGAGACAGTTCGGTTGAAGGCGGCAATGGTGTAGCCGTGGTCGGCGAAGTTCAGGATCAGGTTCTGTCCCCTAGACACGAGCATTGTGGTTAGTATGAATGAACCAGATGTAGAGGCCATTGGAATCAGGATCAACTTACATGACAGCCAGGCCAATGAGACCCAGATCCGCGCTTGGAGCATTGTTAGCATTTTCCGACGAAGAGGTTGCCGCAGCAGAAATTGAAGCATGTGAGGATGGGGGACCGCCAAGCTTTATGTTTGCTAGGCGGGCACTGGTATGATATCATAAGCAATGTCCAGACCAGTAGCCCGACCGCGGGAAAGGGAATGTGCATGAGGATCAGAAAATCCATTGATTGAATCAATTGCCAAGCTCAAGCTCCTCCACCATTGGAACAATAAAGAGCTCCCAAAGGAGAGGCAGCTTTGGATCAAGAGCAATGGCAGCCGTGAGGTTTGACTTTTGGGGCGGGGTGGCGGGGTAATCACAGCGGCGGTAAGCTCAAGGTGGGTGAGGGAGGAGGGGGAGCTCAAGGACAGACGTGTCGCGACTTACACGGCGCCAGACATGATGGGCAGCTTTTAATTGCTCCTTGGGGGAATGAATCCGTCGGCAATGCTCGAGAGCTAGGAGTTGAGTATTGAAGCAAGGAGAGCAGACTAGCTTCCTAGCTTGTGGATGGCAGACGAAGGATGGGGAGAGAAGGAAGAGAAAGGTCGGAGGGAGAAAAAAAGAGATGAGGGAGGTGGCAGATAGAAGTACTAAGCCGCCTGAGCAGCGGAAGCAGTGAGGAGACACACTGCCATGAGGTACGTATATCAAACATAGCGCACTGTAGGGCGAGGTAGCGTCACTAAAATCGGTTCGGTACATTGCAGCGAAGATTTGGGTTGCAGGGCAAGCAGTCAAGATGCGCCAAGAGAGGCGACCATTGGTCCCCGGCCAACGGTGGGGCCATACCTCGTCATGATTATATGAGCCGGGGACCAGACGGGAAGCTATCGTGTCTGCTGCTTGGACGCATCCGTGGTTTCGCAGGCCGCTGGTTGGGCGGCGGCAGGCTTGGGCGGCGGTTGACTCAGCGCTCACAAAGCTCTCCCCCGCGAGGACAAATCCTTGGGTAATCGTCCATACTGACTGCGCAGAGCGAGTTGGTTTCTGCGCCAGACGAGACTGACAAACAGACCACTAAGCAAAGTATAATGGTCTCCGATCAAGAATCCTTCCAGCCAGTGGCCGGGCCAGGCCAGAAGACAGTGCGGGACTATCGAGAGGCTACCCAATGTGACCACCCCCCGTAGGCAAACGGCCGAGTGCGGAAATACCTAGACCAGCTTGACGGAGGTACCTCGACCAACAGTGCAATGTGCAAGATGGGCATTTGTTAGTGGAAGCTATTCGCCTCATGGCCGCCGTGGGAGCACCGCTGGAGGGGGAGGGGTAATTCGGCCAGGGAGGGGCATCGACAGGGAGCATCAGGGTGACAGGGTCCCGATGTTCCGTCCGATTTGGCATTAGTCACCCCCATTCAAAGAACCGCAAACCCACTGCCTGTGGAACACCTGAATCAAGTAAAAAAAGAGATCTCCCCAAGCCGAGGAGATGGGCAAGTTGCCTCCTGGACTAGGTGGCTTTTCCCCTAGAACCGCGCCGAGCAAGATCCGATTGAGAGTACAGCCTCCGGGGAGTGCGTCTTGTGACCTGAAAAGAAGCACTTCTATCCGTTGTTCCCAAGCTCGCGGAACCATCGGAGTGGTCGACCACCTCCGTGGGCTTGTCTGGATAGAGTAATCAACTTCGGTGACGTCGGGCCATGTAAGATGCAGTCCAACCAGTGGGGTAATCTCTTACAAAGTGCCGCATCACCAGGAAGCAGGAACCAGCATTGCCAGCCTCCCTCCCACCCCAACAGACAAGCCTTGTGAGGGATTTCGCAGCGCTGAGCCACATGCTACGCGGGAGGTGGATTCATTCGCCCAGGTGTCGAGACTGGAATATATCCCGGCGCCATTCATCAGCGATGTGCTTACCTGTCAACGGTCCTAGCCCGTAGCGGGATGCGAAGACGGCCGTCTTTGACCCCAAGCATGGCCCCTAGGTTGGTAACAACCGCCGAGTGGTCCCACCAAACAAGTCGTACTTCGAGAGAGTCCCGACTCGCCTCCCCCAGTTGTTATTAGCGCGGGCTCAAGTAGCTGCACCCCAAACAAGAAATTTAAGTTGACATCAAAATGAGGCACTTGATGAAACAAGACAACGGCAAGTGCCAACTCAGCGCAGAGTCGTGTGGCAGCCCGCCCCAGAAGCACCGCCATCTCCCTTCTCATCGGACTTATATCCGGATTTATTGTCCCACAGCGGGCCGACCACCGACGAAGAGGCCCAATCCGTCCCCAAACCACAGATTGGATCGACTTGCCCTGGCGTTTGCTCGTCCGGAGAGAACGGCCAGAACGCCGACCATTGGGGCGGTTTCCCGTGGGATTTTCCGTTTCTTAGCACCCCCGTGGGCAAAACTAGGCTCCCCTACGCAAATACTCCGACTCGAATTCCTCCCCTAATTTCCTAATATGGGTGGGGGTGGGTCTTCTAACAACTCGAGGATATAAGCGACACGGAGCTCTGGCGGAGGCTAGTCCAGCTGGTTGCGGCTCAAATCTCCAATATAAGGATCTGTAATTTGCCTGTGTTTCGTAACTTGATTTGTCAACTTTGTTTTTCCCATCCCATCAACCACGGGATGTCGAGTTCCAGTTACTGATTGCTATCTGGAGAAGATTTTCTGCTTCACAAGAACCAACCGATGGAATGGAAGAGAGGCATTGTGCTGCGGCCCCCACGGTCACGTGTCGCATTTTTCCTCTTTATTGACTTGAATGAATAATATCACTGACTACCTTCTTTCCTCTGTCAAACAATCAGATAATCTCAAGAATCGGAGATTCGGTTGTTTCTTTGACCACCAACATTAGTATACACTTCTCACCATGGCTTCTCTACGGTTCCACGACCCTGGGTGGCATGGTGATCTCAAAACGCCTGTTGTCGATGGCAAGTACATGGATCCCAAAGCGGGCGAAATAAAGGCTATCGAAGATGATGTGACGGAAGACGGTCATCCTGGGTATTATGGAGGGCCACCTGCTGTTGATATAATTGTCAAGAGCATCCACGAAGATACCATAGGCTGCACCTACCGTGCGGCGCGGCCATTCCCCATGGAAGCTCTTCTGTCTGCCATTATGAAGATTGTAAAGGAAAAGCAGCTCGAGCTTGATTCTGTCATGGCAACGTCGTATGCAATTCGGGTCAATCTAGCCAGCAAACTGACGGAAGATGAACACCGCAAAATTGGAGGGAGAATGATGAATGCGATATATGATGAAAAGGAATAACACGCCTTTTACGAATTGTTAGAGATCCCCAAGAAGCTCGCTAATAGCTTCTTTGGTGATGTCTTCAATGCACTTATTGGAGGCGACAAAATAAATGGCACGCCAAGCCACGGCATTGTATTTGGGCAAGTCACAGCAGCTAGTATATACAACAATGAAAAGTTCAGTGGTTCTAGAAAAGATAACTTCTTTTTTCTTTTGCACGTAGCAGTCCGAGTACTCTTGTCAGTCTGGGAATAGATACCTAGGCATCACGTTCATGAGAAGCTGAGTGCAATGTTTTGAGTGCAGGACATTATTATGTCGACCGTTACCAGTCGGCACCAATGAGGGTTGTGGGGCCAACTAACCCCCATCAGGCTCTGATTGGACCGCACCTACCAAGTGCCTGGCTGCCTTGACCAACTGCATCATCTAGGAATTTCCTTAGACCTTCTAGTCTCATCCACCGCTCCAACGACAACGACGCGTTCTCGAATCAACGCCCGACGCAGTGGCATTGACATATCATCGTCGGATAAAGCAGCTTTGAGCCACAAGGCTCAGGTACGTCCCACTATAACAGACAGAGAGAGCCTCCTCTCCTCTCCCTGAGAGTTCATCATGGCCTACCCACCTCCTCCAGGCACAAGCAACCTCCCCGCGCGACCACCTCCCTCCAACGACAGCAGCAACGGCGGATCTGGTGGCTTCACCAAAGGCGGCTTCAAACCCTCGTTCTCGGCCAGCTCAGCATCACTACCGCAGCAGCCCTACGCACGAACTGCAAGCGCATTCTCAGGCGCCAACGCCATCCACGGCCCTGCTGCCCCCCCTCAGAGCCAGTATGGCCCATCCTCATACACATCCTATAGCGCCCCCGGCACCGTGAACGCCACCCCCTCCTATCCCCCGTCATACCAGCGACAGGCAGCGCCTTCGCGCCAACCACAGGGCTACAGCAGCCATGCCTACAGCCAACCCCCGTCATCGACGTCCTACGCCGCGCCACCCAGTATAAAGAACCCCTTCCCCACGCCCGGCGCGGCCGCGACCACGAGCGACTATGATCCCGAGGCGGCCGCGCAGTATGCGCAATGGCAGAGCACCTACGTGACCCGCGACCCCGTCGCCACCGGCAAGGATGGCAAGCCGGTCGCGACGGCGGAGCTGCCCAAGCCCGAGCCGATGCCCGCGAACCCGGACAAGAAGAAGACGGTTGTGCGCGAGGGCGGCGGCGAGAAGTGGACGGACGACACCCTCCTCGAGTGGGACCAGTCGCATCTGCGGCTGTTCGTCGGCAACCTGGCCGGCGAGACGACGGACGACTCGCTGTACAAGGCCTTTTCCCGCTGGGGCTCTTTGCAGAAATCGCGGGTTGTGCGGGACAAGCGCACAAACAAGTCCAAGGGGTACGGATTCGTGAGTTTCAGTGATGCAGACGACTTCTTCCAGGCGGCCAAGGAGATGAACGGCAAGTACATCCAGAGTCACCCCGTTGTGGTCCGGAAGGCGAAGACGGAGATCAAAGTAACAAATGCCAAGGACAAGGACAAGGGTCGCCACAAGAACAACAGGAAAAACCACAACGGCGGCAATGGAAGCGGCGGCGGCGGCGGCGGCAGTGGTGGATATGAACCCAACCTAGGTCCTCATGGCGGTGCCACTAAGATTGGCAAGAAGACGAAGAATGGACTTCGACTTCTCGGCTAGGGTGACCAGATAGCGGGTCAAGCTTGGAGGGTTCAATAACGAGAAAATGACGTGTGTTCGCCATAAAGTTCAAGCATCAGAAGCATGCTCTGGATGAGAATTTCTGAAGGTCAGTACTGTTGACGGCTGCTGCAAGCCTTAATGCACAGAAAACAAAATGTAGACTTAATTAAAACCGGCCATATCAAATAAACCCTTTTTTTTTTTTCAGGAGAACGACTCAAAACTCATTTATATTGGGTATCATGCAAAGTGTCTATAACCTTGAATTCCCTCGTCCCGCCGTGTTCTCCTTCCCTGCATTGCCTTGAAATTCCAACTCTGATATATAGGCACATCAAGTGATGCTTAAATGAAATTTATCCTCCGTAGACGTGAACTGAATTCGGTGTATAGCCGTGTAATCTTGTTACAAGCAGTAAGACAAAAGGGCTCCGAATATTTATCAAAAAAAAGATGGTGATACAATGGTATATGATAAGAAATGGAAGTATAACAACAAGAAAATATGCTCGCTAAACGATTGAGTGCGGCGTTTTGGTCAATTCGCCGTGTATAATTGAAAGTCTTTTTTATTCGTGATGGAGAGGGGCCTGTTGCGTCTTTGGCTCTGGTCCTGTTTGGGGTATCACACTCGGCTGGAAATCACCATCCGAGGTGACCATCGGACTATTCCTATCAATGGTCGGGGGTAGCAGGCCTGCCGTTTCTTCATAGGAGTCATCGTCGGCATCACTATCGGTATCGCTGGATGGCATTGAAGAAGCTTGTTGGTAGCGGGGTTCGGACTGCTCCTGTGCCTCTTGCCGCATCTTGGAGATTTTGATATAGTTGTAGGCAATGATCGCGATCAATGTCACGACAAGTCCAACCGCATTAATAGGGGTCAACTTGTCGTGGAACACAAGAGAAGCAGCCGAGATAGTGACGACCTCCTTGAAAATTCCAGCAATGGACAGGGTGACTACTGAGGTGCGCTGGAGCAAAGCGAACTCGGAAGCAGTCATGAGGAACGCGATACACCCCGGGAACAACAAGAAGAGAGGTGCAAGGAATGCGCCGTATGCAGCAGTGAGGACTCCGTATCCCTCCCAGAGCGGACCGAATCCCTCAACCGGAATAGCCAATCCAAAGAGGATCACAAACATTATTGGACTGATAAAGAAGATGCTCGAGAAGGGGTTTGAGGTGGCGGGATGGCGGAGTAGGAGGATTTGAGTCAAGCTCCAGCGAAAGCCAGAGAAGAATGCGGCTGAAATAACGAGAGCGAATCCGCCAAGTTTGAATTCAACCTCGCCAAACACCATCAAAACTACTCCAATTGTCATCACTGTGATGATAGTAACGAGTCGCCAGGTCGGGGTTTCGAGGCGGAATAAAAAGGCGAAGATTAAAACGAAGGCAAGAGACGATGATTTACACATAGCTATTGTTCATGTCAACATCTTGCTCAAACATAGTCATAGCCAGGGGAGAATTGTGGGAGCTGAGACTCACTGTAAAAGGTAAGACTGATGAATTTCAGTGACATGTTTCCCAGGCCAATGTCGAGGCCAGTGGCGGCTCCACAGGGACCAACTCTTGTGAAGTAGAACATCTTGGTCATCAGAGGAGCATTTGCTGGCTCCGACTCGTGTCTTGATCTACCTAGATCCGAGTTCCGGGATGCCTGTGGTCGGAAGCCGGGGATGAAGTAGAGAACCAGCGCAGCCAGGGCGAACTGGACTAGCATGTGCATGGAGGTCGTGAACAGGGGAAAGGAGAAGTTGAGTTTGTTCTTGTCAAACATCCATTTGTTGTACTGTACAAGGCGCAACGTTAGTTATGGTGTCCCCTGATGGGATTTGGTATGGCAGGCACAAAATCAAGACAGTCAAATGCCAGCAACGAGATGGCACTTACTAATGAAAGAGAGAGCGAGAAGATGTACCACAAGAGGATCAAGGCAATGTTAATTGAGATCCGCTTGACAAGACTCTTGTCCACCTCCTTTTGTTCATCCCGCGAAAGGGGCTTGTCTCTGACGACGCGCTGGTCGAGTTGTGTGTTCCTCCTTTTTCTCTTCTGCCTGCGTTTCTTCTCCTTCTTGGACAGACCGGTCTCCTCATCATCTCGTAGAGTGGCGTCGTCATCGTCGTCGCTGTAGCCATCGGTGAAGCGTTCCTCGTTTGGCGACCTGGAAAACCCAATTGGCGACGCTTCCTCGGAAATCTTGGGCTCCTCGTTAAAGCTTGGGCCGGTTCCAGCAGCAACGGAGGGATGGCGGCTGGGATGGAAAGTACGGAGGCTCTGAGATCTAGGGCGCCCAATTGGGGACGCAGGCAGGCCGCCGATGGGGCTCATCAAGCTGCTCTTGCGCCGTCGATGACCAGCGATGGGCTCCATCTCGATGTCGTCGCGAGCTGAGCTCCCTGCTCGAGATCGAGTCGAAGACTGGCCTGGGGAATATGACCGAGTTGAAGCAGGGCCGGCAGGACCGGCAGGAGACAAGGAGGACGACGAGCCACCGGTCAGGTTCGCGGGTGAGTCGAGGAGAGAAGCAGGTTCTTGGGAAGGAAGATTGAAGGGAGCAGAGGGGAAAGAAGAGGAAGAAGCCCCCGGGGTGGACCGCGTGGTGGGCATCATGGGCCCGTCATGTGAATATATGTACAATCGTGGATCGGGGGAGGGAGTAGTGCGGTGCGGTGCCTGAACTAACCAGCAGCTCGCCACAACCAGCCAAGAGAGAGAGCGACAATCATTGACGGGGATGTTTTACAGTTCTGGGACGAGTGGACATTGTAGTTGGCTGGCCTCCCGTCCCGCCCCTGCTTAGTCTAGATTGGCTCTTGATGAGTGGCTTGTGTGGGTGGATGTGACCAGAGTCAACCTTCTTGGCAGGAATTAATTAGGTAATCAGCAAACTCGCTGATAGGTCGGGCGTCGTTGTTATTGCGTGTAACCCCCTTGGAAGAGACCAGGCTCTCACCGTCTGCAGCGCGAGGCTTGAAGGCAATTATGAAATTGGAAGCAGAGCACCTCAATGCATTGCGTCCTGCGCGTGGGCTACACTTGAGAAAGCACGATCAGGACTAGGACTGTGCGCTGGTGGAGGCTACCAAGTCCCCTACCCCAGTCAGCTGACCACCGAACTCGGCAGCGAGCAACAGGTCCTCCATGTTGCTACGGATGTTGATCGCCTTATGTTGTGGCAGATCCTCTGACTGTTGCATCAACGACTGACTAATTGGCCCTCGCATCTCTTGTCTGAGTCTCATGCCGTGCTACCCAGCGGAGTGTTTTTCTTCCCAAGACTTATTGTGTCATACTATTAATACAATTACTCCAAGATGTCTAAGTTGAATCTCGGAGCCGTGTGTGACCGACCATTTCAGGTGGGGAGGCCAAGGAGCTTCTTATTGTGGCTTGTCGACCGCTCTTCAGGTTGCACCTTGTCAGACCAACAACCACATGGGGATGGTTAAGCCGCGGCAATGGTTTCCTTGGCCGCACAGCGCTGGATTGCATGAAAACAGGGCAAACTAGCTCACCAGATCCAGTCATGCCTCTAAGGACGGTGAGTGTGTGTGAGGTGAACGCAAATGTGTACCATCCTAGAGTGCATGCATATGCTTGCACATAATCTGGTGGCTTGAGCCGAACCAGTGTCTTGTGAGACATGCCCTAGCGTGGCGCATTGATTAAATACGTCCGACATCTTTCAGTCCCCTTCAGTAAAACTGTTGCCCCGTTGCGTTAGCATCAAAGCACGATGACATGCACTGGAGCAAAGGAGAAGTTGAGAAGCAACCTGATTGTTCGCTGCAATATCACCACTACCCATCCCTATACCTACTTGCCTCCACACATGCACGAATGAGCTGGCACAACGACTATATTTACACGATTAATGACATGCACGACGCAGAAGGATGAGCAATCCTCCATAATAAAAGCTTGGCAGCCAAGTCAGCCGCGCACACTTCTGGCGGTGATGGATGCTCTGTCCACAGCGGCACATCCACCCGGATGGTTCGCTCCCTCTAGGGTCTCAGGGCCTTCGGCAAGACAGAGGTGCTGGATCCCCGCTGAGTCTCCGCTGAGCCACTAAAAAACAGCCCACCGCCTGTCCGTCGCCGGGCAGTTTCTCCTTAGCAAGTGTCCGTCCCTCTGCCGATGCTCAGAAGAGATCAATGATGCCATAGATACTGTGCGTTGTATTATTTTACCTACTACACGTGCCTATGGGGCAATTTAGCTGCTCTATCCCGCTTAATAAGTACGAATCAGTTACCCTTCCGTTGCCTGACCGGCCGTGGTCTGTCCAGCCTCTGATGAACGGTGTGTGTGGCTGGTCGCCTCTGCCTCCACTGTCACACGACAAGACAGGAATAATGAGGATTGGGCTGCCTGGGAATATTGGGATCCATCACACAGTCCCAGTCCTTTTCCCAACTGGTTTCTCTCCTCAATCGATCACGTGGAAGTTCCCGGCCCGCATTTCGCAAGCCATGGCAGCTTTGTCTAGCCTGGACCTACTGTCTGAACTACCCCAACCCCCAAAGGCAGATGAGGAAAAGCCAGGTGATCATTTGTCCCCCATCTCCTCCATCTCGTGGTGTGTCTTGCTTGCCAAGATTGGCTAAGTCCACCAGCCTTGTCCATCTCCGCCACTCTCCCATTTCCTCCACATCTTGGGACAGCATCCGATTCGGGACCTTGATCCGGGGTGGGTAGGGATGGTGGCCCTGAGGGGGATCGCAATTTGGGGGGGCCCCAAGACTCCCAGCTTGCGGCAATTCATCCACGAGGTAGCAACCGGTGACTCGATTGCACTGCAAGGGCGCGAAGCGCATTGCTACCTCATTCCAGGGTAGATGCAGGCGAGTTTGCCGACCAGATGCATGCCAAGCGAGAAATGGGGAATTATTGAACAAGGGAATTTAACAACCTGGTCAAACCTGAGCTTAATCATCTTCCTTGGTGCCTTCTGACTTGCTCATCCTCCCTAGACTCGAAATCCATCAGCAGGCCAGAGCAGAATCTTTAGGGAGGTCAGGCCCTGTCCATCCTTCTCCTCGCTAGCCCAGGTAACCTATTACCCCGGATTATTGCACCCTGCCATCGCGCGCCAGATCGAGCATTGCGGGGGATGAGCAGTAAACTCCCTAGTCTACGCCAAGCGCATCCTGATGATGAGTGTGTAGATGCGTATTAAAGCCAGCGAATGGGCAATTGGCAGAGGAGTCGGCACTTGCGATGGATGAATCAGCTGTGACAGAGCCATTACTACTGCTGATAGCAGGTACATCCCGCCCAACGTGTTTGGCTGAGATCGATACTGGCGGATACCTCGGGCCTTAACCATGTACAGTAAGAAATTCGTCATACATCTGTTGTAGGCTTTGAACCTCTCTCGTAGCGGATACAACACATGTGTCTGTGCAATTTGTTCCTCGTTGAACTATAAAGGAAACCGCGCGCATTATGGCTGAGCTCTGCCCTTTGGCTCGCCGTTAAATAAGCTCAATTGCCCATCAACCTCCTTTGCTCCTTCCCCGCCGTTGCCGCGCCGGGATTCCAGACTTACAACACACAAGGCAGAGTAGAGCCTATCGCACCTCATCAAGCAACTGCCTTTGCCGGCTCTCCTGTCATTATCTACCAGATTGCCCATTGATCCCTCACCTGTGTTCCAAAGCCGAGCCAAGATGGGTACAGAATGCCCTATCGCCCACCCGGGCCTGTCCCGCCGTGCTCAAACTGGTGGCTACCTCCCAATTGAGGATTATGGCATGATTGGGAACATGCGCACCTGTGCATTGGTTGGTGTTGACGGGAGCGTCGATTTTATGTGCTGGTGAGTGGCCCATCATTCAACTCATAAGATCATATGAAGTCACCAGTCCATGCCAAATGAAGTACGTCCTAGCCAGTCGCAACTAACAGATTGATATTGTACCTGGATCTTAGGCCGGAGTTTGACTCGCCCTCCATCTTTTGTCGCCTCTTGGACAAGGACAAGGGAGGGTATTTCAGTATCAGTCCCCCAGATTCGCTCAGCTGCACCACTAAGCAGCAGTATCTACCCTCCTCATGCATTCTCCAGACCCGCTACATCCATGAAGACGGTGTTGTTGATTTGGTTGACTTCTTTCCTCGTCCAAAAGATGCCCATGTTATGACCAAGGCCAACACCCAGAGCTCGTACAGAGAAGCAACCAAGGTTCAAGAGGAGCTCAAAAGGTGGTTGGTGAGACGGGTCGAATGTATCCGCGGATCCCTTACTCTGGGTGAGTAGCTGCTTTGCAAATTCTTGCCAGTATCCAAATGCCTTGTTTTAAGCTTACAAATTGTGGCAGACATTGAAATCTTTCCTGCTTTTGGCTACGGCAGAGACCCTCATGAAACCACTCTTCTTATTGAAACCCACACAGCAGATACTCACCAGAGCAAGGCTGCCACATTCCACAGCAAGGATCAAAAGCTTCAGCTTGATGTTGCCGTTGACCGGGGAGATGATGATGCCGGCAGTCCAATCATCACTTTCCAGAAGGTGAAGCGACCTACGCTTCTCGGAGAGGGCTTAGTCGCTCGTATCCAGATCGAAGAGGGCCAAGCCATATCATTCGTTTTGCGCAATGATGTTGAGAGTCATGTCACTGAGCATATTACTACTCTAGTACTTGACCAGCAGCAGCATGACACCCAGCGCTTCTGGTACAACTTCATCAGCCAGTCCAAGTATCGCGGCCGATGGATGGAGGTAGTGTCACGAAGTCTGATGCTCCTCAAAATGATGACATTCGGTACGTACATTGTGTGAAGAGCAATATATCAGGTACTGATCCTATTTCCTTTTAATCGTGCAGAACCTACCGGGGCCATTGTTGCCTCGCCGACGTTCTCTATCCCGGAAGACGTCGGGGGTGTACGAAATTGGGACTATCGATATTGTTGGGTGAGAGACGCGAGTTTCTCCATCTACATCCTCCTGCGACTCGGGTTCAAAGATGAAGCGGACGCGTATATGAACTTCATCATGGAGCGCTTCGTTCACTCGCGGCTTCCCGATGGAGGCCTTCCCATTATGTTCACCATTCATGGAGGTACGGATATCCCTGAGATCACCCTAGACCATTTCGAAGGCTATCGGGGAAGCAAGCCGGTTCGTATTGGTAACGGGGCTGCTTTCCATCAGCAGTTTGATATTTATGGCGAGCTGATGGATGCCATTTACCTGTATAACAAGTACGGGAAACCTGTTCACTGGGAGATTTGGAAGGCTGTACGCGAGATCCTTGACTATGTCCTAACAATTATGCACGGTAAGTGGGTTCTGGATCGAATGTCTTCGTTCGTTCGGTACTATTCCTATATAGATAAAAGATTTAACCGGTACTAGAACCCGACATGTCTATTTGGGAGGTTCGAAGCAACAAGCAGCGATACACCTATTCGCAGGTTATGCTCTGGGTTGCCTTTGATCGAGGCCTGCGTCTTGCCGAGAAGAGATGCTTCCCATGCCCGAACCGCGAGAATTGGATGCGCGCTCGAGACAGTCTGTACGAAGAGATTATGGAAAAGGGTGAGTTTCAAACCCTTCATACACATAGATCACGCAGTGAAATTAACCCTCTACCAAGGATACGACACCAAGACACAGACATTTGTCCAGAGCTACGGAAGCACAGCACTTGATTCGTCCATTCTTATCGCTCCGTTGGTATTCTTCATTTCGCCATGTGATCCACGATTCACAAACACTCTCGATAAGATTCTACTTCCACCCGAGAAGGGTGGTCTAACAGAAACAGGCCTGGTGCACCGATATGATACTGAACTCTCAGAGGATGGTAAGTTCTCATAGCATATATTTATCTGGTTTTATAAACGAGAAGTCATCACCTAACAATTTTAATTGTCTTCCCATCTACAGGAGTCGGAGGAAAAGAGGGGGCCTTCAGCATGTGCACATTCTGGCTTGTCGAAGCCATGATACGTGCCAGTGTCTACGAGCCCAAATACCGGATTCGAGCTATCAATCTCTTCGAAAACATGCTGGGCTTCTCTAATCACTTGTGTATGTTCTCTGAAGAGATCGCCCGCACTGGAGAACAGCTCGGAAACACGCCTCAGGCCTTCAGCCACCTCGCGCTCGTCAGCGCTGCGTTCAATATCGATCGTGCTACAGGAGGTTCTAGGAGTTGAATTTAGTTTGGCCCGGACCAAAAAGAAGACTAAGCTGTCGATTTGTTTATCTCTGTATTCAAGAGACAACCTTCTCTACTTTGGTGGGCATATAGTACGAGAGAGCCATCACATGTTGGGAGAGGCAGATATGCATGTCAGAGGGAAAAGGGACTATGTTGATTTTGTTCAAAGAAACAACTCCATATTATGAAAAATCCACACATCATATTGGCCCATCTACCATGCCTTCGATAGCGTGCCCAAATACCTAGATAAGAGTCCTGTCTGGTACCTTGAACAAGCCGGTTTTCATCGCCCGAGTCGGCTGAGGAAGTCGCAGAACTTTTCCAACCGATGATTTGCGGGCTATTGGTATAGATAGTCGGGGTGTGTGACTTGAGTGATGGCTGTCCACTGCAACGTCTATTGGCTTGGGCTTAGGAATTGCGCGAAGGATTGGAAGAGCTGATGTGGTTCTAGCGGTCTCTCGATCTTTGTCTGACGCAGTATCTGACTTTTGGCTGATCGGTGTTCTCGTTTCGCTTGGTGTTCCCGGATTTTCCGTATTCTGAAGTGCTTCTGGGAGTCGGCTGTTGGTCTTTCGTTGCTGCGGGATACAGCTTCTGAACGGCTCTGAGGCACGAGAAGATATAACTGGAGAGACATCTTTCTCGGCCAAGGTCTGAGGTTCTATGTTCTCGGCGTCTGGCAGACTTGAGGATTCAGTATCTCTTTCCACTTCTCCCGCGCAGCTTTGAAGACGGCCGTTTAGCGAATAGATCCAACCGTCCTGGTTATCCGTCTCTTGAGAATCCTGTTCTACTTTGGTCGTAGAATCAGGTTTGGGGTCTTGGCCATCCGTCTCTTGAGGATTCTGGTCTACTTTGGTCGTAGAATCTGGTTCAGAATCCTGATGAGATTCCGCATCATGGTTCCCTCCATGCTCCATGTCCTCTCCATCTATAGGCTTGATATCACCTTTCTCGTCTTCATCCGTCGGATGGGACAAGATCACCTCGCTGCACTCCGCACGGCATCCCTGACAATTCTGAATCAACCTTAGAGAATGCCACGGATGTCCCTCTTTGATCATGCATTTATGGGCTATGCCACGTTGCTGGTAGTCCTCACTAACTGAGCACCGTTTCACACAGCCGGCCCAAATGACATGCTTACATTCGAAAAGAAGCCGTTTGTAAGTGCACATTATCGATTCAATGAAAATAACCAGATTCAAGAAGCAAAATATCACCCTCTGAGGAAGAGACCCGTTGGTGCAAAGAACAGAAGAATTGCCTGCATTGAGAACAGTAGCAAAAGGAGCATGCGGTCGCTTATGAAAGAAATCATGCATTCCGATATTGAATCATAGAATCAAAGACGCCTTGTTTCAAATATTTTTGAGTTAATCAGTGCTGTTCACGTAAACATGGTCATTGAATAGGCTGATCCGCGTCATCAAACTATTGTTTGTTTACCTGCGCCTTAGAGCACAAACAACGGGCACACGGGTAGCTGCGTAAAAGCAGCCTTACTTTTCAAACTGTTCGAGAAACCCGCTCTGGAGCACTTCTTGGAAGTCCCGCGCCCAGCATATGTTTGCCCCTGCTTTGTTGTCTCCCTTTGAGGCATGCGGCACGGGAAAGCCTAGTCTTCGGAGCGTCTGTACTAGCGTTGAATTTGAATCGTCGGATGTAATTGAAACACCCCCTGTGCCGTTTGCCAGGCATTCCAGATCCGTTGTCGAGTCTCCAAAGTACACGGTTGGGGTGCTGTCCTCAGAGACTTCAGCCGCAACCCTGGCGTTGAACTCCCCTCTATACACATGGAGCTTTCCAGAACAGTTTGTTAGCGGTCTCCCCAGGCAATCGGGGCCTTTTATCTTCCCGCCTTGGGAGATCTCGTTAGCCAGAACGTGAAACTCCGGGTCGTCGAGGACGCCCTGGATGAATGCGCAGGACCAGTTGACGGATATCACGCCAACGTCCCAGCCCTTCTCCTGGGCAGCGCTCAGGAGCTCCTTGAAGCCACGCCGGAGGACGATCCTTCCCGAGCTCACGGCCTCGGAGCCCATGCGGAACAGATCCGACGAGGTCAGCCCTGCGAAGACGCCCGACTGCTCGACCCTCAATAGGGACGAGGACTCTACGTCCTCGGCGCCAGCCAGGAATTTGATCTCGTCTGACAAGGTTCGCCGGTTAGCCTCGTCGGTGGGATACAGCTCTTGGTAACGGCGGTAGTCCTCCACATATTTGCGAACTACGTCATCCCAGCGGGCCGAGAGATCCTCGCCGTTGCAGGCGCGCTGGTGCGCAATGCCCGCCTTGGCAAAAGTAGATATGGTATCCTTCTCGGTGATTGTTCCGTCAAAATCGAATATGAGACGCATCGTTGCTCTTAACGCGTGGTTTGGAGGGAAGATGGGTTTGTGAGGGGAGAGTTGGCGATCGAGATGGCGATGGAGCTTGCGGAGCATTTGGCTGGTACGATGTGTCTCGTGATGGGAGAGGAGAACCCCCAGGCGAATGGTTACTAGGGCATTTGCAAGTGAAAAGCTACCCGCCTCTTTTAATTAACCCACGAACCAATCGGTTCACCAATAAGTGTTTGAGGCTGCAGATCAGGACATAAACATAGGGAGGGTGGTGGGTAAATAAACCAGCCTGTGGGTCTCACTGCTGGTGAAATACAAACAGACATCTAAGGTAGATATTGATTGATTGAATTGAATCTCAAATGCGATCGAAATTGTTATTCCAGAAACCCTCCAACTAATGGGATAGGGCATTGTATGAAAAGCAGTCTCGACTGCTTATCCTATTTGTGTTGGTCTATGGCGAAGGGTATCAAATTGACTTCCCTTAAAGCTATAACGTAGAGTATATAGGTAGCGAAATAGAACCTTCCATATCAAACGCCAGAAAAAAAAGCACCGAGAAGTTACAAACCCGTAGAGATCAACTTAAGCTGGCAAGATATCCTCCATCTCCTCATCATCGTCATCATCGTCCTCCTCCGCTGCTGCGGCCTCCTCCTTGGACTCGCTTCCTGCCTTGTCCCGATAGGCATCGCTCAGGGTGTAGTGGTTAGCGAACGAACCGCTCTTGATGAGGACTGCCACCTCATCGACCACTTGACGCAACCAAGCCTCGGGCTGCTGGGTTCTTTGTCGGAGGGCTTTCATGGACCAATACTGATATTGCCTGAAGCAATCGAAAATAAGATCCAGAAGCTGGTTCTTGGGCAGACGTGCGTTCTTGACCACCTCGGCTTTCTTCGGCTTGACCGTGGGCGCGGCGTTTTTCTTTTCAGAAATGAGATTAGCTTTGCCACCACATTACCCTAATACGTTGATAGACAAGCACGGATGCACTCACAATGAAGTTGTTGCCCCATCCAGCGGACCCAGCAATACCAGGGTTGATGATGGCCGAGGCCTTGTTGCGACTGATGACCCGGACGCCTGCCTTCGTATCCGCCTCCAACAGTCGCTGCGCGAGCAATCTGGTTTCCTCGGTCTTATCTCGGGGCTCCAGACGCACGTCGTAGTTGATCTTGCCTGTGATCTTAGTTTTTTCTATGCCAACTCGGTTAGTATGTCATATCAGGCATTTGGCATCAAGAAAAGAACAAGTACGAACTGGGAATCGCCTTTCGATAGTAGGGCTGGAACCGGTTTCGGCGATCGTAATGTGGTTTCTGGCCTCCGCCCTCCTTGGCCCTCAACGCCGACATGGGAATGCCAGCATTCGCAGCTTCGGTGCGCGCCTTGTTCTTTGCCTTGTAGCTCTCGAGGTCTCGCTCGCTGAAGATGTAGTGGTTCTTAACCTGGCTCTCCAATAACTCCACGTCGTATTCTCGGGGCAGCAGCTGGTGCTCGGGCTGGTCTTTGTGAAGCAAGAGTCGCAGCTTGTTCTATGGGACGACAGTTAGTCAAACAATGGCAGGCAATACGCAATACCAAATTGCATACCTGGGATCCTCCGTTTGGCTGCTCTTCCACCCAGCTTCGCATTGTGCCAATCTGAATCTCGTCATCATCGCCCAGCCTTTCGGTCATTTTCATCCAGGCATCCCAGATGTACTTGGGCACGCGCGCAAGATAGAGGTTTTCCGAGTTCAGCTCGACACCGGAGTCTCCATAAAACTCCAGGTCGCCAGCATCCTCGTACAGGTCGTCGTCATAGGCGGGCGCGTTGATGGCAGCCGAAGAGTCGGCATCTGGCTCTGGCTTGACGTGCGCTGCGTCGGCCATGTTGGCGACGAGAATAGTGGAAACAGGTTGCGGAGAGGGAACGAGGCGAGTCGGCTGGAGGAGAGATTCGCGCTCGGGGAAGCAACGATCGGACGGGGCGTCGTTTAGATTGCCATGCAAGAAACGACGGTGCGATGGGAGAAGTTGGCGCTCCTGTGACGAGAACAAAGAGAGTCCTTGTCTCTTTGTCCAGCGACCTCGTTCCTTGCTTAGGAGGCGCGGGTCATCGAGCTCGGCGCTTTAGGTTCAATTAGGTAAGGCCACCAAGAGTGGGTTCAGGCGTAGGTGTGGGCCAGCGCAGCTAAACGCCCCAGATTCAGGCTGCACCTCACGTAGGACAAAACGCACGTCTTCCATGCCAGCATCCGCAGGAGTATCTACCTACCTTGGGTTCATGCTAAGCGAGACCCTGATGACTCAACGTCTTTGACGGTAAGGGATTCAATCAAGGTTGTCTCCAGCTTTCTGCCGTGTGTCAGCACTGCTGTCACAGATAGATTCTCCTCGGAATGGGGATAAGATGAAGTACTTAGTTGTTATTAGCATGACTGGCTGTATGGGTCCGTCTTCATGATAGCTGTCTAGAGCACATCAAGTATTCTCAACCTCGCTGAGATATCCCAAGTCAATACCTACTTTCATTTCGAGCCATCTTCTTTCTCCCTCGCTTCATTAGCGGCAAGACAGGGTCAACGAAAATAAGCGGGGTGGAGGCCTAATACAGCAGTGCTAAATGGCAAAAGTCAATACCTATGCCGATAGGCTGTATGTAGATGCTAGACTCAGATCCCAGCCAAGTCTCCAGCCGGCCATATAAATAGCACGTTCCCACTCCTCTACCCGCACTCAGCCACATGACATTTCATCGTGCAAGCATCTTCAACCATTCATTCGAAGGCAGACGACGCTTTGCTGACCTCGTTCTTTCCTTCTGCTCTGATCTGGCTTAATCTTGCTCTTCATTCCTATACATGCCCGAACCCGATTCTTAATATACTCCTACCTCTCCCTCCAGCATTAAGACCATGAACTGGACCTCAACCAACATTAACCGGGCCGTCAATACGTCTCTCCTGACGTGATCGCAACCGTTCGCATCGATATATCCACACTCGATACCCAGCGCATCTTCCTGGCTTCTCTATTACCAACTACAGCGTTATTTCCAAGTTCAGAAAACTACCTTATATTCGCCATGCGTGTCCGATCGCTGGTCGACTTGGCCACGGCCGCCTGTATCAAGAATATCCGCGGGCTCGAAGGCGTCGGCGACTATCTCCCCTACGAAAACGTCAGGCACATTCTTCTCCGGGTTGAGAATGCCCACCAGCTTCGCCGCATCGAACTCAACTCCCCGCAGATTGAGGGCAAGACGGGCGAGATCTGGCTGAAGCTTATAGAGAAAGACTTCCCCATCGAATACCGGGCCCGAGGCTACAAGCCCCAAGACCCCAAGAAATGGTTCAAGGTTTGGGAGAAGTATAAACGAGAACACGATGACTCGGTCAAGGAGAGCGCGATGAAGCTCAAGGACGCCTTTGCCGGGCTCAGGCAGGACAGAGAGAAGAACACGAGTAAGATCGTCGAGAGGCGGTTGCTTCCACGCAGTGGCGCTACAGGGCCCCCCAGAAGATATGGACCTCGAGAAGGAACTTCCAACTCTCTCATGTTTGGCAGTGGTAGCCGCACGAAGACCCTCAGTGGCGCCGGGGTTATGCGCAAGGTTAGACGAGAGGTCAAGGAGATCGCAAATATCCACGGCAGCTTGTCCAAGTCTGTCAGGGGACCTGTCCGGCACTCTGGTGTGAACAAAGCTCCGGTGTCGATGGTGAATGCATACAAGAGAGCCGCAAGACCGGCACAGGCACCATCGCGCCCACCGCCACAAGAGCCACCCAGGGTGCCGTCTGCTGTCACGGAGCATGAGGCCAGGGCGACATTCATCTCAGATTCCGAGGACGATGATAATGGCGGCGACTACCTGTTTGACGAATCAGAGAGACCACCACCGCGGAAGCCCATCATGCGACAACCAACGGACGGACCGTCACCCTCGAAGCCAAAATCGCTGGCTGGAATGAGTAGGATGGCGCAGAAATTCGGTGGCGGGTTCAGTAGCACCTCTTCCGTGAAGAAGGTGTCTACGGCAAATCCCTCCTCAGCATCATCAATCTCTCATACATCACCGCAGAAATCCGAATCGAGGTTCAGTGGTGTGTCTTCTGGACCAGGGCCACGCCAATCATCACCTAACGATGAGCCCTCAAATGCTGGGGCACCAAGTTCGTCAACAAACCTACCACCTCTGGTACGGAAGCGCAAAACGACGGACATCTTCATGC
Source organism: Clonostachys sp. G952 (assembly GCA_027569935.1). Taxonomy (NCBI): domain Eukaryota; kingdom Fungi; phylum Ascomycota; class Sordariomycetes; order Hypocreales; family Bionectriaceae; genus Clonostachys; species Clonostachys sp. G952. Next base: position 602,773 of record JAPDLB010000028.1, read on the forward strand.
GGCCAAGGAAAAGGCCCAACTAAAGTGCCTCATTTTTATTAATTGGAAATGGACTCGTGTCTATAGAGTTATATAATGTATCATAGTACCATCAGGATGAATAAAGAACCAGATTAGCTGGGCGTTCGAGCGCTAGATTCTCTCTAGCATTGCAGGCGGAATTCTCATTAACGAAAGTTTAGCTCATAAAGTCAAGAAGACCAGGTGTCTTCTAGAATATAATAGTAAAATAGACCATCACAATGAATACTTACTTCATATACCATTTGATTCGCTGTCGCGAAAGTTTCACGGAAGATGTTATCATCGGTTAGGCACGAAGTGTATAAATTTATAATCAGGCTAGTATGAGTGTGTGTGTTTTATATGCATGGGCATCACATGTTCAGACAGTATGAGGGACCTCTGGTTTCACCAGGGTTTCGGCGTGAATAATTTCACGGTTCCAACACAGGATGGGGCAAGCTTCTCCATCGCCGTCCATTATCTCATCTCGTTCCGTCATTCCAAATAACCCCACGTAACGTAGGCGGCCGTTTCGTCGTCAACCGGCCAGAAGGCGCCCTCCATTCCCTCAAGATTGAGTAAGCCCTTCCTCTCCCGCAGCTCTATACAATCAGCACGAAGCTTCAGTTCGACACACCACCACGTAGGGCGAGTACAAGATGGAGGGTATCTCCGGCTTGGAGGTTGTACTCGGCGGCCGTCTTGTCATCGGTCCTAGAGGAAGCAACGGCCCAAGGTCAGCTCCAATGTTCCCGTATGTCAATTTGCAGTCTTGAGGGCTCCGGGTTCCATACATTTGCTTGCCGCCATGGATCAGACGCTGTTGGACGGGAGGAATGCCTTCCTTCTCCTCGACCTTCTCCTTGATCTGAGAGACCTGTTGGACGAGCGCATGATAGTTAGCCATGATTATTCTCGGGTTCGTCCGGCGTATCCTCGTTTCCGGTGACGTCGACCGCATTCATATCCCCCAACAGGCAGCTTGGGGCGGTGTCAAATATGCCACATACTTTGTAATCGGTTTCGATATCCAGCTCGATCTCCTTGCCGGTCAACGTGCGAACCCTGGGAGTGATCTGTTAGCCTGGCGAACCGGCTTGAGCTACCGACAAGAAGCTGCAGGACCTACTTGATTAACATTTTGGCGGTTGTGGTGGGCGTGTGCGATCTGAAGTATATGCGGCTCCTCGGCTACCTGGCTTGCGGGATCAAGAGAATGTGAGAGACGGTTGGACGGGCTGAAGTAAGTGAGATGTAACTGGAGGGTTGGTGGGGTAGGTAAGGCGAAAGCACGGCTACCTGCCATTAGCTTCTGGAGGGGCTGTTGGTGGTGAGGAGCAGCCTAAAACGCCTTGGGGGGGGGCCATGCCATGGCGTATGAATCATCCATTGTTCCTCATAGGTAGGTGTTACCCATTATTACCAACCAACGGGCTGAATCCCATGGTGATGGATGTTTTAACCTCTAATCTGATAAGAGCAGTTGCTACGTACGCTTATGCGACCCAGTCCAGCACCCATGAAGCTCTTTAGCGACGAAGGCTGCCTAAAATATATTGGTCAACTACAGCTCACTGACACTCACTCACCCAGGTGTGCTTCTTACATCCTTCCCAGTTCCAGAAATCCAATCATAAATCACCTGGCGATGTAACACCTATAAAGGGTGCCTAGGTAGCAATGGATTAACCGTTGAGGTATTACTTGTGCAGTTGGCTGAGCACCTCCGTTCCGTCTTTCTGTGTCACACATATACCGGGTTCACATCCGCATCGTTCACCATGTGCCACGATTCCTCCGGTGCCAGTCGTTCATTACACCCAATCAGCGAATTCCATCCATCAGTAAGAGTAGACATTTCCAGTCAATTACACTTCAGAGAGTTCCTATATAGTACAATCCTGCATAGCATGGATGGCTAGGCGTACAGTAGAGAGAGTCCAACCCATCGTCTCTCTCAGTCGGCCACACAAATCATGTGGGCTTCATTTTATTCCACCGTCCTGGCTTCCCAGGTCTCCAAGGATCCGGCCCCTTATTCCTTTCCGTTTTCAAACACGTTCAAGCCCAGGCCCTCGGAATCAAGGAGAAGCCTGTTCTTGGAACCTGCCTCTTGCAGTTGTGTGGCAATGAGGCGGGCATTCTCGATCTTCTTGAGCTCCACGTAGGCCCTGTTCTTCTTGACGGCATCACCAATCAGCTCGGCTGAGCGGGCTTCACCCTGGGCCTTGACGACCATGGCTTGCTTCTCCTGGCGAGCCTTGTCAACGATGAAGGCTGCCCTCTGGGCCTCTTGCTGGGCAACCTGCTTAGCCTCAACGGCGGCAGTAAATTCGGGTGAAAAGGCAAGGTGCTGGTTAGAATACATGTCAGCTCTAGTGTTCGCAAAACGAGAAAGGTGCTTGAGCACCGGGTTGGGGAAATCGGGTCAACCGTACCGTAAGAGAAACATCATCAAGAGTGATGTTGAATCTGGCAGCTCGCCTGGACAGGTTCTCACGAACCAGCCTGGCCACCATATCTCGCTGGGTAATAAGCTGGCTGGCATTGAACTGTGCGACCACGCTCTTCAAGACTTCGTTGACAATAGAGGGCAGGACTCGTTCGTCGTAGTCCGTTCCGAGGGTTCGGTAGATTTGCGGCAAAGCATCGACTTGAGGTCTTGACAGGACACGGCAGGTGATGTTGACCATCTGCAGATCCTTGGTGCCGGTCAAGGAAGCAACGTTGCGCGGCTTGGCTCGGACATCGTAGACAATCGGGGTCTCGAACCAGGGGATATTGATGTGTGTTCCTATGTTCCAAGTCCTGTGAGCGTTGGAGCCTTTTGAAAAGTGCGCTGGGGCGATCCCGAAGACCCCGTCGGCTCTCGTTGCTTACCTTCGCTGTAGATCTCTTTGCTAACACCACTAACCCTCGTGTACTTGATGGCGCGGTGACCACCGTCCACGTTGAAAAGGGAGTTGGAAAGGACGTAGCCGCCTCCTAACAGCAGAAACGCTCCAGCGGCAAGGAAGGGTGTGCCCTTGGGGATGTTGGGAGGACCTCCTCCCATACCGGGTCTGCCGCGGGTTTGTTGCATCTGTCGTAGGCGGCGCATTGCCTCTTCTTGCCAGTTGGGTCCCGACATCTCTGCTGGTTGCAATGGGTGTTCAAGCCTGTACCACACGAGCTTTTTTTCCTTGTCTGGATTTGCGATCTTCTGATATGGGCGTTCAGACAGACCAGGCGGAGATGCGTCGTGGATGATCTGCTAACCAGCTTGAAGCTTTGAGTTCTCGGGTCCAGTTTTCGTGTCTCCGCATTAGCCATTTAGCCGTCTCCACTTACCAATCTACCTACCCTGTACTCGGCTATATACCAACTGACTTCACACTTCAATTTTTCATCTATTCAGGGGCCGCTGTATAAGAAATCTTACTCTGCGGTCTCTCGAATTATTGGCATTTATTGTACTATAAAGTAATTTTTTTTTATGTGTATTGTTTTCTCCCTCATCATCGCTATCAAGATTGGTTGGTCATGGTTCCTAGGCGATGATGGCTTCTTCCCACCAAGGTAGCCCGGACCATGCTTATTTCGGTTCTACTCTTGTAAAGTCACGGCTTTTCTTCGAAACTTATTGGCAATCAATGTAAGCATAATATCTAAGTATTTATTTACATTGAGTTAGACACTCAAGAGTTCGCTCCTGATTATATATGCTTAGTTATCCCTTACGCTTTCCAACTCATGACAGAAAGAAAATAGACTATATAAGTAAAGGAATAACAAATGAGATCATCAATAAAAAGACTGTCGCGAGATTCTTCCCTTACCAACATGAATTATGCTTCATTAACGTTGGTAGTGGGCTTTCTGGCATAACCAGAGAGCATTCGGAAGCCCGCATTGCAGTTCCTCCCCTCCTCAATCAAGGCGGCAACGCCATTCAGGCATTTGCCGGCCTCCTCCATGGCTGCTCCGGCGGTGACGGTATCAGCCAGGCGCATCTCCCCAGCACACTTCTCGATCTCACATCGGAGGAGCCACCGCTCCCAGTTCCAGCCGCCAACCATGCTGCAGACGCCGGCGATGCTCTCACTGCTGCCCATCTCTGATGTTTCAGAGATGTGAAGCCCGTAGGTGTTCAGGTTCTTCTTTGGGCCAAGAGGTAGGCATTGCCATGTTCGGCGGATGTTCTTGAAGCCTGCACGGCCAAGACGGCCGAGCCACATCTTGGTTGGGTTGGGATCGTAGCCGAGCGTCTTCAGGGAGAAGCCGAACTCGACACTCTTGGCGTGGCCGAGAGGACCGGCATTCATGATTTCCGAATCAAGAACCGAAAACTCAATGTAGCCACCGGGCTTGAGCACCCGCATGCACTCGCGCAGGCAAATCTCCCACTCGTCTTGGCCATTCTCGCCAAATAGCTTGAGAATGCTGTGGAGATCTCGGGCGTAAACGAGGTCAAACTGATTATCGCCAAATGGCAGGCGAGTGAGGCGGTCTACTGCGACCTGCCTGTGGTTTGGGGGTCCGCGAATGTTCGCGTTGGACAGTTGTCGGACTGCCTTGGTTGTGACGGTGTAAACCTTGGTGTTTGGATACTGCAGGGCGCAGTGCCAGGCCCAGTCACAAGTAGACTGTCCACCGAGGTCCAAAATTCTTGCACGGTCACGGGTAACGCCGTCCTTGCCTGGAGCCATCTGTGAGAGGCGAGCCAGTCGCTTTGTCACGGGCGAGGTAATCAGACTGCCTCCGTTCAAGAATTTGGTTGCAGCGACGTGCCATGTGGGCATGGACATCTGAGCTGCTGCCTCCCACTCCTTCTCCCGTCGCAGCTTCTCAAGGTCGTCTGTGATTGTGTCATCGCCGCGAACGACGTTGGTACTGAGTCGCTTCTTGGCGGATTGGGGGACGACACTGAGTTGGTATTTGCCGAGGAGCTGATTGAGATGGGACTGGCGGAGAGAAACTCGCTGAGCCTGGAGGGCTTCAAAGCGGGAAAGTTGGTGAACAAATGCATCACCACCATGTGCTCGGACAAAGTAGTCCAAAAAGGCACGGTAGTAGGCTGACTCTTGGCGCACTAGTTTGGAGGGTAGGCGCTTTGGTTGAGCTGTTGTTGAGTTCATATCTGAGAACCGAACCGTCTTTCTTGGTGGCGATGGGAACTTCTCCAGAGTAGTTTCCATTACCGCTGGAGGGGTAGCCTCGCTGGGCTTCTCCTCCTCCTCGTCTTCCGTCTCGCCACCCTCGCGGATAGTCTCGAGTGTCTTGTCATCTTCGTCTCTGTCTCCAATGACCTTGAGATAGGAATGCTGCGCCAAGAGCCAAAGCTCAGTGCGGTCGAGGTTGGAGAGAGCTTCTTCTTGTTGCTTTCGAGCATACTCGGGATCAAAATCAATGACAATCTCGGTGGGAATATCTGCAGCGCCAGGGGAAGAGGGTGATTTGATAACATCTTCGGATGGTAAACTGACGACAATGGGTCGGGCAGTGGGCATGTCATCGACCAAATCATCGGGAAGCTCCACTACCTGCTCAACCGGGGAAGACGAGAGCCCACTACTTCTGTAGAAGTCTTCGGCAAACTCTGACAGCTTGGGCACGGGCGGCGCGGAATTGTGTGCGTTCCAGGGGGCACGGTAGAATTGTTCAGCAGTTGTCGATGTTGGCGGTACCATCTCCTCAGAAGGCATCTCTGAAGACGCGACAGTGGATGTCTGCCATGTGTTTCTCGAGCGGGGAGATAGCGAACCAAAGAAGTTTTCAGGGGATGGGATCTCGAGTTTTGACAGTTCCGATAGAGATGTTCGTGAGCGGGTGCTGGTAGAAAGCACTGGAGTGAGAAGCCGGGTTACCAGGCGTGGTGGCGGGTAATGCTGCATCTCAACAACGGGTTCTGGAGAGACATGTTGGATTGGGATAGCCTCATAACTGGTCTCCTGGATACTTTCACTGTCACCAGAGAGGGCTTGAAGGGTTCGCAGAGCGTCAGGCTGAAGCTGGACACCCTCCCATGCAGCCTTTCCTGGGTCCTCGGCGTCGTCTTCGACTGGGGTTGCGGGGGCGCTCATTGTGGCGAGCTGCTCGGAGCTCAGACTGCCATCTAGAGATGGAGGAGCTGAGATAGTTGGGATCTCCAAGGCTTGTTGCTTGTCCATAAAGTTCAGTTGTGCTGGTGACATGGGAAGCTGGGCTCCAGGAGTGGGAGGAGGTGCCTCGTCGGATTTCTTGAGCTCAACCTCGGGGACCGGAAGGAGGATTTGAATGTATTGGGACTTGTTGGATGAAGTACTATCCGAGCGTTGGGCAGAGACCTTGGGAGGAGTTCTCTTCTCGTCGTCGGACACATCGTACAAGTCCTCAAATTCGGTGTTTTGGGTACCCACACTCATTCTGTTCCAAGCGTTGGATGACGTGGTTGGGGAGGTGTCGCCGGCTGAGGACTCAGTGTCAGACGGTAGAATGGGAGCAGCCAGATAATGTACACCACGGGGCGTCGGGAAGTGGTCGCTCATGGGCGACAACCAGGCCTGGATTTTCAGATGCGACGTATCCTGACGCCTCGCTTGGTGGCTGACTTTGGCGAATTGATGAAGACCATCATCGCTGTCCTCCTCAATTATGGGATTAAGTTTGTGGCCTCGAGCCTGCGAGGATTGGGAGGGTAATCGCTGGGTGGTAGCCATGTTACCTTGTGGTGTGGGTGTGCTATTCCTGATAGCACTCGAATATACCCGTGAATGTAACGCAGTTAAAAAAAGAAGAAAAAGGTTGGTCAGACAATCAGATAACGTGGGATCGACGGCCAGCGACGAAGGATTGAAGGAAGAGGAGGTCGGATGGCTTCGATCAACGAAGCATCTATTAGTGAGGGATGTATAGGACAAAACGGAAAACAACAGAATGGAATAGGAAGAAAAGAGCAAGAAGAAGGGAGGTGAACGACTGGCGGGTCGAGGATAGTAGATGGTCTTATTCGACATCTACGGCGCCAAAGTCGCGTGGTGGAGGAGAGCGCCAGCCAGATGAGTGGCTGGAAAGCAGCGCATCTGGCCCAATGTGGGTAGACGGTGGCATTTTTTCGGTCGTAGTCCAGGGCCACCTCGACCTGCTTGGCGCAAACGGATAGGTGCCAGATGCGGGCAACTCGCATGAAGGTGGTGGTGACAGCGGCCTTGTGAGCAGGTTCGACGTCAATACTGGCGGCCAGCATGTAACGCTCGGCCAATCATGTTACATACAGCCGAGTTCTAAATATGGGCGACGAGGGAAAACGACGCCGGGGGTGGGACCCGCTGAGAGCTGACTGGCCCGTCGCGGGGAAGCTTGGTTCATGGTGTCGTTCTAGCTGGGGTGGGCGGCTGCAGAGATGCAATGCTGCAGGACATGAGCCAATGGTTTGCCTCTGGCTTGGGGGATGGGCGCCTACGTGCCACCGGGATCCAATATTGACGGTGCCAGCTTTCCAACTTTCCTTTTTCTCCCACTCTGTCCGCATGGCTGCCGGTAGTGCTTTTTAACCCAGGACAGCAAAGCGCCCGAGTTTCTTGCAGATACCGCGATGAGTGAGTGGTCTGATCCAAACCAGGTGGGCTGAAGCACGTTGCGGTGACTCGACTGACACGCCGTGGTAGTAGGGGTGGTAGGGCGGTAAGGGATTATCACGCAGCGCCTGGCTGCTGGTCTGTACCTGGGTCCATTCGCGATAGGGGGGATTGGTAGGTGACGTCGCCAAGATGATGGCTGTGCAATAGTCAGCATAAACTTGTTCTAGAGCAACCTGGATCTTGGAAATCTGTGATGGATTGCCGCTGCGGTGGGTGCCTCTAGGTGTGGTTGATAATTTTCGGTCGGCGCTTCAGCTGCGAGCATCCACCCGCTCAATGCAACATCACGATTCCCTGGTGCCTGAGGCCGCGATCAGGTCTGTCGTCCTGCAAACCTACAGGTAGGTTCCTGCGGCAAGGTTAAGAGCTTACATCAACTGCTACCATCCTTCAGCCAATGTTCCTCCTCTGCATACCAGGTGAAGGAATTATGCATACCTTACGTTGATCCTTACCTGTGCCTTACGTAGGCAATAAGATGGTTAGCCTGCTCGTAGGGTAACAAACTGCACGTAATAGGAGAACCATGGAAACAGTCTGACTTGCATTGGCAAATTGTCTTACCACTATCGTAGCTTTCTAATCGAGATCCTATATTACAATGTTCCGAGGAAGACCATCATAAGGCGACAATCACAGTTGGCGGATTTGTTGTGCTTGGGAAAGATGAGCCCCACCTCCGTTCCCGGATCGGAAGAAGAACACGGCGAAGAAAAGCAGGTCGGCGCCACTGCCCAGTGCTTTCGGTGGCAACTGGGTGACATTTAAATTGATACATACAAGCATCGTTCTGCATTATTCTCAAGTCTGACCGGTATTGTCCTATTGTTAAGGGCTAATAAGAACGACCTAAGAGACAATATGTTAAATAATATCAATGCATGTTGTTTCGTACTGTTATGCCATTCTTTTACTGATAGAAAGTGCTCAGATCACGACAACCATTCAACTTGTCGTCTCATTTATTTTGTCACCCAAATGGGTGGCTGAGGCTCCTGGTCCCCGCGGTGTCTGTTGACGTTGCTGGTAATTACCCCTCCATTGTGAGCCCACAGCGGGCTACACAGCTCTACCCCGCCATGAATTTGCTGCTGAGAGCACCACCTACGCGTCTCCGTCACGTTGGCTCTCAAATATTCCACGCAACCATTCCATAGTCTGTAGATATGGCAGACTCAGAACAGCCAGAAATCTCTTCCGAACCTCAGAGCAGGCATGTGACATACTGTGGAGGTAAAGTCTGAACAATGCACACTCGACAATGTGTCTTCTGGCATCGTCTAATTGTTAATTTTTCTAGTTTGCACTCTGCCGCCCGAGGTAGACTCTTCCCCGTCCGACTCTCGCCCGAGCTCCGCATCGCCCTGTGTATTCTTAGGAACTCTTACTGAACAATTACCGAATAGTACTGCGAATATGGTGGTACCGTAAAGAAGTGCCAGGAGTGGCTCCAAGAGAACCACCCGACGTTGTACGAGAGGATATGGTCACCAGGTTCGCTTTGCCCGAATGCCCACGTCTCCCTGGAGAATCCAGTCTGTTTGATTACCGTCTTCTGATACCTTGCGTCATGTAGAGGCACTGGAAGCAGCGACCGCAGCTCTGTCTGTTGATGCCCAAAAGAGAGCCGCACGCGACGCCCAGAAGAAGACCGCAAAGGCCGAGGCAGCCGAGGCCAAGCAAGCCGACAAGCTCGCTAAGAGCGTCATCACCATCAAGCGGATCGAGCGAAACAAGAAGAAATTCGTCACCGCGGTCATCGGCTTGGAGGCATTTGGTCTGGAGCTCAAGAAGGTAGGTGACGTTGCTTTATCCTTGTTCCGCCGAGAATAGGAATGCTCATAATTTTTTCAGGTAGCAAAGGATCTGGGAAAGAAGTTCGCCACAGGATCCTCGGTAACAAAGGTTCCTAGTGGAGGTGAAGAGATTGTTGTACAGGGCGATGTCAGCGACGAGCTTCATGATTTCCTTCTGGAGAAGTACAAAGATATCCCCGAAGACAACATCGAATTGGTCGACGATAAAAAGAAGAAGAAGGCCACCTCAGGATAAGGATCGGTTGGGTGGGGTGCATAGAGCGTAGCAGCAATTTGAAGCCGCATATGTCAATTGATTGTGTCAAAAACTCCATTTTCTAATCCATGATATTGATCCATCCATGCCAAATCCGTTCCCTCATGATTAAAATCTTGACGCCCGACCTGGGAAAAGAAACAAACTCCAAAATAATCTCATAATGCCATTGCTTATGCTCGGCTTCGAAGCACCCTTCCTGTCCGAGTTGTTGAGGCTGCGGCAGTCTTGGGGGCTGCTTTCTTCGCATCAGAACTTGCTGTGCCTTTATTGGTCGCTGCCGTGACTGGTTTTCTTCGCGGAGCAGGATTTGTCGACTTGGGAGCAGCGTTTCTTCTAATTACGGTAGTTGTGCTGGCCTCACTCATCTCACTTGTTACGCTCAGCCGACGGCCCATGCGGGTCGCCGGCCTGGAGGTGGGTGCTCTGGAGGCAGCTGAGGCTGGGGCACGGCGTGTCTTGCTCGTGGCAGTAGTCCCAGTCGTGGTCGTGCTGGTGGTTGATGTGGTCGTCACTTTTCTCGTTCCTGTTGCTCGTGCCGACTTTGCTTTCTCCACAAAGTTGGAGAGCATCTTTGTAGCTGTTGCAGTGCGTGTTGGGGCGGCACTCTTGAGAGGGGAAGCAGGCCTGGCAATTTGCGACTTGGCGGGAGATGCAGGTCGTTCTCGGTTGGCGTTGAGACGAGAATTGGAGGATGTAGGGGATAGAATCTGTGCTGGCCGAATAGGTGGGCCATCATTATGGTGAATCACGCGCCTCTTCTTGGGGTTTGCCATGTCTTCGATCTCATTCTCCTTATCTCCAGAGATCTCGTTGCTTTATATGGCGTTAGAAACAATCAACATGTTGAAGAGAGAGGCATATCGCCACATACCTCTGTCGCTTTGCTACTCGTCCAGCCCGCTGAGGCCTGCTTGGTTGTTGGACAGGTTTTTGAGGACTGCGTAAGGACGTGATATCTTTGAATGGGACTGGTGGTGGGTATCTGCTGGCAGCAGCGGTTCGTTGTTCCTTTTCAGCATACTTGAGTAGTAGATCTTCCATTTTCAGCTTTCGCAATGGCATAGGGATGCGATTAATTCTGATCTCAATACGAGAGCGCAGGCCTTGAGCTTGCAGATTATACTGGGCCCGCATTCTTCGAGCGCGTTCGGTGACTGTTTTATATCGTGTCAGTAAATACACCACAAGAGATCATTGGACCATAATCGCGTACTTTCGAGTTGTAAGTTGTCGATTAGAGCTTGTTTCTGTTGTGCGCTTATGATGCCTTTTCTTTGCTTAATTGGACTCTGGTGTCTAGGTGTTGCGACGGCCTTCATGGCTGCTGAGGTCGAATCGCGTTTCTTTGGTCGTACGGGCGCCATCTTGTAGGGTGTGTTGTGGTTTATTTTTCGAGTTTGTTGAATTCTGGTGAGGCTGATGCTTCTATGTTGTGCCAAAGTGTTGTCGATTTGACGTGTATTTTTGAAGAATCCAAGTTGTTGTGAACCGCGATGGGTATGGATCGAGAGCTTGGGGAAGTAAACAAACCAAGAGTCTCAACCCCAGGGTTGAATTATATTACATAATCATTCTTGGGTGGGGCCGCTGGGCTGCCTGAGAGGTACCTCGAGCTTGGTGCAATTTAGGCCAATCAGCGAGTACAGTTCTCCATATCGCTGGAGCTGCTTGCCCAGCAGGCTGAACCACCTTACGACATCGGCCAGCTGCCTCTGTCTGCTTCTCTGTGCAACAAAGGCATAATCACCACCCTTGATCTCCACCCCGGCAAATCCACAAGCGATCCCTCCTCACGACTTCTCCTTCTGCATATTTTGAATCTAGAGCATTAGACCATAGCTGTTGACCGCTTCAATCCGCCATCATGGTTCTCGAGGCGGTTATGGTTGTCGTTGACAACAGCGAGAGCAGTAGGAATGGCGATTATCAACCCACGAGATTCGATGCTCAAGTCGATGCCGTAAACACCCTCTTCCAGACGATTACGCAAGGAAACCCCGAGTCATCAGTTGGCCTGATGAACATGGGCGGAAAAGGCCCCGAGGTCCTCGTCACCTTGACCACAGAGCAGGGCAAGATCCTGGATGGGCTGCACCGAACGAGGAAGAAGCTGAGTGGAACTGCTCATCTCAAGACCAGCATTAAAGTGGCACAGGCAAGTTCTAGGCAACCCCAGCACGGCGTCAGGATCGGTGAATTAACATAATGATAGCTTGCCCTCAAGCACCGACAGAACCGATCTCAGCGTCAACGGATAATCGTGTTCATCTGCTCGCCGGTTGCAGAGGAGCAGAAGGAACTCGTACAGCTTGCAAAGAAGATGAAGAAGGAAAATATCACGGTTGACTTTGTGCTCTTTGGCGACCTTGAGGATGACGGCACTCACCAGAAGCTCGAGGCCTTCAACGAGGCTGTCAAGGGTAGCGAAGGCTCCCACTTGGTGGTTTTCCCACCGAGCAGCAAGCTCCTGGGCGACCAGCTCGTCTCAAGCCCTATCCTACTCGGAGACAGCGCCGGTGGGTCTGGAGACGCAGGGCAATCTGGCAATGAAGAGTTTGAGTTCGGATTTGACCCAGCTCTGGAGCCCGAGCTTGCTCTGGCTCTGCGCATGAGTATGGAGGAGGAGAAGGCCAGACAGGAGAAAAAGGCAAAGGAGGAAGAAGAGGCTGCTAAGAAGGCTTCCCTGGAAGGAGTGAAGGAGGAGGATGAGGCTGGCGGTAGCGGAGATGCTGGCGCAAAGAAAGATGGCGGGGATAAAATGGACACATCCTAATCGGCTGCTATAGATTTACTTGCACGATGAACAGAAGGCAGGGACAATAGTAGAGGAACTGCTAGTTCTGTCTGGATCGTTTGCATTTATACACTTCTGACACCAGTCCCACCACCCAATGTAATTACAAACAGCACTACTGACGCCGTGAAGGCCGAGCCTTGGCCCCGATGATGAGAAAGTGAACCTGTGAAATCGAATACTGTGTTTCCATTACCGATTATTAATCTCCCTGATGTACGACAAGAGCTTGCGATCGAAGATCTCGCATCTGATGGGCATTTCTAACGAATAGAAGGGGTTCTTCATGACGTAATCGGCATAGAGGTCATATATCTTCTTCATAGTGATATCCCCATTTGTTTGAGTTGTATCTGTGAAGAGTAGGAATTTGGTGCCTGTGAGGGTGTTGAAGCACTGCATGCGAAAGTTCTCTGACTCAAGACTTTCTAGTCCGGACGGAGGCTCCGGTCTTGAGTTTGCAGCTGATGCGTCCTTGGTAGCCTGTGGAAGCCCCTTAAGCGGGTTCAAACGGGCAGTAATAGCGTGGACACTGAACCCGAAACGAAGGAGAGACAAGCGGTCAGTTGTGTGCAAGTGTGGAAATGAAGGTGAAGCTCAAAGATCACCTACCCGTGGAAGGTTCCGGCCAGGACGAGGTAGTCATTTGTGCTGATCTGGTTCAGGCCGTCGTGGAAGTTTTTGTTGTAAACTAAGCCACCCGCCTTATTGATGATGATGAGGGCGAAGATAGTCCTGTTTTGTCGAGGTGCGTGAGCCAATGAGCCTTGGGATTCAAATGGATAAAATGCCAGCTTTGAACCTACATGATGGACAGTATGTAAGAAGATATGCGCCATTCACTCCTAGATTTTTATCAGGATGCGCTGGAACGCCCACCTGGTTCCTTGCCAGTTGGTTGATGGGTCACCATGAATGAACCTGAGAGAGGGACGTCAGTGGGTGCACATTGCCATCAGTCAAAAGCACTAACCTTGCAATGTACTGGGTTGGTGATATCTTATAATCTTTACCAGCACTTGCTTGCTCAGAGCCATGCAACTTAATGCTAGCCGCGTTTATTTCATTAATGTCGTCCCTGGATTGGGGTAATTATGTGTGAGGCTATGGGAACTGGTGTCCAATTTCAAACAGATGGCCCTGTAGGCCGATACCTCAGTCAAGGTATAGGTACCGTTTCATCACATGTAATCGGCACCTATCCGGTTAGAAAAACGTATCTTTGACAGAAAGTTTGTCACCACACGTTAAGCCTAATTTAGTAAAGTAGCCCCTCAATAAAGCTCAGAGCTCCAAAAAACTACTTCTCCCGGCTTAGCCTCATACATAAAAACACTTAAATTTGAACAAAGGCGACAGACAGCATTAACCATTTACGCTCTAATTATCAACCACCATTGTTGTCGCGTGGGGGAAGGCGCCAATCCGATCGAGACAGCCTTACTTTTTGCCTTGCCGCTGCTTTTCATCTATATCTTTTTCCTCCCCACGGTTCGAATTTTGATTACAACGCGACGCATTCTGCACGGCCGTGGCACACTGGATTCTCTTCAGATACCGCCAAACTGTGTCGCCCAGGGTAGAGCTTGCTTCTCGCTTCATTAATTTCTTCTCTCTCCGCCTTGCAAGCTCACCTTCGACTTCACGCTTCCTTCCGCCGAGTTCCCTCTCGAGTTTCAGCAGTTCCGTCGAAGGAACAATGTCCAACCATCCCCGCACATCTCGCCCCAAGCCTCCTCCTCCCGGGAACGAAGAAGCATCCGCGACTCTGAACCTCGGCGAGTTCCAGAATGTCGACACCCTCACCCTATCAGAAGCTGCGCTTGTCCTGAATGCGCTGGTCGCGAAGCGTCGCAACGACCGGAAGAACGTGAACGAGACCGAGTAAGCCAAAGCCGCATATCACAATCCACCCGTCTCCATCTGCTGCCAGGGGAAAGACGAGTCTCGTAGAATGGAAGAGTGAACATGTGATGTGCTGACGCAATTGGTCTCTTTTTTTTGCTCCGAAATAGAATGTTGAACCAAACCCTAAATTACCTGGACCATTTCGCGCGATTCACGCAGAAGGAGAATGTCGAGGCTGTAGAGCGCCTCCTGAGCGCGCACAAGAACCTAGAGAAGTTCGAACGAGCGCAGCTTGGTACGTGAGCCGCGCAAGATACATTGTGCTTGTGTGACCTGTTCTTTGTTCGCTGACGCCCGATCATAGGGTCATTGTGCTGCGAGAATGCAGACGAAGCCAAGACGTTGATCCCATCTCTCACTGATAAGATCAAGGACGAGGATTTACAGGACCTTCTTGACGAGATCTCCAAGTTGCAAAACCGATGAGACGCCGTATGCTCTTGGGTGTTTGGTGACTGGAGATTTGAGGAAGTCAAACCCAGCACCTTCAAGCGAAAAGAGAGATTCCCGCGTTGCCCTTTGTTTGGTTGCTTTTTTTTCTTCCCTTTGTTCCAAGCAACAAGTCCCAGGCTGAGCATCATTCGTGAAAACCGACGAGCGTCTGCTATGGGTAGATTTCAACCGTGCATTTTAGGCGTATGGGCAAAATTGAGACGGACCTGGCCACTTATTAAGGCAGGTGGTAAACTAGTATGTGACAAATGAAAGAGACCATACCCCGTTATTTGGAAAAGAAAGGAGTACTGCTGTGTTCTACTACTGTCTCTGTCTTTATAGACCTCTTTCGACGACCGATCTCCAGAAAATAGCTTTAATTCACTCCCTTGGAGCGCTTTGTCTCTGGATACTATGTGAATCTGGTAATTTCCCGCTATCAGCTCCGCACGTCGTCAATACATCAAATTCCACCCGAATTACATCAAACCTGGCCAAATGGGATAATACCACCGCCGCCACATCCTCATAAATCGGAGGCAAACCTCACACCCTATATTTGGCCGTCCATTTTCACTCTGCGCTCATTGCTTTGTACTGATTCCAGTGGTTGATGTATCTTGGTTTACCCCCTTCTTGTCCAAGCTGGTTCAAGTTCGCGGACGGGTCAATCGCCCTTGCAGGGGCATTTGCTCTTTCAATGTCTATTGGCAGCCTGTCACTTGGGCGGTCCCGCTTGCAAGCTGATGGGCTTGTATCCGGAAGCTCGCATGGGGCGATGCTTGTGCCGTCCATCTCGAAGGTGTTGCTGTTCGGTGCAATTGGATAATCAGACTCGGGCCTGTCAACACGGCCTAGGGTTTGGGATTGTTAGCATAACGGAGACAATGGTAGCATTTAAAAAGCAATTGTATTTCTCACCTCCAAATGGCGCAAACGGATCCTCATTGCCTGGTGTTCCGGTTGTTTGTAGCGACCCACGCTGGGGCAAGTACTTTTCCGCAAGGAGGTCGTCTCTGCCATACTCTGCATTGTAATCGACCTTGTCGTTATTCTCAACAGTTTTCTTGTGACGGCGCTTTAGCATGAAGGTTAATGCGATAACCACGGCTATGAAGGCAGCGCCTGCGACACCGATGCCAACGAGTCCCCCAGTCGAAAGCGGCGGCCCATCATTGTTTCCTAAAGAGCTATCTGTTGCATTGCTCTGTGTAGGTGAGGGTGTAAGGGCAAAGCTTTCGCTACTCGAGTCTGGAGATATGAAGCTGGTTGAACTTGTCTCGGTGCTTAATGGCGGAGGCTTGTCGGTGATGATGAGGGTATGTTTCGTGACTGTGACAACTTCATTGTTGGGGATAGTGATTGTTTTGCCTGAATCTGTTTTGATGGTCATTGGCAATTGAGTGCCAGATTTTTCAGTCTCGATGGCAGGGTCTTTTTCAGACGATACACCACCACTTGGCTGGATCTCATCACTGGGTTTGGAGGTTGTCCGAGTAGCTTTGGGGGGTGGCCAGAGTGTTTCTTCCGAGGCCGTGTTGTCGGCACCTTTGTCATCGGCCACGCGTGGGTGAAAAGCAAATGCCTGGGCACCCATCTCGAGATTGGTATTTGGTAACCGAAACGATAGGTGCCGCGAGAGCAAAGTTGTTCCGTATGCTGCCCAGGAAAGAGGAGTTGGTAAACACGAACACGAGATGGTTCAGAAGAAATGACAAGAAGCTGCGGGTGTTATGACGCGGAGACACATCAATGCTGACCTAGAACAAGTCGCTCAAAGTCGATCGGATGATCTGTACCGAGAGAGTTACCATCTCTAGATAGCAGGTGCTGATGGAAACCTGGCCGATGGAGAATTGACTGGACTGTGATAGGAGTTGGACGCGTGTTTTTTGATGGAAAGGAGTATAGATAGGGCATATGCTGCTTCTTGCCTGCTTCAGATAGACAATTGCAGCGCCGATGGGAATTTGCTGAGGGCAAGGGAGGAGAAGTGGAAGGGGAAAGAGAGGAATAAGAGAAGGAACATGAAGCTTCAGGTAGGTAGGTAAGAGGGCTCTCGAATTGTAGAGTGAGAGGTAGTACGAGGCCAAGCGTAGTTGGTCCGGTCAAGGTGCTCGCTCTGGCTGACCGGTTTTGTGGGAGTGGCGAAAGGTAAGTAGAGCAGGCTGGCCGCCAGAAACGGTGAGACAGTTCTGAGAAGTGCGAGGTGAATTTAGGCTTGGCTGAGCTGGCAAACGGCAACAGCTGTGTGAACCTTCGTGGGTCCTTCCTTCGCTGCCCATTAACTGGACGCAGGCTCTATGAGTTCCCTGATAAATCAGACCAGTGACCTCGCTCGCTACTTCCTGGCGCCAAGTGACCCTTATCAAGGAAGACTCGAGAATTGGAACATTTGCTCCTACGGCTCGACAATATGCCACCAGTTCTGGGTCAGCATCTAGGACACTGTGTATAGCGCAAACCACCCATCTGCCTAGGACAACGGCTGATGCTGGGTATCAGAAACACCCGTACGAGTGTACCAAGGGACCTACCTCAGTACTTGAGATATGCGCAGCTCCAGGCAGGCATCAGTGATCTCAGTAGTACCTACTAAGGTACGTATTGGGCAGCAGAGCCTCCAGTTTGTCTGTATTGCGCACATGCGGCTGGAGTAGTAAAACACCCAAGTGCCGGACACTCCCTCCCTTTTTAACGATGTCGAAAGAGTCCGCGGTACTCGGCTCCTTCTGGACCATGTTCGATGTTATCATGTTCATCTCTCTCGACGAGATGTTGCAGCGGAAGAAACATGTACACATGACGGACCATTTGCGCGGCCATGCGCCAGTGTAACAACGCCAAACACGGACAGCAACACAAGTGCAACAACACTCGGGACGTTTGTCTCTCAAGCACCCGTCTCAACTTTGAATACCCATTTGCTACAATATCACGAGCCAAAAATATGGGTGAGTGAGAATGTAGATTTCCGACCTCATGAAAACGCCCAATGTACGAATTTCGCCATGCCACTAGCTACAACGAGACATATCCTATCTATAACGCCTCCAGAAGAATTTTGCTACCCATGTTGCCAACCGGCTTTTCTGTCCTCTTCTTTCCCTTCTTGTTCCCCTTCTGCTCCTTTTCATCGGCTTCCTTTGACGCCTTTTGCTCCGCGGTCGCCTCGGTGGATGCCTTTTCTAATAGCTTCTTGTTCTTCTTGAGCACCTTCTTCAAGGCATCCTTGTCCTTGAAATCACTCGACTCGACAAGACTAACGACAACAAAAGACCCAGGACCCGTCGCCCAATCGACGATGTGATCTTTGATTACAGGATATAAGACATTCGAGAACTCTAGGGGAGGATCTACAGGGATGACTTTCCCTGCCGCCTTGTCGTACCGGCCGCCTTGGATCAAAGACTTGAGCATGCGGGTGCCAAAAGCGCTCTGAGAAACATGAACTGTCGACGACGCAACATCCTCAACCTCCTCTGGTGCTTTGCTGGGGTCGCCGCCAGCACACTGGGCAAGTGCCTCAAGCGCCTGCTGCTTGTCACCTGTGCAGTTGAGCAGCACGTCTGCAATGAGCTGGCAGCCGAAGCTGGTAGCGACGAGGTCGACGGGGGCCGCCTCGATCACACTGATTAGATGGGGGGAGATAGACGCCACGAGCTCTTTTCGGCGAACGTCCTCGTCCTTTTTACTCGTCGTCTTGCGAATCTCATGCACTTCCTTGAGAACCTCTAGGTCAAAGGAATGGCCAGCAGGAAACAGTGACTTGGAGAGACCTTCCAACAGATATAAAATCGTTGTTCTGCCATAGGGATTGTTGGCCGCCGCGATTATATTTTGAGCGACCTCCTCGCCCTCACCAAGGATTTCTGGGAAGATGGACTTGGACGTCAATTTCGTATCGTCGATAACATCGTAAGCAGTGAGGATCACAACGTGTGCGAAAAAGTCACCAGACATCATCAGGAAGGTGTCTTTGTAAGCCTTCAGAAGCTGCTTGCGGTCTTTGGCGGTGCCGTGTGCCAGTAGTAGACATACAAGTCTGGCGCCAGACCGAGTGAAGGCAAGGTTCTTTAGCAAATCTCCTGTTTCATCGCCCTTGACAAGCTCGGCCAACTCTGTGAACTCTGTAGTACCTGGTTCCGTGTTGAGGAAGTACTGCAACATGGCATCGTGAAGCATTGTGAAACCCGTCATCTTCTTTTGTACCAGGCTGTTGATCATATCAAACAGACCCTTCATAATTGGGCCTCGTTTGCTTGGCTCCTTGCTCAGGATCAATTTTAGATCAGCTGTAGCATCCTCATCCTTCCCCTGAGTCATCTCTCGCAGCGCGAATTCAGGTCCATACCACTCACGGAGGAGGATGGCCTTGTGCTGCTTGGTGGCAACGGTTCTGTATATGTCGTCGAGGATCCAAGATGCCTCCGGGTGGTTGATGAGTTTCCTGACTTTGCCGTAAAACTCAGGGATGATCATATCTCGAATCTCCTCATCATTTTGGACGAGCAGTTTGCCGATCAAGAACTTCGCGTATCGGCTCTCGGCCAGTTGGGCATAGGCACCCTGAAGCTCCTTGGCGATAAGCTTCTTTTGGGCGACATTGGAATATTTAATTGCGGTCTGAACAGCCCTGACAGCATCATGCTTCAGGACAAAGTCTCGCATTCGGCCGGTAATGATGGTGAACAGTTCCTCAACTAGCTTCTGGCGCTCATCCTTGGGAACACTCGACTTGATCCGCAACTTCTCCCAGATCTTCTTGGTTCGGTGGACTTCATCAGCAAGCGGCTTGGCGGCCTTGCGCTCCAGTGCCAATTGCTTTTGCTTAGCATGCGACTCGCGAGAACTCTGACCTGCCTCTGTGTGTATGTTAGCGGACTGCGAGGGGTGGCACATCCGATCCGGTGGGAACAAACCTCGTTCGAAGTTCTTGCCATTGGATGCGCCCTTGGGTCCCTTCTTTCCATCCTTGGAATCAATTGCGACGCCACCCTCCTCCTCGTCTGAGAATTCCTCGAAGCTGTCCTCGTGGTCGTCCTCCGCACCCATTGAGACGTCGGATTCTTCGACTCGAGGTTTCTTTGTGGCCTTCTCGGACTTTCCTTTGGAGGAAGAGGCCTTCCGCTTCTTATCGCTTCCCATAGTCTTGGTTGCCATTGCTAATTGAACAGCAGATGTTGTCGAGATATTGGGGAGGACGGATGGACCAAGACCCCGATAAGGGAAAAAAAAATAATTAGCAACCCATTTTTCTTGATCAAACTGCCGGGCGGTGAACATCTGGCTAAGCCTAATATAGGCGGGCTGCCCCGCAGGCAACAAGACTTGGTTGTACCAAGGTACCACTTGGCGAGGGGCCTATCCCACCTTGGAGCGAGGCATTCGTTCATTCTCAAGGCTCTTCTCAACCTTGCTTGTCAAAAAGAAAAGACCTGTTTACATATACAGTCTTAAAAATGGGTCGCGAAGAGCAGACCGAAGAGCGCGAGGTGCTCGAGTCTATTTTCCCTGAAGAAATCAATGGTACGTATAGCACGGGTCGAGACCTTAATCAACCCAGGTTAATGATTTTGCTGCTCGGCCTCATCTGAATAAATCGATGAGGGTGATACGATACTAAAAAGTTTCCTCTCCAACTAGATATATCGGAGACTGAGTTCCAGGTGATTATTACCTTGGATGTCTTAGACGAGGAGCCAGAGGAGGGCGAGTCGCCGGCTTTCTATCTCCTTGTCAAATATCCAGAAGAATATCCTGATGTGCCGCCTCATCTGGAGATCCAGGCTGCCCCTAACGCTGCTTCTCACCCCCACCTCAATATTTCCGAGGACAGAGAGAAGCTTCTTGCTGGCTTGGACGAGACAATCCAGGAGAACCTCGGGATGGCCATGGTTTTCGCGCTCGTTACTACACTGAAGGAGGCTGCTGAGCAGCTCATCCAGGACAGGAAGGATGAGGTCACAAAGGCGCACGAGGAGGTACTTCGCGCTGCAGAGAGAGAAGAGAACAAGAAATTCCAGGGTACTCCTGTGACCCCCGAAACCTTCATGAAGTGGAGAGCAGACTTTTTGAAGGAAATGGAAGAGGTTAGGCTCAAGGAGGAGGAGGAGCGACTGGCCGAGCTGAAGAAGGCCAGAGTCAAGGAGCCGGTCAAATTGACCGGAAAACAGTTGTGGGAGCGAGGCCTTGCCGGTAAGGGCGATGATGAGGAAGAGGAAGAAGACGGCGAACTGCCGGAAAAGGTGGAAAAGCTCAAGGTTGAGGCATAGTGGCTGGTATATGGCAGGTGCTGCATTGTTTGGAGTTGGGTTGGATAAAATCTTACGAATATAAAAATACCCTTCACGATGAAGCATGTAGAATATTTTTGCTGGCCTTGGAACCGCATTCTATGTGAAACTCCAGGATCGGAGAGGGACAAGCAAAAAACGAATGTTCTGATTAACATGCCACGTTATAAGCGACGTCTTAAATAAGAAAGAAAAGAAAATAGAAAATCCAAATATGTCTGGGATAACCTCCAACGTTTTTATGTACCGCCTAAACGCCATCTAATGCTGGGTAGTCTTCATCACACCCGTCTTAACCCACCATCTCCGCATCTTCATCATCTTCGTCGTCGTCATCACCGTCATCCCAATCATCTTCTTCGCCCTCGGCTGGCTCGCCAAGCACATCATTGATCTTTTGGCGAAGCTCCACTGCATGCTGGCCCAATCTCTCGTCCTCGTACTCAAGGACCTCATATAACTTGAGGCACCGAGCAAGCCATTTGCGAGACAAAACCCAAACATCTTTCCATCCATCAGCGTCGCCGTTGGACTGACCCTGGCCGTCGCGTGCCTTTTCTCCCATGATGAAGAGGCACCAGCCTCCAAGATACCATGCCTCGACACTCTGATCATCGTCAGTCGTCAGGCGTTGCAGCACACTCAAAGCTTCATCCTCCATTCCGACCTCAAGAAGTAGTCGGGACAGACTGATCCGGGTGGGAAACTCGGGAACAGCAGGGTGTTCTGGGGGTAGATCTTGCCACAACTCCAGACTCCTCCTCAAGGCCTCCTTTGCCTCATCCACACGCTCCTGTGATATGCGAACATTGGCGACGGTCTGCCACGTCTCTGGCGATGTGGGTGCAATCAGCATAGCCTCGGTGATGAGAGACTCGCATCTCTGCTCGGCATCTTCCTCCCATGACAGGTCGGTCATGTAGACCTCTGCTACGGCGCACAGGACTCCACCCAGCTTTTCCTGCTTCTCATCCAGTGCCGCCTGCTGCTCTGGTGATTTATTGTTGATAGTTGTGAGGTTTTGGATTTGCTGGCGCAGCGAAGATGCACCGCGCTCGAACCACTTGACGCTGTCCTGGCCACCCTCCTCGCTGAGCTGAGCCAGAAACATGAACTTCTCGGGACCTCCGCCAATCTTCTCCTCAAGTGTGCCCTCCTCATCCAGCCGTACGGCTTTTTCAAAGAAAGCGCGAGCCTCATCAGTATCGCCGGTTTCGATGTGCAGCACACCGAGCAGATTGAGCGTCCTCAGCTCAAAGTCCCCTCCTTCGCCAGTGGCCTCCAGGGCCTGGGAGGCGAGGATAATTGCCTCATCAAGGTTTCCAACCTCGTACTGAGTCTCGGAGTCGGCCAACAAGGTAGCCGGGCTCTTAGCCTTGTCCTTGTTGGTTGGACGGCTGGGCGCCATTGTGAGATTGGCTGAGGAGGGGTGAGGGGGAGGGGTGGTGTTGCTGTTGAGATCCGATGGCCGTTGTCTCCTCGGCGTGGACTTATGTGTATGTTATAGCACTTCTGAGGCTGGCTCAACAGCTCCCCCAAGAGGACAAAAATGTACAATTATGTTTGCTGATCTCAGAGAGCTGCCTTCTTGCGCAGGTCCAGCAACATGACTTGGAAAAAAATTAAGCTATCTCTTATCGATAAGCATTTCTTTTTTGGCGGGGTCGTGATGGAATCGGAGCTGCTTCAGACGTCACCAAACGTGTAGAAGCCCGATATACACTTTCCTATTTTCTAATAACTGCTTTGTCTGTTTTCTGTCTAGATTAAATTTAGTCTAATATACATAAAAGAAGAACCTGCTTTTTAGTAATTGGTTAATTATGAGTGTGGAATCTAATACTCATGCACGGCTGCCAGTAGGGTGATGAGCCGCTCAGCTTGTACAGTTGTGCGTCAAACCTGAATTTTAATCACATTTGCTCTTTTACATAGAGATTGGTTTTCTCGTGATAGATATGCTTAGTTTGTAGTTGTTATTGCTGCAAGTTACTTCCTATTTACTACTAATGCGAGCACTAAGAAGCAGGTTCTTAAATGCCCTTTCGGAACATGCAGGAGGTTATCGTTATCGTCAGTGCGGGGCTGATTGGTCTCATTGTGCAACCCACCTCGGAATCACTTACAAAGCAGCACTTCGAAGCTTCTACTTCCGAACCAGAATCAAACTATTTAAGCTAACCTCTCTCTGGTCGCAAATCAATCGCCCAGGGCCAGCTAGTATTGTTTTGAGATAACTGACCATCCGGGCCCCAACCACTAAATACTAATATTCAGCGTCAGCCAAACCTCCACCATGTTCACTGGCATCGTTGAGGAAATCGGGAGTAGGTCCAGCCAACCCCTAGTCTCCTTCACGTTCTATGCTGACTAGCTACTCAGCCATTTCCCAGGTCAACAACAATGACCACACTGGCGGAACCTCCCTGACAATCACCCTCCCCCAGAACTCACAACTCCTTACCGACTGCCACGACGGTGACTCAATCGCCGTCAACGGAGTCTGCCTCACCGTCACAAACTTCACAGACACCCAGTTCACCATTGGCGTCGCCCCAGAGACTTTGCGCATCACAAACTTAGGAACCTTGGCCGAGTCCAGTCGCGTCAACCTCGAGAGGGCGGTTCGCGCTGACACCCGCATGGGCGGCCACTTTGTCCAGGGCCACGTTGACACCACTGCTGAGATCCTGTCCCTGACCCCAGACGGCAACGCATTGACGGTTAGGTTCCAGCCCAAGGAGAGGAGCCTGCTCCGCTACATCATCTACAAGGGATTCATCGCTATTGATGGAACCAGCTTGACCGTAACTCAAGTCAACGATGTCGAGGGATGGTGGGAGGTGATGCTCATTTCTTACACCCAGGAGAGAGTCATCATTGCACAAAAGAAGGCCGGCGAGACTGTCAACATTGAGGTTGATATGATGGCCAAGTACGCAGAGAAATCACTCGCTGGGTTGCTGGGGGCCGACAACGGCACCGCTTCCATCCCCCTGCTCGAGAAAATGGTCGAGCGCATCGTTGCACAGGGTTTTGGGGCCAAGTCCTAGTGTCATACACGCTATGATGCAGATAGAAATCAAAAGTACGCTCTGGGGCCATAATTCTATGTCGTGACACGAAATTATAATCAAACAAAGAGGTTGTTGGTTAGCTAGGATTATCATTTATCATCGGGTTTGCCTCTTCCTGTCAGATATCTCCCCACACTTCAGCAATTCGCAGGCTCAACGGCTTGGTGATTTTCTTTCTGCCAATGAGATTGCTCATCTCATTCGACACGAGCTCTCGTTTCCGCTTCTTGCCTTGCTCTCCGGGGCCACAGGCCTCAAAGGCTTTGACGAAATTATAAGGTGTTTTCCATCTCTTTTGAATCTCTAAGGCTCGCTCCCCGGTCACGCCTTTCGTCGTCATCAGCATTTTGAGAAATATATCTCGCAAAGTCAACATTTCAGATTTGGAAGCCATTGAAGCAAACGCCGGATATGTGACGTAGTGGCCGTGCGATGGCTCCTTTTCCCGTAAATGTTCCATCAAAGGCATATAGTTGTTGGCGGTTAGCGCTCTGGTGGGAATCACCCTTAGAGGCCTTCGCTCATATGTTCGTTTCAGCATTGCCGTCATCCGGGCCAGGTACCGGATTGTTTCGTCCATTTTAGTCGTCCTTTTCACGAAATACTCATTGACGACCTGTGTTGATGCTATTGCAGACTGGACCGCCTCTTCGTATTTCGTCAACGTTCCCGAGTCCATCGATATATCTTCAATGATGTAGATGACTTTTTTGACCCCTGAGCGCTTGAGACGGAACTTCTGTTCGTGAAACCGGCCATCTTTGATACTGCCAATCAAGTCGTCCAGTCTCTTCCTCTCTACGATCCAATCAAGCACAATCTCGTCCCCTTCTGCGCCATGACGTGCCAGCATCGAAGCATCGTTGCATTTCGCTATCCATTGTGCGTCGCCAAGTTCCAGACTCCTCATAATGGGCGTAACACCCTGTTTAGCGAGCTCCTCTTTCATATAATCGCGATCAGTCTTGGCTCTAACCTCACGAACATCGAGCAACAACTGCACTGTAAAGGTTCCTGGCTCAAGCGTGATAGGTGTAAAAGAAGGAAATACACCATTATTCATAAACGCCGGGCCATCTGCGATAACGTTCTGGTACTCCGAAGTCGTCGCTTGGTCATGTTCAGCAGATGGAGCGTCTACAGGCCCAGCCTCGAGCTCAGCGAGGGGAGGCTGCTGCGGATTCTCCGCTTGCCAGTGTGGTGTCTCCTTGATGCGCTGGGCAACCTCCCAGCCCTCGTCGGTTAGTGCATATCTTCGCAGAGGCCTGCCTCTTTCGTAAACGATTTCTTTCTGAAGCAATGTTTTGACCGAGTTCCAGGCAGTGTAGAACTTCGTGGGGTCGGAGGGTGCCGTGAACGAGGCGTCGCAATGGGGCTGTGCGAGTTCAATGAGTTCAGCCTTTGTGAGCCCAAGTGACGCATCGGCCGATTGGCTTGAAAGGCCGACTACAATTGCATACGCCCCCGATCTGAATGTAGGAACATATGACTTCTTTTTACGAGTCCTGGCTTGCTTCGAAGCCTCTTGACCTGCTGCATCAGACGTGCTTCTGGCCCTGTTCTGAGCCGCTTTTCTGGCTTGTGGATGCTCAGGCATAGGCACGCCAGTTTCCTGGCAATGCTTCTTCAGGAGGTCTGTCAGCCTCTCACAAAGTTTTGGGCCGAATCCTTTGAGCTGCTGTAGTTCAGCAGGATGCTGGAAGGCGATCGGACAAGCCTTGAGAGAATCATAGGCGTGTTTATATGTTGTAAAACCCTTCGAGTTGCGTTCTCGGGCTACATCGAGCCATTCTTTGACCCAGGCCAAAAGCTGGGGGTTTGCACACTCATCACCATCCATTAGGTAGCATCACCACAGCCCGTAGGTGTGGGCTAGAGTGATGTATTAGAGAGGTAGGGTGACAGCAAATAGGTAGGTAGGCGGCCGCATCAAATCAAAAAAATCCAAGAAGAAAAGAAAAAGCTCCCCCCCAAAAAAAAACCAGAAGCCGGTCCAGGTACGCGTTCTTCTCAATATCAGCTGGTGAGCAAGGCAGTGTAGATGAAGCAAATCCGAAATACTGTAAGTGCGCGATCCGCGTTTGTTCCATTCCACCAATAGACGGGAGATACTCACGAAAGCACGTGACATTGTGACACTAAGGTCCACTATTAGCCCAGCAAATCAGCGTCAGGTTTGGTTCAAATATACACCTGCGCTGGGACATAGAATTCGCATTTTCGAGGTCTTCCTCAATTTAAAATTGTCTATTGATATGGCTTTGTTTTAAAAATATATAACATGTCGCGATGGCTCTAAAAATCTATTATCCTCCTGGCCGCCTCTCCTCATTCGAGAACAATTCATGAGATTAGCCTCATTCCATCAGCTCCTAGGTTTCTTCCCCTCCTGAAGTTGCCGGGGAGGATGCATCAGTACTATTTCCACCTATTATTCTTGCATATCGGTGGTTTCTGCTGTTGGAGGAAGGTCCCGATGGATGCGGCCGAGTGTTGAATTGGGCCATCTCAAGCCTTGACCCCCACATGTCGGGATGACGGTTCCTCAGTTCTTCCTGTTCTTGTCGCGCCTGTCTCGCCTTCTGAGCAATCACATACTTCCGACGGTCTTCGTCTCTCATCAAAGCTTCTATCCCTCTTGGCATGTACACAAGATGATCTTCTCTTTGAAGACGTGGGCTTGCGTCATCGATTGTCGCATCCGCATAGGTCGCAACAGTTCCGAGCGCCTCTTCCTCATCTAGGTCTATATCCGTGTACAAACCTCCTGGTGTCCTTCTCCGAGCGACGAACTTTCCTTCCACGTCCTTTGGTGGTCTTACCACGCTCCCTTTTCGGACAAGATGCTTAGTCTTCTCACCGTCCGACCTCGTAATGCGAGCATTCTTAAAGGTCTCCGGGACTATATTCAAGTCGTCTCCTTGTTGTTCTGCTTGCTCAATTGCTTCTCTAGCGGTGGTGTTTGAATTGGCAGCGGCTGCATCGGCTCGTGGGCCGCCCCAAGTTCTTCGCCCGGCTGTGAAAATCCCGTACACTATGTAATACCAACTGAAGAAAGGGTTCAGGATGAACATTAGTGGGTATAAGAATATTTTAAACCTTCTCAGTTTGGCCCCAAAGTATATCATGAGAAGCCAATTTAGCCCGAGCGAAATCGCGATAAACCCGACAGGTAAGTCATCAACCTTCTTCGTTGTTGTCATCAGGGCAACTACCATGATAAAGAAAAGGAGAGCCGTAGTACGGATCGTATTCTGCATGAGGCGAACAGCAATTAGGATA
Organism: Clonostachys sp. G952; assembly: GCA_027569935.1. Lineage (NCBI taxonomy): Eukaryota > Fungi > Ascomycota > Sordariomycetes > Hypocreales > Bionectriaceae > Clonostachys > Clonostachys sp. G952. Next base: position 630,245 of record JAPDLB010000028.1, read on the forward strand.
GGATACCGTTTCCATAGTCTCCAGTCAGTAAGCATGCAAACCTCGTTGGTGATGAACCCCAGGAACCATCGACGCCGCTGCTTAATCAGGGATCGACACGTCTGGACAGCTTCAGTTTTGCAGAATGCTGAAGTGCACATCTGGATTTGATAACGTTTCTTGGCACCGATCATGAAGAGGTGCGTGAGCCAGCGGTCCTCTCCAAGGTGACATTTAGCAAAGTCAAATAGATCTTCGCATGCTTCAGATTTGTCTGCGAAATAGTATTTTGCCATCCTGCGAAAGGCAGAAAATCGGAGCATTGTCAACGCACCTGGCAGACAAGTCACAGCACCACAGCCGGACTCGACAGTTCGCTCGAAAAGCTGGCCATGAATATACTCCATATCTTGAAGTAGTGTGATTACACTATGCTTTCTTGTCGTTGATGTAATGACGCCAGTCATGGCCAGCATGTCTCTAGTATTGCCGGGACTGAGCTCCATGTCATAGACAAAATTCTGCAGGCAGACTTTGTCCAGAATGCAATCCGAGTCGATGAATAGGATAAATAGGTTGTCGTTCCGTCTGAGGTACTCTTCGTATACCTTGTCGATGAGCCGAAAAGTAGACTTTTGGCAATGCCGCTTTCCTCCATGTTTGAATCTGGAGACGGTGACACGAGCTTCCTTGTATGTAACGTCGATGCTCCTGGGGTAAGCCTCCATTGTTAAAGGGATGCCGAGCTTTTCGATGGTATTGAGATACAGCTCATCCTCTTGTTCCCCGTCGAATGACAGAAAGACATGAATACAGGCAGCAGGATAGTCACAATCCACAACAGAGTTGACGGCTTTAATAAGAATCTCAGGCTCCTCCCGATAGCAAGGCATAACAATAACAACCTTGGGGGCTGTCACATCATCCAGGACCTGTTTAATACGCTTTGTCCGCCCTAATTGGTTTGTGACTAACTGGTAAACACAAAACAGCCAAGGAACAGTAAGAAGAATGGCGAAACTCCAAAATGCAAACCACTGGAGAAGCTCGACCATCTCTTTAGGCCAAAATTGTGAGACCTGGTTGGGGAGCGGCAGTGTGACCACCATAATAGGTAGAAAAACGATTCTAAAGAAGTTACCATTCATTAGTCTGGGAATGAACTAGGCTTGGGGATTTGAATATTGATATCAGATAGGAGGTAGAAGCATTCACTAACCGAAGGAGAGTAAATAGTGTACCCAGAAGAATACAGAGGACATTGATGGACCAGTGTTCTGATTTCTGAAACACTTTGATCAGACAATATAGAAATGCCGCCAACCATAAAAACCACTCTAGGCAGGCCATCACCATGACGACTCCAATAATTGATGTGAAAATTGCCTGTTGAGAGACTCAGTCAGCCCCTACTTTGCGACTAGGCAAAGGCATAAAATAATAGAAGAGCGCACAGAGAAGTGAGGGTAGTGTTCGGATACCAAAAAACAACTTACGTCCTTCACTGGCCACCGCCCCTGTGGTGCCATCTCTCCCATCATTAAATGCCGAATTTGGTTGTTTTGCTCCCGGTTTATCCTTGGCAGCTCCTAGTGAAGTGCGAGTCGAGCGGTCGATACGAGAATAGCGCATCCGAATGAAGCAAGAATATGTGTGAATTCCCAGAGTCTTCAGGACATCTCAAACTGTTACACAGGTGTGGCCCTCGAGAAGGCTGAAAGCAAGTTACGGGTCATCCCCGAAGTGAAAGCCAGGTGAGGTGGGCTAGAGTGAGCAAAGGTTTAAGAGAGAAGACTTTGAGGCCTTGGGCCGTTCTGGAAAAGAAAAGAAGGCATAGAAAAGAAGAAGAGCCATGCCGGTGCGTAGTACTTTAAAGGTGAGTACCTACTTGTAGTGCTACAGTGGTAATAGGTCGGTGCTGCACCAGGCAGCAGGTACCTGATTAAATTTGATATCTTGGTCGCACCTTCTGGAGAGAGAATGCGTTGGCTCCGTGGCAAACCTGTGTTACTCCTGCCATCTAGTACCTACTTCAGTGCACGTGCTGCAGTCAACCTCCGGGTACCTGCCTCGAGTTACCTCTCCAGGCACCACTGCAGCTCTTCCATGACAGCATCGGGGCGATGGTTATAACTACATGTACAAGCAGAGACGTGTGTTGTCTGCACTAGTCTCTCGGGTTGGCAGTTTCTGATTCAGGGTAAACTCTCGAGGTGAATTCGCCAACAAGACGCAATCTATCTTAAGCAACCAGTCTGTTTAGAGAGTGGTATCGCATGCACGAATTGCTAGGCCCGTTGCCATGCGTTTGCCATGCGTGGCGGTCACTATAAATACCCATCTCTCCTTCGAGCCCGATGACACCAAGGACTCAGCGGCGCGCCCTCAAGCTATTGCTCATGATTGCGCGCTCCAAGTACTTCTCCGCACCCAACCCATCTCCATTGTTCTGGTTCGAGAAGATGATGGGCATATATGCTCTAAACCCATTTCTTCTTCCCCAGCCGGATTGAGCCGAAGAGATATTGATGTGTGATCGCACAGCCAAGTTCTTGGGACTTTGGGGTCCACCATCTTTGCTCTTCCCTCCGTCCAAGACTTAGATGGAGATTGTCTGCCAACTTAAATGGACAGGACACGCAAACGTATGTATTGCAATAATTCATACTGACTTGCGTATGAGTGGGCCTTTCCGCACACTAGGTCGCAGGTTTCTCGCTTTTCAGAATCAGGGCGTAGAAGCTTCAGATACGCACGAAATTCTTGTTCTCGCGTGAAATTCGTATGATGTGGTGCCTCCTACTTGGTCCGTGTTGGCCATGCAGGCTATGTTTGCCGGTTTACCAGTCAACATCGCTCAGCTGCAGCTTGCGAACCCGTTGCCCCCGATCCTTACCCGGTTTTTCAACGCGGTTATGATGAAAAGTCTGTCGTTCATTGACTACAAATCGGTATGTTATTATCATGTTTATTACAGTGAAGAAAGAAGCAGATGAGGGCTTCTGCCTACCTTCTTGTTGGTCTTCATTCTGCTGAAGATCGTAGTTCAAGACCAAATTCTTGATACGCTGCTGCTCTTCCTTCTCGGCCTGCTGCTGGTTCTTCATTGCAATAGCAAATGTGGAATCCGATGGTAGCTCGATTTGTTTGGTCTGTACGGACTGTTAGCTCTATACAGCCCGCAAAATAAATAGATATCGATATGCAGGGGATCATTTACCTGCTGACGATTTCCTTTCTTCGTAAGCAGCGAGAAAGCCATAGTACTGATTGCTGGTGCGGGAGTCTCAGACTCAGCTGGAGCTCCACCAGAACTGACCGCCGATGGCTCTCTCGTCTTTGGCCGCACTGGGAGGGGCACGTCAAAGAGCTGCTTGCGTTCAAATTTCCGTGACTCGAGGCTCTCAGCCATCATTCTAGCGTATTCACGCTCGAACTCAGCCTCATCCTCTGGATCGACAGCTTCTTCTTGGCGTGTCACCACGATTGCCTCGTCATCAAAGTTGCTGGCGTGGTCTGATCCCTCCTCTCCCTCATCAGCATCATCCTCCTCCTCAGAGATGCTTTCGTCATCCCCCTCACCATCACCGTCGCCATCACCGTCAACATCGGCTTCGATATCGTCCGCCTCCCCATTATCATCCTCGGAAGATGGTTCACTTGTAGCATCATCGGCTTCGGCGGCCTTGTCGGCACCAGCCATCTTTTGATCTTGGGCCATTGCGAGTTGGAAGGCCTTGGCAGCCTCTTCCAGGTTGGATGCAAGTTTCCATTGCGGACGAGTTAGCGCGAATGTATCGTGAACGCTGAATTCGATATCCATTGGCAGAGAGGGTTTGATGAAGATGTAATACTGGAAGAAGGACAAGAAGTAATCCAACTTCTTACCAGCGGCTCCACGGTTAAAGAAGACGCCGCATGTCTCCAGCATTACAGATGTTAAACGAATACGGAAGTAATCGTCAGGTAGGTCGAATGGATTGAACCGACCGGGAACTGGTGGACCACCTACACCATACATGAGCAAATCAAGTTCAAGGCTACATACACAAGGGCATCAAGACGTACCGTATCCGAAGGTGAGGATTTTGTACATAATGTCAAAAATGACGGGGTGTTCCAGGAGGCGATAGTTGTAAAGTTCGCCCAAATACTTAACCTCCGCAATACGACGCTGGTAGAATCTGAAATCGTTCTGCTCTAGCCCCAAGTTAATCGACTCAATGACATTATCGATCACCCTCACTACAAAAGCAGGATGATATCGATAGAGTGCACCGAGGATGACACCGAGAAGATGAATGTTCCCGTACTTCATCTTGCCAGGTTTTGAAAAGACTTTCTCAAGAATCGCGACGACCTAATTCTCAGAATGGTCAGACTCGGCCTCACATGGAGCAAATTCTCAACTAGGAAATGGAAGTTTGGTGAACAAAGAGAGTTGTTATAACTTACCTCAGTCTCCTCCCAGTGGAGTCTCCGGATTTGCTTCAGGATCTGACTATAATTGCGTTTAGACATATCTACATAGACCAACTTCCGGATAAAGAGCTCCATCGGGGTCCTCTCTTTGATCTCGACGGCTGGTCTCTCTGGTGGGTCGACATAGTACACCGCGTTGTCAATGAGCATCCGCTCTGGCTGACCGATATGCTGAACCGACTTTTTCCGTTGGAGGGTTTCCAAGAAACTGGCCATGCGAGGTGATGTCTCGGGGGTCCTAAGGAGATATCGGCCACAGTTCTCTATCAAATTGCAGAGAATTTCGATATTCATTCGAGAGAAGTCGTCCAAGCTGACTTTGAGACAGTGAAACACGACATGTTCTGGGACAACTCCAAACTTTGTCAGCTCAGCTAGATATCGAATATTGCTGAGGCGAACCTGGCCCAAGAAATCCTTCTCTTTCCGTCGTTGCAGGCTTCGAAATTCAGCGTCCAGGTAGTCCACGAGTCCTTTGGGGACGTCAGGCATGTATCTTCCTAGCGTAGCAACCAGCCGAGCCCAACAAGGGAGCAAATCGGTACGGCCTTTAGGGACGTCTGTCAATGCCTTGACAAGTCGGTTTCGGGATGCTTTGGAGTTGAGGAAGCAGAAATCGATGGCAGTCTGGTCAATGATCTCCTTAGACGTAAGGTCGGGCAACCTGGAAAGAAGGGCGTCCACCTGCGCTCCGATGGTCTTGTTCGCAATCGCTGTAGACTGATCATCCGCAGTATTGTCAATTGGCTTGGCAGTCTCCGTAGATTCCGCCACATCAGTCTTCTTGCCAGACTGCTCGTCTGCATCTGTCTTCTTCTTTTTGCCGTCCTCCAGAAGAATGTCGGGAACCTTGCCCTTGATGTCTACAAGGTTCTCGTAGAATCGACGTTCGTCCTCATCCTCCCATATCCCAGCGCCTTCGCCAAATGATCGAATATATTCTCCTGTCTTGACCAGTCCAATGGAATTACTCGACGCGGCGAGCGAATCTTCAGAGTCCTTCAGATCGGGCATTTCCGCTCCGATAGCATCGGCAACAACCTGTGCGTTAGAGACCAATCGTTCTTGCGCCTTCACTTGCTTCTCATAGTTGGATTGGCGGTCTTCAAAAACCTCTCCTGACTTTACATATGCTTCAGCATTTCGACGTGCCTGAGACTGGATCGACTTTTGATCCTTGACAATGTGATTTTTCACATCTTCAAAATACTTCTTCAGGATAGTCTTGAATCGTTCTTGGAGCTCCGGGGGGGTAAATGGCTGATCTGCATTCACAGACGGTTGAGTGTCGCTTCCAGCATGGTCGTCCTTTTCCTTGGTCGCAGCTTGCTCCTCTGTTGATATTGTCGCGCCATCTTCCTCGACAGTTTTGCGGCCTTCAGATCCTGCGGGCTGCACACCCAAGATATCCCAGCTAAATGCTTTGACGAAAATGACCAGCAGGGGAAGATTTACATGTTCGCGATCATAGCCAAGCAAGTCCTTCAAGACCTCAAGGGGGAAAGGTTCGGTAGCTACCCCATTCTTATTCGGGTTGCTGCTTCGGACTTTTATCTCAGTGGCCTTGCCTGCAGCCGCCTTAGTCGCATCATCGGGCTTCGTTGCATCGTCCAGTGTGCGCAAGACCCCAACTAACCACAGTTCGGTTACAACCCGAAGCAAGGCTCGTTGTCGGGTAATACGTTCCTTCTCTTCCTTCTCGCGGGCGTCCGGGGCAAGTGTTTTGAGAAAACTCTTGTCGGGCGTCGCCATGCCTTTGCCCAACAGCCATGCCAAGTATTCAGTGAACTCACCGGGGCCGAAACGTTGGTGTAGAGCGCTAACAATCTCCACGCCTGCTTCAACCTCACCGGGAGACTTGAGCTTGCAGAGGCCTTCGTAGCATGCGGATATAATTTCAGACAAGTACTTGTGCAGACTGAGGGTGCGGATCTCTTGGAGAAAGGTGCTGAGAGTGGCGGCGGTGACGGCGGTTCGCAGACGTTTAATGAAGGCGGTGTTCTTCTTCAAGGACGAATCGAGTGTCCCATTCACAGAGAAGACATCTAGCAAGGGGGGGGGGAGGAGTCAGAGGATATCTGAAAAGCGTCTGCGACATTGGGGAGGCGGATCCCCAGAGGCTCGAGGCAGGGTAGGGCTTACCAGTATCTCCGTCCCAGGCCCTCTCATTTAGAGCACGCAGCTCGCCTACCTAATCGTTAGATGGGTATACCAATGGCCAAACAAACACGAGCGCCTCACGCTTTCTTGCGCGATCCATAACGAATCGGTATCTAAGGGATTGGGGGTAATCAGTCGAGCGTAAAATGGGCCTACATCCGGTCGCTTCAGAGATATGCTAAGGGATGTATTGGCCCAAGAAGTGGTACTGCGGTCGGGCTAGGTGAGCCGGCATCGGTGCTTCCAAGGGAGAGCAGAGTGCTGGAGATGCAGTGCCGCAGAAGTTCGCATACGCTGAGGTCGTTTCTCGGTGCCAAGATCGGTTGGTGAGAGGCGGGCAGGGTTGGTGGTGAAGAGAGAAAGGGACGAGGTACTGCCTACAATTGAAGATCCTCCACAGTGGGAGTGGGAATAATTACGGCCTCTGCGGATTAGAACCTTCCTTGCCCAACTCACCGTGTTACCCTGCAGAGGGGCAACATTTGTGGGTTTGGTCCTTTGCATCATCGCCCAAATAAGTACCCAGTATATTCTACAGCCCAAGGCCAAGGCGTCCGAAGCAGCATGCAAGAACAAAGTCACATTCAGCTGCCACAATTTCAGATATTCGTCCCCCTTTTCTACCAGAATCATAAAGCGTTTCATGCTGATCCATCTTTTCTTTCTTTCTTTCTTTCTTTCTTCGGTTCACCAAAGAAAAACAATTGTCTTGATCGCCACCAAACACTGCCATGATAACTGAATCTCCTCTCTTGACCGCATGATAGGCATACTGCCAACTTGGAGCTTTTCTTGAATGGGGGGCGATTATCAATATCTCGAAGCTAGTTTCTTCTTTTTTTTTTTCCCTGAAGAAAAGGGCAGACTCGCTGGGCTTGCTGTCTCATAAGCCTTTATGGGAGTCTAGGCCACTTTCCTGGTGGTTGAGCATTGAAGCATACCCGTTTGGTCCAAGGTCGTAAGACGTTATCCTATCTTGGAAAACTCTATCAGTTAGTTTTCAGAGCTAGACGTGAAGGTAACGATGCAGCTCGCTGAGTTCTACTTCCAAGGAATGTTGAATAGAGGACGAAGGGGTAGATAGATAGCGATGTATGTTACAGCTTTGAACGCCGAGTAAGCCTTGGGCATAATATCTGGCCAGCAGTCTAAAGGAGACTATAAGTCAAACGCGAACGATGATTGCAGTAGCAGTTGTAATCAAACTCGTCGTCAGGCCAGTAAGCGAGATCGATCAAGGCCTATACTGGCCTAATTTTGAATTAGCTTCTGAATAGGTAGATGTGGCCACTTCGTTAGTTGTGTGATACGATCTTCATCTTCTTCAAACGCGAACTAGACCTCACTCTAGCATAGAACCGTTTCTAGACATGTCGCGGCTACTGCGATGGGTGGTGGCCGTGGCCGTAGCTCGTATGAAATTGTAGCTGCTATAGCCGCTGCTGGCTGTAGCCACCATCCTAGTCTGTACCAGGTAGGGTAATTTCTTACTTGGGGAAGAAAAAAAAAGGGTCCTGGCCAGGGTCCCTACCTATCTCTATGTACCTACTTTAAGGTAAGGTATTTAAAATAGCTCTACAGCGAGGTTTAAAGCCACAGGAACGACGTCTTGCGCTTCGTGTCATTGACCCCTCGTAGGTAAATGCTCGGAGAATTACTGGATAAAGAACGGGAGCAAAAGATCCGCTGTCTGCCCTGCAGCTCGATCTTACCCCACATCTGAGTCACAGCTTGCACCATCCTGAAGCTGCCCACACATGAGGATTCCATCATCACCATCCCCCGCAACCTGAATGGTAATCAGAGCGAGCGCGTTCAGAGGTGTGTACCCTCCTACGCTCGTCTCCCGCCTATTGCCCCCCGTTCTACGACGCTCACGATCAACAATTACGGCGCGTCAATTCAAAATGGGTCAACCATCCGAAAGTTCGCAGCCGGTCCTTCGAATACTCAACAGCCTCGGTGGACAGAAGACCGTCTTCACCCCAATCGACCCCGAAAAGAAGCGCATTACTTGGTACACATGTGGCCCGACTTGTTACGACGACGCCCATCAGGGCCACGGGAGAAATGCCGTTTCTCTTGACATTCTTCGTCGGATCCTGAAAGACTACTTTGGCTATTCGGTCAAGTTTGTGATGAACATCACGGATGTGGATGACAAGATTATTCTAAAGAGCCGGTATCTACATCTCGGGGAAAAGCTTCTAAATGAGCTCAAAAGTCAAGAAGGGAGCAAAGCCAAGGCTGACGCACTCAGCGTTGGCAAGGAAGGCCTACGATTTTACATTGCAAAGAACCTGCCTCTCTTGTCGCCTGACACTTCGCCAGAGAACTACGATGTGGAAGTCAAGAAGGCATACAGCAATATTGTCGACAAGGAGGTGACAGAAGAACAGGATGCCAAGCTCAAGATGCACATCCGCAATGGCCAACAAGCCGCGGGTGCCTTGCTGCGCCTGGAAAAGGCAACAGACTCCGCGCCGCTGTCCGACTTTTTTGATAATGCGAAGGATGTCCTACACCCGTATCTGGACAGCCTCCACGGCGCCACAATCGACAGCAAAGACCATGATCTTTTCAGCGCAGTTGCCCGCAAGTACGAGGAGCGCTATTTTGAGGATATGCACGCATTGAACGTCCTTGATCCAGACGTTCTCACGCGCGCCACCGAGTACATTCCCCAGATGATAGCCTTCATTCAGCGCATAGTCGACAAGGGCCTTGCCTATCCAACTGACGATGGATCCGTCTACTTTGATATCTCGGCCTTCGAAGCTGCTGGCCACAGCTATTCTGTATTAGAGCCGTGGAATCGCAACAACGCGGCGCTCCGGGCAGACGGCGAGGGGTCGTTGGCGAACAAGGCCGTGGCCAAGCGCAACGATGCCGACTTTGCCCTCTGGAAAGCAAGTCGACCTGGAGAACCTGCCTGGCCGAGTCCGTGGAACGAAAATGGTGGAAGACCTGGCTGGCACATCGAGTGTAGCTGCATGGCGTCCGACGTGCTGGGCGGTGCTATAGATCTTCACTCTGGCGGAGAAGATTTACGCTGGCCACATCACGATAATGAAGTGAGGTTCTCAGCTTTCTCTGAAGAGACTATACTAACTATGAGAATAGATCGCTCAATCGGTCGCATACTGGTCTGACAATGGCAAATCGGCGCCCTGGGTCAACTATTGGCTCCACACCGGCCATCTCGGCATGAAAGGCTTAAAGATGAGCAAAAGTCTGAAGAATTTCATCACAATCCGCGATGCACTTAAACAACCGGGATGGAACTCCCGTTCGCTGCGAATCTGCTTCCTTCAAGGAGCCTGGCACAACAAGATTGAGATTACCGAGACAACCCTCAGTTCGGCGGCAGCATGGGAATCCAAATTAAACAACTTTTTCCTGCAAGCCCTTGACGTTGGGAGATCATTGGATAACTTGCCAAAGACATTGGCCAGCCTTCGTGACGAAGAATTGAAGTTTGAAGCTCTTGAGAAAGCAAAAGCTGGCCTGCACGAGGCACTTTGCGATTCTTTCGACACTCCAGCAGCCATGAGGATCGTCTCCGATTTTATAAGCGAATGCAACGTCATGGACCTCTCAAGCTCGGCATTGCTCTCTGGTGCCAGATGGGTTAACCGCATTGCCACCATCTTCGGCCTCAATCCGCAAGGTGAGGCAGCCGTGCTAGCACAGGGTGACTCCAATGGGGCCCACGAAGAACAACAGGCTGTGCCGAGCTACCATTCTCAGATTATCGCCTGGCACGGCGTTGAGATTCCAGCCGCTGCCCAGCAGCCCATCTATACTGCTTCCAAGCTCCGGGACGACGTAAGACAGCAGGTCCTCTCCGACCCAGGCCACATTGATTACGCCAAATTGACAGAGCTGGTAAATGGCGCCTCTCTTGGCACTCAATCGAGCACTGCAGCAAATTCCGATAATCGGTATCAAGCAGTGGCGACGCAATTCCGCGATGACATCCAACATCTGACAAAAGAGAGCGCGCCTGCCAAGGACATCCTTGGCCTCTGCGATGCCTTCCGCGATGTCCACCTCTACTCTCTTGATATCTATCTTGAAGACCGCGCAAGCGGTCCTGCGCTCGTCCGACCGTTGGATCAATCGATCCGAAAAGCTTTGGAAGAGAAGCGTGCCGCTGCCGAAGCGGCTCAATCAGAGAAGGCAGCCCGCAAGGCCGAAGAGGAGGAAAAGCGACGAGAGAAGGACCGTCAGGCGAGCATCAACCCACGTGATATGTTCAGGAATGAAAACTACTCGGAGTGGGATGAGCAGGGTATTCCGACCAAGGACGCAAAGGGGGAGGAGGTAACCAAAAGTGCAAAGAAAAAGTTGGTCAAACTTTACGAGAGACAACAAAAGCTATATAAAGAATGGCAAGACAGGCAGTAGTTAGAAAATAAAAGCGGCGAACCAAGCGTCAAACTACTAGATAATACTGCTTCGGACCGTATCATCTCGAGTTGATCAAGCAACTACCTCCTCGTGAACTACCTCCTCGTGACTCTCGCCCCAATTACATAGCCATTGGAGCAAGCCCTCTTGTATATCATTCTATGTATCACTTTTAGTAGTTTCATCTCATCCTCCCCCTACAATAATATGTCGGGAGATTGTCAATTCGAAAATGGAATAGACCCAGCGGCTTACGTCTGGCAAACGACTCTCCTGGCAGCTGGTTGTGGAGGTCCCGATTCCCACTCATGGCAAGAGTTACGTCGTGCAGAGTTGACAGAAGTTTAGGGAAAGGATGAGGCAATGCTATCAGTGGACGGTTGTCAAGCCTCCAGATGAAGAGGGCGGCAAAAGTTATGCAAGCCCTGAGTATCACGGACGGAACCTTGGCACGAGAGGAACAGAATTAACAAGCAGGTGCGTCAAATTTATGTGATGGAATAATCCAACGCGAACTCAAACGAAGACCCTTCGAGAGGTTCCAGGAATAAAATGCTTTCTCAAACTAAACTCCTCGTCCAGCGTGGTTCGTCCCCCCCCATCTCAATTTGCTCATGTCACGTCAAATCATTTCAAATAGTACACCCCTCGATTCAAGATAGCTTACAGGGACAATCCCAAGCATCCTTTTCCCTCAGTGGGTGCTCACAGGGTTGGGGTAGTGCCATGCCGACACAGCAATAGCGACGTAAAGGGTCACGCAGAGGAACCCTTCGAGGTAGTCGCTCTTCTGGTCCTGCAAGAACCTTCCAACCGTGAGGATGGCGAGAATCAGCATGGCCAGGTTGAAGATTTCGAACTGCAAGTCCATGGATCTGTTCAAGCCCCAGCCTATAATGACAACCAAGGGCCCATTGAAGAGCGTGGTCTGGATTGTAGCGCCCAGGACATGAGACAAGGCAAAGTTCATCTGGTTATCCCACGCTTCATCTATGGCAGTCAGATGCTCGGCAAACTTTTCCACGAGAGGAACCAATATCAGGCCCATGAATGGGTCAGAGACGCTCGATTCTGTGATGACATAGTGGATTTCGAGAACGAGATTGATGGAAATCACAGTGACCAGTGCAAGGGATATGGCTAGAGAAATGAGGCACTCCGTAAGAGTGAGCTTATCCTTGGCCATGTCTTTGGCTTTGTCGGCGTCGCGGTGCTCGTCGTATTCGAAGATGGCATCGTAGATTCCATGGTGCGTGCGGACTTGGAAATATACGAAAACGGCGTAGGCTATGATCAGCAAGACGGCAATAATCCGCGAGATGTTCAAGGTGTCAGTGTTCAGGTGCTCTTCGTCAAGACCGTATTCGCTCAAGCCGAGTCTGAACAGAGTAGGGACCGACAACACAGCGCCACTGCGGACCAACGCCAGTTATGTCAGTAAATGGAAGCAAAAAGACCCCATTGAGAGTTCTGAGTACTACTTACGCAGTAAGTAGCAAGCCACTGCCTGTTTCGCTGATGGCATCACTGAAGGTTTGTTCGGTTCGCTTGAGACCTCCGACAAAGAAGCAGAAACCGAGGCACAGGAGCATGGTTGCCAAGATGGAACCCAGAATGGCAGCCTTGATGACGTAGAATTGATTTTCGACCAAGAGCACGACGAAAAGGATGATCTCGACAACCGAACCAAAACTTGAGATTTCCGATTAGCCTTGTGCGGATGGTTTGAGGGTAGACGAGGAAGCGGAGAGGAACATACGTGATTTCGGTAAGCACGCCAAACACATGGGGCATCTTTTGCGCGAGCTCCTGTCCGGCAAAACCTACAAGATTTGCACAGGGGACCATGGCAACATACAAGAGCGCGAACTTGAGGAGGTGGTTCCCCTCCAGGCTGTCTGCATTCACGTTAGGAAAGGAACTGTTCACATCCAGGGCAACAAGACCTACATCGCACCGCCAGAGCGGCTGGAACAAAAGGCCAGAGCAGATTGCATAATGTGCTAGCTTTGCTCGCGGATCGGAAGCAGATGCGAAGAAAATGCCATGGGTGAATACCCCGGCGACCGCTCTCGCCCCTGGGGTTCAGCTTCATCGGACCTTTCTCACTGAGTTGCTTGTTTTGCTTGTACTGGTTGAAGGTATTTGGTGCCGGGAGGACTGAAGCAGTCTTTCCATTGCTCTCTGGACTCCCTTCTGGCCCTCTGTGTTCGGCACTGGGTCGTGGTGAGTACTTGCTCACATACGGTGAATGAGTTCGCCCGGCCATGATGAATAGAATGAATTGGTTGCTTGGCGGCGTAGGCGGCTAAACCCTATGCCAGCGTGTGGGTGGTGTACGTGTGAAACGAGTGAATGTGAGAGGTACAGAATAATAAAAGTGAGAAGCACTTGAGAGAAAGACGAGATATGAAGGAGGTCACCTCCCTCGTTGGACACAAACGCCTGCCCAGAATCAGGAATTATATGGGCAAGAACGACACATTAGGGGGGGACACAAAGCTAATAATATTGATGGGCGTCCAGAGCAACAAATATAGAAGGATCAATTATTCCTTGAATCAGTCCCTCAGCTCAGACCAAACAAGCCAGTTGCACGATGGGGGCCAATCAGGCCCATCACCCTTGATCAGGGATGTGGGCAAGGTCGGCATGATACGTGGCGGGTGTCGCATCCATCCACTCCACCCAGCAGCCCGTTGATGGCATCTAATTATGTCACAGGCAGGCCTCCGGAAAGTGGGTGGCGGCGATGAGTCGGCTCGTTGAAACCGCCGTGCAACCAAGCCGGCATGACATGGTACCTAGACCTGGCCAGGCCAGACTGTTTGATGACCCTTATGCGCGGACAGCTGAAAGCTGAAACAGGGCACAATCCTGCTGACAGCTGATGGCCAGCAACACTGCTCTGCTCTACCCTCGATGGGCGCATCCAATGTTACTTGATGCATAAAACAAGATTGGAAGGCCTCCAATGTGGGCGGGAGCTGCCGTAGCTACGTAATATCGCGGGCGCTATCTTTGGTGCAATCCCACATTGATGCTTGCTGCAGGGGGCCTTAATGTAAGCCTGCCTGCGTGGGGATCAATTGCCAGGGATGGGGATGGGGAAGGGAGGGGCCTCTTGTGAGTCGTGCCAAGTACATAGATATTCATCCAGGAGATTAATTCCACCGATTGGTTGATTGCACGCCTACGTATAATTTCAACATGTATCCTTCCATATTCCTTGACTGCACAGAAACCCAGCGTCAGGGTAAAAAGCCAATGAGCATGCTCGTTGTTGTTACGCAGGACATTACAGCCGCTGTCAGGAGCCCAAAACAATCCAGTAAGCGCGTAGTGTGGACATTACAAAGTAAGATGTATACGCCTCTATGCTATATTATGATCACGGAGGTCAGCGAGGTAGCGATATCAAGGGTGAGATGCACAGCCCTCGTATCCCATACTGATCCAAAGTGCCTTTCACACCTAATCCTCATCCTCGACCTTCACAGTAACCACTTCAGGCGGAGGGTGCCCTCTGAATGGCACAGGCTCGGCCGCCACAACCGTCTCAATCCCGATCGGCGAATAGTCTTCGGGCCCCATTGGCAGCTCCTCGATATCAACCTTGATACCCAACAAGCTTTTCAGTACCACTTGACTGCCAGCCTTGCTCATCACCTCGTTTGACTCCTTGCATAGCTCGGAAGCCACACACTCTATGCAGCCACGCTGGCACTGACACTCCTCAACCCTCTTCAGTGCGCCCCTCAGTAGATGCTCAATATGATCAAAGGCTTTGGTGTTGATCCCCGACCCTCCTGCACCGCCCTTGGCGTCATAGAATGTCAACCGCGCAGGTCGCTTGCGCTGGCTCTCTTTTTTTGCAAACTCCTTGAGGGCGACTTTGCATTCCGTGCGAACATCGCCGGGCATACTGACAACATACGTCGGCAACAAGCTCATCATCGCATGCTCCGCTGCGTGAATGGCCGCTGCAGAATTCAATCGTCGTTCTTGTAGAATGTCCAGTGCCACCTTGGGCACATCAAGCCACAGTCCTTTGCTATACCTGATCACGGGAGGATTGTCCACTTGAATCGCATCAAGGACACGTCCATGCCTATCCACCTTGAAAAAGCCGAATACGTTCTGTTGAATCTTGATCGTCCCGTAATATGCGTGGTATGGTGACCCGGATATTCTGGAAATCGCCTCTGTCTCAGTAGGGTCGATGTCTGTAAAGTCCCGCTGCGTAGTTGTCCAGTCCACCTTGACCTTTTCGACCTTGGCCATGTGCTTGTCAGGTAGGAAGTCCCGTACGAGATAAGTGTTTCCCTGGTGAAGGAAAATGGCACCATCATAGATGGTAAAGGTAGCTCTCGATGCCTCCAGCTCTTCCAAGACTGTGTTTTTCCCGTTTGTTATGTCGATGATTGCAAAGTGTTCGTCTTCTGTGTCTCGAATAGCCACAAACTTGGACGGGACGGGACGGAACCGATCGTGGCAGTGATAATATCCAGTCTCATCCTCGACGAGTCTTTCTTTACATATCTGCGGGAGGTCTTCGCCAAAGTACCGTCGGTCTTCCATTGGCCGAAGGGGCATCTCATACGCCGCGCACTGGATGTGGCCTTCCCGAACCAACATATTCTCCAAATCAACTTGCAGAGCGCAATTTGGCTTTGTGAATAGCTCGTCTGGGTTTTGCATGTAATGCTGGTCTGTAGGAAAGCTGTCACCCACCAAAATGGATACCGAGTCTTTGTTACGTCGCCCAGCCCGGCCGCTTTGTTGTCGTAGATTTGCAATTGTATATGGGAATCCCCAGGTCATGACACAATCTAGAGAGCCGATGTCAATCCCAAGCTCCAGAGCAGTCGTTGACACAATCCCAAGCAGCTTCCCTTCGAACATTTCGCTCTCGATTCTTCGTCGGTCTGCTGCTGTGTAGCCACCTCGATACCCCATGACAAGATTGACACACTCTGGCCGGCCCATGTGCTGCAACTCATGTTTGATGGCATTGACCAACTTCTCACACTGATGTCGCACCCTACAAAAAGCGATTATCCGAACCCCTCGCAGCATAAGGGCACAGAAAAGGCGAGCACACTCAAATTTGGCGCTGCCCCGGCCACTCGCCGGGTCTCCAGGATCCCTGTATGGGGTGTTCCAGCATACAAACTCTTTCCGGCCGGAAGGTGACCCATCAAAGTCAATCAAGCGTACGTCCTGGATACCAAATATCGTGCTGAAATGTTCTTTCGGGTTTGCCACAGTTGCAGAGCAACTAACGAATTTGATCTTCCGGTTCCCCAACGCTGTGCAAATTCGTTGGAGTCTTCGCATAATGAATGCAACATGCGATCCCATCTGCCCATTATAGTAGTGCAGCTCATCGACTGGAGTTCATTGAATCAGCAGGTGGAAGGGGCCAAAAAGACGAGATACTATCGAGATCCTCACTTACCCACGACGAATTTCAGA
The DNA here is from genome assembly GCA_027569935.1 of Clonostachys sp. G952. NCBI lineage: Eukaryota > Fungi > Ascomycota > Sordariomycetes > Hypocreales > Bionectriaceae > Clonostachys > Clonostachys sp. G952. Next base: position 646,757 of record JAPDLB010000028.1, read on the forward strand.
TTCTGCAAAAATATCCTCCACTTCTCTTCCTGTGGCAGAATAGTAATATGAAGCATGTCTGGGTTGGTAAAGATGATTCTGGCCTCTTCTCGAATAGTCCTACGCTCAGACATCGCCGTGTCCCCGTCAAAGGTTTCAACAAGAGTATCTTCGAGGCCCGGCATGTATGACATAACTTCCTTCAGACTTCGCTTCTGATCCTGAGCCAAAGCCTTGGTAGGGAAAATGTACATTGCACGTGCATGGGGGTCTCTCTCCAGAGCATGGATGATCGGCAACTGATAAATCAGAGACTTTCCGGAACTTGTGGACGTTGACACCACAACATTGTGGCCATCAGAAAGGCTATTGAGCGCCTCAGCTTGGTGAGCATAGAACTTGGTTATCCCCTTCGTATTGTAAAGTGCATTCACTAGATCCTGGCTGAGGAGAAAGTTGAGATCTCCGTACACAGGTTCTTGTTCCTCGAAAACGCGATGTCCGTCCGGGACAATTTGGCCCGTGTACCATGAACTCTGTTTGAGCTCTTCCAGTATTTCCGGTATACGCTTTCTTTCCTTGGGGATATTATCTGGAATGTCAGAAGCAACCAGGTCTGCTTGGTCATCAGCTGGTGATGATGATGCAACGGGAATATACTGCTTCGTGCGCTCTGCCAACACAATATCTGGGTCAAGCATATCCTCCTCGCACTTGTTGAGAAAATTGCTTATTGCATTGGAAAATTTTTGGTTCCGCCGCTCAATAAGCTGCAACATCTGTTTCTGACTGAACACAGGCATCTTCAGCTCTTCATCTCGTAATTTGCGAGTTGCTTTGGTTGGCTCCCCAGTCTTCGGGTCCATGACCTGGCGCTTCAATTCGCCATCAATGAACTCGAAGAAGAGAACTTCTTTCCCGCTAGGCGCAATCTGCCGTTCATGGTATGTATCAAGGGTCTCCTTACCCGACCAACCCCCCACAGAGGAGTCATGTGCGGGGACCTGAGTGCGGGTTGATTTTGATGACTTGAAAGCATCATCTCTCTCCGACCCTTTCACATCTAGTTCAAGCATAAGTTCGTCCACATAGGTAAATTTGATTCCTTCTGGTCGTAAGGCAACAATCGACGCCACCTCTTCGATTTTTAGTGGCCGTTTGATATGGCTCTCCACAGCAGTTCTGATCGTATCAAAAGTGGTAGCCAAGTGCTTCCGTGTGTAACAGAACGTGAAGACTAGATTTAGAGCACGATGAGTCTCATTAAGGGCGGTGAATGACGAGGGCCATTCCATCCTACATTCAACAACTTCAGTCGTTGTCTGTTTCAGATTTGGTCGAGGTCTTGACTTGGCTCGCTTACTACCGGCAGACGACGAAGACTGGTCTTCCGAATCTAGACCTGGGCTTTTCCCAGTTTTTCTGGCCTTTGATGCCCCTTGGGGAGCTCCATTCTCCTCCTCTTGTTTGCGCTTCCCTGTCTGTGTCCCAGAGGAACGTTCAGGGAGGCCTTCTGAACCAGGCAGCTGTCGCGGCATATTCATGGAACGAACTCGCGTCCATGTACGTTTTGGGGCAATTACTTGTAGAAAAACCGGCAGAGAATGGCAATATGTCTTTATTGGTGAGGCGCTTTACTACCTAGGAGGTAGGTAAGTAGTTCTTCACGCATCAAGACTTGAGCTAAGACCTAGAATCACGATACTGACGCCACATCACGTGATCAAACCAACATACCATCATCATTGATCCCATCTTACCTAGTTGTTTAGTACTGTCTTGGTGGTAGTTCGGACAGCACGATACTGGCGTGTGCAATTGCGGGGGGCTGCAGAGCGCCGGAGATGGCTTGCACCGATGGCGACACTATCAAGCGTCTTGCTTGGCGGCCAGACGACTTGAGTCAGTCAATGTTGTCGTTTATTCACATGCCAACGCCTCCCCTGATCCATGTTGCCAGCCGAACTCCTGCATTCGGAAGTCTTGATAGACTTCCGCCAGAAATCCTAGATATGGTTCTCAATCTCTTGGACTTGCAAACACTTTCTCGCATGACACAGACGTGTTTCTCTGGTTTATCTGTTATCCAGTCCACGACAGCGTACCGAGAATTTCTGGAGCATGCACCATCCACAATCGCCGCACTTGGTCAAACGAAGCTCCTGGGCGCTCATACACTGGCCCAGCTTTGGGAGGCTCTGAGGTCGGACCGCTGCGAATGTTGTCCATATTACGGCGCGATTCTATTTCTCCCCACCTGCATGAGATGCTGATGGGAGTGCTTGAGGCTCAAACCTTCACTGCGAGTACTTTCTTGCAGAAGGCGAGAACTTATTTCGGTCTAAAGAAGAGCCATGTTCAACGACTTCCCGCCCTGCATCGTATAGCTGGCAACTATATGTTTTCGCATACCGTTAAAGTACCACCTCAACTTGTTAGCACAGCTGCAGTAAAAGAGCTTGGTATATCAGTGCACGGTTCGCCCGAAAGCCTCGAAGACAATCTGTTGAGGAGATTAAAATCAAAATCATCCAGAGTCATTGGGAGGTTTTACCAAAGAGCGTCTATGACCCCTTTAGAGGAGGATTTATTATCGAGACCAGGCCAGGGAAACATCCTAACATCAGAGTGTTTCAGTATGGCATCGACACCATTCCCATGCCTCCAACCTTCGGGCGGTATCGAAGATGGGCTATGGTGTAAAGGCTGTCAGTTGATGGCCGAACTTTACTGTGCGAGGAAGTTGGATCCTACTACTCTTGTGAGGATTGTTCTACATGATTGGGAGCCCGACCGCGTGCTACATGGGATGTCCAGGAGAGCCAGATCTAAGGCAGAATTCGTGGATTCGTGGATCATACAAAGGGTTGCTATGGGGTGCGGCGACTTAATTCAGATGCTGCAAGTGATATTTAACTATAGATTTATTTATATTAGGACCAGTATTATTTATATTAAAGAAAGTATCTGTCGGGATAGAAGAGACCAACAGTCTCTTCTCATATTGCGGTGTATAGATTGAAGCTCTTTTAGGAACTCAGAGCCTCTGGCGGGACATCAAGGCAATGTCAAGGCAGTCGTTTGGTTGCTGTATCATGTTCCATGCCACATCTGGCATGCAGTGTATCGCTTCCAGCTCGAACAAATCGATACGTCCACTTAGAAAGGTTAAAAAATAAATATTGATTTGATACTCTGTATTCTAATCTGATATATAGGTGGCTGGTCTGGGTCACCGCCATTATCAACCCTCCAGGCACACAACGTGTTGCTCTACTCTGCTTTCCATTGCCCAAACCCAGAATGAACAGTCCCATTTACGAGCAACAATTCGAAAACTGTTCGCCCCCCAGATTAGAAACACAGAAAATTAAGATCATCCAATAGATGGAACCAGCCAAGGTTCATTTCCGTTATCTTCAAGTCATGTCAGGCGGTCTTGTGCCGAGGAGTATAAGAAAGAAAACGCCCTCAACTCCAGGGCCCCTCGTACAAACACGTTGGCTTGCCCTATAAGATCGTTCTATTGTATTACCTGAGCTTGCAAAGCGCGATTTGGAGCCCCTAGCTGCTCTGGAGCTCTTTCTGGACAATACCAAGCTCGTTCATAAAAATCTTCGCATTTGCAGCCGTCATCTAAATAAATGTTAGCCATCTCAAAATTCTATCATGTATCAACAAGGAAATGAACAATCATACCTTAACCGTGATGCTCACGGGCTTAGCATCCTCTCCCTCAAATGCTGTAAATATAATGCCGACAGACTTCAACGAGGCTCTTTCCTGGAATTTCATTGTGGGCAAGATAGCAGTGTTCAGAATCACACGGTGCGTCTGATCTTGCCGCAAGATAAGGCGCGCTACCTTGTGACCCTTGCCTGCCTTATCCCCTTCGTCCTCGTCCAGTTCGAAGCCTGAAGCATCAAACGACCCGGGAACTGGTACGCCGGCGTCATCAAATTCGACGCAGGCCTCGGGGACGTTTATCTTGAGCATACCGGCTCCCCGCTCCTTCCATCCTACTTCCTTGTCATGGTAGAATACCTTTGCTCTTACAGAAACGATCGTTGCCTCGCCAGATTCGCCATCGTTGACCTCGACTATCAAAAGATAGTGCTGTTAGCCCATGGTTCACCTTAATACGTGTTCGAGGGTTCAATCCTACCTTTCTGAAGCTTGAGTTTCTTCTTTTCTTCCGATTCCTTCTCTGGGGATGCGGCTCGTCCCTCATCAGGCTGGCTATCGCCCTCCGCCTCCTCGTCTGAACCATCGTCTTCCGCATCACTATCCGGAGCACCAAATGGCTTCGCTGGCTTGCCCTTCGCAAGAGGCTGGCTACCGGGAGCGGCAAAACTGCCCAACGGCTTGATGCTAGACAAAGCAGAGCCAAAAGCGCCACTCCCACTGCCGAAAGCACTTCCAAAACCATTGGACGTCTTCGCGGCCAAACCACCAAAGGGCGAAGCACTGCTGCTCGCGCCACCAAAAGTCAACTTAGGTGCCTCGGGCGACGAAGCAGCAGGTGCCGGTGCTGGGGAGGCGAAGGAAGATAGTGACGGGCCAGCTGCTGCTCCGAAACCGCTTCCTTTGGTACTTCCTAATGCTGCAAAAGGCGAAGATGCCGAGGATAGTTGTCCAAATCCCGAGGCTGCAAATGCGCTAGCTGATGTTTGTACCTCTTTTTTCGTAGGAGAGCTGCCGGTTGGTATTTGCTTCGAATCGGCGACGGTTGTGGTTTGATCCTGTGGCAAATATTGAGAAAAGGGTTCAACTGCATACTTGACAACTGAGCTGCCACCGCAAAAGGATTGGAACTTACCGATGGGGCATTGCCAGCCTCGCCTTCGCGATGTCTCTTCTTCTCTGGTTCTAACCTCGAGGCTCGGTCCTTAGCTGAGTCTGTCGATGTCGTGCTGGTGGCGTCATTGTCATCTGTGTCCTTATCCTCGCCCAACTGATCGTGTGGGCGTTTCTTCTTGGGCGAGAGAACCTTCTCCTCGTCGTTCTGTACTATGGATGTATCGGGGGTGGGCGTTGAGGGGTCCTCAGCCTTATCGTCCCCATTTACGGCTGCAGAGGCCTTGTCCGAGTCGGAAATAGATGATTGCTTGAGCTCCCGACGAGCAGCTCTTGTCTCAGCATCTTCGCTGGTCTCCACATGGGTGGGTTCAGTTTTGGGACTGTTGTCCTTGGGTGTTTCGTCTGCCATGGCACCTTTGGGCGGTAATGATGGTCGCGAAGTTGGGGATAGCGGGGAGAGGGCGAAGTCTGATCGGTACGAGTCGCAGCTGGGCGAGGTTGGAGGGGAGCGGCCCCGAGCTCGCTGATTCTCGAGCTGGAGTTCTCTCACGGCGGGTATCTCCTTGTGCTGGAAAAGGTGCGCATAAGAGTCGAGGTGGCCGAGAAAAATGGCGTCAAGCGGGCAGAAATGTCCGGCTCTGTTGGTGAGGCAGGCAGGTTCAGTTGGCAAGGTTAGTAGGCAAAGTAGGCCTGGGATTTGCGCTCGCCAAGTGGGTGGTTTGGGGTAGTTGGGCTAGTGTTTCAACACAGCGCTGGGCTTGGGTGACGAAAGAGCTGGCTCTCTCACGGACACGCCCACGCACAAGCGCTTTGCAGTCAATCAAAAGGCGCCGCTTTGTCCTATTGGTTTGCTTCGGCAGTTTCTTCTTAGTCCGTTGGTGGACATCGACAGGGAGTGTGGATTATGTGCTGTAAAAAGAAGGTTCAGCAGGCAAGTCCAGGCTAGTCCTGTCCAATCAACGCCCCAGCAGACATCCAAGACGGATGCAATTGATTCTCCCCATGTACTAATACCTACCTACGTGCCAACAGCAAATATGGAGCCTGCAGGTAGTCATTAAGGCTAGTGGGTGGTATTGATAACGGGCACTGCACGTCCAACCAAGAGATAGAAAACAGATTTGAGACAAAGTAGCGAGTACTTGCACATGAAGCTATCAAATCGCCCCGGAATCATCTTCCGTACGAGGGCGAAGCACACAACATCATTCCACGGCGCGTTTTGGTTACCACAGGCTACAAAGAGGAAGAAATCAAGTTCGATGCCAGTCCTTTTACACTCGATACAAAAAAAGCAATTGGCCATATGCTCCATTTCAACAAATCCAGATAGACAGAGTGAGGGATCGGAAGAAAGAAAGAAAGGTTCTAGTAAGAATACACATTGAATGTCCCTCTGGCTCATAGAAAGAGGATGCGTCACCTCGCTCGCTGAAACTGCTCCGATCTTCTAGCTGATGAAGCAGAGGCAGCCGAGTCCCATGTAAAAGATAAAGAGAGGGAAAACAGCCAGCATAACACGATTCTTCACCACACCACTACCGCCGAGGATGCTAACGCCAGCGGCCAAAGACCAGAGAACCAAAACAATGTACACCGGTATTCGTGCAATCCAGTAGAGGTGGAGAGCCGACATGAGGGCGGCAAGGACAAGAGGGAATAGGGTGTACCCGATGATGCAGACGCTCTGGGCAAAAGAACTGGAATCCAAGATATCAGCATCAAGCATCATGCGCAGAGAAATTCAGAGTCTGGACTTACATGCTACCGCCCAGCAACCGAATCTGAAGGGTTACGATCGCCTCGCCCAGCCAGACCATAGCAAACACACCGCTAAAGACCGCATCTCGCTGCTCGGGGCGAGCATTGAAGCTGAGAAGCAGACTCAGAAGGAGACAGAAGATGAGAGGACCCCAAAGGTCCCAATCCCGTAAACCTGGCGTCAAATTGCTCTGTAGCAAATTGTCCGAGTCGATAACCCTGCTGGCCAGTCCAGTGAGCTCCTCCCTCGTACCGGTGATGCCAGCTCCTCTGATGTTGGAGTAGGCACCCCGAATACCACCCTCGGAATCGAACATAGTGCCACCAAGGAGGTACTTGGGGTAGAGCACCTCCCGCAACTTGGCCCATATCGCGAGCAAGTCTCGCTTGAGAGTCTCCCATACCGTCTCGTCAATCGTGTTCTGGGGCGCCCTGCGATCTTCGCCAGGAATACTCGAGGTCCAACCTTCATTCGCAGGTCGCGATGAGGAGGAGCCAGATCCAATGTTACCTGTCAACGGTTGGCTCGCAGATTGTGGTGCCAGGGGATCATCGAATTCGCCAAGGCTAGCTGTCTGCTTGTCAGCTCACAGAATTGAACAGAAACTGATCAGCGCCAGGTGCAGGCACGTACCATCATCGGGGTCGATCAAATCATCGTCATCGTCCAATGGTGGGTTGGCGTAGTGGCCCCTTGATGAAGACATCGTGTTCGGTCGCGTGTCTAGCTCTTCCGGGATTATTAAATCGCGGGCGGTGTTGTTGAAGAATGAAAAAGACGAGATGTAGATGAGGCGACGGGGATGTTCAGAATGCCGTGGTGCGTTGCGCAGAAGCTGGCGGGTTGCTCTGCCGAGAGGTGAGTTTGGGGGTATTGTAGGGGAGAGAGCTGACGTACTGAATTATTACACGGTTGCCTTTCTGGAGGTGGTGCTCTCGATGTGCTAAGCAAGTACCTGACCCCAAATGCCCAGCGACAGGTACCTCACGCGCAGAGAATCCACTCTCTGGCTTGGAAGGATGGCCGCCATGCCACTATTAATATGCCTTCAGAGGGACAGGGAGCGTAGCTACCAATGTACCTGGGGTGCTAACCCAACTTACCTAGTAAGAGTGAAGTACCGATTGCCTACCCATTTTACTAACCTGTTTGGGTAAGTCTCACAGTGCTCGAGATCTCACAGGACAGTGTCCACTACCTAAGAGCTAAGTACATGTGAAGGAGCGTTAGAAGGTTGCTGTCGGATGGCCCTTGTCTGCCTCCATCTAAACATCATGGCTAACAAGGTGCACCTTGCCCTGGCCAAAGCCCATCTTGGTGATTGCTCTTTTCGCTTATCCATACGAACTCAACTCACGCTATGATATTTGAGTCCTAGCAGCAACGATAGGAAATCAATCTTGGCCAATTGTCACAAGCTGGATACAGGAGCAACCCCTACCAAGAGATTCGTTTGTGCCCACCCAGCTCATTGAATGAAATGAGACTACGTCAAGGGAACACGAAAAGCCTGGCTTGTTCCACTGAAGTATAACATCCAACGGCATACATAGTAGTCCCTCATACGTAAAGCTAAGATTGGTGTACTCAGCAATTGGCTCTGCTGGTATTGGGACATGTATATGCATGAGAGGCATAGTATCGTTCCGGATTGCCGTAACAATGTCTCAAAACTGACTGCAGGCATGAAGGGAAAAGATTAATTATGCAGCTTTATTCAACTCTGCGATTTGTATAAAGACGAGAATTAGTTCACTCCATAGAGCGTTCGCTTAAACTGGCGGATCTAACGCACTGTACACGCGAAGCATACTAGCACGCATTGACACTGTGCGAATAAAGAAGAAAACACGAACACCGCCATTCTCGCAATTTCTCCCCTTCACGAGTAACTGGTCGTGAGGTCCTCGGCCTGAGCACACCAGGGATAACGCGATTTAAAGCATCCAAAGCTCACCACACATATATATTCCCTCAATCTTAAATAAATTTCTCCTTTCCTTTCCCAATGGCCACGCCTGGCCATCTACCCATTAAATATGACGACGATGCCGCGTTCGACCTCCCGGAGCTGGCAGCTCATCTAGTCCTTGAAGTGCGCGATCCTCTCGACCTTTATCTTGCTCAAGTCCCATACTGACGTTTCGGAAGGACGACACCAGGTTCTTGACTGCTGGAGATACATCCGTTGGAGGTAAATATATCCACCCCATCCTTGTGTTTCTCTTCTCTTTTGTCACTGAAGGGAGGTAACAAGGAGATCACGGCAAGTTCTAACTATAAATCTTAGAGGTGTTTGCGGTGAAGTTCTGTCCATATCAACCCATGGACGCGGATCCGGTCTTCGCCGCCGTCAGCAAAAAACACGTAAGGACTCAGTTATTTGAGTATGACATTACCCTCTCTGACATACCTTGACCCAGGTCGCCATATGTAAACTATGGAAAGACTACAATTCTGGTGCCAGCGTTTTCAAAACGATCAAGCTCATAAGAGATGATGATGTATGCCAACCCCAATATGCTCTCCCCTCTTTAATAGCCAGGACTCTGATTCTTCTTGCTTAGGATGGCGTATCCAACTGCTGTTGCACATGGACTCGGGACCCAATCACCGGCGTGCCATACATCTGTGTCGCCGGATTTGACGGCATTGTCAAGGTGTATGACATTATCCAAGAAAAGCTTGTCGAGGTATGCTCTTCCAATACAATGGGTAATGGGCAGTCATAAGACTAACATCTACATCTCGTAGAGCTTCACCGGGCATGGAGGAGTAGGTGGCCTACATTCTTTCTGAACCAAATACATGCATAGATCTGTGCATTCGTGACATCTACTAAATCGTAGGTCTTAGGGTATTAATGACTTAGCAACTTCGCCAGTTGATCCCGCGATAATTGCGTCAGCATCAGATGACACTACAGTCCGAATCTGGACTCTGGATCCAAAGCACAGAGAGCAGCCATGTCTTTGCATCCTAGGCGGGGAGGGCCATATTGCCGAAGTTCTCACAGCGGTATGCCACTTTCCAATGAGCCCGCTCGCCTCCGTCAGTTGATTAATCGAAACCCTCATCCAGGCTTTCCACGATAACGGGACCTTCCTCCTAACCGGCGGCCATGACCATCGAATCAATCTGGTAAGTCATTCTCTATCTCCATCGCTTCCACTGGGCAACTTGAAGAAACTAATGCATGGACCAGTGGACACTGCCAGAACTTCCCACGGAGTGTCGAGAGGCACCAATCCAGGTGCATTATCCCCACTTCTCAACCTCTGCAGTTCACGGAGGCATCGTCGACTGGTATGGTTCTCGTTCCCCAATGCATTTGACATCTATTCGTATATAAGGCTGATTGCATTGAAGCGTTGCATTTTACGGAGACTATATCTTATCAAAGGCGCATCAAGATAATATCATTGTCCTTTGGGAGATTCTAGGCTTCTCCTCTGAGGATCCTCCACCAGCAGAGAGCATTGCACCTCTGCCACAAATTCCTCGGCCCCACGACCATCCAGCCACACAGTTTACACGCTCTGCTTTTGTGCCTACAGTCTCAGCCGAGTGCCCGCTTCAGTATGATCGGCGAATGCAATTCCATACACCAAAGTGTGGTGAGATGTTCTTCTTGCGTTTCCAGTTACATCTGCAGCCTGATCAGCACCCCATCCTAGTCTTTGCCAATCCGGCTGGCGAGATATTCATGTGGGATCTGGAGAGAGTTCGGGCATACAATGATCTCATGTCTCGTATAAACGATCCAAATCGCAGCAAGAACGAGCCAGTCCGCCTCCCCAAGTGGCTGGGGCGGCTTCGTGCTCCAAACAATGGCAAGCCAGTGAGCAGTGGCAAAGGGTCTCAGAGAGGGAGTCAGACGCCGGAAATCGACAGCAACAGAATTGTGTACGATATATCCGACATCAATCCCCGGAATATTGCAGATTGGCAGGCGAGGTACTCCGTCACAGACAGAGATCACGCCCTAGAGCCCCATAGCCGAACGGAAGTTGACATACGCGGCGGGGATTTCAACTCTGGCAAGGGACAGAAAGGTGGTCCTCGGAGGTACAGAGTCGTGAAAGATCCACTGGTCGGCCGACAGGCATCATGGAGCCCGGGGGGTGAGTGGTGTGTGGTTGTTGGGAGTCAGAATATGATACTCGTGTTGAGGCGCTGGAAGAAGATGTAAAGCACCTAAGCGCAGCGTTATGTGGCCGCCGATTAGGAGTCGGCGGCACAGTAATGCTATGGTCGCTATCCATGTGTGTTTGTATATAGACTCGTCAACCAGTCCTAAAGGGTAGAGAAGAGAACATTGGCCGTTGAATGTTCTCAGACCTATCATTCTCCACCTCCAGGATAGACTTTGAGAATGAATCCAGCTCACCGCCTACATCTCGAAGTCGGGCTAGATATCTGCGAGCGGTGATCTGTTCCGATTCTCTCTCTTCTTCCGCTCTTTGCATGACTAAGTAAGGCGTAGGTACGACTGGCAGAATCAAGTCAGAAATATAGAGTGAGACCATTGCACGGAGCCTCAAAAACTGATCATGCTTCGAATACGGCCGATCCTGAACGAGCCTGTCCATTTTTTCCGCCACATCCTTCATGTTCGCAAGGGCTTGTAACCGAATAGTGTCTTTGCGTTTAGCGAGGCGGTCTTCGCGCCCTGGGATTGAGCTCTCCATAGGTTCAGCCACCCTATCAGTAAGTTCTGACGGGTCGCCTATTTCCATATCCCAGGGTTGGCCATGCTCTCCCTCTTCTTCCATTTCGTCGATACTTTCATCAGCATCTTCCAGAGCTATCCGCTGCTCCGTATGTGTATTATATATCTCACAGCTGAGCAAGGCTAGCCAGAAGTCCAGCGCACAGATAGTTCTTGGTCTTTTATGGTCGTATGGGTGCTGCTGAATCAGGGTCTCGAAGTATGCCCGGACCTTATCCATGTTGGCAGCCGAACCCCATCTTCTCTTCCGTTTCGACGCTTCATCGCCAGATTGCGGAGGTTTCTCACCCTCCCGCATGAGTATCTCGGCCCCAATGGCCCAAAGGTTGTAATACCGAACATCAGTAGTGTACCCCCTCGGCTGCATCTGAAGCAACAAGCCATATGCTCTCGCTGCGCGTGAGATTTGACCCTGGTCAATAAATTGTTGTGTTGCTTGTAATAGGTTCAGAAACCTTCTCTCTTTTTGTGAAGGGTCCTTGTTCGGGTCCTTTTTTCGTTGGCCCTGTTCGTCGTCCTTCTCACCATCGGATTCCGATTCTATTCGATAAGAAGAGCCATGATCGAGCCCTCTATGAGGGAACAGCGGGATCTTTTCGGAAGGGTCCTCATCTGTATCTGTAAGCCCAACAAATGAGAACTGAAGCAGCTGCCCAGGGCTGCGACTGAACGGGTTGATGGAATCAGATGGCAAATGGGCAGGTCTTAAGCGTTGTGGTTCAATCTCTGACCGCTTCCTTTTTTCCATTATACAATGCGTCCTTCACAGCCACGGCTTGTGGCGTAGTTTGGATCTTTGTCCTTGGTCAATTGATTACAATGGTTTAGGTAGTTCTCGAGATTGTTCTGGCGTCGTCTAAATTTTTGTGGAGATGCTGGGACAGTTGCTCAAAATTCCCAAGAAAAAGAAATAACCAGCATATACCGAAGGGGAAAAAGAAAACTGTGAGAGAAAGAAAGAAAGAAAATTAACCATATGAACGATTCAAAGGCAAATCCTGTTTTTCCTGGTTTACATCCCAAGTCCCAAGTTTTGAAATTAAGCTCTTGGTCTAGGGTATGCACATTATCGAGAGTTGACAGTCCGAAGATAGGTAGGCAACTATATTTCACTTCTTCAAGTAGAGGCAGCTTCGGATTTGATGAACGCAAGTATTCGTCGAATTCTTCTAATGACAAGCCAAGAAAAGCTTCCAGCATGGGTCTATGCCCAAATTTACAGTGGCGCTCTCCCAATACTTTACAAACCAAATTTTCCATTGAAGGACCGGTTAAGGAGCAGAGCGCTCGAAGTAGGTCCACTGTCCTTCAACAGGCTTCTCCTCGAGATCCTCCCAACTGTTTATCGGATGTTAGCGAATTGTTTCGGTTGATTGTCAAGGATTGAGGCGAATCGAAGCTCCTCGACAGACTTCAATTTGAGCGAAAGGGTGAAAGCGACTTACACCTTGGACTTCTCCATTGTGTCAATTAGCTGGAGTTCACCCTCAGCAACCTCAATGATCTCCTCAATGAGGCCGGCACCAATCTGCTGCTCGAGTTTGTGGACCCTGGAACCGAGGTTAGCTCCGTCAATGGATTGCTGGAATCCCCCCGATCGAGGATACACCTGCAATTGGGATGTAAACTCACTGGTCAGCAGTAAGCTGAGGCTCGTCCTCCCACTCAATCTGCTCATGGTCCTCGAGTGGTTTACGTTCGGCCCAGACAACTTGGGATGCTCGTTCGGTAGGTGTTCGGACACCCTCCAACTCGCCACCCTCATCCGCTTCACCATCCCATTCTTCAACCCGGGGATCTCCAGTCTCGTGCCTTTGCCCAATAACGAAGACGCGGTTGCCCAACTTGACTGTCCTCGCCTCGCTGCCGTCAATGCGACCGCTGTTCACTCGGAAAGCCTCAGCGCTTTGTCCCACGAGGGCCTTGGCCTTGACCGCCCACTCATCATAGCCGGGAGGTACTTGGGCCTCAACAAGAGCGAGACGGTGCTTGGTCACTGCCTCGACGGATTGGCGGTATAGCGACGACTCGGGAAATGACTGAAGCCTGTGGAGGGTAGTGCCATAGAGGTAAAGGAGGGTCGATCGGGGCGTCGAATGTGTCCACAGGCCGGTCAGGCCGGTAGGAGTGCCCGCCTCCAGATAGCGCGCAAGCAAACGGGTGGCTGGCCGCATGCTGACGAGTTCAATGGGAAAGAGTGGTTGTGGTGTTGAGGTATGTCGCTCTTCAGCGGGAATCCCGTAATTGGAATTGACCTCACTATCATTGGAGCTAGAGATTTGGCTCACTTAGTCACGTGCAAAGTTGGCCCCATCAGTGGCCGAGGATAGCGAGGACCTTGGATTCACCTTGCGTATATTCCCAGCCATAAAATCTTCCAATTGAAAAGAATAACTAATTTAAAGAAGGGTCATTTAATTGAATCGTACATACCTCTTCCACTCAAATTATTGGTAGAGTGTGATGGGTATACATGGTAGCTCATATTCGGAGTGCATCTTTGGGCCTAATATGAGGAAGTCACAAATTCGAGTAAAAAAAAAAGCGATGTTCAATTGGAAATATCTTGAACAGATACGACGATCAATGTCAGTGATCCAAGGCCTGTCTTGCCTCCAAAGTTTATATATACCCTAACCCAACAAACAGAATCAAGGAGGAAAAAAGCCCAGAGTGTCATTTCATCAAAAGCTTCACTAAAGTGAAGAGCGGGTCCGAGCAATAGGGCCGCCTGGGGCTAGAAAGCTCCCTAGGAGGAAGCCTCCTCACGGGTCTTGCGGTAGCTGGCCTAACAATTGTCAGGTTAGCCGCAATCTTATAACGCAGCGTACGCAGAAGCGAGACCTACTTCTTGCTCAGTCTGAAGACCCTCAATCACAGGAGCAAGCTCAGTGAGAATTTCGTATGCCTTCTTGTGGTACTCAATCTGTGCCGAGATAAGCTCGGACAGGTTGCGAAGGGGCTCGGGAGAGTCCAGAACCTAGATATATTGTCAGAATGCAAAAAGTCTTGGAGACAGCTCAAATGCAAGCTTACGTTCTTCATGACACCGACAGCTTCCTCTGTCTGGGTAACAAACTCATCCTCAGCCTTTTCGACCTCCTCCTGAGCCTCTGGGCTGAGCTCTTGCTCATCGCCAGGTTGAGAATGCTGGTTGCTGTGGCCAAGCTTGAAGGTAGTGCCCTTGGCGTGTGCCTTGATGGCATCGAGCGACAGGCGGGAGTTCTCCACATTCCTGCGAGCTCGGGTAGCGAAGTTGAGGTTGGTGTTCAAGGTGGTGTTCCAGCCAGCAAGGAAGCGGCTCTGGATCTGAGAATCCTGAGCAAGGCGGGACTCGCCGACACGCTCAGAGGCAAGCGCATACTTCTCCAAAGCAGTAGCAAGAGGATCCTCTCCAGCGCCTGTGTGGTTCTGGTGCAGCAGCTGGCTGCTAGCCAGACTGGCGCGAGCAATGGCGTGGCTGAAGGTCTTGGGCTGCGGCTTGGCGGTAGGGGGGGCAACAAGAGCGGCCTGGGCCTCGGCAGGGGATGTCGCGGACGAGAGAAGGGTGACCTTTTCGCTGACGGTGCGTCCAAGGTCCTGGAAGGTCTCCTTGATGTTGGGGGGATAGTCGTAGGCCTCAGTGGAGTATTGTGAGCTTTGGGGCGAAGGGTTAGCTGGTTCGATAAGACCCAACTCGTGAATGGCATAATACGACTCACGTCACAGCGAGCATCTTCTGGTGAGCTTGCTTCAATGCATCGACTCGCTTCTCGAGATCAATATAGTCGGGAGGAAGCTGGGTCTGTAATGAGCGAAAACATCGAATTAGCACATGGCCTGAGGAGATTAAGTTGCGCCTCGATGAGGGGTGGGTTGGTGACCTTATCATCGGCCTGGCCAAGCTGTTCCTTGGTGAATTGGAAAGTGCGGGAAGCAAATGGGGTGATCTGAGCCCCCAGGTCGCTGGTTGAGCGAACTCGTTAGCCTGATCCGGCGTTGTAATACGAGATACCGGTGAGAGGAGCGTCAAGTTGGAGGCTTGAACGTAGAGGAGGCGGGGAAGCCACTTACCTGAAGCCCTTGCCCAAGCTCTTGAAATCCATTTTGATGGCTGCTACTCGTTTGCGACAACGGGTTCAGTGGTAGGAAATGTGGGCGAGTAAAGGTTCGCGACAGAAATGATGACGAAAACGGGCGCTTGCGAAAGGGTCGCGATGCGGGTTGCTGTCAGAGGAGGATACGATGGAGAAAGGGCAATGTGGAGGCTTTTTGGGCATAATAACTCCAACTCTGTCCAAGGGATTGTCTTGGGTGGGTAACGTTAGTGCTAACCTAGAGTACCTGCGTCAGCCTAGCAGTACCTGTACCTGACCATCGAGCTACGTGTACGCAGTGCTGTTAGCGGTAATATGAAATGTACATCGCACAAGGGTAAGAGGCAATGTAGAGGGGTGTGCTAAGATTAGCAGGGCTCGCGGTGCTACGCCAGGAGCTAGCCCGTTGTAACCTCATGCGTAATACAGACGTAGTACCTACTCGCTCTAGCACTTCAAACATGAGGGCAGTGCTTCTGATCTTTTGTTTAATTGGTTCAAGCTGAATCAGGTAACAGTGACCGCAAATATCCTATTATTGACCCTGATATGCTTCGAAACGGCCCCTGGACCACCCTTATAATAGGCGCCTTTCTTACTACAAACGCGCGATAAGGGCAGTTTTCTTATCACACGAAGCCTCTGTCACATGTCATCAAGCAGGGTCAGCACAACGAGCCACCTGCCGCGTGGGAATATGCAGATTACTTGAGCCATGTGTGCAATGAGAAGCTGTCTTCCTGGGCTTTGAATTCGCACTACTCGACCCTCGATGATAGGGCGCTTAAGGATATCTAGGATGTAGTATCGGGGACTGTCTATGCACCTGTGTTAACGTAAGGTAGGCAGGTAGACATGAGAATACGGATCATTCGAATATGCGCATTGTGTATACACATCACGTGCTCTATTTTATACAAGCTATTACCAAATATATTTTCTTAATCCAAAATGTGTTTGTTATCAGCCCAAGACGGCTCAACACGGCGACAGACAGATTCGTAATCTCTGAGCGTGACACTCCCACCATCCAGACCCAAAGTCGTCCAGAACATGGTCCAGTTGCTATCACTCAGCTTGTTGGTTCCAGTAGACCGTTCAAAGTACCACTTATTCACCGGATTGTTTTTGCGGCTTCGCCAACAGACGCCTTTCGGGAAACAGTCGTTCACCATGGCGCTGAATACGACGTCTGCTACACCGCCGCTGCCCTGGCGGCTCCTCAGAACGGCAAATTTGTCAAGGTATGGAACAAGACGTCCTTGTGAATAGGCTTCCTTGTCATCGAGGCCTTCAGGGGTCTCCCAGGTCAAGATGGCCCCTCCCTCGTACTCGCCAGCGATAATAATGCCGGCAAGATTATCTTTGACGCGGTCAAGATAATGCTGTGCATCAAGTGCTCGACCAAAAGAGTCTTCAATCAGGTAAATCAAGCGTGGTAAATCGATACTTGTATCAGTAAGCCGCAGGCGGGGCTCGCCAGGTCGCGGAGACTCCCAAGGGGAAGCTCTGGGATTGGGGAATATTGTCACAGGCATCCCGCGTTTGACAAGTGTTGCGGCCAACGAGAATCTAGAATTCTCGACGTCATTTTCGGCGCCATGTGGCACTCGCTGGGCGGGTAATGATGAGGAGAATACTGGCTTGTCGGTGAGGAGGTTATGCAAAATGGGATTTCGTCGTTTCCTGGTCTTGACCATTCCATCAAACCCAAATTCCTTGGGCGCATCTGCCACCCCTGATCTGACAGAGGCATTGGGGTGGCGACTGTTTCCACGGCCGGCGGCTATCGGGGTTGTGAGGATGGCGGAGGACGAAGAGGGCAAGATTGAAAGCGCCTCTTTGACGAGTCTCAGGTTCGAAGCATGGCCGGTGGCCGACGCCTTGACATATCCATTACTGGCTACCGGAGAGCCCTCTGGGCCAACAAGTTGCCCCATTAGATCATCATATTCTTGTTCCAAATTTATAAACCTATGGGAGGCACCGGGGCGACCAGCAACCGGAGTACCTCCCAGTGGGTCAAGGACAATAATTCTCTCAACCGATGCGAGTTGTCGTGGATGCGGAAGCTCCTTGGATGGCGAGTGAGTCTCGGTTGATCCGGAAACAGGAAGCTGTAGTCCAGAAAGGTATTTTGTCAAAGTGATGATAAGTTGATTTGAATCGGCTGGGTGCTGTGCCGAGATCTCATCTGGGCATGCTAAGCTTGGAATAACAGGAATCAAGCCGTGGTTCAAGGTAAGTCCCAGGCGCCCTTGGTCATCGATGTGCATCTCATGCGACAGGGCGGACTGATTGTCGGATCTTATAGGTTGCTGCCCTATAGCAATGTTCTCTATACTTTTAGACCCATGCTTTGAGAATGAGTCAATGGCTGAGCACAACCTGAAAGCCTGGTCACGGAACAGTTCACGGCTATTCTCAATACCGCAATCTATAACGACGACACTAAGAAGCCCTAGAACTCGAAGTTGGAACAGAGTCTTCGCAACACCGAGCAACGCATCACCATCAAGGAGTTGAGGGTCGCAGAGCTTGACAATTGCAACATTTGGCAGGTGGGAGTCGGAAGATACATGTTCATTCGGACCGTCCTGGGGCTCTTCATGCCTGAATTGGGGGACTTTCGTTAATGATGTATTTTCCTTCGAGGTGTATTTTTGTAAATAGCCTTTGGCATCTCTTTTGGTAGCCGATACCTCGAGAACCGAGACAATAGTGTCCTAATTGGACCGAAGAAATATTAGAATAAATACTAGAAATTTGAGGACGGGGAAATAGCATTTGGAGTCTGGGATATACAAACAAGATCGAGAGATCGCTTGTTGCCGGGTCCTGGTGTTGGTGATGAGAACCACCTGGCCGCCGATGTCGGGGTAAAATATCGTGCTGCAGCTCTCGCATGGTTGCTGTCTCGCTTTAGGTAGGAAAAGGTTTGGCAATTGGGCTTGGAGAAGAGGCCGACTTGAATTGGAGGCCAATTATGGCCGCAGCTTGCCGTCCCTCTCCATGTCCGAGCTGAAATCATGTCTGAAACGGGTGGTCGGCGAAGCCAGAGCATCAGCGGGCTGAGGTGACTACCTGAGGTAAAAAGCTGCGGCCGGAGGAACACCACAACTATAGCCTAATCATTGTAGGGACGAGAGGAGAACCGGGATTGAGGTTGTTATGCATGTGTGACAACACTAGAAAGTCAAGACTGGGCAAAGTGTGTGTGGTATCAATGAGTCAAGCTGATCGGAGCTGGAGCTTTCTTCTTTGACGGGAGTTGCTGCAACACTCCGCACTGCGGTACCTGCGATAAGATAAGGGAACGGCTCCTCATTACTATCTCCATCGTTAAACCAGAGTCACATTGGTGTCTACCGTAGTTTAATTGACCAGCTGGAGCAATCTCGGAATCGTCAATGCACCATTTTCCACCTCTTGATTCCGAACTAAATCTACTCAAACTTGATCGTGCGCGGGACCTTCCCTGATGAGAGAGATCGGGACATCGCATCCATCACATGGAAGATGGGGTCTTCTCACTTTATCAATCTACAGGTGATCATGCAATGCGAGCCTCTCTTGGTCGGCTGCATTCGCCCTTGTGGAGACTGAATGCATGTTGCCGAGTCCTGGCCATTGATGAATCAACAGCATCGCCGCACGCTTCTGTCGGCTCGTTGAGAGGCGTGCGCACTTAGCACCATAATGGAATGGATCGTACTGAACAGGAAGATAGTGAGCGACCAGGGAATATGCCATGTAAGAGACTCATAGGTTAGCGAAGGCATGGTCCAGTTAGATGCACCTTCTGGCTATCAACGAATCTCAATCATCAGTGTACACTTCAACTGAGCCGGTGTCTTTTTAGTGCCTGTCCTGTTTGTTTCCCTGTTGTTCGGAAAGTAACAGCGAGTGACATTTGAGTGACGCTGCCTGCGTAACTTGCGCACCAGTAGACGGAAATCGCTTAGTACTTAAGGTACCTACTGGGGGCGCTGGCCAGGTACCAGATTTGATAGAACATGTTGAAGATGGGATGTGCTTATTCGATTCCTTAAAAGCGAAAGTATTCGTACCTGTAAATAATTAGGACATTTATTGACTACCTAGGTTGAACCTTTTTATTATTTTATCTGGGCATCTTAGTACAACAGTAAGCTGTATTCCTCAAAGTGGGATTGACATCATGTCTTGATATAAAAAGATATATGACTAAGCCGACGCCAGCTCTCGTGGCTGGAACGCCCAGCCTGGTGACAATCAACACCAAACTTACTTGATTGTCTGAACCAGCGCTGAAAGCTCCAAACTCCTTCGAACCCTTTGATTTAGATACGAAAATCGACCGACGGTGCACTTCGCAATGGCTCAAGGGTAGATTTCCCACACGCACCCCTGATTTGATTCCGAACCGAGCAGCTGATCCTTCTCCCCTGGCCAGGTACTCCATCTTCATCGGCCTCGTTGTCGTCGTCGCGCTTTGCGTAGCGTCTTGGTTCCTCTCTCCCAAGGGCGAGAATCAAGTGTACGTCCTACTCAGCTTCTATTCCACCCCGACAGGAGGCCGCCGCTCCATAATCCTCAGGACTAACCGATCGCTTCTATAGCCTATGGCGTTCTTCCCTCATCCTCTCTGTCGTAAGCTGCTATCTCATGTGGGCTATTACGTTCCTCGCCCAGCTTCACCCCCTCATCGAACCCCGAAAAGCCCTGAGCGAGGAATTCTGGGAGCATTAGAATCGATGATTTGAAGAGTCTGGAGACGATTGCGCAGGAGGCGGGAAGGCATGGACGCGCCAGCTGTTGCACAGCCGAGTTGTACAATTACACTACCATTACTGCAACCATCATCGACCGACTACCCGATGAGGTGATTTTTTTTTTGTTCATTAAACGGCGTTTATGGAGCGGCAGGATCGAAACTATATCACCTAGGTCTGAATCAAGTTTCTGCCTATACAGGTCACATATATACATTGGAGTCTCTTCTTCATCTTGACTTCAAAACCGGCCTATTCTTGAGTTTGTGACGGCATGTCTTTCGTAGCATCAGACTATCCTACAGCTAAGCGACCAGCCCATTGCCTCAGATACGTGACCAAAGCCCAAAGCGCCTTTCCATCGGTGGCCACGGTGCTCTCGCTTATCGAGTCGACGTCTCCCAACCCAGCTGCGCTCAGAACCATGCGCCCGACTATCCATCGAGCGGCTGCCCCGGAAATAGCCAGAAAGCACGCCGTGTAGTACTTACAGTCCAAAAGAATGCGGAGTGCTTCGACATTGTTGACTACGACAGCCCCGCCGAGGTAGCGAGCCGCAGCTGGGACATCGTGGTACTGCCATATCACCATGAGTATGGGGAAGAGCTTGGTGGAGGAGGAGACGAGAAGAGCGGTTGAAACCGAATTGGGGCGGCCATAGCGGCGAAGGATCCCCGTGAAGTTGAGAGGGGAGAGGGCTGACGATGTGAGGAAGCGGATGCTAATGTGAAAGGCCGCTGTCGACAGAGCACACAGAATGACTGTTTTGCGAAAAGATAGCCAAGCCTTGTTAGATACCATAGCCTCACATGTTCAGGTTGGATGATGATCGCAAGGGGTAGTAACATACGGAAGAAAAGATATTGTAAAACGATGGGCTGCTGGGCTAATCTTCCCAGATTGCTTCCGCCTGGCGAGGATTCAGGGATAGACTGCCTCTCCATTCGAGCCCACGTTAGGTAGACATCGAAGAGCAGGAGAAGAACGCCAAGCCGTATGATGGAGGGCTATTTGTTTCAGCTATACCAGAACTTTTTTTTTCATCAAGTGAAGAGGGGGCTACTCCAGAGACATACATCAAAGCGATCGCCATCTCGCATCAGGGTATTATGCAGCAGGTGTCGATAAACCTGGTTTTGTCTGGGCATCAGCTACTTTGGGCTGCTCCTGAGTGGATGATCCTGAATCATAGTGAATACGTACTTGGGGCTTGATGAGAACCAGGTCAATGAAGAGAACAACAAAATCGTGTTCGACATACTTGTCACAAAAGGAGCCGCATTTTCGACAGACTGTCAATCGGATGTTGTGTCCACTTGACTTGTCATCTGCACCAGAGTAGGATGTCCAAAGAGTCCTGACTGGATGGCGACACTCAATACAGATGGGCATTGGATCAGCTGTTACTCATAGCAGTCAAAAGGGCTCCGTGCAGCGGCTGTGAGGTCTGAAGCTCGTCCTGTGCTGCATCACACGTCAAGCTCCTGATCGCGGTGGGTAACACACTACCACCTATCGATAACGCCACAACTGGTCAAGCCACATTTCACCATTTACCTCCTCTCTGCCTTGGCAGGTACTGATCTTCTGCCCTTGCCGACGACTCGACATGTGCACGCTTGATTTCTGTCAAATCTTGTTCGACTTGATAGGCACGACGATTACGATAACATTTTTATTGTGTGCTGTGCTGGCTGCAGAGCACCTAATGCTTTGACACGCCCAAATCTTTCGCGCATTAAGTTATATCTTGGGATATAACATGCTGGCTTCTATGTACCTATTGTATAATACTAATAAGACTCCTGGCCATCAAAACGCCCACATCCCGAAGCGACTGATGCGAGAAAATCAAAATAACAACGATGCTGCTAGAAAGGCCCAGGTACGAACTATTCCTTGGACATGCGCCAGGGTGAAAACCCACCTCTCCCAAACTCTCGCCACGCTGTGTGATATGGAACAGAACATATTGCAAATCAATCCGACTTCCTATCTCTACGCGTCTCTGCCGTAGACCTTCCTCGGAGGGAGCCCATGCCCCCATCGTTTGGGCCAGGCGAGCCAATCGAGAAACCGCTCATCATGTTTGCGACTGAACCAGAAGGCGCAGGGACATCGTCGCTTGTCGCATCTGTCAGTTCTATGAGGTCCCCGGTACCGTCTACCCCCAGCTGGTTACTCCCTGATCTAGATCGAGCCATGATGAGGGGTGTTCCTGGGGCCTTGGCGAGGGCTCCTCGTAGCCAGGTTTCCACAGCCGCTGCAGCACGGTCCAATCCCGTTCCTTGCCGGCTAACAGAAGCAGCATCTCTGCCTTCCTCAAATGGGCTCTCAACCAGTTCGCCTGACTCTTTCGAGAAGCCAAAATGCGCCGTCTCCGAAGCCATAATTGACATGGATGGTCCGTCAATACTGAGGCCGGGAATATTCTTCTGCGCCCATGTGTTGATATAATCGGAATCGGGGCCTGGCGACTTTACGTTCTTCCCCATAGTCCCGACGCCTCCGGGACGTCGCATCCATAGGGGTCTTGTGTCTGGTGAGTCGCTACCTGGGCGGTTGCGATTGAATAATGGTGTGCCGGGCATCTGAGGTCGGTTGCTGAGAGAGCTGAGCCGCCGAGGCGACATTCCGTCGACGGACGCTGGACCGGTTTGAGAGACTTCGATGCTTTGCCTGGGAGTGGAGAACGAAGATGTGGTCCTAAGGCTCTTCCTCCTTCGTGGGGGGAAATATCCCATAGCGCCCCAGGCTACTCGACCTATTTCAACCGGGGCTGGCAGCGAATCAATTTCAACCCATCTTACGTGTGTCCAGGGCTTGTTATCATCCAATTGTCCCTCCTCTCCATCGGGTGCCTTGCTTGATCGGCTATAGAAATCATCATGTGTCCCTGTCTCAGCAGAGTTGCAGTTTTCTTTGTTAGATGAAGATGTAACTTGATGGGTCGGCTGTGAAGGTGGGGGATCGCAGGGCCGACCACGAAGATCGCAGGCGTCCACAGGAATTGTGAGCCATTTTCGAGTCTGAAGGCTGTCACGGGACCACAAGCCATTGGCCTTACGGAAAGCATCCTCGCCGCATTTGTACCGGAGAATGAGTCCCGCATAAGTGTCCTCGGGCTGAACATGGTGAATGTAGACAAGGTAATCTTCCTGGTGGCGCCGACTGGTGTTGTGTTCGTCTGAGTTTCGGCGTTTGTATCTCCCCAAAACATCTAGACCGCCATTGACGCCATCGTGGCTTTCGAGAATACTCGCGGTGCGGGCGGCCTTCAGTGCAGATTGCCTCTCAGCAATGTCTACCCCAGGTTTCTGATCTGGAGGAAGAGGGCCCCATGCCTCAGGAACCTTGCGGCCTCTATTATCCATTGAAGGAGATTTGAGTAATTGTGGCCTGCTGAGGCCGTTGGAAGGACTCAGCAAGCCCCCCCTCTCGCCATTCTCGTTCCCAGTCAAAAGCGTGCTGGTAAGATCCTGGACTGAAGACCAGCCTTGATTCCACGTGTCGTTGAAGAACTGGCCCAGATTACCCGGTGAGGGGCTTCTATCGTGGCCGACATATGAGCGATCGCGAGGCGCTAGAGGGCTCGGGGCACGGCTACTCAAGGGACTGAGTGCAGCCAGAAGCCCGCTGGCCAGGGTTGTAGATGGAGCGGAATGAATAAGGGGTGGCTCATTGCTGTCTTGGGACAGATCAAGTACGGGTGGTTGGGTGCGAGTTCGAGTCGAGCTTGAAGCCGGCGAGTTCGAGTTCGAGGCGTGGGAGGACGTCTTGGCCAGTATGGTACTGCCCCTGCCGGTCATTATGGTCGTGAACAAGACGACAGCGGCAGGTCGCGATTACGGCGGTTGCTTTGCATCAGTGCTGGGGTTCTCGTTGCCAATGCGTCTAATTGGACGCTCAGCGCGACCCTGAGGAAAGAGGATAGGCCCGAAATAGGTACAGGAGACGAGGGAGGTCGGGAGATAGAAGCCTAATGTGGAATGCTGGATACAGTGACGCTGCTCACAAAAGGGGGGGCGTAGAAGTCGAGGACAATTGCCCTATTATCGGCCTGGAGATACCTATAGATGAATGGATCAGGGGGTGGTTTTAGGGGACGAGATGAAACATCACTCAGTATGGCCTAGCAAAAACCATACATGGTGAGGTTGGCGAACAGTCGTCGATGGCAGGGAGCTGGAGGTGGATGCGAAGGGTGCTCACAGGACGAGAGAGTGTGTGATTGTCACTTTACCTAGATGACATCGAGGCTCGTCGATGAACCCAAGGCCACCTGCTCCCGGAGTGGCGGCTGCTGAGTGCCCGTAGCGGGGCTGATCCCCGCCCCCCAAAACCAGAGGGCTTACGTAGTCAATCCTGACAGGAAGGAATACTGCTAGTAAGATGTGTTGCTTTAGAATTGTAGGTGGCTTATTAGTATTACTATAATTACCTTGCAAGACAACTAATTCAGTGGAGACAATGCGACCGCGATTAGTGCACCCGCTTATTTATTGTGATACTGCTAGGTACTTTGTGGTTGCAAGAAGTGGGTGGGTGGTACAATAATACGCAGTGCTGGCCTCGAAATCAAGAAGCGCCAAAATATAGTCATGGAGCGGAAGCTGAGCTTCCTGATATTCATTATGTTCCTTTGACTCCCAACCACCTATGTGAGTCCCACCCTGGATTGTTTGACGCCTTTTTACGTTGAAGATCGAGCACCCGCCCCTTCAAAGTGATGCAGAAACTCCCGACATGTTTTCATTTGGAACCATCCATGTGTTTATTCATTTGGCTCCCGCCGTTTGCCCAGACTTCCTTGTGCAAATACCTCTCGGTTGCTCACACATTGCGCCATGTGGAAGGACTCAAATATCCCACCCGACTATTACAAAGGCATATCAAGGTTGCCGTGACCTGAGTCGCCATTTATACCGAAAAACTGGAACCTGCAGTCTTATGTTAGTTCCCCCTCTACATATCAATCAGGTTCGTAAAAAGGTGCAGTTGTAGCGAGGGGTAAGTTGGAGAGAAACGAGGCGAAAGCTTCGGGTGCATTCTGGGAGAGGTGGACCAACCAGTCTTCTACGTTGAGTGTTGTTGGAACTGGTTGTCCAGGACCAGACCCGGTGCTCCAGCTATCGGGGCTTTGTTCATCATTCAGGCCGCCACCATCGATATGTGACTGCCACATGTTTGCTGATCCCTGGAATCCTTGCATTCCAGGGGGGAGCATGCCAGCCCCTTGCGCAGCTTGGTGGAAATCATTGGCGGCCTGCCTTGGTAATCCACCGGCTGGCATGGTTGGCGTGGGCATCTGCGCCATGAGATTGTGTCCCAGGCTCTGGTGCGCCTGGGTAGGGGACAGATTCGGAAACGCGGGCATAGCCGAGCTATCTGGAAAGAGTTGGTCTGGCTGGAAGTTTTCTAAGAGCGACTGTGAGAGATTTGGTGAGTTCCTCGTGACCAAGTAGAGATCCGGTGGAGTTGCCGGCACAGAGAACGAGGGATTGAAAGGCGTGGCTGGTCTTGTATGTGGGCGAGAATTCGTGCCACCCATGAAGGCATCTGCAGGAGCTTGACGTGAGTGAGGAGAAGTCATCAGGGTAGGCCCAGGCGGCTGCGGTAGGGGGTTATCGTTTTTCAAGCTTGGTGTCTGCGGCCTTGAGCGCTCATACGACTCATGGGGTGTGGGTGCATTCGACGTGAAGTCAATTGCCATGTCATCGTACTTCCTCTTTGCTGCCTCGGCGTTTTTGAGCCCCATATCTTGTGACAGGCCTTGGTGAAGGTTTCGATGCCGTTTACCAGCCGCCTTCTGTAGCCGCTCTTCCAATCCTTTGTTCCCGATGATTGCCTCAAATAGGGTGCAAATGGTTTTGCCAACAAGCCAGACCCGGGATACATCCTTCATTGCACTCAGACAACTGCGCAGGCGATCCTGGGTTACCTGCTGAATGGATGGCACTGGGGAGCGCATTTGATAGACGTGCATGATTAGAGCCGAAAATATGCTATAAACGATGAACGCAGGACAATACTTCAACTCCCCGTGTGCGGCAAGATTTTCACATATAGATGTAATCATTGCTGCAGCCTGGAAAGCAATGTTGCGAGAGGGATATGGTGATTCAGCTTGGAACCGGCTTGAGTTGCTAGGTGGCATATGTGCCCGGTGAAGAAGGCATAGTGTCGTATAGTAGTTTGAATGCAAGAGAGCGGACCAAAAATGGTGTCTCGGGACCTCCCAATACACAATCTTGGGGCAATTCTGGAGCCAATCGGCTAGAGCCATATCGCTGTGGGTTAAGTCGATTGCATTCCTATGCCTTCCTTTTGAAGCAACAGAGTACTGCTGTGACAAGACGAGGCCGGTAATCTCGCACAATTTGACGTACTGGAGAAAAAACTGGATGTGAACAGGGTCAGGAGGAAATTCCCCACCACCATCCGCCTCATCCTCGTAGAAGTCCTCCTCAGTCAACATCTCTACATCTGAATCATCAAGACTGATGCTGATGGGACGGCCCAGGGCAACAGAGACCGAGCGATCACGGGTGAAGAGCGTCCACCAGACACGCTTCCAAAGCCTCTTGTCAGATTTGCTCAGCTGGGATTGCTCCACGCTCCTGTGCATGCCAGAACCCTGGGCAACGACGATTGCCACTCGAGTCCAGTAAAACACATTATTGGTGACATCCTCTGGTCCTTCCCAGTACCACCCCATCAGAAGCAACGATTGCACAATAGTCACACGATCGTCTTCGTAGTTGGCATCATAAAGGGCCTTGGCTCGTTTGTAAAAGGTTAGAGCAGCAGGGTTGGTAGAGCCATTTGCGTCCATCAGCTGAGAGTTATCACAGGCCCTGGAGCCAGCCAGAAGCACGGCCTGTAGGAGGAGCAGTGATGGAGGGTTCTTTGGGTCGCGATATTGACGCATGAACCGAGAACGGTCGATGACAGGAACGATGGGGTGAACCCATTTGAAGTATGCTTCGATGAGTTCATCACAAAGCGCTCGAGGTGGCAAGAGAAAGGCTCCTCTCTGATGAAGTATCTCAATCTCGACATTATCCAGCGCCGTCAGTCTTGCCCGTGAGCCCCTAACATTCTCTGGAAGCGGGTAGTGGACGACATCAGATGAGCCTTGTCGGTCGTGGACGAGAAGAGTCAAGTTCGAAGATTCGCCAAGGTGAGCCACTCTTCCAGCTTCGGTAATGGGCGCACGTGTGAACTTTGGCTTCATTATAATGTTCACGTCCCCTCCATTGTCAGCTTCGCCCCTCTTTCCCTGATCATCTGGCTCGACCAGTGACAGTGGGGTTTGGTCGAGGTGTGATACGGGAGGGACACTGCGAAGCTGAAAATTCGACGAGGTAGCGTACTGTGGTCTATCATCGAGGGAGTCGGCCCCTCGATCGCTTTGGCTTTGAGAGAAATTAGCAATTAACCAACATTGCATCTCCCCGACAGTGGAAGGTGGCCAAATATCCAGGATGCCGACGGAGGGAGGGGTCTGGAACGGTACCTGTCTGAATCCTTGCTCGCCTGAGCGGTACCTGCAGCAGCCGAGGCATTCTGGGTTTTTTTTCGCTTTGGCTGAGGGATGCGACATTCTATCTGGAACGCGACGCAGTTGGTGCAGGGCACACCGAGGCTAGCAGCGTCACATCTGACCTGTGATGGGAACGAGTCGAAGGTTAGCCGTGAAAATTTGGAGGAAGGCCGGGAGACGAGGGGTCGTACCTTGCGTGCATGGCAGGTCTGTTTAAAAGAACCAGAGGAAAGAGTCGGTTAGCAAATAAAGGTCTAGGGAAAGCGGTAATATTCCATGTTGGTCAATTGGAGGTAGAGGGGTGTTGTGATGTGATACTGAACTCATCATCTGGCGCAGCAATTGGCAGGGCAAGTAGCCAAACAGGTGGCAGAAAAGGCGGGACAACAGCCCACTTCATGGTCGAATTGCCTCGGCACATCAAGGGCCAAGATGGGGACCAAGGTGCGCGCGGGCGCGTTCAAGCACAAACTCCCACTTGAGGGTAGGACAATATATATAAAAGGCACATACCTCACATGCTCTTGATGCTCGTTGTCTACAACCCGCGAAAAAAAGCACAGCAGCCAAAAAGTCAGCTCACCGCGACTCGAGAGCAAGTAGCAATTATGGGAAGGGGCTCAAGATAACCCAGGAAGCATGCACGCGAAGCGCAAGCTCGACCATGGGGGAGAGAGGAGAAGAAAGGGAAAAGACAAACCTTCGGAAGCTGGTTTGCCCAGCTGATGTCGATGAAGCATTACTGGGCGCTGCAGGGTCTGCCTTGGAGAGCGACTCGGAAAGCGCCTGTGCTGAAAGCTGTTGCTGCTGGAGAAGCTGTGACGACGAAGATGGGCGTGGTGGCTCATGGCCAGCCGACATGTCGACATCCATGGTGCCACGTCTGGGTTGCGCCCAGGCAGCTCGATGAGTGCGTTCTGCGAAAATGACCGGGTTTACAAGCTGATTCCCTGTGCTTCCCTCTGTCGGACAAGAAGGAACCAAACCGCCCAGGCCTGGAGAGAGATCAATTCGACGGAGGCCCAAGGTAAGGGGAAGGGAAGGGAACTAGGCTGGCTGGCCGGAGTGATATTGGGTGTCTCTTTAAGGTGTGGGCCGCTCTGGCAAGTGCCTCTGCAATGGTGTCCAGTTGCTGGTATCGCCTCAGGACGGGGACTCCAGACACGGACAGGAAATGGTGACGGAGGAGGCAGCCACGGCGGCGGTGGCATTTCATTTGGGTGCGTGGAGAGGTAGGTACCTGATTGCTGGCACTTGCTTGCCGTAGTGGACGTGCTTCAAGCAGGTCCAAGTGCAGGTACCTGCTTGGGCTAGTACTCGAAAACCCCACGGGCCGATCAAATGTTCATCAACATGTCCCGCCTTTCCTCCACCAGGGGGCTGTCTTCACTTCTTATTTCGTGTATTTACAGATATTCACACACACACACACATATATATATATTGCCCTTTCCTTTCATCCGGCTCGTGTCTCTTCCCCAAGATGGAAGACGGCTAGCCACTGGCAGGCGAAGGAGGGCGGCAGAACGATATACATACACCCAGAATCGAATTGGATGGGTCGGGGAATCATTCTCTCCACCCACCCCCTCTGCTTTAGTGGCCTCATGCTGAGACCCGCGTTTCGAGAACTGCGCGACACGGCCCCTCCCTTCCCCGAGCATCCGGACTGCCTGGTCGACCAGGTTGGAGGGCGAATTGATAAATGGCATGCGCGCTGCTGCGATGCAAGGCCAGCTGCAAGATGCACACCTAATGCGAATTTCTGCGCAAACCTGGTCCCCGTCACCTGACGCATGTCCCTATTCAGTGTTCGATGGTGTGTGGTACACCTAGGAAGGCAAGAAGTTTGTTCGCATCGTTGTTTCAAGTCATCTCATATCGCGATGTACTCCATACAGTGGGCACCCACTCTGGGCATTGGTAATTGTTCGCCTTCTATTTGTGTTTCTAGGGCCCCGTGCTAGTGGCTTGAATCTGGGCCTGAGTATTTACTCGAAGCACAAATCTAGGTACCTGGGAAAGCTCTATACATTAGCTCCCAGGCTCTTATGGCTTGGTCACAGGAAGGTGAAAACGGTGGGCTATGTACGGACCAGGCACTGACAACAAAGCTAGGGGCTGTCATCCTCAATATGATCACAAGTAGAGTAGTTCGGCGAAGGAGATGAAGGGCTAGACCTCGCTGATCCAAGAAGGCTACCTGCAGCAATCTCACCGTTCTCCCCCCACACAGCCCCCCTCGGTGGCATTCCCTTTCACCTGGGGCACGAGGGGAGAAGATGACCGTGGGTGCCTGGGGAGGTAAGTCGGTCTGGTATGGTATCACCAACTGCGAGTTAATTGCCATGACACAAGAGGCAGATGCATGCCAAGCAAGTAATACGCAGCCCAAATCTCCCCTCATGACCAGCTGCAGTTGACGAGCCAAGCGGCGCACGCCCCCCCGGATCACACATGATTGCTATGGCCTCTGCATTTTCACATGCTAACAGTCGGATGTGGGCACAACACCACATGCTTGGTTTGGTGTTTGGCTGACGCCGAACCGTCAATGATTGGCTACGGCTGAGCTGCGTTACTTGGCGCCGCTGTTGCTCAAATGTACGTCCGGCACCACGAGGACAGATGATGCAGAGAAGCAAAACCCCGGAATTTCAAGGTTGTCTTGTATCTTGTACTCCGTAGTTCCCCGCAACTCCAGGCGTGGTCCCACACCCTCCAGATGGGCATTACGGAGGTGAAGCCCTCAATAGGACAATTTTCTTGCTCATAATTGAGCGGTGGAGGGCGGGGCGTGTATATAACATTTTCCCCTTCACTTGCTGAAGGGGCTGACTCGCCTTCTCTCGGTACCAACGCGAAGAGTCACCTAATCCCTTTTTAATTGCCCTGGCTAGGCCAAACCTCGTACCCGCCTTGCATCATCTCCGGTAGGGAGCCAGGTTCCTGAAAATGCTCGCTACGTAGGTAGTCGACGTGACCTCGTCCCATCTAGGCCGTTATTGATTTCCCCAGGGCTGAATGTGGAGTTGAGGACAATTTCAAGAAAGTTGTGACATCAGCAAGGCGCGACTACATGAATATTGGCGTTGGGAAGACTATAATTGATGTTTTTTGCTCTAACTTACATGTCTGATTACTATGTGTATCCTTTGTAGTGAGGCCGTCGCCTGAAGCGCGCCCGTCTTCGATAGCTTGTAAATGAAATCCCCCCCTAAAAATTCTGATATTCCTGATATATTTTGATCAGATTGTAGGCTGACCCTGCAGTATGTAGTTTGCATTGCTCAAACTCTAGTATCTCTATGAGCTTTTGGGTGCTGGCGTGTCATGGATTGTCACGCCCGCGATAAACATGGCACTGACACCCTCCAGCGCAGCTACAAATGAGCACATAAGGCTGGCGATTGCAAAGTGACTAATGGTGGATCCGATTTCTAGCCAAGATCCCTCGTCCTTGACAACCCAGAAAAAGTAGAGAGTCAGAATATCGCTCAGCGCCATGGCCAACATGAAGAGAGCCGATGGAGCTACCCCTAAACGTTTGTTGAGTATTCCTAGATTGGCTGAAATGAGGGCGAAAGGAATGAGGATCTTAACAATAAGCAGTGCTCCCTGTGAGAAAGGATCAAACACGGGGATTAGTCGGGTAACACTTTCAAGACTGAAGGTCGACACCGATGCCACATTGCCAGTGCTGAAGAAAGCTGATTGGAGAAGGACCAAGAAGAACAGCCCGACCCTTGCGTCGGAGAGTCGTAGAGGCCTAAAGAGAGGGGGCTGAGCTTTCCCATTGGGTTTGGCGTGGCCATTCTGCGCATGACGCGCCAAAGAAAAGCTTTGCAGGCTGTATTCGAGGCGCAACCAGGTGAAAAGGGTGACAGAAAATGCGACATAAAATAAACCCTCCCAAGAAATGGCAAGAATGACAAATGTCGGGGCGCATGTCAAGAAGATTACCACCAATCGGTGAATGTAATTGGTAGTTGGTGCAAGCCGGTAGGCAAGGGGGATCAAAAATGAAGTAACTGCTCGTGTTAGTTGCTATTTCATGCAAGAGAGATCAGGCAGAGGGACAAGTTAAGGTGGGAGATGGACAAAGAGGATGAACATACTCAGTACTATCCACCCCGTGATCTGATTACCAAGTGGCAGACCATTCTTAGCTTGTAGTGATAGTACGCTGGACCGAGTGACAAGCATTGAGAGTACTATCAGACCGATCTGAGCTTTATTAGTAAGTTGAGTAACAGAATGGGATGGCCCTGCCGGGGAGAGATTCTACCTGTACGCCGGCCAACGTCCTTCCGATCAGGGAACTTTGCTTTGCTTGTGCGGCTTGACGTGTCCAGGAAAAGTCTGCAAGCACGTATTCTTCCATCGAGAGATAAAACAGTCCAATCAGAACCATAAGTGATCCTCCGGACAAACTAATGATGATTAGCTACATTATAATGATCGGTATCTGGAAAGCTGACAACTTACATTTGGTTCACGTCCTCTAGTTTGTTAGCTGGGAGGAGGGTGAACACGCTCATCACACTACACGAGGCCACCCATGTCAAGCTGAGCATGGCATGTGATTTCAAGAAAGAAAATCCTTGGAATACCGGCCATAATGCTCCAATAATATACAAACCAGTAAAAATTTCACGATGAATGTAGGCCAGAGCCTGAGACACTGGTTAGTTGGCTTTACATACACGCACCAAAAGGAAGGCGCAGGGGAAACGGATGACTTACCAGTGACATAATAACGGCCACATAAAGAACAGAGTGAACGACGAAAGTCAGCCACGCGCCGACCGACTGAATATGCCCAAACAACTGTTCCCGGCCTCGCGAAAGACTCGCTCGTCGTGCGTAAACTTCCTCCCAGAAAAAAACCGGGAAAAACGCATAGGCATAGTATGTTACTGGCGACCTAGAAATAACGAATGATGCATACAGGGCTGCAAGAATAGAGGTTGATACAATGGTCCCGGTCCAGTTCCTTTGAGGTGCAATGCTTTGTTCTAGAACAAATAGGTTGATAACTATTGTGATGGCGTATGCCATCCAACCTAGGTATCCAATGGTGACGACACCCCTCAAGAACAACCAGTCGTAGGTCTGGAGATATCGAAGACCTTCTAAGGTGATAGAAATGAGAGAATTGGTTTCTTCAATGGCTTCCTCGTATTTCCCAGCCTCGATTAGGCTGCGAATACCAATAAGCCGTTCTTCAGTAGTCTTCCCGTCCTCACTGAGGGGTTTATACGGCCGAAATCTCAATTCGGTCGCCCGCTTGTTCTCTTCCTTGACATTGTATTGCTCGATAATACATTGAGCGTTAACTAAGACAGCCTCAGCCTTCTCACGATCACTTGCGGAAAGGAAGGATAGGGGCAATTCGCCGACAGAATTTGCGGGAAACTCAGTCCCAACTAGGTATGCCATTAGAGCGGCCACGTCGGCCTGGGCCACGTCATGACGGCGGACATGATTCATGTTCCAGTCGGAAGAGTATGCATCATGACCAGGTGCGACTGAGTCGGGGTAAAGGTCAGGTTTAGCTACTCCTGAACCCCATGCGATCAATGGCGTGCGAGTGTTGTCAGGGTGTCCATCTCCATGACTGCCCCAGTCACTCATTCCGTGATCTGCCGTGAATACAAACGCAGTTCTGTCATCGGCGTAGAAATCCTCAATAATTTGGGTAATCTCCTTCACTCCCTGATCAACAACCTTGAGATTGTGTAGATATTCGGCAGAATAAGGGCGATAGGAGTGACCATTTGTATCAAGACCGAGCAGATGGAGGAAAAAGACAACCTTATCTTCACGGAGAGCTCGGTTCAGAGTCTGATTCTTTGCTGCCTCGGAGAAAAAGTCCCTGACATGGTCAAATACCCAATAGTCCAGCTGCAAGGCACCCTGGGAGAAATCCTCCATCTCTGCCGGATACATATATGCATCCACCCGGCCTGGAACCGCACCCTTCTCAAACATGGGAAGAATATCTGGACTCCCCCAGCTCCAAGTATGGCGACTTCTATTGAAGACGCTGTCAAAGTTGACAGGATTCAATTTCCAACCTGTTGCGACAGCTGAGACATCCTCGTAGAGACCGGCGATGAGAGCGACGTGGCCGGGGCGAGACTCGGTTGGTACTCGTGTGTGAGAAATACCGAAGGTTCCATGTTCAAGAATTCGAGAACGAAGAAAGGGGGCTAACGGTCGGGGGACTAAATCGTCGTCGGTCTTGGGATATGGCTCAGGGAAAGACTGAAAAGCCTTGTCGGCGCGCAATCCGTCTCCTTAATGATCCGCAGAAATTAGCATGCGCCTGGTATAGCAAGGCCAGGACGGATAGGGCGGCTCACCAACAAAGAGGACAAGCCTATCGGCGGGGGCCTTGGTGGACGGAGCTCGCTCGACTTTGTGTAGGCGCATGCCCGACACAATTGGGCTGACAAAGTAGACATCGAAGATGGAAAGAAGGTAGACAAGATGGAAGACAATAGCAATAGCTAAGAAGCTAACCCGTGACAATCCAGCCATGGCGACGGCTGTGCTGGCACTTAGAATATTTGCGACTGGCTTGGATATTTCAAGAAGAGGCCATGGTTCGGTTCAACAAGGGATTGCCGGGTTTCTCTCGGGGTAGAAGATGATTAAAAAGAAAAGGAATCAAAAGATTGACGAGAACGTCGACGATCACGACAGATGTGCAGAGGAAAAGAGCGTAGGTCTAGTGAGGGTCCGCGGGACTGGCAAAACATCCAATAACGGTGATGACGGGAGCTTCTTTTAAGCATCCAGGGAGCGGTGTTGGCATTAGCGCGTTCCTGATGAATTGATCGAAAGGACACGCCGCGTGGGCCGCATGGCCAAAGCGGCAAGTGGGCGGCCCTGGCCTGTAGCAGCTACGCCTCACCATTCATCCTGTCCACACTTTGCAAGGTGATGTGCCATTGGCCATCAGGGTTCGCAGCCAATACCAGTTAACCATTTGTTTTTAATAATCGAATGAACCTTGATGATGTCCCATTTTTCCAAAGTGTTCTAGGTAGTCTATATCGCAACAGCCACACACGGACACTTGTCCCTAAACAAGGGGGTATACAACGCCAGTGGACATACATGATCATCACCGGCAGTGGCTCTAAGCTTCAAGGGGTATCAAACCAAATCAAATCAAGCCGCGTAATCCAAAGCAACCGAGTCTCCCCCCTCCCGACCAACTCCCTTTGCAGAAGGTCCTACTCCAACCTTTCTGTCAAAGCTTTAACGATAACTGCGTAGAAATTTGAAGCCTGTGGCCGTGTGAACGCAAGATCATCCACTAAATAATTAGGTAGCCGATCCATCAATTCACCGTCGCGGTTACTATCCAGCTGCGGTCGGTATTTGTATTTCACGTCCTCAAAGTTGTCGACCGAATCAATGCTATCTACAGCAAGTTTGAAGTGCAAAGCTGGTGACTTGAATTAGCATGCATCGTCCGCAGATACCAGGCCTGGCCTGCCAGGTGAGCGCAAACTTACTTCCGTTCCTGCCTGTCTGAATGCAGTCGAATACATCATCTTCCCCTTCCTGTTTGAAGCCTCGAACAATAAGACCCGTGAGATCAGTGTAAAGGTCTTCCTTTGCTTGCGCCGCATGCACCGCCTCGGATGAGGCCTGTCGACTGGCGGCCGTTGTCGATTTGAGGACACTACCAGGAGGAGCCCTGGAAGCTGCCTCCGCATTTCGAGCAGCGACAAGCTTGGTGTTCAGTGTCTTGATCTCTGACCTGGCATCGTCTAGGCTCGTGTTCAGACCATCAATCGTAGTTCGTAAAGTGTCGCATTTCGCCTCGCTCAGGTCCAGTTTGTGCTGTGCGGCTTTGCCCTGCTTTGCCAATATTGTTTGGGTTGCAAGCTCTGCCTTGAGCTGCTCGATGAGTTTGTTGGCGGCTAGTATGACCGAATTAGTACTGCCATCGAAACGTTAGCCTTTGAGTACGGGCTCACGTACATTCGTTGCTCTGCTCTGCTTGTGTTTTTAGGCGCTCAAAATTCCTCTCGGCGTCCCTGATCGCAACATCGCGCAGGTCTCTATGCCTGGCTTCCAAGTTCGCATATCGCTCCGACAGTTCTTCCAAGCGCCTCCTCATCGATGCACTGTCGATTTCGTCCAGGTCATCCACTTGACCAACGATAATTTCTTCCGTTGAAGGCTCGTCGAGATGCTGAAGACTTTTATCCGCCTGTATCTCGCTGTGCATTTCTACATCCTCGACGCCCATCTGCTGCGTCCCGTCTGTCTCTTCTTGAGTTTGGATACCCTTTGCCCCTACTCGCCGGTCACTTGTTCTAATTGCCTTGGCTTTGACTGGAGGTTCTGTTGGCTGTTGCGCGTCATTTGCGCTCGATCTCTTTGGCCTTCCGCGTCGAGCCGGTGCAGGTTTCTCCGGCACTTGATTGGAAACAATCGATTGATCTTGTTTCTTTAGCGCTTTTGAGACTCTAATGGTATTTGAACTTTTCTCCTCCAGGGCTTTCCGTGTAGTTGACGACGTAACGACGGATTGCTGTTTTAGTCTTTGTGCTGGTTTAGTAACCCTATTGGCTGGAGGACGGCCTCGAGTTGCACGCTTCGGAGCAGGAGCAGGAGACATGGGCTGCTGTGCAGGCTGGGTGTCGTGGAATTCAAGGGAATCCATATCTGGCTCTGAGTCCGACTCTATCAGACTGGTGAGGCCGAAGGACGCTTTCGTTCGTGGTGGCATATTGAAGAAGAATAGGGATTATGAATTTAAAAAAATGATGCTTTTGTGAAGTTGGGTTAGAGCTTTACATGCAACCGCGGCGATCCTTGTAAACATAGAAGTAAATCAGGCTCGCCGTTAGATGGTGAGAATGATGGAGGGGCTGCAGAGGTCGCGATGGTAAAATTACCTAAAATGGATGAATGTAAACAGAAATACGGGTGTGGAGTTAGTCTGCACAATCTGGATTGGATTGACCCTGAAGCTTGTGCATGCCCGCTGTTAGTGGATACTCCAGACCAAGGGGCGGCACTTCTCTTTGCCAGGGTGCACCAATCGGTCTTAGCGTCTCCATGTCTCGAATGCCCACTTCTGCACCATCAGTCAGACCTCGGTGGCGGATTGCGTCTATCTTCCACGTTATTCAGCAGTCGATCATCAAACAAATTATCAACATTACATTCAGCCTATCCAGTATTCCCAAGACGAGTGTTTGCGCTTAGACAGCAGTTATATCTGGCCGAGGCAAAAAGCGCATGCAGTCTCTCGTCTGATGCCCGAGGAACCTCTCTCTTGGCTACGGTTAGCCTTTGGGATGGGGGAGCGACGCAAACTTGGCGATGTCGCCATGGACGTCCTTTTGTTTGCGGGTGTTGTAGGTGCTGCATCAACCACCATATACCATCACAACTAACATGCGTGAACTAGATGACAGCCGGAATTTACGTTGCTCGCAGCTTCCTGAACCCGATACTTAGCAGCTTGGTCGACCCGGAAAAAGAGAAGCAAGAGCAGGCTAGACGGCAAGCAAAGGCGCATCTAGAGCGCCTGAGCCGCCGACAGCGAGGGCCAGAAGACCTTGATGAGGACAGTAGTGGGTCCAGAAAAGGGCCTCGGCTGGAGGAACTTGCGCTGAATGAATATGAGAATCTCATCGCCCTCGAAATGGTTGCGCCAGAGGACATTCCGGTTGGATTTGACGGTGAGTGAGGCCCTTTGCAACAGCTTGCGGTGCAGTATCAGGCATTCGGGGATTTGTCTGACGATTACAGACATCGGCGGCTTGGAATCAATCATCGAAGAGATCAAAGAATCAGTAATCTATCCGCTCACGATGCCCCATATCTACTCACACGCCGGCTCTCTATTATCTGCGCCGTCGGGCGTCCTTCTTTACGGGCCACCGGGGTGCGGAAAGACCATGTTGGCAAAGGCCGTGGCACACGAGAGCGGCGCTTCGTTCATCAACCTGCATATATCAACATTAACAGAGAAATGGTATGGTGACTCAAACAAGATTGTGCGGGCCGTTTTCTCTTTGGCCCGGAAAATGCAACCGGCAATCATCTTTATCGACGAAATTGACGCAGTTCTGGGCACACGGAGGAGTGGTGAGCATGAAGCTAGTGGAATGGTGAAAGCAGAGTGAGATGAAGTTCAATCTAGGCATACTGTCTCTACCGAAACCCAGCTAACTCTAAGGGCCCCGCCCTATCTTTCAGATTTATGACGCTCTGGGATGGGTTGACATCTGTCGATTCTGCAGGAAGACCAGCTCAGATCGTGGTACTGGGCGCAACCAATCGAATCCACGATATCGATGAAGCGATTCTACGACGAATGCCCAAGAAATTTCCAGTACCTCTACCCGGCCAAGAGCAAAGGCGGAGGATTTTGCAACTGGTCCTCAAAGACTCGAAAACAGACCCGAACCACTTCGATATCGACTATGTATCAAAAATCACCGCCGGCATGTCTGGCAGTGATATTAAGGAGGCCTGCCGAGATGCAGCAATGGCACCAGTCAGGGAATATATGAAGGAACACAGAACTCAGGGGCGATCAATGGCGCCTGTTGACCCGCGGAATTTCAGAGCAATCCG
This sequence comes from Clonostachys sp. G952, assembly GCA_027569935.1. NCBI lineage: Eukaryota > Fungi > Ascomycota > Sordariomycetes > Hypocreales > Bionectriaceae > Clonostachys > Clonostachys sp. G952. The sequence continues at coordinate 685,026 of JAPDLB010000028.1, forward strand.
AAATGATGACTTTTTTGGTAGACGAGGCGGCCAGAGGGTCGCGATCCCGGAGGAGCCAACTGCACACACCAGGGTGTCGAGTGCAAGATTCCACGACGCACAGGATGAGTTGATTGTAGAGGAACAGGACTGATCCGAGTGACGCACATAATCTTCGGGCACGCCATTTACTCCCATGAAAGTTGGCTGTTCGGTTTTTCTTCTTCGATTTCTCGTTCAATACGATGTGGTGGTTCTGGCAACTTTCTAATGAAGACATATATTGGCAGCACAAGGGATACCTATGGCTATATGGCCTGTCAGGGAATTTAAGAGGCATCTGGGCGAGGGGGTCATTTTAGCTGTACAATTACAAACCATTATACATTCAGACACGCCTTTGACATCCACGGTGTTTAGCCATTCCATCGTTGTGTCAACAAAAGTTTGCATGATGAATGTGTGTCACTCATCGTCTGGGTAGTTTTCGATATGCGACCAGTCAGCGTGAAGGCAACTTACCCCATCATGCCTTTTTTTCTGTTACTATCTATCAGTGGCTCGCCGGTTCCGATGGCACTCCACGACCGGACTGTCGGGCCAGTGCGTACACTGTACGTATGAGCACGTCATCGGGATTCGGTATTGCTAGTACTCGCTACATTACCACAGGGCTTGATAACGGGGTACATGGCCCGCGCTCTAGCCGCCACCACTAACGGCGGTACTCGCATATGACTCTGCCCCTCCCTCCGTACATCGGCATGAGTCCGAATGGCGAGTAGCGGTGGGTGATGCATGTTTAAACCGATCTGCAAGGGTCAATTGGAAGGCATGACCAATCCCTAGCTCCTGCTTCAAACTTCGCCCGACTGCCCTGCCGCCGTTTTTCTGGTTTCCTGGCTCTCAGCATATTGTATAAGATACACGTTGTATCGTTTCAATCCTAGCATTCTCTATTATTTTTTCCATATCTGACGATTTTGCGTGATCCCAATCACTGGATTCACGCTCCTCTTCCCTTGCGATCCTCCGCCATGTCCGCCCCTCCTCCACCAAATGGCGATGCCAATTCATCCTCCACAGACGACAAGAAATCAAACCCACTGCTGAAGCGAGTCGACCTCGATGGACACGACCTTCCTCCCTCGCCGGCCCCGTCTAGTCCCCGGAACGGACGTCGCAGATATGCCCTGGCCACTGAGCTAGTATACACTGACAGCAAAGATCAATATGGTGCCTCCAGCATCCCCATTTACCAGTCAGCGACCTTCAAACAAACCAGCGCGAGCGGCGGACAGGCTGAGTATGACTACACTCGATCTGGGAATCCTACCCGAACCCATCTAGAACGCCATCTTGCCAAGATTATGAATGCCAATCGTGCCCTAGCCATCAGCTCTGGCATGGGTGCACTCGATGTGATCACCCGTCTACTGCGGCCAGGTGACGAGGTCATCACCGGTGATGATCTTTACGGTGGTACTCACAGACTGTTGACGTACCTGGCAAGTAACCAGGGAATCATTGTCCATCATGTCGACACGACCGACGCCGAGAGGGTCAAGGCACGCATTTCGGACAAGACTGCCATGGTCCTCCTCGAAACACCTACGAACCCTCTTATCAAGATTGTTGATATCCCAACAATTGCCCGGAATGCCCACGAAGCAAATGAGAAGGCTCTTGTTGTTGTTGATAACACAATGCTCTCCCCAATGCTTTTAAACCCCCTCGACCTCGGTGCCGACATTGTTTACGAGTCAGGTACCAAGTATCTCTCAGGTCATCACGACATCATGGCTGGCGTGATTGCAGTAAATGATGTTGAGATTGGTAACAAACTGTTCTTCACTATCAACTCAACTGGCTGCGGTCTGTCGCCCAATGACTCATTCCTCCTCATGAGGGGAGTCAAGACTCTTGCCATTCGTATGGAGAAGCAACAGACCAACGCCCAGGCTATTGCCGAATTCCTTGAGTCCCACGGATTCCGAGTTCGATATCCCGGACTCAAAAGCCATCCTCAATATGACCTACACTGGTCAATGGCCCGTGGCGCTGGAGCTGTCCTGTCCTTCGAAACCGGTGACCCAACAGTATCCCAACGAATTGTTGAGGCGGCAAGACTGTGGGCCATCAGCGTCAGTTTTGGTTGTGTCAACAGTCTTATTAGCATGCCTTGCCAAATGAGCCACGCGAGCATTGATGCCAAGACAAGAAGAGAAAGACAGATGCCGGAGGATATCATTCGTCTATGCGTTGGTATCGAAGATCCTGCTGACTTGATTGACGATTTGTCCCGCGCTGTAAGTTATCCCCCCTTATATCCTCCCTTGTCCTGCGATGTCACGCCGGGTATTGTGTGCTAATTTATTCTATAGCTGGTTCAAGCTGGTGCCGTAAAAGTGACTTTGGACGGTTTTCATGCGACAGGTGCTGCTGAAGAGCTTGGACGAACTCCAGGCCCAGCCAACTGAACTCGAAAAGGCAGCCACGACGAGTTGAACTTTTCTTGACACCCTAGCCGGCTACGGGCAACTATGTCCCTATAGTATGGTATGCCAATAAAAAATGAGGATGACAATGGTTAGATTCATGAAAAAGAAGACGAAGGCCATTTGTACCCCGGAATAGTGCAGCGATGCTCAAATACAAACCCGGGTATGGCAACTGTATTTACCTACTCTTTTTTGGGGGTTGATTTTTTTTTTTTTTAACAACGGCCTATGCTTGGATATGCTCTCGAGATATTCGCCAAGCACATTACATATTTGCTGAGCAGCTTCATCCGTGAACAACCAAGCCCACAAGCCGTGTTCCTACGCATTTGCCTGCATGCTAAGAGGGTAGCGAGTGCTCTCTGTATGCGCTGTTAGCACAGGTCAGTTGCTACTGAAGGAACTAGGGAGAGTCAAATGGATATGGTGCACACCCTGTGACTTGTTTCTTTCGTTGGGGGTCATTGCGTGGAGTTCACTGCTAGTCAAGGCGGCGTGGGTGTCTGACCAAGAGGCACAGCATCTTATCGTTCTGTCTTTTAAGATGCCGAGAATGCTGGCCGGATCCGGAATCGACTTTTACTTTGTCAACTTCTCTATTGGGGTAGTTAAGTCACAAAGGCTTCTCCTATAATTGAAAGGCGTTTTCACGCACGAAGACTGCTGAATATGAAATAACAAATGATCCTAACAATTTTTTGGATTTCGGGTGAGGTGATCTTGGGTGAGGTGAACATATATACCTATGTACACGCATGTAGAACGCTAAGCACTGAAAAGGGACATGTACACTATAGGTAGCATCGACAACTGTTATTTGTTGGGGTGTAGGATAAAAATGAAGCAGAAAGGTAACGATGATTCTTCTAATTCAGAAGGAGAGAGCGACATAACGAAAGAAAGTATGTCTGGGAGGAGGATATCATGTAAAACTAGGAAAAATCAAAACGATCAGGAAGAACAATAGGGGCCACAAGTGTCCAGATGTACAGCCCGTGACATGCCCAGGCACACACAATCTTGACCCAGCTTGCCCCCATCGTGCGTCCAACTGATGCAAAGTCTCCGTCCCGCTTGGTTGTTTCCCAATTGAGAACGAGAAGTGTTGACACCCAGGCGGTGGCGAGGAAAAAGATGATGTGGAACATGGTGTAGTTGTACTGGGTCTTGGACCTTTCGTCATCACCGGTCGAGTCAACCCCGGCATCACTCTCGTCGTCGGACAGTAATGCATCGGCTGGGAGACTACCCTCTTCCACGGCACGTCGGAGTGCCTCGGCTCGCATCTCACGACGAGCATTGGGTTGCTGCGTGATGAGACCATGCTCGTCATCGTCAGGAAGACGAATGTTTCCATTCCCCTCTCCACCTAGACCAAGACTCTGCGTCGCAGCTCGAGTAGTGGTGTAGGCAATGGTAAGCATGGTTACGATAGCGCCGATAACGACGGACGTGGTTCTTGTCCCCTTGGCGAGCGACAGGCGGTTGCACTGATCATTGTCAGGCTCCATGGCGACAGCCGACATGGTCAGGTAGGTGCAGTAGATGGCCACCATGGCAGCCTGAGCGAGGCCAGCCTTAGGGTTATGCTCTTGAACAGTAGGGTTGACGGAAATGACGGAGATTATGATCCAGAGAATAAGGTTGATGGTAATGACAGCCTGGTTCATGGTGCAAGCTGAATTCGCAGCAAAGAAGACGTATTGAATGACGGTCATAGCGATGGAGCCAATATACATGCCGAGTGTAGAGCCGATAAGAACGAATCTCCAAAAGCGGGAATCGGTGTCCTCAATCTTGGCCAGGCAGTATTCAGCCCAGCTATGGGCCAAATCAACAAGGAGAACCAGACCGAGGACAAGGAATAGGCATGCGCCAGCACGGGCAATATAATTGCCCCAGAACATGAAAAATGCGTCCGGGATGAGGAAGGAAAGGACAATGAAAGCAAGCCAGACGATTATCTTTGGGCCCCAGTATCCGTTCTGAATCGCGGCACGAGGGTTTTTGGTAGAGGAGACGCCAAACATAAGACATCCGAGAACGAGGTGGAAGAGGCCCAGAGCAAAATTGATTCGGTGGGCAGCCAGCCATCCATAGCATTGGCCAGTAGGACAATTAATCTTTACGTAGTCGAGCGTGAGATGCTGTAGCTTTTCGATGGCCCAGGGCGTAAGCATAATCCAAGACAATATCGAGTTGACGAGGAGCATTAACGCGTAACCGATACGGGTAGCGACACTAGGACCTAGGTCAGTCGTCGGCCGGGAGAATATTTGGAGGGGTTTCTAGACAAGGTAACCGTACCTGTTCCCGCATTTGCCGCAGGCGCTGCAGACCATGGAGCAAGTAGCCGCGCCACAACAACTGGCAGCACATGACAAGAGCTACATTCACAACGATCAGTTTCCATAAAGTGAAAGTACATCAAATAAAATATAGAAGTTAATCTTACGGCTCCCATGCTGGGCACCGCCAAAAGCGGCAGCGACAAGAAGGCACCCATGTTGCTGGACCTGGCCGCGACTAGACGGTTAATCGAGCAAACGAGATTACGCCGGACGAGCGCAAAGAGCGTGTGTAGTCTTTCACGATGATGTTTCGCTGCGGCTAACGGGGCGGGCTGGATGATAGGATGATGTCCAGAGAGCGGACGCTTGTCTGGGCGGCGTTGGGTGCAGGAGCCGTCTTGCCACCAAAGGGAGAGGGACGTTGGATGATGTAGTTGGCGATGGAAACCTGCCTAGGCTCGTTACGTAAGGCCACCACCGCCACTGCCGTACGTGCCTCATGTCAGAGCTGAGGCTGAGCCCAGGCCTTATCTTATCGGGGACCCTTCGTCAGCTCTCCGCAAGTTCCAGAGCAACGGCCCACCGCCACAAACCGGAACAGTGCCAGCGCAAGTCTTCTGCAGGGACTTTAGCGACTGGATGGATACGTTAAGGCTTAAAATAAAAGGAGGTGACCAACCAGCGGCCGTGTCGCCCTCGCCTGTGTCTCGAGCGTGGCATTTCCCTTCCGCCCTTAAATTACCTAGTTGTCCTGCTCGGTTGGTCTCTCTGCTCCTGCCACGGACCGCCAGCTGTGCTTAGTCTAATTCTATTCTATACTTCTCATTCCCCTGGGATTGTTCATTCATGGATACACCGCAGTAGACGCTCTTGCTTGCATGTGTTTGTGGCATTGAGGATGAGACTATCCCTGTTCGATTCGCTAAGCTCCCTTGTCCGTAAAGCTTGTATCTAGGTCTTGCTCCAGGCTTGGCGCAACTGGCTTCAGGTCGAATAAGCCGTCGCAACTCAGTCCAATTCGGCTCGCCTCAACTCAGAGAGCTGGCTCTCTGGCCTATTTCTACAGCTGGAGCCATGGCCGCAAACATTACCGTAAACCGTTGGCGCATCATTGCCAGTATCGCGGCCACACTTGTCGCTCTCGCCTGCGGTACCAACGTGAGTTCCCGTTGTCTCCTCTCTCTCTTCACTCTCCAATCGCTCACTATCAACTTCACTTAGTATGTCTACTCTGCCTGGGCTCCGCAGTTTGCACAGCGCCTCAAGTTCTCGGTCACGCAGAGCAATCTGATCGGACTCTTTGGCAACCTGGGCATGTATACTCTGGGGATTCCTGTCGGCATGTTCGTCGATCACAAAGGTCCCCGCCCTGCGATTCTTGCCGGGGCAGTCTTGCTTGGTGTGGGCTACTTCCCCTTCCACATTGCATACGACACGGGCTCGGCTCATGTTTCTCTCCTGTGCTTCTTTTCTTACCTGACCGGCTTGGGTGGCTGCATGGCCTGTTCCGCCGTCGTCAAGATATCGGCTCTGAACTGGCCCAACCATCGCGGAACTGCCACGGCGTTTCCCCTTGCCGCCTTTGGTCTCAGTGCTTTCTTCTTCTCCTCCCTCGGTTCCCTTCTCTTCCCTGGTAACCCGAGCGATTTCTTGTTGTTGCTAGCGGTTGGTACTTCCTCCATGACTTTCATTGGCTTCTTCTTTGCCAAGATCATTCCAAATCCGTCAAGCTCACCAAGCTCTTCCGACGCTGCCTATGCCTCTCTAAACTCTGTTGACCCAGAAAGCCATCCACATGGTGATGATGATGAACCCCTACAACATTTACACCCCAGAGAATTAAGACCACTCCCCGAACCAGGCACGCCGCGCCGGACATCGGCTGCCATCAATTCGCACAGTTCAAGCCAAATCAGTTCTCCTGGTTATCCCAGTCACAGCATTGATTTGGATGATGAGCAGGCCCGACTTTCTGTTGACGCCTCTCACACAGACTGCCTTATCCCCACTTCAGATATGCTCGAGTCCGGCCAGTCGCATGTAGATATCCGGGGCCTCAATCTCATAAAAGATCCCACCTTCTGGTTATTCTTTACCATCATGTCGATTCTGGCAGGAGTCGGCATCATGACCATCAAGTAAGCCAACAATCACTTGTCGACATTCCACAGGCCCCATCCGAAACATATCTAACTATTGGCAGTAATATTGGAAACGACTCCAAGGCTCTATGGGAGCGCTATGATCCGACTGTCACTCAACATTTCCTCGTTGCAGCCCAACAGATGCATGTTTCCGTCCTGTCCGTATGCAGTTTCGTGGGCAGACTCAGTAGTGGTATGCATAGTAGTCCCATCGTCAGAGAGATCTGGTGAAGCATCAATACTGACATTTCATCAGGAGTTGGGTCAGATTGGCTCGCCAAGAGCTATGGGGCCAGCCGTGTGTGGTGCCTTGTCATTGCAACCGTCATCTTTTTGGCTGCGCAGCTCTGTGCTCTCAGCATCGAAAACCCTCGCCTCCTTCTTTCCGTCTCAACCCTTTCTGGCCTTGGGTACGGTTTTCTCTTTGGCGTGTTTCCATCGATCGTCGCCGAACAGTTCGGCATCCACGGGATGAGTCAGAACTGGGGCTTTCTCACGATGGCGCCAACCATCACTTCCAACGTGTTCAACCTCTTTTATGGACACATCTATGATCAACAGGTTACTGTCAAAGATGATGGTGAGCGGGTCTGCATGCATGGGTTGGGCTGCTACAAGGATGCGTACTGGCTTACTTTGGCTGCTTGTGCCGTAGGCCTCGGCGTTTGTTTATGGGTCATTCATTATACCAAGCTTCAAAGAAGCAGGATATTTGCCAAGGAAGGAGGACAACTGTAGTTCTACGAGTAATATCAAGGGCTTGGGCCTAACTTCATCCATTCGTTGTTGAGGCTCACAGTTAAAATCCCCGCCGTCTAGGGTAAGATCTTTCAATAGAAAAAGAAGAAGAAAATCGCCTTTTGATCAATTATCCGTAAACCTCCAAGCATGTTGACACAGTTCAGTAGTGAATGAACTTCAAGGGTTTCAGTTTTGATACGTTGAACATACAATCATCTAATCTCTATATATCCGCCTCATTTGGACGCCGTCCGTCTCTTTTATTTTCTTCATCATCCAAAGTTCACGAGATGACAAATTTCTCGGGAAATGCCCATCCAATTCCTCCTTCTACCCACCAGAATATCTCCTTCTTTGGAGTTTGACAGCCACCATTATATGAAGACCCCCTCATCTGCCAAGAGTAACAAAATGAAACAATATTAGAACTAATATTGATATGTTCCCTTCAATGTATTAATCCAAATGCATCTTTCGAATCATATCGCCCCAAGAAACGCCAAAGCAATGCGAAGGGGGGAACAATGCCGCCATGGGTAAAAAAAAAAAAAAATCATGTCCACGCTTCCTGGCAGTGGACGCAAATTATACAATATGACAAGTCAATATTTGTCGCGTCATCGATGAAGAACAAGATGAAAACTAAGCTCTTGAAAGGTTGCCTATACGACACGGATCACGTTAGACCGCGCGTACTACCCAGGAGACACGCGGCCCCTAAAGTAAAAGCAGATTGCTCGAAATGAAGAGCTTGCTTGGTCAACACTCTGCTGAAGCGCCGCGGCGCCTTAGGGCGACTTTCTCCCTTTTCGAACCTCAGGTCCGTTGGCATTAAACATGGAGCCAAGAAAGGTAAGAGACCACGAGTCCGCAGTGGAGTGGACGACGGCAAGCCAGGCTGCGATAATATTGACCAAGTAATGGAGCATGTAGGCATGCGAGACGCCATATATAGCCGCACAGAGAGCAGTTCCGAACAGCAGCACGCTCGTAACATGACGTAGTCCGCTTCTGAGTTGTGGAACCATTCTACCAGTCGTCAGATTCTCAACGAGAAGGATGAAAGGCATGATTGACAGAACATTATGATGAGAAGAGAAAGGTGTAAGCCAGTGAACGGCCAGATTCCGAATCCAAACTGCTAGGATCGGGATATTTATGGGCAGAACCCAGAGCATAAGCAAGAAGATGGAATGTGCGTAATTATAAGCGTTCTCACTCGCCCCTAACGAATCTATGCCGGTCGTCCGGAGAGCTCGTACGACAGTGAAGAGCTGAACCAAACACGAGACGAGATATGCGAATTGATAAGGGATGAAAATCGAAACCAGGAATAAGAGAGCAGCGGTCGTGATCATCCTTCTGCGAGGGGTCGATGGAGGGAAAGCTGGCGAGTGCGCTCGGCGGTGCTCACTTCCTACGTTACTAGACATGGAAGAGCATCTCACCAAACCATATAACAAGGATAGAAAGGATGTCAATAGCAGAGCGCTATAGTGAACACCAACGCAAACACCAGTGCAAATGATGCCAATCAGCGGTGTGAGATACCAAAAAAAAGGATCATCCGTTCCGATTAGAAGATCGTTTCGGTGAAAGTCCAGACCGGGAAATTTGAATGTAGCTTTCCTGTTCCCCAACAGCGAATCATCCGTGGTTGCTGCTCCGCCTATCGCCATTGACAATAAAGTCAACGAGAGTAGCATCAAAGGTATGGAGCGTCGGAGTGAGAGTTCAAGCGCCTCAATGAAAGACACAAAGACTCCAGTGCGATCGTAAACATGGAATTGTTTGCGAAGAACAAGCGTGACAATTAAAAGCGGGAAGGCAGCAAAGACGGTTCGATAACGCATATAGAGCTTTCCCAGACTAGTCAAAACGTCCACTTGAATGGATATGTTTAGAGGCGAGTCACATGTTGGGTCGGTCCAGAATTGAAAGCCAACACCATCGGCAGATTTCGAGTCAAGGGAGGGGGGGAGATAAGGCGCCACTCCGTGGAGACTAACACTGGCATTCTGAACATTAACGAAGAATCTTGACTCAAACGGTCTGTTCAGGTATTGGCGCATCATTGGCGCAAAAAGAGCCTGACGGGAGTTTCCATCGCCGCATCGTCCACCAGATACGGTTAAGTCGTACACTAGTAGGCTTGATGCAATACTGGGAATTTTGATCTCGGAAACCATAGGCCGCTCAGCCGGCAGAGTCGTCGACAACCCGAACATGAGCAGTCTTGCAAGGCTAATGTCCCGATTCTGGTGATAGTCGATCACGTCACTAAACTCGGCAATTATGAAAGAAGACTTCTTTGATGGTGACTTGTCCACAACGGCAACGAACTCATGCTCTGAGAGGTGTTCCAGATCATACTGAAGATATGAAAAGGATTGGATGTCTGATTCTTGACCGGTTGGGAAGGGGAGGGCAGATGAGAGGGTCGATGCGGGGAGCAGTGTCGCATCATGACCCGCATTTTTGCATGCCAGCCGTGTGACTTGAGTCTTCCCCTCTGAAAGGTCGATAGCAGCCGAAGAGGGAGGGCCTGGCTGATTGCTTTGAAGTGGAAAGATGTTGCAGAGTAAAACTTCCACCTGGCTGTTGTCGCTGGTTTCTGAGAGGCGGGCATCAGTCAGAAACGAAAATCGCTTGGACTTGGGTGTTCCTCGAGGAGGAATTGCGAGAAGATAAGCCTTTGGCTTAGAGGCAGAGCCCCCAAGTGGCAATACAAGGCGCTCTCCAGCATGAACCACGCCCGTAGAAGCGTCATCTATCGTCAACAGTGTAGTGGCCTCCTGCATCAGGGCAGGCTTCTCGGATGTGGCTTCTAATCCAGTGAGAAACCGTTTTTTTAATGCCCTCATACGATCAGCTCGGGGCTTTGTCTGCGAGGCGCGATGGACATCAACAACATCAAACAAGGCGCGTGCAACCACTTTTCTAAACTGGTCACACCAAAGAATAGCTTGATGATCCATGCTCGTCCACACAGTAGGGATGCCCGTAGTAAACACGGTAAAACCATGAGTTTCTGGGACTAAGGATTCAAGGCTTGCATAATCAGATGGCACAATAGTGTCAAGATTGCCTCCAGCAATCGAAACAAGAGTTACATGCCAAAGAGGGTTGTTGTTGGCCCACTTCTGCGTATAGGCGTGTCTCCAATATGCATTAATCTCATCGTAAATTTGGACAATTTGTCCATCAAAAGTGACAGGAGGACGAGCATGAGGTGCAGACATGGTAATGATGGTATTGATCGAGTTTGACTGGTAATTGGGCTGAACCAGCATTGCGCGAGCAACAACACCGCCCATCGAGTGGCCGAGAATAATGACAGAGGTGGGATCAGGAAGAGCAGAGTCGCGCGAGGTGCGTTGGGGATCGGAGTAGAGTGAAAGGATGAACCTGACCGCCTCATTAAGATATTCTGCTTGGTCGAGAAGGGTCTGGCCGTGGAAGGCGGTGATGTCCTCATTGAAGTCCACGGTGAAGAAGTCGAGATTCCGAGTGCCACTCGCAAGCTTTGAGCCATCGTATTGGAGATGGTTGTAGAAGTACGATGCTGCTTCGGCCGCAATAGGGCGCACCTGCTTGTAACTTCCGGCATTGCCAGGGATGAAGAGAACGGGGATTCCGTGAAGCTATTAAGAAAAGTCCTGTCAATTTCAATGGTTCAAGCGTCTATCGCCGTATCAAAGCGCACAGGGGTGAGGGAGGGAGGTCAACAAACCCTAGACTCATCATCCACGCCCTGTTCGCGGTATAGATAAAGTGAGTATTTAGTTGCGAATCGTGTATGCTCGGTATCGAAATCTGTCAGAGGTACATATGAGGGTCGCATATAAGACATTCGGCAACCCTTGGGGTCAATATGACGAGTAACGAGAGAATTGAGAATAGCCAAAAGAAGGCATATCCCCAGGAATGAGATAAAGAGCGACAAGAATGATATCGAATAAAAACTGCGTCTTGATCTTGGGGGGTCCGTGGAATCGGATATCTTTGGCATGCCAATGCCAGCTGACGGGGGTGTTGAAACTGCCATGGAGGCTCTTGACGGCAAGGAGACACCCTTGGTTACCGGCGGGCCAGTTCTTGACACAAAGCCATTGCCGGCAAGCGCAGCGCCCTGCCTTGAACCCGGGTTGGTACTGGTAGAGATTCGGCTTCTTGTTTGCGAGGATGCTTCGGAACGGGAGACAGAAAGAGATGGGCGACCAGCGGGATCGTTGTCGGACTCGAGAGAGGATTCAGCACCATCATCGGCCGAACCGGACGAGCGCCCCTTCATGGGGAAAATGCTACCGAAGCAATCGTGGTTGACGCGAACGGAGATGTGGGAGTTGGCGCGTGGGAAAACGCTGACGATAAAATTGGAACTTGGTCCAATCCAAAACACAGCCGTGCGGTTGGATAAAAAGGCGAGCTAAATGAGCGTCGGGACACCAGAAAGGCAATGTGGCTCAGGGCTGGTTTGATGAGAGCAATTCGGAGGTTGGTATCGTCGACAGTCGCACAACGAGGGGGTACATATCGCGGAGTCCCTCGCAAGCAGAGCAGGATGATCTGCCGACCCAGCGAAGCAGAATCGACCGTCGAGATTATTTGGGCAGTAGCAACGAGCGATCCATTGAGAGATGGGCGAATGGTCGGCAATGGCGGTAGTGGTGGTGCCAGGTGGATTGATCGATGGGGTTGGGAAATTGGAGGTTTGGGGTTTTCCAATCCTGCCCTTGCTCGGGGAGCGGGTGTACTCCGATAGGTACCTGGCAGCTTGCGGTTGCGCCCAGAGCGCCACTCTCTGAGGGTCCGAGCCACGACAACGGCAACGGCAATGGGCAGCAAGGTACAGAGGTAGCGGTAGACCTAGGTTGGGTCTGGTCAAGTGTAACAGGGGAGGAATCGGGGTCCTTGGCAATCAGCTGGATTCAGAGGATGTACGGACATCACTCCCTCATCAGTCCGTGCCTTCCTTCCTGCAGCCTGCAACACACTACCCGTGCAAGGCCGCTACGCTCAACTGCCAAGCAGGTGCCGGTACTGCACGGTGAGATAACCCGCCAGTGGGTACCTTATCTCATATGTACTTTAGCGCCTACATAGCACTAAACTTACATGCATTCCTAAGGTAATACCTTCTTACCTCAGGAATAGGTGCGATGGCTGCAAATCTGTGTACTAGGTAGGTAGTATGCAGTCTCAGTGATAATCTCTGAACAGGTAGGCATTTTGGTGCGACCAGCTTGACGTCAATGCTCCGAAGATGAGACTCTGCAAAGCTCTTCTCAGGAGGGCTGGTATTCTATAAGAGCCGTTCCATGGAAGGAATACAGCCAATCATGCCGAACGCAAATAGATCTAAATGCGGGCCCCGATTTAAGAATAAAATTCCGTACTGAGCTAAAGATGCAAATGCAATCAACGATAATTGAAATGACGCGATTAGGCCGCCCTTTACGCGTCTTATGTGCCTAGGTCCCACCGTTCCGAGAGCAAGGTACGTGTGCACCTCGTGAAAGTACATGCACTAATCCCTTCACACGCAGTAAGTGGTGGCTCACTACTAAACCTACCTTAGCTGGTATTCCTTGACCAGGCCCCTTACCATGTTGCATTTTAGCCATCGCCGCAACCCTTCTTAAACGTTGTCTAGGATAGAGTCTCGCATACAGCCATTTCAGACAATTACAGCACCTCATGATACTAGGTTAAGCGACTGCCACAATCTGTGTGCACAGCGTTCTCTACCGATTCGATTCTAGCCAAGACCTCCCAAGCTACCTTTAGCCTGAGCATCTACTATCCAGACCAAAAGGAAGAGTGGCATCCGTGTAGGGGTTCTGCTTCTCTCAAAATCATCCACATACTTTCAACAACAACACGCCTCGTCATAAGCCTAGGCTAAGGCGTGATTAGCTTAGATTTACCGCCAAACTAAGAATGCAATGACACATGGCCACAATCAAGCAAATTGATGGTCGGACGGTTCGTATTCAAATAGTTCCCGTCCCCTGTTCACGCTGAGCTCAAGTCCTAAAATAACACATCCCCTAACGACAGATTCACCGAATCCAATCCGGCCAAGTCATTGTTGACCTGTGCTCTGTTGTGAAGGAGCTTGTTGAAAATTCCATCGATGCCGGTGCCAGTACTATAGGTACGTGTGTCTACCGCTGTGCCCACCATGTGACTATGTCAGTTGGTGCACATATATACGTATATGTTTGCTCAAGGATATACACGGCCACGTTCCTTCGCTCATCCCATCATCACGTTCGATCGTAATCAACAATTATTGACATCTTGTCTCCAGACGTCCGTTTCAAAAATCAAGGCCTCGACCTCATCGAGGTGCAGGATAATGGGTCTGGCATTGCACCAGCCAATTATGAGTCAATTGCTTTGAAGCATCACACCTCCAAGCTTTCGTCGTACGATGACATTGGCTCTCTGGAAACGTTTGGTTTCCGTGGTGAGGCTCTTGCCTCACTGTGCGCCCTGTCCACCGTTTCTATCACGACATGTGTCGCAGCAGACGTGCCCAAAGGCTCAAGGCTCGCCTTCGAGGCCTCTGGCAAACTTCGAGACACCAGCGTTGTAGCCGCTCAGCGAGGAACAACGGTGGCCGTCGAGAAACTGTTTCATAACCTTCCGGTTCGCCGTCGAGAGCTGGAACGTAACATCAAACGCGAGTGGCATAAAGTAATTGCCCTCTTGAATCAATATGCCTGCGTTCAGACAAATCTCAAGTTTACCGTGTCTCAACAACCAACAAAGGGGCGCCGCATTGTCCTATTTTCTACCAAGGGCAATCCTACAACGCGGGAGAATATAATCAACATTTTTGGTGCCAAAACGATGGCTGCCCTCGTCCCTCTAGACCTCAAACTTGAGATGAAACCAACAACCTTAGGCTCCGCCACCCAGGCAGACCTTGCGGCCGGCCTCATTTCCCTCGACGTGAAGATCGTGGGTCATGTGTCTCGCCCGGTGCATGGAGAGGGACGGCAGACTCCAGATCGTCAAATGTTTTTCATCAACGGACGGCCGTGCGGGTTGCCTCAATTTGCCAAAACCTTTAATGAAGTGTATAGGTCTTACAACTCGTCCCAGTCGCCCTTCATTCTTGCAGATGTCCAACTCGATACACATTTGTACGATGTCAATGTCAGTCCAGACAAGCGAACCATTCTCTTGCATGATCAGAATCACATGCTAGACTCAATTCGTTCAGCTCTAGTTGGGATTTTTGATTCGCAAGACTATACTTTACCGACCTCCCAAGTATTAAGATCTCGCAATGTACAGGCTGGTGAAACTACTCCCATCTCACCCTTAAATCAAAGTTCATCGACGGGTCAAGCCACCCACTCTAAGAGAAAAATTCAGTCCCGTTCAGAGGCCTCGCAAGGCTCGGGAGATGAGAGGAGCTCATCCGAAGATGATGAAGGTAGTGACTCTCTTGGACCAGGCCAAATGGAAACAAAGACTACAGCCGTCCCAAAGCCTGTGACAATTAGAAAAGTTAGGAATACCCTTGATGTATGGGTCCATGGACGAACAGCGGTCATCTCAAGAGCTGAAGAGGATGAAGACGCCAAATCACAGTCTTCAGATGGTGACCAAGAAAGCGCACGTGCGGCCTCATCAAGGTCCGTTGCTGGAAGTAATACCAAATCACGATCTCGCGATGCCGAACACTCTCGTCGGCAGCCATCAGACAGCGATACCGATCAAGAACCCAAGATCACCAAGCCCGCATCCGTGTTCCCGCTATCAAGTTCCAATTCACCATCAAGTCTGGCAAACGATGAGCTTACGATTCCCTTCGTCAAACCGATTAAGCCTATCAGTAGGGGAGGGCTTGTATCTCCACGTCGGCATTCAACCATGAGACGCCCCCCACCACAACCAGCCAAGATCTTTATTGGTGCTACAGGAGGGGATCCCGAGGATGTTGGGGGTGAGCCTAGCTCGGATGAGGGAGATAGCCAGCATAGCAAAGACCAGGCATCAGATGATGAACCCGATAGCGATAAAGACAACAAGGAGGAGGAGGAGAACGACGACGACGACGACGACGACGAGGGTGATGACTATGATGATGATGACAGGCCGACATTCGGGACTACCCTCTCTCAACGATTTTCTGCGGGTAGAATCAACAGACAGCGCTCCCCTTCATTTCCCAGAACGCAACGTCAGATGGGCCCAGACACGTCTACAGTTAGAACGAAGAGGAGCCCAGGCTCTAGGAAGGGAAACGAGCAGATTTCTGATGATGAAAACTCACCGGCTGCCGATCCTATACTTTCTCCACGCTCAAGTCCATCTGCATCTCCTGGAGATAAGACAACGAAGCTATCACAAGAACCCTCAGCAAATAATAACTCAGCGAGTACGAGCGTATCTTTAGCCCCTCGGGCGCAGAATCTCCAATTCAGCACAAGGCGAAAGGACGCCACATTACAATTGATCCATCACGTCTCAGGTGGAGAAGGTGTTATTCGGGCTATCCCAAGTCCTCGGTCATTGATTGGACCTCAAGACTCGTCGTCCCCTTCTACCACCCCCCAGCAACAGCAACAACAGGTGGAAGACATCGGTGCGACCGATGCCGAGTCTAAGCTCTCCCTCATCATCTCAAAGTCTGATTTCGCAAAAATGAGAGTCGCTGGTCAATTTAATCTGGGGTTCATCATTGCCGTGCGGCCTGCAGAGAAAGACTCCCAAACTCTGGGTGCATCAGCCCGTGATGAACTATTCATTATCGACCAGCATGCATCCGATGAGAAGTATAACTTTGAGAGACTGCAGGGTAGTACTGTGGTCCAGTCACAAAGGCTTGTTCATCCTAAGTTACTCGAACTTACGGCATTGGAGGAAGAGATCGTGATGCAGAATATAGAGGCTCTAGAGGCCAACGGTTTCAAGATTGCAATAGATGTTGACGGAGGTGCACCCGTCGGATCGCGTTGCCAGCTTACGGCTCTGCCCTTGAGCCGGGAAACAACATTTAGCATCACAGACCTTGAGGAGCTGATTGCTCTGCTTGCCGATGAGTCGTCCGAGTCAACGCATATCCCACGTCCGTCAAAGGTGAGGAAGATGTTTGCCATGCGAGCATGTCGCAGTAGCATCATGATAGGAAAGGCCCTCACAAGACACCAGATGTACTCGTTAGTCGGACACATGGGCGATCTAGACAAGCCTTGGAACTGTCCCCATGGACGGCCGACTATGAGACATCTGTTTAGTATAGATAAATGGGATGAAGTAGGCTGGAAGGGTGATCTAAAGACGAAGTCTACAGCCTCCTGGACCGCTTATAGGAGGGGAGAGTAAACTATGGGCTTGATTCATTCCCATTCGTATTCCTTTCTATTCCCACTTGTTTTCATATGCACATGCAGGTCATTTTACGTTCACCGGGTTCCCAGGCATAGCTAACTTGGTGATTGAGAATCACTTGTTGCCTTTTTGAATATGACACCAAGCCACAAAACCAAGGCACGAGTTTAATAAGGTAGTCAGTCTATGATTGTGGAATATAGTCAAATGGCCCCTTCCATCTCTGAGTTATTATAAATGCAAATTTCACTAGAATAGCCTAAAACCTGTAAGCCAAAGCCGCCATTGTTCCTTTCAACGCCCAAAGTGAAGCAAAGGAGATTGCGATATGATAACCTGACCTTTCATCAGACGTCTCTCAACCAAACAATTAACCAGTCCAATAACCTTTACATACACGAAAATCTGAATCCGAAACATAGGGCACATAAATACATCGCAGCACATGACAGAGAATCCCCAACCGTAAGCTTATGCAACTCCTGATGTTTTTTTCTTTCTTGTTTTTCTTCATTCCACCCATCTCAGTTCTTTTTGTTGGAGTAGAAACCATACTTGCTGAGCCGACTGCTACCTGCTCGGCCCTCCTCGGCAATCTTTCCACTGACGTTGCGACGGCCATAAGCCTGAGAGACATTAGACTCGTAATCGTTGCCAGACGAGATCTTTCGATCAGCTCCAACCATGATGGGAGGTGTCGCGCTCTTGAGGTCTCCATAAGGCTTGGAGTAGAAACCGATGGTGGTTTGCACGGGAGTGTACTTTCTTGGCTGCCACGTTTTCCTCTTTGGCGACGTTGAGGGAGAAGGCATTTGCTCAGTTATGTCTTGACTCGCGCTAGCTTTTCGCTGATTATGGCTAATCTCAGACAAGGACGTAGATCTTTGTAATGTGGTCTCCGTCACATCATCTGACGGAGCATGGAAAGGCCAGTTTGGCTCATTTTCTTTAGCGTGTGATGGAGCCTGGGGGTTTGATCCGAGTGGGTTGGGATGTCTGTGTCGTCTGGCCAAATCCATTTCCTCTTGATCACTGTCATGGGCGTAGGTGTGGTAATTCTCATAATCCGACTCTGAGTCTTCATCACCATAGTAGCGTTGCTCCAAGGCAGCATAAGTATTGCTATTGTCCTGGCGCATTGCAACTGCAGCATTGCGATTCTTCTGGTTTGTCCTTGAGATTAAAGAATCAGTTGGTGCCCATGTTTCGGTAAATTTGGCAACTCTGCGTTGATCACCCCCTTCTTGAGAAGATGAGGATGTTCCTAAACGAGGTGGAGCAGCAGAATCATCCTGGAGAGGGACCTCTGAATAAGCTCCACGTTGGCTGGGCAAGGAGCGAAAAGAGGGCAGCTTTGTGTTGTGTGAAAGAACAGAGCCTCGCCTTAGGCTGTCCTCTTGATCCAGCGAGCCTTGAAGGTCCCGAGACATGCGAGCAGCAGTCAGAGAGGTGCGGGAACCTTCACGGGTATGCATGAAGGGAATAGACGTTGGGCGAGATACATCAGACCTTGCTACAGATTGGCGACGAGAATCTGGGCTGTAGGGTGTTGACATGCGCTTCTCGTTGGTGTCACTAGTGAGAGTCGTCATGGAGGACTTGTTTCTCTTATGGAAGGGGCGAGCTGTGAGATGGTCCTCCAACGGGTTCATATCAGGTGGCATCAGACTGATTTGTCGGAATGCATAAGCCAGCCAGAGTGATATGGCCAATGTCAAGAAGTGAAGGCCACCTGTTCCAATCAGGGTGTAATAGATTGCTGGGATGAAATACTCGAGAAGACCTTGGTCTGACAGCCGAGTCGCCCATCCCGCAGAGTCATTATGAACAGTAAAGGCTGAGTAGGCGTACAGGCCAAGGGTACACATATCTGCAACACCGGAGAAGAGCTGGTACGCAGATGAAGAGGAGGGCGGACGGCTCGCCGCATCACGAGAGAGATGATAAATGGCGTAACAACAATTGAGGGCCACAATTCCCGGCTTGAAAACATGCAAGTTAGTCCATGCGCAACCAAAGGATTCGCCATTAGCTATAGAAACTGCTGCTCACCGTGATTCTCATCACTAAGGCTGTTACAGTTTCGATCTTGTCAAGTAGAACCATCAAAACCAGAATACCGAGGGCCCCATTGAGCTCGAGGACACGTAGGAATAGCTGTACTCGTCGCAAATAGCGGATAGCCTTCTTTGTCCGAGGCCCCATAAGCTTGTAGTTACCCGATCGATGCTGCAAAACCATGTGGGCACTGGAATGTCGGGTCAGAAAGAAGAACAAACAAGCCGATCAGGATGAGACCACAAGAGGTGGGGTTGATTGGGGAGCGAAATAAACATACTCAGGATGGCGATTGAACGAAACCAAAGGCCCCTTGGGCTTAGGTTTCCTGGGTTTGGGTTCCCAACTGGCACGCGTAACGGCCTTTGGATCGAACGTCGGCTCGTACGTATCGCCCTGGAAACCTTGCAAATATGGCTGCTGCGCCGGCATGGTTGCTTTCCTGGTGGTGATGACGGGGTGAGGTCGTTGATAGATATATGGCTTCCGAAAGGGCGGCTTGGACCGTAGCTGTGTCTTAGATCGCAACCCGAAGAGCTGGCGAAGAAGCTATTGACTGGAATGCTGGCAGAACGCCAGCCGAGAGATGGGGGTTGGTAAGACGAGAATCGGGAAGATTGTCAGCCAAGCAAGGCTCAGCAGTAGCGAGCGAGGAGCAGCTGGAGGGGTAGTGAGAGCAACAAGTGAGCGGATGAAGTAGTACGCTCGCGCTGTCGAACTTGCGCTTGCTGCCTGCTTCGGACGGCTGGTAGTAGGGAACAGTTTAGTATGGATGAAATAGGAAGAAGATCCAAAACCAATGAAGAGCCAATGTCGCAGTCAGGTAGGTAGCAACGTCCCGTCCCGCATTGGTTGAGTGTGGGTGGGTAGGGTGGACTGAGCTGGGCTGAGGAGCTTTGGTCGCACATGTTTAGTTTACAGCTTCCAAATCGGGCCAGCTCTGCCACCACCGTTGGTCGCCACAGCAACAGTGGATCGTCCAAGACCGAGGGGCCGATCGCCGACCGAAACTGCTCGGTCCAGGATAGGAAAATCGACGAGTTCGGGAGCCAATCAGGAAAGCTAGGGCTCAGTTGAAGATGCCATTTCCCGTCCCATTCAAAGCTGGTGGTTGAGATCTGTGGTTCTCCATCTTCTTCACTCTCTCTCTCTCTGCGCGCAGAGGTCAGGCGGCTTTCCGCGCCAATCCACCACCATCATGTCCTTGCTTGCCGGATCCAGGACAAGTTGGCGCGTTCGCCATTGGAAACCAATCGTGCCAAGAGGTCATGAAAGGTGTAAATATCTATCTACTGCGTCCCAGGCACTTCGTAACCCAGATGCATCCTCGCCGTTCCGGATGGCTGTCGTGGGCTCTGGCCCCGCGGGCTTTTACACCGCATCCCGCGTCCTAAGCAAATTACCACAAGCCAAGATCGATATGTACGAGGCTCTCCCCGTGCCCTTCGGGCTTGTTCGTCATGGCGTTGCCCCAGATCATCCGGAGGTCAAGGTCCGTTTGTTTTCCCAAGTAGAATATCATCCGTGAGTGTTACAGCATGGCTGACAAAGGCCTTCGACGTGTAGAATTGCCAGGATAGGTTTGACGAGATCGCTTCGTCTCCCAACTTTACATTTGTAGGCAATGTGACAGTTGGCGATTCTAATCTGTCCAGCAGGCATTGCACTGTAGAGCTTCAATCTCTCATGCGTCACTATGATTCGATTCTCCTCGCCTACGGCGCCGCAGAAGACAAGAAACTAGGCATCTTTGGGGAATCTACCTTGAGCGGTATCTACTCTGCTCGTGAGTTTGTTGGTTGGTATAACGGTCTGCCCGACTGCGCCAACCTTCATCCAGACTTGACTCGCGGCGAGGATGCAGTGATCATTGGCCAGGGTAACGTGGCGCTGGACGTCGCTCGCATGCTTCTGGAAGATATCGATACCCTCAAAAAGACAGATATAACCGAGCATGCCCTCTCACGTCTTGCTGAAAGTCGAGTAAAGCGTGTTCATATTGTAGGAAGAAGGGGGCCTATGCAAGTGAGCAACTTTCCTCTTTACCATTTCACCAAGCCATTCCTTCGAGATAAGCACTAAACGTCCCGAATCAGGCCGCCTTCACAATCAAGGAGGCTCGTGAATTGATGAAGCTTCCGGATGTAGCTTTTCATCCCGTGAATCGGACTCTGGTCCCACAAGATCTCAAGAGCCTACCGCGGGCGTCTAAGCGACTAATGGAGGTCCTGTTGAAGGGTACTCCTGATGCTGATCCTCTGAAATCTTCAAAGTCCTGGTCGTTGGACAGCTGTCTCTCGCCTAAACACTTTCTAGCTCGCTCAGACTCGCCTGATCGTGTAGCCAGCACGGAGTTTGACGTTACAACCCTGGCGGACCCATTCGATCCTAAGTCGCGTGCTGAGAAGACTGGTGAAGCGATTATACTTCCTTCCGACATCGTGCTTCGTTCTGTCGGTTATAAGTCTGTACCTTTGCCCGGCTTCGTCGAAGCCGGCATTCAGTTCGATGAAAGGCGAGGTATTGTGTGCAACGATGGTTTTGGGCGGGTGACCCGCCTAGTATCTGACAGCGATGCTAGCTGTAAGGCAAGGCAGCAAGTTCCAGGTCTATATTGTGCTGGTTGGTTGAAGAGAGGTCCAACAGGCGTGATAGCTTCAACAATGCAGGATGCTTTTACAACAGGAGATGCGATTGCCCAGGATTGGCTCTCAGGTGCCTCCTTCCTGGGCTCCCATAAGGAACTTAGTCAAGCTCATG
Organism: Clonostachys sp. G952; assembly: GCA_027569935.1. NCBI lineage: Eukaryota > Fungi > Ascomycota > Sordariomycetes > Hypocreales > Bionectriaceae > Clonostachys > Clonostachys sp. G952. The sequence continues at coordinate 706,854 of JAPDLB010000028.1, forward strand.
GATGGGAAGGAGTGAAAGAGGAGCTCGGACTCGATCAAGCAAGGCGAGTTGTGACCTGGGATCAATGGAAGATGATAGACACTGTTGAGCGAAGTCGCGGCGAAGCAAAGGGGAAGGAACGAGAGAAATTCACAAATGTCGCTGACATGCTGGCAGTGTTGGGTTAATCGCTCCTCAGGTAGCTGATAACAATACTTACTCCTTCCTCATGTCTGAGCCTATCTATAGACGAGACAAGGATCAGCTCACCCACAATGTACAACAGCATATCATGTAAAATTTGACTAAATTTCATATATACTCTATGAGCTCTTGACCTTCTCTGTAAGCTCGGGCACCTTTTCAAATAAATCACCCACGAGTCCGACGTCAGCCACCTGGAAAATTGGCGCATCAGCATCCTTGTTAATCGCCGCAATGACCTTGCTATCCTTCATACCAGCAAGATGCTGGATAGCGCCAGAGATACCAACGGCAAGATAGAGCTGAGGGGCAACAACCTTGCCAGTCTGGCCGACTTGGAGACTGTTGTCGGCATACCCGCTATCAACCGCCGCACGAGAAGCACCCACAGCAGCACCAAGGGCATCAGCCAACGGCAGCATCACACGGTCGAATTCCTCCTTAGACTTTAGACCTCGTCCACCAGACACAACCCGGCTAGCGGTTGCAAGATCGGGGCGGTCAGATTTGGCAAGGTCTTCCGACACCCATTCCGACGTAGAGTCGACCTTGGGGTCTGCTCCTTCTTCCACAGCGCCAGTCCCAGACCCTGGGGCCTCAGCAGCGAAGGCAGTTCCTCGAATGGTGATGACTTTGACGGCATCTGTCGATTCGACGGTGGCAATTGCATTGCCGGCGTAAATAGGTCTAACGAACGTTGATTCGTTTTCGATAGCAGTAATGTCGGAGACTTGCTGAGAATCCAGCAGAGCGGCGACACGAGGCAAAACGCTCTTTCCAAATGCTGTGTGTCCAGCGATAACATGTGTATAACCACCCTTCTTAATGTTCTCTACCAGTAAAGGCGCGTAGTTCTCAGGAAGGCCCTAAGAAACAGAACGATTAGTTAGAATCGCTCACCGAATCACAAAAAGGAAAAGCAATCACCATGCTTGGGCGGAAAAGGGGTCTGGGGAGAATGATCACACACCTTATCGTATGCGGCGCTGTCCACCACTAAAATCTTCTCAACACCTTCAACCTTTGCGGCTTCTTGAGCAGCCGCGCTGATATTATTCCCAGCAATAAATCCATGTACGGTACCTCCAAGCTTCTTCGCAGCGGTAAAGGCGCTCAAAGATCCGTGGCTCAGCTGTCCATCTTTCTGCTCAAGAACAGCGAGGGTTGAAAGCAGACGGCTTCTCGTGTAGGCACGGGAAATACTGACAGCCCTCCCTCCTATGAGCCTGGCTTGTGCCAGGACGCATCTTCCGGTGGGTAGCATCATGAGCTGGGCCAAATCGTATTGTAATTCGAATTCCCAAAAAGAAACAAGAATTCTAATGCCAATTGGTGAGCGAGGCTGACTATGATGTCTTGCGATATAAGGATGGGGAGAATGTTAATAGGCGACTTAACCTACCTACGGCTGGAAGCGGCCCGAGGTCTACTACAGAGCAGCGGGACTCAGTTCCCGACCATCGGCGACTGTCACAGGCGTGCATGGAGGACCTTGAACAACAGGTCCGGGGGTCTTTCCTGTCACGTGCCGTGTCACACATTTCTGATCACGTGCGTCTGCCTCAGGCGCCGCATCGCTGACCTTCGTAGTAGGTAAGCAAATCCACCTTGCATTGCTGCTGAGAAGACAGAGCCTTGGATAGCAACGTGTGGAACAGCAGGGTCCCGTCGCGCCAAAATTTCTCCAAAACGCGACCGATCGAATCGCATCGCCAACCTCATCGGCATCGCGGAATCTTTCTACCGGCAACATTTCAAGCATCTGTCGCATCTCGACCATTGATCCCCATACCTCGTCAACTGCCGGAGTCCATTGTTTCGAGAGCGCGTTCAGTCGCGCTTCAACATCCGCGCGCACTCGCCTGCCTAGCTGTCTAGCCTTCCCCATTGCCCATCTTTCTACGCCCGAAATTTGGCATAAACGACCACGACTGTGGTCCTCTTAATAGCTGATGGAGGATTCAACGACGTACGGCTCCCCCAACAATGGGGCATCCCCTGGCGACAATCCCATTCTTGCGCAGCCCCCTTTGCAGCCCGAAACTACCACCGAAGGTGAAGGTATTTATTCACACTCACTCATCCACCTCTGAGCTATCTTCATCAAAGCGCAGGTTGTCTCTTAAAAGACACTCTCTTGCTGACAAATCTCGATCCTTCAGATGTTCAGATGTCGGAGAACAACACGAATGAGCCCAGCATCAAACAAGGGAGCGCCACCCCAGCGCCCGGGGCCGCATCTAGCAATCCTTTAGATGCACCAGAGGCGCCACAGCCCGAGGTTTCTGGCCGAGGTGATGAGGATATGGGTGACGCCCCAGGCGATTCAAAGGATGGCGCAGCCGCAGCAGCAGGCGGTGACGCAGCCAACCGAACTGATGGTCAGGAGATCAAGTCCAAGGAAAGTGCTGAGTCGGCTGCGCGAGAGCATCTAATTTCCCAGACACATGCCATTGTGCTTCCCAGTTACAGCACTTGGTTTGATATGAACTCCATCCACGATATCGAACGCAAGGCCATGGCCGAATTCTTCAACAATCGCAACAGAAGCAAGACTCCTTCCGTATACAAGGATTATCGCGATTTCATGATCAATACTTATCGCCTCAACCCTGTTGAATATCTGACAGTTACTGCCTGCCGTCGTAATCTTGCTGGCGACGTATGCGCCATCATGAGGGTCCACGCCTTCCTCGAGCAATGGGGTCTAATCAATTATCAGGTAATGCCGGAACTCTGTGTCGATCGAGGTACAATTTCTAACGGGGCCAATTGTTGTTATAGGTTGACGCAGATCAGCGACCATCACACGTGGGTCCACCATTCACCGGCCACTTTAGGATCATTTGCGATACTCCTCGCGGCCTGCAGCCATGGCAGCCCTCAGCAGACCCCGTTGTCTTGGAAGGCAAGAAAAACCAGGCCACAGATGAGAAGGCAAAGGCAACTCCTGCGAACAAAGGAGATCTGAATCTGGAGATTGGGCGAAATATTTACGAGGCCAACGCTAAGGGTACTCCAATCACCAAATCTGAAAGCAAGCCCAATGGCGAGACACCTGCCACCAATGGCGTCTCAGGCTCCGAAGATGCCACCAAAGCACCAGTCGCCAAAGTTCAGTGTTTCATGTGCAGCACAGATTGCACCCGTGTTTACTATCACAGCACCCAGACGGACCCTGCCTCCAAGGTCAAGTACGACGTCTGCCCCGGTTGCTTCAATGAGGCACGTCTACCCTCCAACCACACATCGGCGATGTATACAAAGATGGAGAATCCTCGTTATACGGCAGTTTTGGACAGGGATGCCCCTTGGACCGACGCCGAAATTCTTCGCCTTCTCGAAGGATTGGAGAGATTCGATGATGACTGGAGCGAGATTGCAGATCACGTCGGAACCCGGACCAGGGAGGAGTGCGTTCTTCAGTTCTTGCAACTTGACATCGAGGAAAAGTACCTAGACTCGGAGTCTTCGGTTCACGCACCTACAGGACTCTCCATGCTTGGAACCCAAAATGGACAGCTTCCATTCAGCCAAGTCGACAATCCGGTCATGTCAGTTGTTGGCTTTCTTGCCAGCCTAGCAGATCCAGCTAGCACGGCAGCGGCAGCAAACAGATCAGCAGATGAGCTGAAAAGAAATCTGCGCAAGCAGCTAGAGAGCAAGAAGGAAGGCGGGGACGATAGTACCCAGGATGACAAGCCTGCCAAGGAACAAGGCGATTCTATGGATGTCGATGTTGGTCAAGAATCCACCGATACTTCTCTGGCAATTACTAGAGGGGATAAGGGGGCTGATCTGGCCTCCATTCCTCTTGCCTCGATGGGTGCAAGGGCAGCTGGTTTTGCCTCTCATGAGGAACGAGAAATGACAAGACTTGTTTCGGCTGCTGCGAACATCACTCTACAAAAGTTGGAGCTGAAGCTCAAGTACTTCAACGAGATGGAGGCCATTCTCCGCGCAGAGCGACGAGACTTGGAACGAGGAAGACAACAACTGTTCTTGGACAGGCTAGCCTTTAAGAGGCGTGTGCGGAATGTGCAGGATGGCCTCAAGGCCGCTGCTGCCATTGGGGGGGAACAAGGTGCCCGCCTGGCCCATGAAGCGATGAACGAGGGCGACAAGCTTGGCTTTCAGCCTGTTGCCGATGGGCAAGTGATACAGGCACTTGGCAACGAAAGCCAGATCAAGACTTTTGAAGCATAAAAAAAATATACTTGAGGAGGCGAGTGAGGTGGTTCCATATATCCCTGATCTTTCCTTTATTAGTTGGTTTCCGGTATCCTTTGATTTTGTTTATTTTTGGTGCACCTTCCCCACGAATGAGGATGGTCTGATTTTTCATACGAGTCTGCAAGGCGGCGTCCAGGGGAGCTAAGAAATCAGAGGCCACAAGAAAGCACGAATGGGGGGATGCGGCTCGTGACCTGGCGCTCAGCGCGCGTGAGGGGACGGAGAAAGCGCGTGTTTGATGCTGGGCCAGGGGTCAGGCTATCTCGCGGGTGCCTGATCTGATGTCTGTACTAGAAGCCGCTGTACCAGTAGGACTAGGCGTTGTTTGGTTATATATGGATATGATTCACCAGCTGAATGAAATTTCGCCTCGAGTGTGCCTATCTCCTACTGCTAGTCGATGCTTAGGGAGTCAATAAGATGGACGGGGCAATAAGGTGCCAGTCCTATGACGTAGGCCTCTTTGACGTAGGCCTCTTTGACGTAGGCCTCTCTGACTTGGAGCCCACTCCTTCAAACGTGCGGCAGGTGAGTATTCACAGATCGGTGGGAGCAAATTGAAAATTTAATACTGCATACCTAGGTAGGTACTCGTTGATTATGGATACCTACTGTGGAGAGTTCTCGTTTGGGTGGCGGTGGATTTACCTCGGTTTAGAAGTGGTACAGGCAAGCTGGAGCCACGTCTGCCGCCTCTTTCAACAGTCACGCGGTTCCTACACAAGTACCAGTGCAGCATAGAACGAACAGATGGAACAGCTATCTTAAGGCGGGTGAACCCAAGCCCTGACCAGGAGCAAGCCCACCCAAAAGCCACGGGAAAAGCTGCGATGCCAGAAGCCTTGTAAGAACTCCGCATGTTGTGTCTTACATAGTCACTACGGATGGTGAGGTACCTCACAACGTATCGAGGGGAGCAGGAGGGCACTGGTGAGGTTTGCAGATTTGGTGAGGATGGTGGTAGGCATCAAAACCAACTTCCACGGGGGTGTGCAAGATTATCGTATCTCCCTACGACATAAGACGAAGCTGTGACCAAATATAACAATCCATAAGATGAAACATGCCCGAACAAGCAATGAGATGACTAACAGGCTTTTGTCCAAAGTCAATCCCGAAACCAGGCGTGGGATCGTTGCAATATTTGCCTCGGCTGAAAGGGGCCCCACTGAGATGGACCGGCGGCTCGGCGACTTCGCGCGGCGAGGTAGTTGGATAAAACAACCCGGGGGAAATCAATGCATCCATCCATTCAGCAACTGCCGATATTCAAGCTAAGGAGAGGGGTGCACATATATACACTGGGCAATTACCAACTGATAGGCGGATCATAGATACCTTAGCACGGTCGAAGCAGAAGGCAAAGAGCAAGCTGGCAGAGTAACTCAGGGAAGGAACAGCTAAGAGGCCTGCCGAATGTGAGCAGGCCTCATTACAGGTACATGTACCTTAGGTAAGGTAGGGACGGAGCGTGATGCATTTAGGGGCCTGGAGAGACGCCGCCAGTGGGCGCACAGCGGTCCCACCTCCCCGCAACGACCCTCTGGAGCAATTGCCGGGGGCCGCTACCGTGCTGTGCATCTCATCCAGGGATCCAGTAGCAGGTGGTCTGAGAAGCTCACATGTGCGCACTGCATGTGAGATACGGCCAACCAGCAAACCTAAGCCAGACCGAAGACTTCCGGCAATCTAATACCCTCTGCAACGATGTCGGATGTCTAGGTGCATCCACCTTCCGCACGGCACACTTTACTACTACTCCCTTCAACCGCACTCTTGAATTCCCACCCCTCCATCTTCCTTTACTAACCCTACCTATATAACGCTGTGACCCCCCCTGTCACAGGTCGCCGCCACGGGCCATTAAGCACCTCGGTATAATTCTGGTCGGCCTACTTAGACCGTTGTCTCTCCCATTGCGTCTCGGTCTTCCTTCAAAACCCGCCGCTGAATCTTGCCATGTTTCGTTCTCTTCGCCCTCTCTCCAGTTCCCTCCCTCTCGCCAAGGCAACGTCTACGGTGAGTGCGCCTCTTCCTTTCGAATACTTTCTTCTGCGCCCTCTGCCACCCCAGAATTGGAGACGGTGGTCGAACCCCGGTTCGCAAGACTCCAAACTAACAGAGGTACGCCTAGCAACGATTCCGCCTAGCCGCCGCCGTCATGGCTCCCCAGAGACGAGCCAAGAGCTCCCTACCAGAAGGCTACGCCGAAGATAAATCCAAGGGCCTCACGCTCAGATTCCAGGATTCGTTGCCCAAGCTGCCTGTCCCAACCCTCGAAGAAACAGCGACCCGATATCTCAAGACTTTGCGGCCGCTCCTATCCGAAGCGGAGCTTGCGACGAGCCGAGCTGCTGTCGAGGATTTTATCAAAGCCGGCGGTGTCGGATCCAGACTGCAGGAGAAGCTTATCGCCAAGCGCGAGGACCCTGCCACGAAGAATTGGATATACGAATGGTGGAATGATGCTGCCTACCTGTCGTACCGCGACCCTGTCGTTCCCTATGTGAGCTACTTCTACTCTCACCGCGATGATCGCCAGCGCCGAGACCCAGCCAAGCGCGCTGCCGCCATCACCACCTCGGTTCTGGAATTCAAGAAGCAAGTCGATTCGGGCACTCTCGAGCCCGAGTACATGAAGAAGCTCCCCATCTGCATGGACAGCTACAAGTGGATGTTCAACGCCAGCCGTGTTGCTGCTCACCCAGCCGACCACCCTATCAAGTATTCCCCCGACGAGCACAAGCACATCATTGTAATTCGTAAGAACCAATTTTTCAAAATCCAGCACGAGGTTGCTGGCAAGCAGCTCAACACCTCCGAGCTCGAGGCCCAGTTTCGTCGAGTGTACGAGATTGCTCAGCGCGTCCCTGCCGTTGGTGCTTTGACATCAGAGAACCGTGATGTTTGGGCCGACGCTCGCAAGCTGCTTCTGGACTCCAGCCCCAAAAATAAGGTGGCTCTCGAGGCGATCGAATCTGCTTCCTTCGTCGTCTGTCTCGATGACGCCTCCCCAGTAACTCTAGAGGAGAGGGCTCACCAATACTGGCATGGCGATGGGGCCAATCGCTGGTACGACAAGCCCCTCCAGTTCATTGTGAACGACAATGGCACGTCGGGTTTCATGGGCGAGCACTCCATGATGGATGGGACGCCAACCCACCGCCTGAATGACTACGTTAACGACCTCATCTTTGGAAACAAGCTAGACTTCTCCGACCCGTCAATTCGTTCCAATCTGCCTGAGCCTGAGCTTGTTCAGTTCGAAATCAGCCCAGCCATCCAGTCAGAGATTGATCGCGCCACCAAGGACTTCAGCGATGTTATCGGGCAGCACCAGCTGGCCGTACAGGCCTACCAGGGTTACGGCAAGGGCCTCATTAAGAAGTTTAAGTGCTCCCCAGATGCCTACGTTCAAATGGTTATCCAACTTGCGTATTTCAAGATGTATGGCAAAAATCGCCCAACCTACGAGTCCGCTGCTACGCGACGTTTCCAGCTCGGTCGCACAGAGACATGCCGCACAGTCTCGGAGGAGTCAGCGGCATGGTGCAAGGCAATGGCAGATTCCTCGCTTGATGGTAAGACCAAGACAGACCTTTTCCGCAAAGCAATTGCCGCCCATGTCGAGTACATCACTGCCGCCTCGGACGGCAAAGGTGTAGATCGTCATCTGTTTGGTCTTAAGAAGCTTCTTGAACCCGGTGAGGAGGTTCCCGCCATTTACAAAGACCCCGCCTATGGCTACTCTAGTTCCTGGTACATATCCTCATCTCAACTCAGTTCTGAGTTCTTCAATGGGTATGGTTGGAGTCAAGTGATCGACGGAGGTTTCGGCATTGCCTACATGATCAATGAGAACAGGTGAGTACAAACATTTTGTGTCTGGGAATTTCTCTACAGGATCTAACAACTTGCAGTATCAACTTTAATATCGTATCCAAGAATCTGGGCAGCGATCGAATGAGCTACTATTTGAACGAGGCTGCCGGTGATATGCGAGATCTTCTCATTCACTCTCTGGAAGCCCCCAAGTCCAAGCTATAGAGTAAAGGATTATAGTTCTGCTGCATTGTTAATCCACCACAGCAACGAGCAGGCTTACTTATTTCGCAGCAATAGATTTATGGTCATTTTTTATATTTGATGGGTCGTTTTCCTTTAGTCCTCAAGAATTGGTTGCAAGGATAAAACCCACCCTACCGCGATTGGGATGTGGAAAAGGATCGCAACTTGTTACGATGAAAGCTCCTCACTGTATATAATCATGTCGTTGTAAGTAAAGATTTGAGAGTACATGGCCTGTAGATAAAATAGACGATCGACTCTTTAGCCACGCAGAGGAACGTTGACGGCCCCGAGTTCGCCTTCCAGCAGTCCTTGAACACGCAGGTGAGCACACTCATACATTTTGTTCATTGATCAGCTCTACAGCGACTACACTCGATGACGCAGCGATAGCTCCTGTATTTACTTGATATATATGCAGACCGTTTCTCGGGCCATCTAAATTATCCAGCTCTCTCCTAGTAGTACATGTGCGACGCTCACAAATGGTATCTCAAAATGTAGCTGTCCGCTCTCCTTAAAGCAAGGCCTAGCCCGAATGATCAACAATCTCGTTGACAAGCTCACCCTTCTCCTCGTCATAGTACGAGCAGATCTGTGAAGGCAAGGGTACCTCCTTATAGTCTTCATCTGGCCCCGAGATGACGTTGACGTTGATACCGGCCGACTTGCTTGTAAACACCTTTGTAGAAATGCTTTCCTTGCTGAAGTATATGGTGGCGCCATCAACCTGGTCAAGCAAAACAGTCGGGATGACGCCCATGACCTGCAGGGCGAAATTCTGTGCCTTGACCACGTCGACAGTGGACACGAGTGAGTCAACGACAAGTGAAAGGCGGTTCGAGTTCTCAATAGTCACTTGGTTTGCCTTGCCCCTGACGATGACCGTGGTGTTGTTACATCGGCTGATGAGAATCGAGTGTGAGAGAGTTGCGTCGATCTCGATTGGCTCAGGCTCCTTGTCGTAGTTTTCCTGCAGAACAGAACGAATCATTAGCAAACAAACGAAATCATGCCAAAGCACTATATTCACATACAATTGTCCACTTATTTCCTTCCAGCTCCTTCTTGGCCGGCTTCTTCACCCTCATACTCTCAGGTTTGGGCTTCTTGCCTGGGGCAGGGCTCTTTCCTCTAGGGGCGCCTGAGCCATCAGAGACGGTGGACCCGGCACGAAGCGAGGGGTTCTTGTGCGTCATCTCAGACTTGTCAACCTTGCGAAGGCCCTTAGTGACCGACTCTCCCTTATTCAGCTCTGAAAAGACAGCTCCAAAGCCTCCAGATGCAGAAGAGGCAGCGGCCGGCGCGGGCTCCGTCTTAATGTCCAACACAGGAGGTGGACCTGGGGGAGGTGGCGGAGGAGGAGGTGCACCTCCCGCCGGGGGAGCGCTGGGCTTTGCGACGGACTTGGCGACCTCGGCGGCGGGCTGACCATTGGGGTTCCAGACTACGCCGTTGGCATAGTGCTGCTTGATGAGTTCGGACAGGTCACGGAAGATTTGGTAAAAGGATTGGACCCATTCGACGTTCTTAGGCTCCCTAAGGGCCATCCCAATAGCTTGTGTTAGCAGGTTCAATTACGGAGGTTGAAAGATTCTGACAAGGACCTACTTCTCCTTGAACTCTTTAGTAACCTTGTTGCCAAAGAATTGCGCTGATCCAAGCGTCTCATCAACATGCTTGAACGGGCGGTTCTCGACACCGACCCAGCCGAGAAGCATAATTCCATCAGCAACAGCGCTGAGGTGGTTGTAGGCAGGGTCGGCGCGATTCGTTTCCTTGATTTCCATGGCGGTCATGGCAGCCTCGTTGACGGGCTTGATCAGGTTCTGGAGTCCGGACATGTCAGGCTTCTTAGCCTTGGATGCGACGAGGAGGAAGGTTCGCTGCTCCTCAAAGCCCTTGAGGACGCTGGCAGCTTGCTTGGCAACGGTGCCGCCTAACTCGTTGCTCAGCTTGACATAGCGATCCACGGATGTTGCCAGGAAGTTGTCAAAGTCTTCGATGGATTCGGGGAGGGGCTCATCAGCGGGCTTGGGAGCTGCGGGAGGAGGCGGCGGCGGCGCGGGCGCATTGGCTGGGGATGGAGCAATGTTGGATTGGGTCAGAGCTGGTAAGGCATCCTTTGGCAGCTCCGTGGATGTTGCAATGTCCTCGAGACGGGACGTGGCAGCCTCCAGTCTATTCAGGGGAGACAGGCAACCAGTTAGCAGCTGAAGCAGGGAAGGGTGAAAGGGTGAGCTTGAGCTAAGGAGGGGAGTTTGTAGATACCTTTTGATAAGGGTGGTCAAATTGTGCATATGGGTTGGCGCCGCCATGGTCTTGTCTTGTCTTGTCTGGCTGTATACCAGTGATGTTGTTGGGAGAGGTAGAGCAAAGAGATGGTGAGCTTGGATCGTTTCGTTGCTGAGCCGAGCCAGGTATGTCGTAGTGGTCTTAGATAGGGGTACTTGGGTGGTACCTAGGCAACACGGGTACACCCAGCTATCTCGGAAGTGGTGAAGGTTGATTCGAAGCGAGAGGACCAGGAACGACTTCGCACGGCCATGAGTGGGATGTGGTTGGGGACGGCGCACATATGAAGGCAAAAGCAAAGATGCAGCTGGGCATAGGAGCTTCTCCTCTGGGATGGAACTCTATTCCATCATGGTTCATGATGGTTGCAGGCGACCACATTCTGGCCGTACTAGCAAAGTACCTCCGGTACCTGCCTGAATCTCTGACGGTACCTCTCTGACTCGCGGGCAGTGGGTACGGTACCTTGTGTGGGTCCTCACCAGGTACCTGCCTTACCTAAGGGATTCCGAGTCCTTGAACTTGGGAGATCCGTGGGCCAGGTTAGGCTACTGGTACCTAAACCTCTGCCTGCCAGCGTCTGAGAGCTCATGCCCAAGGTACCTCCACTGTCGCCTAATACTGGATCGCAGGTAGGCAACTACTGCGCCTGGACTGGAGCCGATGGCGATACAATGTGATGGAAATGCATTCAAGGTTATTCTTAAAGATCGGGGCAAGTGCTTGTATGTACGTGCAACCACACTCGCAGACGGAGCAGGCCTACTAGCGAGACTGACAGCTGATCCATAGTGGGCACTTGTGTCACGGTGCCTGACCATCCCTGATTCCATGTGTTGATACCCTACAGCTGCGCCAACGATCAGTGCGTATCCATCATGCAGACAGGATAATGATCATCTTGGACGACGCCAACATGGCCTGGATCGGGGCTGGATGTTGAATGCGTTGCTGTCCATGATTCTATAGCCCACATATGCATCCTGACTCCGATTGATATTATCTCATCCACCACTAATGTTATCTGACACATACTCTCCCTGCCACCTTTTCTTGCTGTACATCCGCCGTCGTCCGTGTGCCTGAAAGACGGTTTCCACTCGGAAACAGCCATCACCCACCGCTTGTTTTTTTTCTCTCGCCTCTCATTGTGCATAGCAGAGATTGTTATAATAGACGGCCTGATCCACCATCCGATCGCGGACCTTTGCATACTTACACTGGTTTGGGAGGACGGCTTTTGGATTTGCATGTATCAGCACTATTCCATGCTCATGTACGGCGCAAAAATCTCATCCTTTCACTCGCGCTATTCCGTATCACATCCAGATGGACAATGCACCACAACAAGACCAACCGCAGCACCACCCCACCGGGTCCCTGGACGGGAAGCCCCAAGGGATCATTGTCCTGACTGAAAACCTCAAGAAGCCCGAGGCCCAAGATCAACAGCCAGAGGCGGTGATCAATCCGACCCCCGAGCCCGCCAAGTTAGACCGCCCTGACCAGGACGAGAAGGAAGATGAAGCTGCTATTTCATCGGCGCCCTGTATCGACTTTGTCACCCTTGGAATGTTTATTATCGGTGAGCCAGCCGCCCATCCACCGCCCATTACCCACACACTCGATCCATCAAAGCCTCATCAGTTCCTAGCGGTTCAGACTTGAACCGGCGATGCCTTCCCTCCCCGCCCCATAACCGGTAGGCTAACCCAAATCCATTTTCTACCCTGCAAAGACGACATTGACTTTGCACCACCAAAGACTGCCGTCAAGGACATTCTCGGGGGAGCTGGCTCATATTCGGCCCTGGGCGCCCGCCTCTTCTCACCACCACCCAAATCTTCCACTGTGGGCTGGGTTGTTGACAAAGGCAGTGATTTTCCGGCATCAGCGGCGGACATCATCGACAGCTGGGGCACATCGGTTGTCATCCGTGAGGACACCGAGCGTCTCACCACCCGAGGCTGGAATGGTTATGTTGGAACTTCGGAGCAGCGGTCCTTTAAATACATGACGCCTAAAAAGCGTCTCACGGCCGAGGACCTCACACCAAATCTCCTCCAGGCAAGGGCTTTCCATCTCATCTGCTCCCCCCTTCGTTGCCAACAACTTGTCGCCGACATCTCAGCTCGTCGTAAGGCAGCAAATTCCGAGCACTACACCAGGCCAATATACATTTGGGAGCCAGTGCCGGACCTCTGCACCCCAGACGAGTTGCTTAACTGCACAAACACCTTGCCAGTTGTGGATATATGTAGTCCCAACCACTCCGAGCTTGCCGGATTCATGGGAGATGATGGCCTCGATCCGGAAACTGGTGAAATTTCCACAGTTTCCGTTGAGCGAGCCTGCGAACAACTGCTTGCTAGTATGCCCCTCCAGTCCTTCACGTTGGTAGTGCGTGTCGGGGAGAAAGGGTGCTACATAGCGAAGAACGGAGGGAGGAAGCGGCAACGTGACCCGGCATCCTCCACCAAGCGACGCAAGAAAAACTACGTCAGAGGTGGTCTGCAGCCGGATACTGACATGGAGGCCCTCTTCGCTGGTCTCCTTCAGGATGACGATGGCTTGGTTGCCCGCGAAGAGATAGAAGTCGATCCCGGTATTGAACGGTGGCTTCCCGCCTACCATCAGGGCGCATCCAAGGTCGTTGATCCGACAGGAGGTGGCAATACCTTCCTGGGCGGCTTGGCTGTTGCTCTGGCCAGAGGACATGGTGTTGAGGAGGCCGCCGCTTGGGGCACGGTCGCGGCTAGCTTTGCCATTGAGCAAATTGGCGTCCCGATTTTGGAGGCAGGAGATGAAAACAACGAGGAGAAATGGAACGGAGAAAGTATCCAGGAGCGACTGAAGGGGTATCAATCACGACTATGATTTACGCCTGGACGGTAACATTTAATAGAGAGCTTATAGACATTGATTTTTTAGGGGTTGGTTTCCCTCTCCTTGCTTATTTTCATTTTCATTTTCATTCTTTTTTTTCTTCTGGAAAATGGGACAATAAGTTCAAACCCGCGAGATAGCTCACCCCCCCCTGTATTAATGTCATTACTTATCATGTCCAATAATGCGTTCATGTGTCTCATCCATCACAACATCGTCACGAACCCTAGCAACAGAATCTCCCCCAATGCCGATATTGCCAATATATCTGTGACGATCACGTCTCCTGTTGCCCAAGGCGTACCATGGATCCAGCGACTCAGGGGATGCAAACCCCAATCATCACAGTTCGCGCTGCCACACTCCTATCCTCGTTTAGATCTGGAAGACAATATCGTCATCGGATAACCTAAAAGAGCAACTTGGTTAGACAGGATCTCCAATCGAAGACAACAATTTGGCACATACATTATATGGTTAGCTTCTGACAGCTTCTTCAATGCTTTCGTGGCTTCTCCACGATTGAACCGACCCCCGTCCCGGTTTCCAATCTTGGCGTTCACAGCATCAACAACAGCTTCGAGGGGGGCGGAGTCATCCTCGAACAAGTTCGTGCCAAGGAGTTGTCCCAACGCCGTTCTAAATGTGGCTAACCGTGCAGGAGTAATTGGCTCTTCATCGTCATTGAGAGCGAGGTTGGATGCACCATCGACAAGTTGCTCGTCGTCCTGCGATCGTTCCGCAGCATGGGTTCCCGACGATGGTAGCTGAGAGGCAGGCATGGATGAAGCAAACGAAGTCTGAGACTGGGAATCCACATTTGCTGACCTCGTGCTCCGCGTAGATCGCCGTGGTGTGTTTTGGCTAGAGATCACTCTGGGGTCCGTGGCGTCAACATCCGTTTCCACCTGATCAGCTTCGCCGGCACCGTTGGTAGCTGTGGATGAAGCAGGTCCAGACTGCGAGCGTGTCGTGGCTCGGGTTGTCTGGGTTGACTGCCTGGCGCTGCGATTTGAACGGACCGGCTCATTTTCACCCTCCTCGGCATCGGAGTTCTCATCGCTGGAGGAGGCAAAATCAACTGTGGCCTGTGTCCGCCTTCGCTTTTTACGTGAGTCCTCTACCACTTCCTTGAACAAGGCAAATCGGAGGATGCCCTCTGCAGCCAAAGCATCCCTTTCTTCCACTCTGTTAGATAATCGCGATTTCGCGTGAGCAGTAGCTAAACGAATTATCGTCTCCAAGGTTCTGACTGTCAAGGGGCTTGTTCGTCTTTGATTTCCCTCCATCTCATCGTTGCGTAGACCGACATATATTTCGGCGATTCTTTCCGAAGCCTCTTGGGTTAGAACCGGCTTAATTCGAGTTTTGGCATACTGTATGTACTTCTTCATAAAGGCCATAGTCAAAACCTCTGTCTTTTTCTGCGAGCCTCGACCCGAGGTCACAGTGACACCCGCATGAAGCATTTCATTGTATTTCTCATACATTTCCGTTGGGCCCTGGGCTTCGGATTGAAGATTCATTGACACACCCAAGGACTGAGAGCCCTGATCTCGCACCGGTGCGCCTTCTTCAGAACCAGCTATACGGTATTGGTGCATACGAAGCACATGCTCTGAGACCTTGCGGTCCCGTGTGTCCTCAATGTCGTCTGTGACAACGAACAGAAGATCGAAACGAGACAAAAGAGAGTCTGGTAACGCAATGTTCTTATGGGGGTCTTTGTGAGGGTCATACTGGCCAAAGATGGGATTTGCGGCTGCAACTACACTGCACCGGGCGTTGAGAGAGGTGTGTATGCCAGCCTTAGCGATTGTCACAGTTTGCTGTTCCATAACTTCGTGGATAGCAACGCGGTCAATATCCGACATCTTGTCAAATTCGTCAATGCACACGACACCACGGTCTGCCATGACCATCGCACCCGCTTCAAGTCGCCTCTCACCAGTCTCCTTATCAGTAGTTACGGCAGCCGTTAAACCGACACCAGACGAACCGCGACCTGTAGTGGCAATAGCAAGCGGAGCAGTATTGAGAACAAACCTCAAAAGTTGACTCTTGGCTGTGGATGGATCGCCAACCATCAATATGTTGATGTCGCCACGTAAGTGTGTCCCATTTTCGAGATTCTTTTCCATGCCGCCTAACAGCATGAGTAAAATGGCCTTTTTGATGTAGTCATGGCCATAAATACTGGGTGCCAAAGACTGCGATAATAGCTCGAGAAGATTTTTCTTCTTTGACACCTTGTTGATGTTTCGAATGTCGGTGTCGGTAATGGTGGCAGTGGCAAGCCCGCCCCCAGACTTGGAAGACAGAAGGACAATATTGTTTGCTAATATAACAGTCTTGAAGAGGGCGCTATTGTGATTGGTGTTTCTATTTCCGAGAGTTCGGTAAATTCCCACAAGCTGGATCCTGTCACCTGGCTTGACACTGTCAACCAAGTCGTCGTCAAGAATGACATCTACTCCTCGAGGAAGCTGACCGGCGGGTGCGCGCTCGGGCATTTCCTGGATCGAGATGGTTTGGTGATCTTGGTATGTACAGAGGCCGTATTCGGTGATGAGGGGGTTCCCGTTCGTATCCTCTCGAGGGTAGACACTTGAGGTTGTCGCACCATTGGTCATGGTCTGGTCTGAGTAAGTTTGAGTGACTAGCACATCTTTGGTCTCATTGTAATGTACGCTCTTGACGATCTTTGGGCGGATTAATGAACATCGAGTGACAATGCCCTCTAGAGATACCATATAGTTGAGGTGTTGGGATGAAAGTGTGCGCGGGTTGCAAGCGTGAAGGCCGAAACTCCCTGCCCAGGCGCAGTAGTAAGGTAGGTGTTCGCGATTTTTCGGACCTGAACGAGGTTGGATGGTATCCACAATGCTTTTGAGAGCTTCATTGAATGCCAAGGTGTAGTCGAATGGTTGTGTCAAGATGCCCTGGGCAAGCTCGGGATTATGGTTCCGCACATGGTCGAGGTTGACTGTCAAGCGACGTAGATTTTTCTGAAGCATCAAGATGATGTTGGATCGATAACTACGGGCATGAGCATCGCCTGAGAAGTTCCAAATTAGTCCGTTGGTCGAAAAAACTAGGAGCGAAGGGCACAAATATGCTGCCCCTCTCTTTGGAGATTGAGGATCGTACCTGGGTCGAGAAACTCCTGAGCAAGACGGATGCGGTCTCTCGCCCCTTGGTCTAAAGGGTTACTTGAATCTATGTCCGCCATGGCAGGGCCCTGATTGATGGTCGTTTCTTTTGCGTCGTCGCGAATTGGCAATCTCACTAAATGGCTTAGGTGCGGAAGTTGAAAATAGGAGGCGGTTTCCGATATTCATCTGTTCCAAGGCTAAGGGTGCGAGGGAGGTGGGCGGGGGAGGTCCGGGATTTTCGACGCGAAACGCGTTCGCGTTCTAGCGTCACGCGTAAAGTGGCGGAGATATGTCTTATCGATAAGCTACGACAGCTTCCAGCGACCATCGTTACTATTTCACCTTTACACCCATTCTCCCTACAAGATGCAATTCTACCAAGCTCCGCAACGATTGGATAATACGTTATTAGTAGAAGTGCTGAAACTCCAGAGGTTGTGGCTTGGTAAGCGGCTGAGAAACAGCCTGGCGAACCAAACAACTTACTGTGGAAGTCATAGATAGGCTCAGGATTAATTGGGACAAGTAACCACCGAAATAAGAAGAGAAAACCCTGGTTTTGTGGTTGCATAAGCTATTAGTATGAATGGGTGAGTTAGTGATAATATACAACAAAACCCTTCATAGGATGGTCCCTGTGTGCAAGTTTGGGACAGAGTTAGATAGAGGCACGTTTGCTTATAACGGGTAGGTACCTCGCTGAAGGTAAAGAGGTATAAGTGGGGCACCTTGTTCCCCAGGTACCTCGAGGCTGTCTGTGCCCCACCCACTCATTGAAGCTCACCTAGTCACAGAGGCGCCTCAGGCGATCTAGCCACCTTCTCATCAACGACTGTAGTTCGAAGGAGCGCGCCAACGTCGCTCTGCCTACGCTTGGCTCGCATCAGACGACCTGGTCACAGCTCTCCTTCCACGCGACCTCCACCTCATCGCTCACTAGCGCCGTCATTCTTCTGCTTCGCCATGGCCATCGGGCAAGTCGTCAAGGGCCCTGCCATCGACGAGGAAGCTCGGGCAGAGGTTGACGTGCTTAATTCCCATCTAGAGAAGACGACGCAACTGACCAAGAAGATTCAAGCAAGTTTGGGTCGCTTAGAGACATCTGGCCAGAGCGTGCGCGACGTTGCTGGGCCATTGAATGGTGAAACCAGAAGGATCCAGACTCTTGGCCACAGTAAGTTCGCTATGCTGGAACTGTTGAATCATACTAAACAAGGCTGATTTCCTTAGATATCGATTCGATACTTTCAGCCATCGATCGGCTTCGTCAGCCAGCCGATAGTAAAGGCGATGAAGAACAAACAATCCGATCTGGCCCAGACAGGGCTGGGCTGCCGAATTTCTTAGCATCCATGAAGCGACTCAACAAGTCATACAACGACATGCAGATATCTAATCTTCGGGCCAACCAGCGCACTATGGCCGATCTAGGACGGCTTATCCAATCCGGTAACAGTCAACTCGAAGGCTATTTTGATCATTTGCTCCGTTCCGATACACCTCGTACTGTTGAGCCCCTTCACTACATTACGAAAGACAAACCCTTCCCGGTCTTTTCACAGGACATGATCGCCCGCCTTGGTCTTGTGTGTTCCTACATCGTGGCCAATCAACATGGAAATGACATTGAATCTCCCGTCACGAGAATCTACGCCGAAATCCGCGGACCATACATCTCCGCATCGTTGGCCAACTTAGCAGCAGCTAGTGTGAATACAGCGAAGAAGAAGAACGCGAGCGCTGTTTACCGGGCAGGAACAAATGGAATTGGTACATATGCGCAGGCAATGGAGGGCATGTTTGTGTCCGAATATGACAACATATGCAGCATTTTTCCTCGGAACAACTGGGCCTCAATCTTCCAGGTTACCTGCCAGGCAGCTTTAAATGAGCTAGCAAGGACTCTACGCGAGCTTAACTCTCATATCAAAGCCCATCTCGCAACAGACTGCAACCTTGCCTACGAGATAACAGAAATACTTGGTGGCCTGACTGACCGGCTTGAGGCTCGGACCGGGGAGCTGAAGAGTTCCTTGACAGCTTCATTGAAACCAGTACGGGAAACGGCAAAATCCTCGTTGTCGGAATTAATGGATGAAACGAGACGAAAGGTAAATGCTTTACAGACATTACCCTCTGATGGTGCACCAACTCCTATCGTCTCGGAATCCATGCGACGTTTGCAATCGATGGTGGAGTTCCTGCAACCAATATCAAGTATCATGGTGTCGCTCGGCGATGGTGGTTGGAAGTCAGGAGCCAGTGCAGGTGGTCGAGCCGGAGACGGCGTTCCCAGTCTTGCGTCATTTGATTTTGCTGCGGACGGGAAGGACATATTTGCCCACTATTGTCTCGACACAGTCGATGTGCTGCTATCTACTCTTGAACAGAAGGCACGAATCCTCCTCAAAGGGAAATCGGTAGTCGGTGTCTTCCTTGCCAATAGTGTCATCATCATTGAGCGTATGATTATGGACTCTGACCTGTCGTCCTTGCTCTCTGCTCGGCTTGACCAGCTCGACCAATGGCGGAAAAAATCAACGGCACTGTACACAGATATCTGTAAAGACTTGTCGATACACTTGTTTGACACTATACATACAAATCGCACTCACAGACCGACATCCGGGCCTGCCGACTCAGCGTCAGTTGTGAAGGGCCTGAGCAGCAAGGACAAGGACAAAATCAAAGAAAAATTCACACAGTTTAATAATGCGTTTGAGGATATGGTCTCTCGCCATAAATCATATAGCATGGAGCGTGAGGTTCGTGCCATGTTTGGGGAAGACATACGCCAAAAACTGCAGCCACTCTATGAGCGATTTTGGGACCGGTATCATGAGATCGACAAGGGCAAGGGCAAGTATGTCAAGTACGATAAGTCATCTATGGCGGCCGTCTTCCTTAGCCTAGCATCTTAAAATGCCAGTGGGACTGCCTCGCAGAATAGTCCAACAGAACAGACAGTACTCATTCAATTTGAGACGGGGTATGGTTCAAATTTGGTGGGCATCCTAGATTGAGCCAGTTAGTCTGGCCCGATAAATGCAAGAATGCCCAGCTAACAATATTCGCGACCAATTCTGGCCAGCGGAGAAAAGGCATCCACCTCCAGTTCGTTCCCATGTTGGCGGATTTTCGCATACGGTGATCGTTTCGCAGCCTTCACCCCAACGCGGATCTCTAGAAAGAACTTCATGTTATAGGAAACCGAAGGCGCCAGACACAGTCCAGAACTCCCTTGACCGGCAAGGCGATCATTGCTGAGAGCAACAAAACGTTGATGATCCATTCCCACCACTATGGCTTGTTCGAGGAGCACTTGTAGCATGTCCCACAGTAGTCATGGGTCCCAAGATCGCTGGCCTTGCAGCAGCTAATACAGCAGCCATCAACTGGTGCCTGGATTTCCTGAGCGGCCATCGTTCTGTGAAATCGGTCCGAAGAAAACAATTGTGCAGGACTCTCGTTTGTTTCAACGTTTGGTAGTGCGGCCGTTGTGTTGCAGTCGCTGGCTGAACGGAAAGGAAGCAATGTCGCCACAAAAACTAGTTTGTATATCCTGGTCTTCGCGAATTTGTATGGATGATAAAGGTATATCAAGGATGGGATACATGGGGCTTTAGTGGTATTTATAGAAAATGTCATCTGATCGCCAGCTATCTGAGACACTTTATAACATGCCTCAAGCACATGTCAACCAGTCATCCATACGACACAATAGGCGTGTCAAGATAGGATTATGTTATAAGCAAACTGTTATGAATTTCACTTCTATATACCGAAGGCTATATAGGGAGATCTATCTTTTCTAACTGATTAATACTGGATTACTTAGATCTCCAGATAATTCTTATAATCTATAGATATAAATTATTATCTAATCTTAATAATTCTTAAGTATATATATATATATATATATATCTTTATTTTATTAATTAGATTTTTTTTTTCTTTTTTTATTTAATTTTATTATAAATAAAAATAAAAATAAATTCTAATATATTAATATTAAATCTAATCTAATATTCTAATCTAAATATAATTAAAAATAATATAAAGTTTAAATTAATATATAATTCTAGATTTAGTTTTAAAAATAATATATAATAATTTTTATAATTAATTATTTATTATATAATATAAATAATTATATATAAATAAATATTAAATTAATATTAAATCTATATTATTCCTAATAAAAACCTTTTATAATAGTAAATATATATTATATTTATAGAGATAAATTAACTAATAACTTTATATAATTAATTTTTCTTATTTCTAAATAAATATAATTTTAAATTAAATTAAAATAAACTCTAATATATTAATATTAAACCTAATCTAATAAAACTAATATTCTAATCTAAATATAACTAAAAATAATCTAAAGTTTAAATAATTAATTTTTAAGAATTATTTTTAATTTAATATAATATATAATATATTAAAATTATATTTTTATTTATAGTAAAACTAATAGAAAATATAGATCTATTATAATCTAATATATAATTTATATTCTAAGATTAGATAATATATAATCTAATATATATTTTTTAAGAATATAATTAGTAGTTTATATTTAAACCTTTAATACTATAAATTAAATTAAATATTATACTTTTAGTCTAAATATAGATATTAATATCTTAAAAACTCTAATAATAAAAGCTATTTATATAGCTAGATATATAAATAATCTAGCTATAATTATAGCTCCTAAGAGAGAAAGCTTATTATTTAATAATAATAATTATTTTTTCTTTCTAATTTAAAAAGCTATAATATTTAATATAAATATTCTAATTTTTTAAAATCTAATTAATACTTTTAATAAGATCTTTAAAATAATAATAATTATTATCTAAAATAATCTAATATAGCTATTTACTAATTATATTTATTATATATTCTTTTAATTAATTAAGAGCTTATTTATAATAATAAAGCTATTTTTAATATTATAGATCTAATAACTATATCTACTTAATCTATTATTTTATTATATAATTTATTTAATATTACTATAGATACTTATAGAGAATAAAAACTAATTAGAAGAAAA